>BSUD01000006.1:34358890-34372649 GCA_033239045.1 Fagopyrum esculentum
AGAAATTGAATGTGTTTCCCCAAATATTTTAAATTCATTTTTTTTTAAAAAAAATATCGGCTTTTTAAAAATAAATCAAATATTTTTTTAAAAAGTTTTTGTCATTTACACAAAAGTTTTTAAAAATAAGAAAAAATGTTTCAAATTTTTTTTATATTAAAAATATTTTACTTAATTTATGACTTTTTACTTATTAATTTATTTTTTAGAAAAAAATAATACAAAAAGTATTTAAAAATCAGAAAAAAAAAGAGATAAAAGGGGAAGTAGGCTAATTATGTATTAATGTAGATTAACTAGTCTTTTTTGTAAAAATGTAGATAAAGTAGGCCCCTAGTAATTTTATGATAAAGATTAATTTCCAAATAAATTGAGACCCTTGTTGGAAATAAAAAATATGATGTGGCAATTTTTTAAATAAATATGGTTATTTAATGTGGTCCCCTACAAATTAATATGGTGTGGCAATTTTTTAAATAAATATGGTTATTTAATGTGGTCCCCTACAAATTAGGATGTTGTTAGGATATCAAATACACTTTCCTTGTAAACGTGGTCCCCTACAAATTAGGATGTTGTTAGGATATCAAATATACTTTCCTTGTAAACGTGGTCCCCTACATAAATTTAACAACTACATAATATTAGCAGATACATAAATTATGTATCTCAGTAATGATGAGGTGACGAACATAATTTATGTATCTGCTAATATTATGTAGTTGTTAAATTTATGTGTCAGTAATGACGAAGGTGACGAACATAATTTATGCATCTGCTAATATTATGTAGTTGTTAAATTTATGTGGCGTTGATTTTTATGTGCTGAGTGTCAGTAATGATGAAGGTGACGAACATAATTTATGTATCTGCTAATATTATGTAGTTGTTAAATTTATGTGGCGTTGATTTTTATGTGTTGAGTGTCAGTAATGATGATGGTGACGAACATAATTTATTTATGTAGTTGTTAAATTTATGTGTCAGTAATGACGAAGGTGACGAACATAATTTATGTATCTGCTAAATATTATGTAGTTGTTAAATTTATGTGGCGTTGATTTTTATGTATCTGCTTAAAATTATGTACATAATCTTTCATCACTGTTGATTCGAATACATAAATTTCACAGAAATGGATAATTTCAAAATTAAGGCCATGTAGTTAAAGATCAACAATGACGGTTTTGAGTATGGATTTTAGGGAAAACGTTCATCAACTATTTTCGGTTTGGACCAAAATTGAAGCCATTAAAATGGTATATTGTTGAGAGAATTTGGAATACTTACAATGATTGATTGTTGTTACACAAAGAATAGATCAAACAAGAGGTTGAAGATGGTCGAAGTTCACGATTTGAAAATGGAGGTTGCGAATGGAGAATCTCACGATCCAATGGAGGTTCCGTTGAAGATGGAGGTTGCGAATGGAGAATCTCACGATCCAATGGAGGTTCCGTTGAAGATGGAGGTTGCGAAGATACCGTATCATGTTGTTGCCTTTTTTAATGGATTTAATATATCTTTAACAAATTAGTGTATCATGCTGTTGCCTTTTTTTTAATTTAATATATCTTTAACTTTTAGGTAGTTATTATGCTACATTACTAATTTGCCCTTAACTAACTATCTTATTATCCATGATTTATAATTTTTTTTAGCTTTATTTTTTGAAAGAAAAATAGAGGGGGCTATTTTGTATCATGGATACAAAAAGGGCCCTTCTACACCAATTTTCTCAAAAAAAAAAAATCCTGAAATAGTATGTATCATTTTCTATAATTTTTAAATTTTGTATTATTTTGAGTTTAATTGATGGTTGTTATTATTTTGAATTTTTTTTTAAAAAAAATTAGTAAAATTTATCATTTCTACATATGTTATTAGTCTTATAAATAGTTAGATAATTCACTATTTAAATTTATCTATTTGATATTGTAAATTTTGACTTAGACATGCTACTTATATTATATAAGCTTCTCTCACATTTTAATATATTATTATTTAATATTGTTAATTTAAATTTAATGATTTGTTTTACCCTTCTTTTTTTGTTAGTATATGCTTTACACATGACTTCTTATCTATCTTATATAATAGAACCCGAATTTTTTTTAGGATTGATACTAACTCGGCATTCGAGTATCTCAAAGAATATTATCCTGAAATCCTCTTTCCCGATTGTTATTGCAGGATTTGAATTCTTGCTGGACTTACATTCATAATGTGAAAAACACAAACTTACAACAAGTATCACATAACAATTAAGACAACTCTCAATATAGTGAATTATCATACATTTTTTGACACACAATTATCGTCTAACCCGTGCAGGGCACGAGTATTAAAACTAGTTTTCTACTAAAACAGAACCCACTTAATCCACATGTCAACGTCTAAGGCATGCCACCTAGGACTTTTTTCAACATATTTACAGATATGCCACAAGATATTTACAGATTTGCCATTTTTCTTTTATAAAATAATTTCTATAAGCATAAATAAACAGTCATCAATGTCACGTCACATCCAAAAGATGCCACATAAGAATATATTGTTTTATCAAGTTACAAATTTACCACAATATTACAAATCAAATCTTATAAATAAAAAATTATAAGATATTGATAACAAATTAGATTTTATAATTATTTTTCATAATCAAATCTTAGAAATAAATAATTGTCGGGTTTAGCAAATCTTGAAAGTTAGGCAATAATATTTACGGATTTGTCATTTTATTTTTATATTTTTTTTAAAGTTAGATTAATAGACAATCAACATGCCACGCTGATGTGATCGAACTCGATTCGAACACGAGGATCCACCAGCACAAGTTCACACTCGGATTGGAATCGGTGAAATGAAACTCCTTTTTTTGGATTTTGTATTTTTGGATATGAAGAGCAAATTCCCTCGGCCTCTCACTTTGGGAATCCCTCAACTCGAACGAACTACCCTCGGAATCTCACTTTGGGGTTCGAACCTTCGTTCCTCGGCCTCTCACCTTAGAACCACTTAAGCATCTCACCTAGATGTTTGAAAACTAAGCATCTCACCTACAATTCGGGTTTTGTTTTTCTCAAAGTGAAAACACAACTTTTGATTGATAACTCAACTCTATTTCGTCCTTAAAAACGTTTGTGGGAGAGGCCTTATATAGGCTGAAAATTCAGCACCTAACTCCCAACATTAAAGGCTTACAAGTTCAAGAGTTGTGACATTAAATATAGAGCAAACATAGGAACTTTCAACCACCTATTTTCTCCACCTACTTTTCCACCTACTTTTCCATAATTAATACATAAATTAATGCATAATATATGAATAATATGAGGATAATATGCTGCATAAAATATGTATTGGGTGGACGTGTATATGTTTTGTATAACCATCTTTCATGCGTCTATGCGTGATCTTGGTCAAAAACCCACTCAAGTATAAACGCTGCTTCATTGTCGGGTCATTTTCACCCTCTTCCTTTTGGAGTCAGACTTCTCATAAACTATAAAGTGGTAGATCTTGAAGATACCTTCGAAAGTAGTACTTGTAGGTCTTCTAACTCCAAACGAAGCTCCAGATATAGGCATTTTACTGAGAGTGCATACATTTGACAACTTAGCCGGATCGAGCGAAATATGACTTAACTTGACCACACTCGGAGTGAACATTTTCGGCTTCATCTTGGGGCTCTCGGGGATCACATCATCCCCTTTCCCTTGAAAAGGATTCGTCCTCGAATCCGTCATGCCATCCTTGGGAAAGTGATTGTCGGATTTATTATCATGGTAACTACCTCTCTCAACTTCGTCTCCATCATGTCGAGATGCTTGACTACGATCCGGGTTCAAGGGAAAGGAAGGCAACCTTCTCCATATCTCAACTAGTTGGGCTTCAATCCTGTCCAAATGTTGGTCGATTCGATTACCACCGTTTCCTTTGTCGTTGATGTTCGGTGGTGATGGAGGCACATGATCCGGTGGACAAGGACGCTGGGATAGTGGAGCAGCCTTCGGGGGTGGTATAGGCAGTGATATGTACTTTGCTTTTCTTGTTACTTTCTCAACTCGGCTCGTTGGAAAGTAAGACGCCTCCTCCATCCATTTTTCGACCACTCTACGGCGCCGATCTTCCTCTTCTTTTTTTCGAGCCTCCTTTTTTCGACGACGACGTCGGTCTTCTTCCTCTTGTTTACGAGCTTCGTCTTCACGGCGACGGGCTTCTCTTCTCTTTCGTCGTCTTCCTAATTCTTTATAGACGGCCTCGTAAAGATCGTCTTCCATTTCACTCAAACGAAGATAACCATCGTCATACTCTCGAATAGCCCATCGAACGTATTCTTCATTTATTGTTCTTTTTCGATCGCGTCTTGACATTCTCGAACATTTCACAACCCGAAGCTTGAGGAACTCGCACCGTTGGGCTCTGATACCACTTGATGTGATCGAACTCGATTCGAACACGAGGATCCACCGGCACAAGTTCACACTCGGATTGAAATCGGTGAAATGGAACTCCTTTTTTTGGATTTTGTATTTTTGGATATGAAGAGCAAATTCCCTCGACCTCTCACTTTGGGAATCCCTCAACTCGAACGAACTACCCTCGGAATCTCACTTTGGGGTTCGAACCTTCGTTCCTCGGCATCTCACCTTAGAACCACCTAAGCATCTCACCTAGATGTTTGAAAACTAAGCATCTCACCTAGAATTCGGGTTTTGTTTTTCTCAAAGTGAAAACACAGCTTTTAATTGATAACTCAACTCTATTTCGTCCTTAAAAACGTTTGTGGGAGAGCCCTTATATAGGCTGAAAATTCAGCACCTAACTCCCAACATTAAAGGCTTACAAGTTCAAGAGTTGTGACATTAAACATAGAGCAAACATAGGGACTTTCAACCACCTACTTTCTCCACCTATTTTCCCACCTACTTTTCCATAATTAATACATAAATTCATGTATAATATATGAATAATATGAGCATGGTATGCTGCATGCAATATGTATGGGTGGGACGTGCATATGTTTTGTATAACCATTTTTTTTTTTGAATCGATAAAATGGAACTCCTTTTTTTTGGATCAAAGGAGGTAGCAACCATGATGTTTGAAAACTAAGCATCTCCTATATATTATGATTTCATAGTTTTCAAAGTAGGAAACTACTTCTTTTTTTTGGATCAAAGGAGTTCCATTTCACCGATTCCAATCCGAGGGAATTTGCTCTTCATATGAGCATGGTATGCTGAATGAAATATGTATGGGTGGGACGCCATCTTCATTAAATATATTACCAGACCACATCATCTTTACGCAAAGATTAATTAAAAAAATAAATTTATATAAAAAAATCAAAAAAATATCTACTATATATTATGATTTTATAGTTTTCAAAATATAATTTAGGCCCAATTTTAATTTTTGAATTTTATTAAATAATTTTTAAAATTTTAAATTCGAATTTTATATTTCATATTTTGTTTTCTTATTTTTGATTATTTTTAATATCTTCAAAACTAATATCAAATTTAATCCTTATTAATATATATTTATATTGATCTACGTATTTTTCTTAAGTTCACAAAATCCTATAGTTAATAAAATATATATTTATATTGATCTACGTATCAAATTTTATATTTCATATTTTTTTTATTTTTTATTAAAATATAACAATTTTTTCAACCGATGAAATTTATTAGTTTGATATTAACATCATATTTAAAAAAATAATTTAAATGATTAAATATGTTTTAAATCTCAATCAAACTAAATAAACTCTGACACATAATTTTCAAACAAAACAAGATTTTGTAGATAAAAGTAGATATACTAAAAAAAATTCAAATCATTTTTAAATAATCATTTACAATTAAATATAATTTATATAACCTTCGTTAAACAATTCACATAATTAAAATCAAATCTCTACGACCTCTTCCAAACAATTTACATCTTTTTCAATATAAATCTTATTTTATTTTATCGGTTTTAATAACAAATTTGCTTATGTATTTAAAAAATACTTTTTTTCACACTATACTCTTTCATTTTTTTATCATGTAATACCCGGAAATTTTAATTTTCGGTAAATCACGAGTCAACTTAAATCTTGTCATTTTATGTGAAGAGATAATCACATAAAATATCATTTTCCCAACTTCTATGATTTATGTGAAATTTAATCATACAAAATCATTCTTAAAACACTCTTGCAAGCCTTATAGTAATTGACCCACTTGACAAGCTCATGACTAAGTCATGACAAGGCCATCCGGGCCCATTTTGACAAGATCATCGCAGCCCATGACGAAGCCAACCTGCTCCACGTACATCTCCAGCCGCTACTCCTCTCATCTCCTCAACCCTAGGGTTTCAGCCTTCCAGCCGCTATTCCTCTCGCAGCCCATGACAAGGCCATTGGTGAGAATCTCCAATCGACCATATTGTCGGCTCGTCCACGCCTTCCATGCCGGATGAAGATGGTAGCAGTGCAGAGGTCTTCATCACAAAACTTCAGCAACCACAAACATCGTTGGTGGCGCGCATCAGACCGCCACTCCGCCCTCTTCCGCACAGACGACGCCAAGCCACCACCGCACCAGTCGGTCTCCTCGTGCCACCGTCTTCGCACCAACCGCAAGGGAGACGTAGACAGTGTCGATGCTCCATTACCTCACCTTCGCCTGTCACGCCAGCAAAGGACAACAACCAGAGGAGGAACGTCAGCCCTACCTTCTTCAAACGCAGGAGAAACAACAGCCAAGGGCGCTCCTTCCCCTGTACGTCCCTATAATCGCCCTTCTTCGGTGAGTTGTGTGCCCAGGGAGAGCCTGCCTACCTTCAGTTCCTGGAGAGCATAGCCAGCCTAGAGTGTGTATCCTCCTCGCTGTTGATACGCCCCAGTGACAACAAGCAGCAACCACCTTCGGGCCATCTTCCTTCATGCCCTCGAGTCTTGAAATCGGGTAAGGTTGATACCCTTCTCTTCCATGCACTTCCGTCCATGTAATTCATGCCTAATGAGTGTTGTTATGTCTCCTAAAGCTACCCAGAATAGCCATAGAGGAGCAGTGAAGAGTCATGCTGTTTCCGAGTTTTCATGAAGTGACAAGCAGGCATTTTCGAGTCCAAATTTGGGTATGTTAGACACCTCCTTTCTTGCTGATTTTCGGGTATGTTGTAATCAGTGTTGCATAGTATATCATACTAAAATTTGGGAACAATCGGAGTTACGGTGTGAGAGTTATAGTATCCCGAAGTTGGCTATTCATGCAGTTTTTCTTTAGTGTGCTGAGTTTGAGGAAATTTGCTTGAGATGCAGTTTTGTGGAATAAATTTGGAGGGTTTATAGATATCTGTTTGACTTGAATTTTGGATATGATATAGTTGGCATATTGTGGTGGAACATATTAAAATTTGGGATGAATCCAGCTAGTGGTTTAGGAGTTATGAATTTTTGAAGTTGAGACCTTAAACAGTTTTCTGGATGTTGCTGAAATTGTTAAGTGCTGGAATTTTCTGGGTTGTGCAGTCATGTTTGAGCTTAGGTTTGGATACCTTAGAAACATAATCCATCGTTCATTTTTTTAGTATGTTATAGAGTGTCATACATAGTTCAACATATCAAAAGTTGAGACCGATCCAACGGTCGGATCTGGATCCATAGGAGCTCAAAGTAGGCTAGTTGAGCTGTTTGAGAAAGAACTCAGAAATTGGCTAAGTATAAATTTCTGGTTTTGGAACCGACTTTGAGAATTTGTGTAGAAGTGATTATTATGTATTTTTGGGAAATTCTGGATACTATGGATAGAGTGCATAGCATAAAAGACTTAGAGATTTTTGTTAGACTTTTATATTTTTATTTGGTTCTCATGTCTTAAGCCAAAGTCGGACCTTGACGACTTTTTATGAAAGTCAAGAATGTAGTTAACTCTTCTAAATCTTTAGCAAACTTTCCTTTGAGAGTTTGAGTGTGGTTTTGAGTTCCAAAGAATAGTTTGGAACTTTGTTATGGAATTTTATAAAGTTTCGGGACCAGGGGTAAAACAGTCATTTATCCGTATAAGGGTATTTTGGTAATTTAGCTGATGATAGAGTTAAATATCTTAGAAGTCAGAGACTTCTAATTAAGTGGAATATATTATTGATCCACTTGCCTTTTATAACAGGCGGTTGAGTTCCTGCGGTTACAGACCGAGTCGAGATAACGAGATTATGTTTGAATTCAGGTAAGTCCTTTGGGCTTACTTACCTGACTTCTAAATATGAGTATGAATAATGGTAGTGGTGTGTGAATGAGATGTTTATAGTTATATTTTAGTAATAAATATATACCGACCTATATCTTGGCCTAAGAGTAACGGGCGGTGGCATTCTGCTCAGTTAGCTTGAGGGCGCTGGGGGTTTCTTTAGGGACTAGTCCACACTCGGTTTGTAGTGATGCTACCGGCGGAGGTAAGCTAGACCTACACCCAGTTGGATAAGGAACGGAGGCGAGAACTCTTAAGATTCTCGTGCCACAACTGTAAAATGGAATAAGGTGAATCACTTAACTACTAGATAATAACCGGTTTGTGTGCCAGCATGATGATTGTTTATGTTACCTTGTTTGTGTTTGTGCTATCCTTATTCTGCTTATTTTTGGATTGTTAGCTAACGGTTTATCCGTGTTGTAGATTTATAGAGATAGACAATTGCAGAGAGATCTGGAACGGATGGTCAGCCGGGTCCACGTACTCATTAGATGGGGACGGGGGAGTCTCCCATACAGCATGCATGTTATGTATATGTTTATGTTTTGTAAGGCTGTCATATGTGTACCTTCATACAATAAAAATATTATGTTTCAAAATTGTTTAAGTACATTTCTGCCTTGTTGTAAGATCCAAGTAATGTTGTTGTTAAACCAAGGTCGGGACCCATTATGAGGTCCTAACCAGTAGCTTCCCGAGTTCTCAGAATTTGGGGTGTTACATATCAAGTTATTTATCATAAGCGACGTTATAAGTTTATACTTTTTTTTTCAGGTGATGTGATTAATTTGTCCTGAAAATTAATGGATTGTACTCCTAATTTTAGTTTTTTCCTTCAAATTTCGAAACTTATAAAATTTTGAAAATTCTAGATAGTGCCCCTATATTTTTTTACTTTGAATTATGCCAAAAAGTTTTCAGTTTTTGGATGTTAACCTTGAGCTTTATAATTTTCAAAAATATGCTCTTCTAACATTTATAAATTAATATCTGTTAAAATTTCAAGGGGACAAAAATAAAAATTATTTATTCAAAAAAACTATTTACAACTTTAAAACTACTATTAACAATAACTATATAATAATAATTATATTTGTTAATATTGTTTATATTGATCATTTCAGAAAAATTAAACAAACCCGTACAGGGCACGGGGAATGTACTAGTTAATAATAATATGGTAAATAAAGTATGTAACATAGGCCGACCAGATGCAAACTTGGTGAGCTACTACGTGAGAAATGGACCCATCTTCTTCTTCACATAATAACTCTCATCATTAATGAATTGAAGAAAAAATAATATTTGTTGTTTGCCACCCCCTACATTAGCAGTCCGGCTCCCATGAAGTTGGTTTTCAACTTCATGGTGAAGTTCAGCCAATCTCCACCGTCAATTAAGATTAAGGGCTGAGATTAATTTAAAATTAATTTTAATTAAACATAAAGGAAAGCATATCTCTCTCCACGTTCAATTCATATCTCTCCAAAGCGAGGAACGAGGAAGCAGACGGGTTCATATCTCTCCAAAGCGAAAGAGGAACGAGGAACTCAATTTACTCAAAATTTCTGGCGCCCAGGATTGCATTTTGGTGAAGAAACCATTAACACTATTGGAGGAACAAAGGTAAGCATATTTCTCCAAATCAACATCTTCTTCCCCTCTTTTTTCTGAATTCTAAACTCGAATTAGCTTTAGTTGCAGCATCCTCTTCTTCTAAACTCGATTTGTAGAGCTTTATCTGGTTGATTTGAACTGATGTGGAGGAACAAAGGGTGTCGAACTGATTGTGGTTAATATATAGCATGATGCATATCAACTGTTCGATGTAATGCCTAATAGAACTATAAAGTCATCTTTATATTCCTTTGACTGTGTATATTTACTGATGTTTTGGTGCAACGTAAGTATGATGTTTCTCTTCCACATAAGAAGATTCCTGAAAGACTTTCTAGGCTAGCACAAAGTTTGGCAACTGCTGTTATGCCAGCAGGGGAGGAGTGGTTCTAGTCGGTATGCTTTCATGGTAAGTGATAGGGATATACTTCTTCCCTATTGTTTTCCATATATGTGTTTGCAGTACAAGTGTTACAAGACCCGATACTCATTGAGAAGTTCTGATGCAACTTGATTGTATATACACAGTAAATTATTTTTTTAGCCTATTAGCTCAAATGGAAGAGCAATGTGCTTACGCACAAAGATATAGGTTCGAATCCTATATAGGCTGATATTTGTGATGTTACGTGTCTTTTGTTCCATTTTGCAGCCTTGAGTACACTACTATACGTCCTGAAGTGAGTTGTTGAGAGCCATACTTCTGATGGTTATGTCTGAATTTTTAAGAGGATAATGAATAAGTAAGCAATTCAAGAATGTTGCCTTTAGCTTCAGTGTCAAACTTCTGATGGTTATGTATATGTCCTGAAGTGAGTTGTTGAGAGCCATACTTCCCTGTCTGCATTTTGTTTAAGTAATTTTCCTGAACAGAATTCCTATTTAATTTTGCAGTCCAAAACCATGCAAACCTAGTGACAAAGTAAGTCGTGTGAGGGAATATCCAATAATAAAATCTTGAATATGCTACACCTTACTGTTCACACTTATTTAAAAACTTGGTGGAGGGAAAACATAACCATAATTTACGCATTGCATAACCATAAGCTTGTTGAGAAAGTCCAGAATCCCATACTTCTTCATATAGCTTCCCTAGCATTTCAGGCCGAGACACAATCAATCCAGCTAAACACTTAGCAGCTGCTCTTCTCACTTTCCAACTAGCATCCTCATCATCTGTATATTCATCAGCACTCTCCCTACAAGAAAAAACGATAAAGTTCCAATAACTATCAATGTTTGTCGTGATTACAAGATACAGAAAAGATCTAAGAAATATTCTTTTGACCTCAGTGCATGGCCCATACAGGCAGAAAAAGAACTGTATGAGCCAGCAACTCGTATTACAAAATGGACTTCCTCGAAGAAAATTCAGATTGTAGCAGAGCAATGTAAAACTGTTTTAAGTGAAAGACCAAAACATATCACCAAATTAGATAGTGTGTGCACGTAAGAGATAAGTGCAACATACTTATCTTCATCCTCTTCAGCACTTTCATCATTTGTATATTCCTCCATTTTATCGGTGAAGTTGGGATCGTAGCTAAGAAACTCCAAAGTTAGGTGAAGGATTTGGTCAAAATAAGAAGAAACATCCTTGGGGCATATAATAAAAATGATTTCTAACATATTTCCTAATTTCATTTCTAACATACTTTGTAATTTCAGTTATATTTCACATTTTTCTTTCTCCGAATATGTTGTCAACACCATGTGTATATATCGATGCCTTCTCATCACGTATAGTAGTGTACTCAAGGCTGCAAAATGGAACCACAGACACATAATATCACAAAAGTTAGCCTATATAGGATTCGAACCTATATCTTTGTGCGTAAGCACATTGCTCTTCCATTTGAGCTAATAGGCTAAAAAAATAATTTACTCGTGTATATGAAATCAAATTGCAGCAGAACTTCTCAATGGCAGAAAGAGTATCGGGTCTTGTAACACTTGTACTGCAAACACATATATGGAAAACAATAGGGAATAAGTATATCTATATCACTTACCATGAAAGCATTCCCTTGCCTCCCCAGCCATTAATACTGCATCACCGCTTCTAAGGAATATAGTTATGGGTTCATCATCCCTGAATTTTCCTCCAAAAGTAGAAAAATTGCCTTGCATCCCAAGCTGCACAAGAAGAATCCAATCAACAAGTATCAGGTTCACTAATGCAAACAATTTCTCATGAGTGAACTTTAACCAAACAATTACAATGTATCACAGCACCTCAAGCTTACTATAGGCTGACTCCAATAAGCTTCCATGTCATCTAAGTGTCCTCCCAAAGTATCACCTGAAATCAGAAACTGGCAATAAATGCAAAGAACCCATACGATTTATATTAGATATATTTGCAAGTACCTGATGCAAAGTAGTTCACAATTACAACTTCCGACTTGAACTCCTCCCCTGCTGGCATAGCAGGGGCTGCCAAACTTTGTGCTAGCCTAGAAAGTCTTTCAGGAATCTTCTTATGTGGAAGAGAAACATCATACTTAAGTTGCACCAAAACATCAGTAAATGTACACAGTCAAAGGAATATAAAGATGACTTTATAGTTCTATTAGACATTACATCGAACAGTTGATATGCATTATGCTATATATTAACCACAATCAGTTTGACACTCCTTTGTTCCTCCACATCAGTTCAAATCAACCAGATAAAGCTTTACAAATCGAGTTTAGAAGAAGAGGATGCTGCAACTAAAGCTAATTCGAGTTTAGAATTCAGAAAAAAGAGGGAAAGAAGATGTTGATTTGGAGAAATATGCTTACCTTTGTTCCTCCAATAGTGTTAATGGTTTCTTCACCAAAATGCAATCTTGGGCGCCAGAAATTTTGAGTAAATTGAGTTCCTCGTTCCTCTTTCGCTTTGGAGAGATATGAACCCGTCTGCTTCCTCGTTCCTCGCTTTGGAGAGATATGAATTGAACGTGGAGAGAGATATGCTTTCCTTTATGTTTAATTAAAATTAATTTTAAATTAATCTTAGCCCTTAATTTTAATTGACGGTGGAGATTGACTGAACTTCACCGTGAAGTTGAAAACCAACTTCATGGGAGCCGGACTGCTACATTAGAGGGATCATGGCTGGCTTTCTCATCACATGACCAGTTTCTGTCCAAAATCCATTTCTATAATTTTAAAGAAAATGAATTATTGGTTCATTCTATTCGTACCCACCATTTCATTCTATTTGTACCCATTATACGACTACGCATCACGTAACCGTAGGGGAAGCATAAATCAATCGCCAAAATACAAGGACAAAACTACGCTTACGCAGCGCGTAATCGTAGTGTTCACAACGGTTACATGATCCGAGAACTACGTCTACGCATCCCGTAGGCGTAGTTCTCGGATCATGTAACCGTTGTGAACACTACGATTACGCGCTGCGTAGGCGTATTGTGGAAAACTAGCCGTTACCAACGGTAATGTAACCCAAAGATTAGTATAAATATCATGTATTCGACCCATTTCATAAAACCTCATTGTCAAACGTTGTTTCGCAAAAAAAGTCCTTTCGAAAATGAATTCCGACGATGGAGAAGCAAGCTATCATTCCGGCGATGGAGAAGAGGATGACGGTGTTGCTTTCGGCGGTGGTGAAGATGACGTGGAGGGTGACGAGGGCTTGTTCAATCCCGCGATGCTCAGTAGTTACGATCCGTATTCGGGTGTTGAGGTTAGTTTTTTCAATTCGTTTGTTTTGACGTAGTTTAGTGTTATATGTTTTAGTTAGTTTATGTTATATGCTTGACTCATTAATTAATGAAGTAGTAGACAATTAGTTAATAAGTAATGTTATTTGACGTTAACTGAAGAATTTACTCGTTAATTAGGTGTCAATTAGTCGTTAATTGAAGAAAATAG
>BSUD01000006.1:34391416-34415783 GCA_033239045.1 Fagopyrum esculentum
ATATATATATATATATATATATATATATTATTACTCTTGATATTCTTAAAATTGCGATTATTTCGATAATTTTAATAGAACTTATCTTAAAATAATCATTCAAAAAAATATATTATCACAATGTCCAAATATTTATAAAGAGAGCAAAAATAAATTTATAATAATAATTTGTCATCATTTTTAAGATAAAAACATATTATTATCATTTTGTCATCATTTTAAAATAAAAACACATTTTATCATATGGTTTTTTTGAAACAATTTGGTTTACTAGGCTTTTTCTAGTTTTGTGTTTAGTAAATATAAACCTTGAGAGAAGAGTGTGTAGAGTTTGAGAATAAATACAAAAGGTTGAGGTATATTTACTTAATTGAAACATTAAAAAGCCTAGTTAATACTATAGTTTTTCAAAAAGGCCTAGTTACCAAAATTGTCCGGTTTTTTTTAACAAACAAACTTTTTTTTTATATAAATTACACCACCTTACAAAAAAATATTTCATTGAATTGAAACACATATATTATTTATAAGAAATTTTATGATAAGTATTCGATCATATTGTGTGGAAATACCCTTATTACACTTAATTATTAAATTAAAAATTTTTTTTTATAAAATTAGTTATACTCCATAAATTCGTTGATGTATCTTTTATTTATTTTTGCAAATACTTTTTTTGTAGAAAACTATTAATCAATTGACTATTATAAGGAATTTGTCCTTAAACTTTTGGTTAATTTTCGTCCATTCATATCATGAGGAATTTATCCTTACACCAAACATCACATAATAGGTGATACTATTTTAATATAATTAACCCTATTGCTCTCTTGGATCGATATTATTTTGTAGCATATATATAATCATAATTTTTGCTTACATCGATATTGACTTTGATATCAGAGCAACATCGGGGATAGTGCCGTAGGGTCCTTTCTCACGATTGTTACTGCGGTTGCAGTGCTCAAATCGTACTCAACTTTCTGATTTAACTTTCGTTCCTTCATATCGTAAGGAATTTGTCCTTACACCAAACATCATATAATAAGTAATACGATTCTTATTATAATAAACCCTAATGATCTCTTGGCTCGATAATAACGTTGACATCCAAGTAGCTCAGAGGATATTGTTTCGGGTTCCTCTTTAACGATTGTTATTGCACGGTTTGGATTCTTGGTTGATTTACATTCATAATATGAAAAAATTCAACCTTACAACAAGTATCAGATAACATGTAAGACAATTTGCAACATAATGAACTATCAAACATTTTTTACAAACACAATTACCGTCTAATTCGTGCAGAGCATGGGTATTAAAACTAGTACTAGACTAAAGCAGAGGTAATAAAGCTTATGTGTGACACTCACGTTCGTTTCACCTATGTGTCATGCTGAGGATTAAAGCCACCAATTTCCTTTTTAAAAAATTTAGAAAATTCTATTTAGATTATAATTTACTTCCATTACCATTAAAGTAAAATAACTTCTATTTAAGTTATATACAAACTTTATAACTAGACAAATTTTATTTAAGAAATATCTTACTTCCCTATTGATCACAACTTGTATTCAAATTATATTTTACTTTTATTGTGATCTCATTTCAATTTTAAAAAATTAAATTGAAATAAATTTTATTAAATAATATTAGATATTAATTTCGTTGTGACTCCAACTTTTACTAAAATTAGATATTACATTCATTTTATATATGTTCGGGTATTTATAAAATCAAAATACATTAAATTTAATTCCAAAATTTAAGAAATAAAATAACTGTTTATGGGCCCGTTCGGTAGAGGAACTGAATTAAAAATATGGTTGAATGAGGAACTGAATGGAAAATCTCAGTGTTCGGTAGAACAACTGAAGATTCAACCCATCGGTTGAATAGGTGTGAATGAGGAACCGAATCACCAATTGCATTCAACTAGCTAACCCCAGTTGAATGGATTGAATGAATTTCCAATGGCTCCCCCCGCTGCCCCTACAACGCAAAGTCTCACCGGCAGCAAAGAATGATGCAGCTGCTTCAATTTCATTCAACCAACTTCCTGTCATCGTCATCTAACTCCGACGCTTCACCGGCAGCAACCCAATCTCCTGATTTTGGGGATACCAAAACTGTTGTTGACAGATGCTCAAAGAATGATGCAGTTGCTTCAATGGTTGGAGTCTTGAGACAAATAGAAGCTTTGACAGCTAACATCTTTGGGTCCTTGCTGTCATATATAGTGACCTCAAAGGCTCAACCAAAGAAGAGTAAATTGTAATAACCGAAAAATTTAAACTCCGTTTAAAACCGGATCAAACCGGACTCCGACCGGCCAACTTAAATTCCTATAAATAAAATAAAACGATAATTGATTTCTAGCATTTTATGTGACCTCGATTCACATAAAATGATAAATCTAGTAAACAGTAAAATTTCCGTACATTTAAAATTTCCGTACGAATTTTTATAATTCGTTTCAGCCTTCGGTTAAGGAGTGTTTAGGCCCAATTACTATCTAGCCCAAAAGCCTGCAGCCGGCCCAAATCCTAAACTAATCTCCTAATTAACCTAACCACCTAATTAACCTAATTTTTAATTAAGTCTAACCTAAGGAGCAGCAGCCAAACAACCGTATCTTCTCCTCCCTCTCTAACGCCGCAGCTCCCGTACGCAGTCGTTTCCATTGCATCTGGTTTCTGCTTAGCCGCCACCTCCACCAGGACTGCACGCCGGGAGGTATCGGAGCGCCGCCAGCCACTGCTCGCTTGGGATCAAAGCCGCTGCTGCACGCCGGGAAGTATTGAAGTGCCGCCTACTCGCCGTCCTCCTGCCGACCGCGTTCCGGACGAACCGCAACCCCAAACCGGAAACTGGGTGTTGGTTTCCCTTCGCGACTCATCCAGCCGGCAAGACGAGGTCTCGTCTCGTCATTCGGTGTACCGCTAGCCTGCAGCCATCATCGAACTTCCGCTTACGATTTCCGGTAAGCCGACCCGACTACCTGTCTCTTTCTTTTAATCACCAAACCACTGCAGTGCTAACCGGCTGTTGTACCTTGTCGATTCCCGGGTGACTGGTGCTATGCAGGCTCGCTAGAGTTCGTGAGGAGCTGCTTTGATCGACTTTGGGCCGGTCGTAAATCGTGCAAAGACGAGGCCAAGCCTGGTGGGTGAGTACCCTCTTCAAGTGTAATGATGTATACGTATATATAAGTTATATATAGTGTAATGATGTATACGTATATATAAGTTATATATAGATGTAGGAATGGTTTGAAAAGTGTAATTGTATAAAAATCACTTATATATAGTGTAATGATGTATACGTATATATAAGTTATATATAGATGTAGGAATGGTTTGAAAAGTGTAATTGTATAAAAATCAGTGTAGTATAGGTAGGTATATATATATTAGGTGTACACGTATAAATAGAGTTAAGAATGGGGGTGTATATATATACACGAATAGATTAGAATTGGGTATATGTTTTATGTTTAGGTGTAGAGTACGTATATATATATACATATAGATGGCGGAATTGGAGGATACGAGTAAATATATTTATATATGCATCAGTGCAGTACGTAGACGTACAATTATAGAGGTATGGAACGGGGTATATATATAGGTATATATAAATATAAGTACGAGTTGAGAGTTATGAATTTATGTAAAAGAGATATAAATATATATATATAAATAAGTTGGGATTTCAGGTTTATATATATATAAAGAAACATAAGAATATATATATACTCATGACGTAAGTGTACCTATATCCGTACAAGATGGGAAATAAAATATGTAGATATATATATATATATATATATATATATATATATATATATATATATATATATATATATATATGAGTACCGAATAATTACACAATTATATAAGTGAGTTGAGGAGAAAGGTTAAAGTATATAATATGGATAATATATGTAATAGATGGTAACCGGGAAGGAGGAAGAGTGTTATTCTTTTTTTCGAGTGGATTCAAGTTTGAACTGGTGACCTATAAGTAGCTAACCGAGAGACACACAATAAGGAAACAAGTTTTAAAAGGAATAAGAAAGTTTAAGAATAAATTTGAGAAGCATTGGGCTGAGGGTAAAATGGTCTTTTACCGTAAGAACTTGTTCCGTAATTCCTTAGCATGAGGTTGGACATCGGGATGTGATTTTGATACACATGCCTTATTTGACAGGCGTTTGAGTTACCACGAGTACGGACTGTTTGAGACGTGTTAGAGTGTATTTTGACTCAGGTAAGTCCTCGCGACTTACTTAGCTAGTTTCTGGATATTAGTTGAGTGATAGTGGTTGTGTGTGCTATTTGCGTGTTTTAATAATAATAACTTGCTAGGACGACTGTTATTATTATGTTTAAGGCCCAAGTGTATGTATAACGGGCCGTGACATCACTGCCCAGCTCTGACAGGAGACTGGGAGGTTCTCTATACCCAGACCAGGCAGGTACAAGGTGAGATGCATCGGATCCATTCCTGATGGTTACACGGGGGCGGAGGCGAGGTTTGGGAATCCCTCGTGTCACAAAATAAGTATCATTAGCGTGAAAGAGGACTTAACTCAAGATAATAAAACGGACTTGTTTGAAAGCATGATGGGTGTTTATATTTTATGTGTGTGTGTGCTGCTATTACTCTGCTAGTATTTAGATAACTAGCTAATGGTTCTTCTTGTTGTTGTTTTAGATTTACCGCAGGTTAGATAAGCAGCTGAGTGATCCGGAAGTAGTGGTCAGCCGGGTCTCCGTACTCCTTAGAGCGGGGTTGGGGTTGTTTTGTCTTTCCTTTCTTTTGGTTAAGACAATTGTTCTTTTCTTTTGTTTAAGTACCGTAGGCTGCTAGACAGTGTTGCATTCATTACTCTAAAAACATAGTTTTTATGAATTTCGTTTTCTTTATTTGTGTCTTGTTGCAAGATCCTAGTATTGTTGTTGTCAAACTGAGGTCGGGACCCATTGTGAGGTCCTAACCAGTAATACTCCGAGTTCTGAGAATTCGGGGTGTTACAACATGGTATCAGAGCTCTAGGTTGGCAACAATGGCACTTGAAATCTTCTGAAAGACCGAATAAGTTTTAAGCAGAACCCGAAAAGGGGTCTGAGTTTTAAAAAGGACTTTTGGTTTTCAAATGCATGCATAGTCTGGTTGGGGATAGAAAAGTACGGCTGACCACCACTACTACCGCGGATCTCAGTTTGCTTAGTATGGACTTTAGGTTTTACTGTAGTTGCACTTTTAGCTTGTTTATAAAGATATGTTATATAGATAGGTATATGCCGAAGATTAGTAGAAATTATAGTTACAGTACGCCCTTAATGGAGATAACAGTTTGAGATCCTCATTCAGTTGACACACCTAAGTTTTTGAAGAGTGTCAACGTGAGGATTAGTATGTACATCTTATGTGCATTAGGGTAGACGAACGTCGGACAACTCCTTCGAGCTTGTTGAGGAACGTCGAGACGGAAAGGTGAAGACTCAAAGACAACACCAAGTACGATGACAAGAAGAGAATCCCGAATCAACTCAACGGGATCAAACGAAGGATATACAAAAGAGTAGTTCAGGAGAAGCAAGTGATGATCGCCAACTAGGGAATTGAGAAAGACAACGGAGAGGCTTCTTCAAGTTGTGTAAAGTGACTTCACAAACAAAGAGGATGACGTCGAAAATTTGCCATAGACATGAAAGCAAAAAGGGAGATATAGTAGCGATCAAGAAAAGGGACATAAAATTTAAGCTCACTGACAGACTAGGAAGTGAAAGTTGATGTCAAAAGCAAGGCGAAATATGATCACTCTCAACAAGCTAATTGCCACCACAATCCAAATTGATAACCGATACAGTCAAAAGTATGGAAGTCAACACGAGATACATTATCCATCCAAATAGAAAGAATTAAAGAGATGCAACTTGGAAGCTTACGCATTGCCAGAAAGGGAAAGGTAGATTTCACCAACGTAGAAGTGGAGTGATCTCGTAAAATACAGGAGAATTCTGACATAGACCGGGATACAACAATAACCAGCTTCTATAAAGGCAACACTACAAGCAACACCCAAGGAAAAAGAGTGTGTGAGAAGAGTATTGGTGAACCCGAGAGACCCCAATAACTTCTCATTCAAAAGGAATTTAAGCTAACAACACTACAAGTTCATAATAGAGAACCGCAAATAGACGATAACTCAGGTAAAAGAATCACGGAGATGTACCTACAAGCTACCCTAGAAGGATTGAAAAGTTTGTTGATGGAAGAAGAATGATACAACTGGACTCGTAAGAGTATAACAATCTTACAAAAGTATAGATTGTAGGAGGAGCTAAAGAAGAATAAACAAAGAGACTGAAGGAGATATATTTCACCAAGTATATCAAGCCTCAAAAGAGATGGAAAAAAAGTAAGTCCATGATGTTGTAGAAGGTCAACTACATCCTACTTGGACAACTTAAAAGTTACATGTGCGGGTTAACTAGTGATGGTTAGTTAACCGATAAGAAGAATAACCACAAGGTTATAAAAGAATTTTATCAACATCTAATGAATTTATTTTGGAGATCCACGACGAAAATGGTGAAGTAAAATCAATACAAGTACTAGTAGCCTAGATGGTAACGTTAGATGAGTCCAATATGATAACTCTAATAAAGAAATTTAAGAGCAGCTCTTGACGGTCAGTAATGTCCCTTGATGATAGTAATGGTGTAAAGGGAATTGTTGGGAGTAGTTACTTACTACTGACTACGAAAGATACATATCAGAGTTAGAATGAAGGGATCCTTGTAAGAAGAACTAGAAGACTAAGAGGAAGTAGATGATTGGAAACATGTCCTATGTCTTAGCATTCCACACAAGTAAGACTGATGGTGCTCCTTCGAAAAAAAAAAGTAGGGTCAAATTGTCTAGATTGACAGGGAAAACCCTTGTGATTAAAGATGTGACACAGAATAATTGGAAATTCCGAGGCGGCACAAACATAAAGAGTATGATGTAAAGCCTTGGTGAAATGTGTGGTCGAGTTGTGAGGTGATTGCAGATAGAATCTACAGGTCGACTAAAACAGACATGAGAAGGAGTAAAAGTGAAAGACTAAAGATTGTTATATGGATCCAGTATTACACCAATAAGATGGTTACCGAAAGGATTAAAGACTGTTATTTAAGGAGAAATGGAGGTACTCCATGGAAAATTCAGCTGGACTGATGACCTAAGAGTTGATGAAAGTAATAAGACCAACCAACGCAGTTGTAAAGCGTGTACGAGAAAACTCAAAGGGATTTAACTATTTTACGGGGTGTAAATATCAAAGAAGGTACAGCGACATGAGTATAAGGAAGACCTAATAAATGCAATGCGAGAAATTTGATTGGTGGGAAAATCATATGCACCTAATGTGTTGTATACAAATGGTACCATTGGATGTTTAATAACAATCATACCAACGGACTGATGACACTATGATGGATTTAGTGTAAACCAAGTGTATAACTAATCCAGTGAGAAGGATAGTCAGGTATCAAAATTGCGGGTTATGATAAATTTTAAATAAAGTTTTGAGATGAGGATGTCCTTAGGAAATCTAGGCAAGAGTACAAAGAAAATGAAGTTCCAACACAAAATGGGTATCAACAGACAATTAGAGACCGATGCAGAGAAGAAAAATGTATAAGACGAGTCACCTAGTAGAAGAGTTCACAAGACAAGCTTGTAAGGCCAAAAGAGATAAAATGTCGACCCGAATATGAGGGTCTAAGGTGCATGGAAGGGATACCTACAATGGAGTGTAGATGCAAAATGTAGACTTTACAAGTGTGGAGAGGTTTTAACCTCCTCAAAAATATAGGAATTTGAAAGAAATCGCAATGTCGGTATCAAAGAGTTGAAGCCCTGTAGCGGAA
The DNA here is from genome assembly GCA_033239045.1 of Fagopyrum esculentum. Taxonomy (NCBI): domain Eukaryota; kingdom Viridiplantae; phylum Streptophyta; class Magnoliopsida; order Caryophyllales; family Polygonaceae; genus Fagopyrum; species Fagopyrum esculentum. Next base: position 34,399,345 of record BSUD01000006.1, read on the forward strand.
ACAACGGAGTATCATGAAGGCAATGTTGCCGGTAACACCAACTAAGGAATGTATATATGAGAACGGCCTTGGTGGACTCGAAAGTCCAAGGTAACCCCAATTATCACGGGACCTAAGTCATCAAAACCGACGGTCCATGCAAGGGGAACTGCAAGGGGATGATAACTAAAATCATCAGAACTACAAAGACACTTACCAACTATCGTTGAAGATTTGGAATGACTATTTAGGTCAAGATGAATGACCCAGGTGAGCTCGAGAAGTAGAGTTAGCCTAAGGAAACAGAAGTGTGGAATAGAAAACGAATTAGTAAAGCATGAAAGGATTAATCGAGCAAATGATGCTCACCAAGAATTTAACGTTAGTATAGGTATGAGAAGAGCAGGTCCGGAATATTGAGATAAGTCAATTATGGAGTGACCGACATCAACTGAGGACTTATAAGTGTTGATTGGTATTGACGAGCAGGTACCGTTAAGATGAGATATTAGCGACTGCAGATTTAATAAGTAACTTTACCGATGCCTTGGAGGATTCCCCAAGTAGGCAACGAGAACCTTTTGGGATTATCTAAGGATATGGGGAGAATCGGGTTAGAGGTTGCTTACTTTTTGGTTAAGAACAGATTACGGTTGAGTAAGAGAGTAAAGGTCTGTTTGAAGAGAATCTTGCTAGTAGTAGAAGATAAGTATAGGCGAGAGTTGAGAAAATCATGCTAACCCTCAGAAAGACACCATTGTGACTAATGGGTGTTACAACAGAAGCGTGGTAGGCCCATAACCCATAGAGGAAGAAAATCAATGTTAGGTAACTATGATTTCAAGTTAGGAGTTTGAGATCTATAAGAGAAGGTCCACTTGGGTGTGTGACTTGTTTTGAGTTATATAAATTGAAAGTTTGACAAGAAGTAGGTGAAAACCCATTAATTAAGGAACGATCCGATTAGGTCACAATGATGAAACCGGGCCAAGCGGTTTGTATTACAAAAAGAGCCTTAGGCACTTAGCAAAGTGCCGACAGAAGTTTAAGATCATTATGGTTTGGAGAGTCATCAAAAGGACTGGAAGTAAGTTTAGATAACCAAACCGTTGAGAGAGTACCTACCGAATCCGAGACACGTCATCAGTCATGAGAATCTGATAGTTGAGCCGACATACATTTGTGGAGTACCTAGTAGCTGTCCGGGAGCGCAGTACTAGGCGTCCGTGGTCCAAGGAGATACCTATGTTGAGGATCCAGTGGTCTAGACGAGGAGCTGATGAGGCCACTTGGGAGACAAAGGAGAATATTATTAGACGTAATTATCCCGAGTTCTTTGCGGGTTTAGATGTCACTTCTGTATCAACGAGTTAGTACTCGGATGTTGTGTTGTTTGACCATTCATGTTTATATTGGATGGGGTGATTATGTGTTATGTGATGTGTATTTGAGTTGATGTTTGAGTAGTCGTGTAGTAGGAAACGAAATTTTATGAGACTAAGATACCAAGAAAGTCGTGTGATTAGGTATATTATTCTAAGTTTCGGGACGAAACTTCTTTTAAGAGGGCACTGATGTAATAACCGAAAAATTTAAACTCCGTTTAAAACCGGATCAAACCGGACTCCGACCGGCCAACTTAAATTCCTATAAATAAAATAAAACGATAATTGATTTCTAGCATTTTATGTGACCTCGATTCACATAAAATGATAAATCTAGTAAACAGTAAAATTTCCGTACATTTAAAATTTCCGTACGAATTTTTATAATTCGTTTCAGCCTTCGGTTAAGGAGTGTTTAGGCCCAATTACTATCTAGCCCAAAAGCCTGCAGCCGGCCCAAATCCTAAACTAATCTCCTAATTAACCTAACCACCTAATTAACCTAATTTTTAATTAAGTCTAACCTAAGGAGCAGCAGCCAAACAACCGTATCTTCTCCTCCCTCTCTAACGCCGCAGCTCCCGTACGCAGTCGTTTCCATTGCATCTGGTTTCTGCTTAGCCGCCACCTCCACCAGGACTGCACGCCGGGAGGTATCGGAGCGCCGCCAGCCACTGCTCGCTTGGGATCAAAGCCGCTGCTGCACGCCGGGAAGTATTGAAGTGCCGCCTACTCGCCGTCCTCCTGCCGACCGCGTTCCGGACGAACCGCAACCCCAAACCGGAAACTGGGTGTTGGTTTCCCTTCGCGACTCATCCAGCCGGCAAGACGAGGTCTCGTCTCGTCATTCGGTGTACCGCTAGCCTGCAGCCATCATCGAACTTCCGCTTACGATTTCCGGTAAGCCGACCCGACTACCTGTCTCTTTCTTTTAATCACCAAACCACTGCAGTGCTAACCGGCTGTTGTACCTTGTCGATTCCCGGGTGACTGGTGCTATGCAGGCTCGCCAGAGTTCGTGAGGAGCTGCTTTGATCGACTTTGGGCCGGTCGTAAATCGTGCAAAGACGAGGCCAAGCCTGGTGGGTGAGTACCCTCTTCAAGTGTAATGATGTATACGTATATATAAGTTATATATAGTGTAATGATGTATACGTATATATAAGTTATATATAGATGTAGGAATGGTTTGAAAAGTGTAATTGTATAAAAATCACTTATATATAGTGTAATGATGTATACGTATATATAAGTTATATATAGATGTAGGAATGGTTTGAAAAGTGTAATTGTATAAAAATCAGTGTAGTATAGGTAGGTATATATATATTAGGTGTACACGTATAAATAGAGTTAAGAATGGGGGTGTATATATATACACGAATAGATTAGAATTGGGTATATGTTTTATGTTTAGGTGTAGAGTACGTATATATATATACATATAGATGGCGGAATTGGAGGATACGAGTAAATATATTTATATATGCATCAGTGCAGTACGTAGACGTACAATTATAGAGGTATGGAACGGGGTATATATATAGGTATATATAAATATAAGTACGAGTTGGGAGTTATGAATTTATGTAAAAGAGATATAAATATATATATAAATAAGTTGGGATTTCAGGTTTATATATATAAAGAAACATAAGAATATATATATACTCATGACGTAAGTGTACCTATATCCGTACAAGATGGGAAATAAAATATGTAGATATATATATATATATATATATATATATATATATATATATATATATATATATATATATATATGAGTACCGAATAATTACACAATTATATAAGTGAGTTGAGGAGAAAGGTTAAAGTATATAATATGGATAATATATGTAATAGATGGTAACCGGGAAGGAGGAAGAGTGTTATTCTTTTTTCGAGTGGATTCAAGTTTGAACTGGTGACCTATAAGTAGCTAACCGAGAGACACACAATAAGGAAACAAGTTTTAAAAGGAATAAGAAAGTTTAAGAATAAATTTGAGAAGCATTGGGCTGAGGGTAAAATGGTCTTTTACCGTAAGAACTTGTTCCGTAATTCCTTAGCATGAGGTTGGACATCGGGATGTGATTTTGATACACATGCCTTATTTGACAGGCGTTTGAGTTACCACGAGTACGGACTGTTTGAGACGTGTTAGAGTGTATTTTGACTCAGGTAAGTCCTCGCGACTTACTTAGCTAGTTTCTGGATATTAGTTGAGTGATAGTGGTTGTGTGTGCTATTTGCGTGTTTTAATAATAATAACTTGCTAGGACGACTGTTATTATTATGTTTAAGGCCCAAGTGTATGTATAACGGGCCGTGACATCACTGCCCAGCTCTGACAGGAGACTGGGAGGTTCTCTATACCCAGACCAGGCAGGTACAAGGTGAGATGCATCGGATCCATTCCTGATGGTTACACGGGGGCGGAGGCGAGGTTTGGGAATCCCTCGTGTCACAAAATAAGTATCATTAGCGTGAAAGAGGACTTAACTCAAGATAATAAAACGGACTTGTTTGAAAGCATGATGGGTGTTTATATTTTATGTGTGTGTGTGCTGCTATTATTCTGCTAGTATTTAGATAACTAGCTAATGGTTCTTCTTGTTGTTGTTTTAGATTTACCGCAGGTTAGATAAGCAGCTGAGTGATCCGGAAGTAGTGGTCAGCCGGGTCTCCGTACTCCTTAGAGCGGGGTTGGGGTTGTTTTGTCTTTCCTTTCTTTTGGTTAAGACAATTGTTCTTTTCTTTTGTTTAAGTACCGTAGGCTGCTAGACAGTGTTGCATTCATTACTCTAAAAACATAGTTTTTATGAATTTCGTTTTCTTTATTTGTGTCTTGTTGCAAGATCCTAGTATTGTTGTTGTCAAACTAAGGTCGGGACCCATTGTGAGGTCCTAACCAGTAATACTCCGAGTTCTGAGAATTCGGGGTGTTACATAAATGGTCAGTGATTTCTAAACTTGTGCACCACGTTGCAGCTTTGGAGACGTCATCAAGTGAATTTGATGAAGTTGATGTTGCTATGATGTTGCTCGAGAGCCACAACATGAAGGGAGGGATTAATGTTGTGGAAGCGGAGAAACTAAGGAGGAAGATGGCGAATTTGGAGGCTCAAATTCAAGAACAAACAAACCTCATTAATTTTTATTTTTCAAATTAATGTAAAATATAAATAAAAATTGATAAGGGTATTTACTAAGGGTATTTTGGTCAATTTGTATCTCATTCAACTCATTCATTCCTATCCTAAACGAACACATAAATAAATTTATTCGATTCAATTCCATTCAGTTTCAGTCACATTTTTCAGTTTCAGTTTCAGCTCTATTAAGTTTCAGTTTCAGTCACTGTATTCCGAACAAGCCCTATTTAATATCAACTAATGAAAAGGTGCGAGAATTAAACTAGTATATAGTATATAGTATATATATATATATATATAGAGAGAGAGAGAGAGAGAGATTGACTCACATGTAAACACCTCTTATAGTGTTCAATGAGAACACACATTAATCATAAGATTGTTTTGATCTAATGGTCTTAATTAAACCAAATTTTAGGGAATATTTTACTCCACTCTCCAATTAAAGAGGGTGCATTACACTCTCCATAGTAATTATACTCAAATATGGCAGTTAGAGATTCTCTCCCTAATTATTATTATCCAAATCTTCACATTTACATTCAACTCTGGTTTTCAACGTGAATTCATATTGCCCTTTTTTTCATTTCTCAATTCATCATTCACCATAGTTGATATCAACAACATTTCTAAATTAATTCAATTATCATCTCCATTCTTCTAGTTAATATTGTACAAAAGTATTCGTCTATGTTCATGAAAATATTCGTCAATATACTATTAAGAATTCATTCATGATACCGATATTGTTCGTTCATGTCCAACAAATTTTAGTCGATTATTGATAACTGAAATTAATAATCAGTGGTACATAAATTATTTATTTATATAGTGAAAAATATTCGCTCATAATCTAAAGAGACCAATGTTTCAATCTTCGGACAATTCGCAAACATATACGTATACGAAGATATTCGTCCATGTTACTTAAAATATTCGTTAGTGTTACTAAATATATTCGTACATATGATATAATATTCGTTGCAAAATTTAGTTGTTCAATTGTTTCCAATAACTTGTCGCACATACACGGACAAACCACCACAAATCGCCGGATAAAAGACATATAACCACTGAATATTTACAGCATTTAGTGTCGAATAAAAACTAAAGTACAATAATTTCATGTATATGACAATGGAATAACAAATTTTGTTCATCGGATCAAAGAAGGTTTCAAGCACCACAAAAACAAAAACATATTGAATCTTAATCTAAGCAAAATCAATGCCCTTCTCATTTTGCTGAATACATTAACATACATTAACGAATAAAAACTCAATAAACAGTGAATACAAATCCAATAACATATGCTTCTCTTGTACTGTTGAGGATGGAGACAACCATGGATTCCGGTTGGTCTGCAATGATGACAAATTTGGAGTCGTATAACAAGATTGTTGATGGTAATGATGTAATATCGACACGAGACTACGAGGATGAAGGAAAACGAGGCTTTTGAGGGAGAGCCATGGCGAATATTGATGGCGAGCGAGACGAAATTGATGGTGAGCGAGAAGAAATTGGTCTCATATACGGTTGAGTCCCGATGCACGAGACTGAAGGAATGTTGGAAGGTCACCTGAAGCATTCGAGGGAGAGCCACGGCGAGTTCAAGTCCGGATCTGCGATGAAAACCGGCCGGCCAAATCTGGTTTGGAGACGACGGTGGTGCCTTCATTGGACGAACGACAGCAACCCTAATCATCGTTGAATCCGCCCTTGCTCTCCATTGGAGTCGTTTCACAAATAATCGGTTATTGAGAGATGATGAAAGATTTGAATGAGAGATTATAGGGTCATATAAGGTAACAAATCTTTTTATATATAATAATGGAGCAAATTGGGTGAAAATTGATTTTCATGCGCAACCAATTCCCCACTCTCATTCTAATTTGTTTTATTTTTATTTTTTTCCCCTATTTATTATGGTTAATCTTGACCATCTATTATTCTAATCTTACGGATTAGATTTGTTCTCATTGTACACTATAGGGGTTGTTTACATGGGAGTCTGATTCTATATATATATACTAGTATAATACCCGCACCTTGTGCGAGTTTTGAAAAAAATGAAAAAGAATATTGTGAAATAGGTTTTTTTTACGTGCTTTTGTTTTGTATACTTCTCTAATCTAATCCTGCGTCCACAGCGCGCCACGTCATCAACCCGTGCTTTGTTTTAGTAAGTATAATAGATATATATATATATATATATATATATATATATATATATATATATATATATATATATATATATATATATATATATAAGAGAAAATTGTCTAAACAGTAACCCATCTTTTAGGTTGACTAAACTTTAGTACCCTATCATTTAAACTATCAGAACGGTACCTCATCTATTGAGACCGACCAAAGATTAGTATCTAGATCACTATCTAGAAGGTGTCATTTATTTGATTGAAAGAGCAAATGAAAGTGGTTGGCGATTTTCACAATTGAAAAACTGCCAAACACTTTCATTTGCTCTTTCAATCAAATAAATGACAACTTCTAGATGGTAATCTAGGTATTAATCTTGGGTTGAGCTCAATAGGTAACGTACCGTTCTAATAGTTTAAACGACGGGGTACTAAAGTTTAGTCAATCTAAAAGATGAGGTATTGTTTAGACAATTTTCTCTTCTCATAATATAAAGTAAATGTAAGTTTTATGAAAGTTTGTTTGGATTTACCCTCCTCGGAGAATGTGCATGACACATTCAGACACTAGACCTAAAGATGAGTTGCTTTCTTGGTAAAAATAATGTAGAGAAGAGATCAAGTACTTGTTGTCAAAAGCATCCTCGTATCAAAATAATATAAAAAATCTATAGACAAAGTCATAATCATCATTCATCAACATAAAAAAAAACAAGACATGTAATTCTAATGTTCTTTAGCTTGTCACTTAGTTCGACAAATCAAAAAATAATGTCCAAATTGATATCCTCCATTCAATTAAGATAAACACTAAACCAGCCACAATTAAACAAGTGCATTAATGAACTTGTTCCTTCTCCTTGTTTTTAGATTTTGCACCACCAAAGTGCATACTTTTACGAAAAATAGATCAGGAATTATTACAACAAAGTAAGCAGAAGATATGTTCAACTTAGGGTCGGTTTGGTATTGGATGAAGATTTTTATCTAGAGAGTAGACATTAAAGACCCATAGAAGCTCTTCAGATCCCATAACAGCTCAAAATTATATGAACGTATTAGCAAATTGAAAAAGTACAAGTAATCAAGTCCTTATCAAATATCAATTGAAAAAACCATGAATAACTCAAATTTAATTTTTCGTATCGGACTTCAACTCATTTATGTTTTTCACCCAACCTTGAATATCAATCGCACAAGTAGAAACAAACAACTAAGTTAAGGCTATAAATATCATTTGAAATAAAAGAACCAAGCTAAGCAAGTTGATAGTGGTGCGCCTCAAGGAGAAATACTAGGGAGAAATACTAGGGAGAATGAAGCCTTTCTCAGCTAACTCCTTGAGCTGCTTCTTAAGCTCAAGCATCTGGATAGGAGATATACGGTAAGAAACCTTAGAGATCGGTCTCTTACCGGGCTCTAGATCAATGCCAAAGTTTGCACTCCTATGGGAAGGTAAATATGATGGCTCTCCAAAAACGTCGGAAAACTCGCAAGCTACTGGAATATCCTCCAAAGTTGGACTCATACTATCCTTCATGGCATAGCACTAAAAGGCCCCTCGTAGCTCGGACTACGCTAATGACTGTACCGGTCTTCCCTAGATCCCATCCTCTCAAGATCTCTACTTGGCCCGACTCTGTAGTTACCGTCACTGTCCTCTTGCCGATGTCTAGAACTGCTCGATGTCGATCTATCCAATCCATTCCCAAAATAACTTCTTCATGTACTAAGTACATGACGAAGAAGTCAGTTGGCCAATCGCGACCTCCCAATCTAATAGGGCAATCGAGAACCTGTTGTGTACCTCTAATCTTACCCCAATCGGGTAATCCTATAAAGAAGGGTTTCCCCTCTACGGTAACTAAGGTCAATATATCTACACATGCATCAAATATAAAGGAATGCGTAGCACCGGTATCGAAAAGAACTCTGACTCGAAAACCATTAATATGAATTGTACATGTGGTCGTTGGCGATGTTGGCTCTACAACACTCCTCATCTCATATGCTCTAGCTGAAGCGCCTCTGGTGTCGGTAGTACCATAACCTCCTCCTCTACCCTGTCCCTGAGCAGAACCCTGAGGAGTGGTAAAACCAGGAGCTCTCTGCTACTGTTGGTACTGAGGTCTTTGTCCATCTCCTGCAACACTAGTAGGTGAAGTTCCCTGCTGAGATAGCGCCTTACCCTGACGACAAATCGCAGCTCTATGACCGGGCTTGCCACAAGAATAGCAAGTCACTATAGTCTTCTTACAATAAGCTCTCAGGTGTCTGACAACTCCGTAGTTAAAGCATTGTCGTCCTCTATCGGAACCCTGCATCGTCTACAAGAAACCAGAGTGTCCCGGCGTCTGACTGCGCCCGAACCCAGATGCTCCAACTCTAGTAATGGCAGGTTCAGTCCTCTGCCTCTTCTCAAGACCTCCTGTCTGAGAAGCTCTCCTTTGACCCGGTCGATCTCTCTCATAAGCAGATGTTCTATCCTGATAGTTCGTCAAGGAGTCACAACAGAAACCATCAAGATAAGAGCGTGTAGACTCTCTTAACCTCCGAGAGAAAAGGTAAACATGCTGATCCTCGGGTGGTGCAGACGGACTCAACAAAGACAACTCCTCCTGAAACTTGTTAACGATCTCAGCAATAGGAAGATCCTCGAAACCAGCCTCGAGGAAATCTTGAAGTCGATCCCTCGTCATCGCTATAGGGCAAAAGTGATCCCTGGTCATTGTCTTTATCTGCTCGTAATTTGTGACCTTACTGCAAGTAGTCCTCCACCAGGAATGAGCCTGATCCTTCAGCAATGTTTGTGCTATATCGATTCGACGTCCCTCTAGGCAACTGATCACCTCCATAGTAGAATCCATCTGTCCTAGCCACAACTCCACCTCCAATCCAGTCTTTCCCATGAAAGAAGGAACCTTCAGCTGGTTGAAAGCCTTCAACCAACAATCGGGCCTCGACTCTCTCGCCACAACCGGAACTTTAGCAACCTCAACAACTCAAGAAGGTGCAGCAACAACCTGCGTAACTCTCGCAAAACCTCAGCTGATCTCGCGGGAAATAGAGGTGTTGGTGCAGGTCCTCCAGTCGTCATAACCTCCTCAACTCTCTGCACGTAATTGCGATATACAGAAGCTCCGATGGATACTCGACCAGACTCGGTCGACTATGCTCGTTGTGCTCCGGATCTAGCAGCGGTCCCGTTCCCAGCCTCAAGAACAACACTCTCAACAACTTCCTCAACGAACATCTCAGCCATAGACGGATTAGCAACTGGGGCTTGGCCCCGACCTCTAGTTAGTGGAGATCTTCCTACACGTCCTCATCCACGGACAACAGGTGGATGAGGTGGTGGATCCTTTCCTCGCCCCATAGAAGATGTAGCTCTAGTATGCGTCATCTACTATAAGGATAGATTTATAAGAATATATATAAGGCCATGCTATGACTAAAGTAGAAATCCAAGAAAAACATATAAAGGCCAACATATAAGAAAACTAACTGCTGAGATCCGCGGAGGTAGTGGTGGTCGCCCGTACATCTATCCCATACTGACAAGTTTAAAACAAAACCCTGGTTTGAAAACGTAGACCCCTTGCGAGTTCTGTTTATTTATCTATTCGACCTTTAGAAGATTTCAAGTGTCATTGTTACCAACCTAGAGCTCTGATACCATATTGTAACACCCCAAGTTCTGGGAACTCGAAGCGTTACGGGCTAGAACCTCACAATGGGTCCCGAACCTCAGAGTAGCAACGACACAACGGATCTTACAACAAGGCACAAACAAATGAAAACCAAAACTTATAATAAAACCAAAGGTTTAAACAAAGGGAAGCATAAAATACTCACAACCGAGTTCAAACAAACCGAAAGAACAACAACTGAAATATAAACTCGATCCCGTCCTAAAATGTACGGGATCCCCGGCTGACAACACCGTCCGGATCACTCAGAAACACCTATAACCTGCGGAACATCTACAACATCGGTATAAACCGTTAGCTAACATTATAGATATCAGAATGACAATAAAGGCACAAACACACATAAGGTAAAGTAAACACATAGCATGCTCATACTCAGTCAAATGTTATCTTTCATTAAGGTCAAACCCGTTACTAATTCAACTTAAGGTTGTTACACGAGGATCACTATGATCTCGCCTCTGTCCCCTTTCACAACAGGAATAGAACGTATGAATCCTTTTGTCACCTGTTGGACTGGTTGCAAGAGCACCTCTCAGTTTCCCCATTCTGAACTGGACAAGCGGTAACCGCCGGATTATGATACACTTGGGCCAATTACAGTTATAAAGGTCAATCCTAGTTCCGGTTATCAGTTATAGCAATAATAAACAACAACACAACAAGCCAAAACAATCAAACTAATATACGGAATGAAGCTAAGTAAGTTCAATGGACTTACCTCACTCGAAGGTAACACAAAGGGTCAACAACAACTCAGATACCCTCAGGAAAGAAGAACGGAATGCCTGCTAAACAAGGCATAACGAATAAAGAACCGAAACGATTGCTAGAATTCTATAACTTCTAGTCTCCATGATCTCTAAGAGATCTCCACAAGCTAAGGTCTTAACCTTGGTCTCATAGATCAGGAAGGGTCAACAAAATCATCATAAATCAAGGGAAGGAATGAGGAAAGCAAGGAAGGAAAGCAACTCACCAAAGATGGGGAGACTGCAGGAAGAAACGCAGGAGCGGCTGGACAAGGCATAGGGGCGGCGGTGGACAGATCCCGCGTGGGCGGCACGACAAAGGTACGGGGGTGGCGGCATGACAGCAAGTGATGTCGACTCCTTCGACAGCAAGGAACACTACAAGGCACCAAGGCTTTCTTCTTCTCTCAATCCACACACACACGTCAAGACTCAACTACAAGAGCCTAAGAACAACTACGAATCAAAAACGGGGATACCAAAAAGAATCAAGGTTCAAACTTAATTCTTGGAGAAGAAGAAAAGGAAGAACGAAAGAAGAAAACAAAACAGAAGGGAAAGGCATACAACAACTCATGAACGTGAGAAGAAACAAAGAAGGATGAACTTACACGTTCAACAAGATCACATGAAGCAAGGTTGCATCTCTCGAGGGTGAAGGAAACCGTATGCAAGAAACGGGAAAAAGAAAGAAAAGAGGGAATTTATAGGAAACAAGAAAAAAGATAGATGGAAAATCGTTCTAGGGTTAAGACATTTATAGGAAGGCCGGCCCATAAGATAGAAGATCGGATCTTCTATTTATGGAAGAAGATAAAACGAACGAAAACAAATCGGGACGATCTGGGGCAAAACCGCAGGGGCGGTTTGCCCTGCCGCAAAGGAGGCCAGTTGCAGGGGCGGCTCCCTTTACCGCGGGGGAGGTGAAGGCTAAAAGCATGATCTTACACGAGTCTCCGACGCTTCCCTTGTTTTACCTTTGGTTTGTATAACAGTTTTAGTTTTCATTTAGTGTGTCTTGTTGTAAGATCCGATGTTCTTGTTGCTACTCTGAGGGTCGGGACCCACTGTGAGGTCCTAGCCCGTAACGCTTCGAGTTTCCAGAACTTGGGGTGTTATAGAACAAGTGTTAGATTTGGCAACATATGTTTTATTTTACCAAATGGTCTATCAGGTGTACTTTCTCTTTTATGGAAAGAGTATCGATCATGATTGAAAATAGAAATCTCAAGAAAAAAGATAGGATGGTGACCATAAAGAACATAACTATAATCACAAATGAATATCTTAAACACACACACACACACCCAAATGAAAAAACACAGATGAATTATGAGATGAACTACCGAATGTAATCAATAATGGGGAACACAACATTAGTTATTTGAGACTATAACGAGACTCTATAACCAAATGATAAAAAAGGAGAAGCAACTATCACAATTTAATAGTTTTGATGACTACAAAACATTATGAAAATGTGCAATCTCGATGACTTAAGAACTAAAGGAAATCAGTATACATGGAGAGCGCGAAAGAAGAAGAAGAAGAAAACAATACATGTGAAAATTTGAACCGAGCATTGGTTCGAACGGAAGATCAACTGCCAAAAATGCGGGCGATGATAACACAAATGCGCATGACTTTGGTGATGGATCTTAATGAGATTATGGTCGATATTGGGTCTTATTAAACAAAGAAAACAAGATCCTTGAGCAGATGCAGAATATCACTAGTTGGTGTCACGATGGTGTTATGGCACCTTTCACGCACTAGATGTACATGCCCCTTCATGGTGCGTTGTTTACAACGGTCTTTCTATCCACATTCGTGTCTTTAGATTGGGATGTGGCGCATACAAGTCTCCCACTCCTTCAAAAAGCACCCGCTTCTGGCGCCCTACAAGCGGATATATTGGTTATCTAGTTTGGTACCGACACCGTTATCATTTTATCTCAGAAGTATTATGTCTTTTCAAAATATCCTTACAATTTTCGTTTTCCTAATTTTGGCTTCCGTTTATAAAGATGTCTTGCACCAAGGGTTGTCCACTACCACCTGTTCTTACATATTGGAACATCGTAAATGACGAAAGTGTGGATGGAATGGATGCCCAGTATGCAACTTGAATTGAGATGTTCCAGAACCTTTGTTTTTAAAATGGTCGACCCACACTTTAGTTATAGTTAAATAAAATTTTCTCGAGTCATTATGTTTATTACAATAATACGTTGAAGTATACCATTCATTTTTTTTCTCGGTTACATATACAAAATAACTTTAACATCGTGATTCGTGAAACAAAATCGACCCTAACAACAACTGAAACTCGTGAAGTCAAAAATAAAAAAAAAACTTAAATAAAAATTGAAACTCATAAACCCTAAAACCAAAACTCGTAAAACCCAAATACCGAAACTCGTAAAACCCAAAACTTGTAAAATCCGAAACTCGTAAAATCCAAAATGTAATTTACAAAAAAAATTAAAAGTAGTCTTAAAGCATTGTAGGTGCGTTAAATTTGAAAACCGAACCTTGTAAAATCACTTTAGCATCGTGAAACAAAAAAAACCCTAACAAAAACCGGAACTCCTAAAAAAAAGGTTAAACCGAAAAAAATTGAAACTCGTAAACTCAAAGACCGAAACTTCTAATGAAAAAACCGAAACTCATAAAATTTAACTTAGTAACTAAACCTAAAAATCAAAATATAATTTTTGAAAAAACAACACCTAGAGGCTCCCTCAGTGTGTTGTTAAAAACACTAATATAACTCCAGGTGCGTTAGTAATTGAAAATCACTGAACACAACTTGAGTGTGTTGATTTTAATTAGGGTGCGCAATTAACGAGTGGAAATAATTTCCCAAAAAAATAACACTCCAAACTTAATTACCATACCAAATCTCTATGAAGCTCAACAAAAAAGGTTAAACCGAAAAAAATCGAAACTCGTAAACTCAAAGACCGAAACTTCTAATGAAAAAACCGAAAGTCATAAAATTTAACTTAGTAGCTAAACCTAAAAATCAAAATATAATTTTTGAAAAAACAACACCTAGAGGCTCCCTCGGTGTTTTGTTAAAAAATCTAACATCACCCCAGGTGCGTTAGTAATTGAAAATCACCGAAGGCAACTTGAGTGAGTTGATTTTAATTAGGTGCGGTTTGGAGAGATTAGTGGTCTGAGGGTAAGCTTGGCTAAATCTTCAATGTTTGTAGCATCGATTCCAGAAGATGAAGTGGATGAGCTCAAGGCAATCACATGGTTCAATATGGGGAGCTTTCTGTTTAGATACCTGGGAATTCCTATGACTCCTCATATTTTGCGTGTTGCAGAATATACACCGCTTATTAACAAGATAAGGAAGCACATTACAACATGGAACAAGAGGCATTTGTTGTATGCTGGACAGGTGGAGCTTATCACTTCGGTTATTCTAGGGATAGATAGTTTTTGGTTATCCATGCTCCTGGTTCCTGGAGAGGTTTTGGATCGTATTATTCGTATGTGTCGTCAGTTTCTTTGGGCTAGGCCGAGGGTGGCCTAGGAAAAGATTTGTAAGCCCAAGAGTGAAGGAGGGTTAGGTTTGTTGGATTTAAAGGCTTGAAATGTGGCGTTTATGTGTAAACATTATACACATATACAGGAAGGTAGAGAAAGTCTATGGGCGAAATGGGTTCACCATCGGTACCTGTCGGTAACAGAGCCGCAAGATTGGGTGCCTAATCGGAGGGATTCACCGTTGATCAAAGCAATATTAAGTGGTAGGGATGCTATGAAGAGCAAGTGGGATGAGAATATGAGCATTGAGGAGGGTATAAGATCGTTGTCACTTGGAGGTAAATTTAAAGTTACAGAAGCATATAATCTTATTCGGAAGAAAGGAGAGGAGGCTCAATGGCATAGGATCATTTGAGAGTCAAGGGTGACACCTAGGCATGTCTGCATTGCGTTGATGGTAACACTTAAACGTTTACCGACCCAGGATAGGGTGTTGTTCTTGGACATCGATCCGATTTGCCGCCTATGTTGAAGAGAGGTAGAGTCGCATGAGCACCTCTATTTTAGGTGTAGGTATTCCTGTGAGATATGGCGAGAAGTTAGAAGAACCTTCGGCATGGCGTCGGGTTTGGGCACCTTAGACTTGACATTGAGTTGGCTTAGAAGACGTACACGTAGAAGAGATAAGAAGAGTTCGTCGATGGTCTTTGCTTTTGTTACAACCATTTACTTCATTTGGTACAGCCGAAATAGCCTAATTTTTGAGGGGAATATGTTACCAACTCATGTGATTATCCGCTTGGTCAAAGTGCATATTTTCTGCTTGATGCATGAAGCTTTTCCAGATCATATAGGTGGCCCGTTGCATGGGGTATATAGTAGCTTTGTTGTGGCTTGTTGTCTTTGTACCCTTGAAGGGTTGTTGGGGAGAGAGTGGTTGTGTTTCGTTTGTTTGTTTCTGAACTATGTTTTGTAGCTGAAAACATTTATTGACATGTGAGTAGGCATTCCATTCTTTCTATGAATTAACATGCATCTGGTGAAGCTCAACAATAGCTTCAGTGTTGCGTTTTCGTCACAAGCATTGCGACGACATTGTTGTTGTCTCAAAAGCCAAGCCAATCGGGTCGGCAGTTGAACGCCGACAAAAAATGATACAGTCTCTCCTTTTTTAGTGTATTAACTCAAATACGTTATACTAAATTTGTATCACCAATTTAACGTTAAAATTATCTCTTTTTCAATGCAATATACAAAATGATAAATGATAAGTGATAAAAAAAAAAGGGCTAATTAGGTAACTAGGCTGTTTTTTTTAATTGCACACTAAGTGGGCTTTTTTCTTCCAATTACTAAATGTACCCCACTAATATTTTTACCGCTCATACAAACCTATTACACAACCCTCTCTCTCTTCTCTCCTCCTCCTGTCGCTTTGCTTTTCTTCCCGTTGGAGTACCGGCCGCCGCCTCGCCTGTCCGACTGCATCTCCTTCAACGAGTTATTGATGCCATCTCTCATCTACTCATCCCTTACCCTCTCCCAATCTGCATATCCTTCTCTCTTCGCATTCTCTCTTGCAGGTCACTTCACCGCCAATCTCCATTGGATCTCTCTCGTAAATTAAAATAGTTTTTTGTTTTATGGATTGATGCACAGAGGCCAATCTCCATTGGAGCTCTCTCGTAAATTAAAATAGTTTTTTGTTTTGTTTTATGGATTGATGCACAGAGGGGGGGGTTGTGTTGTCTGGGTAGTCATCGTGGGGTGGGGTGGGGTTGTGCTGGGG
>BSUD01000006.1:34421607-34491074 GCA_033239045.1 Fagopyrum esculentum
AGATGTTGATAGTCGTCCCAATCTGTTTTGAATCAATATATATAACAGCCTAGGAGCAATCTCAAGAAGCTGTTTCATTTTCTGAGTTTTCAAAACTATGTTGAGGATCCAACTTCGGGGCCAGATTTGGGTATGCAAGACTCCTCCTTTTTGGCTGAAATTTTTATATGTTATATATGAGATATTGTAGTAGAACATACTAAAATTTCAGAGGAATCCATGTTACGGTTTGAGAGATATGAGGTTTCAAAGTTCAGTTTTATAAATGTGCTGAGTTGAGAAAAACAGCATGGGATGCTGTTTTGTGAGATAGTTTAGAATAGGCTTTTGATCTCTGTTAGGCTTGAATTTTTGATATGATATAGTTGACATCTTGTTGTAGATCATATTAAAATTTGGGAAGAATCGGAGTTACGGTTTGAGAGTTATTGTGTTTCAAAGTTGACGTTTTTATATGTGCTGAGTGTTGGGGAAAACAGCAAGTGATGCTGTTTTGTGAGATGATTTTGAATAAGCTCTTGATATCCGTTGGACTTGAATTTTGGATATGATATAGTTTACATATTGTTGTAGAACATATTAAAATTTGAGAGGCATCCAGCGAGTGGTTTGGGATTTACGATTTTTCCAAGATTGAGTCGTAAGCAGTTTTTCTGTTGTGCTGAAATTCGGTTTGGGAGATAGTTTTAATATAGGATTTTGACCTCCTTTGCAGCTAAATTTTGAATATATTATAGATAAGATTTTATAGTAGAACATATCAAAATTTGGGATAAATCCAGTGAGTGGTTTAGGAGTTATGATTTTTTTTCAAAGTCTACTCAGATTTGGGCTAAGTATAGAATTTGTAAAGGGAGTAGTCAACTTTAGGAATTTTTATAAAACTGTTGAATGAACAGTTTGGAGAAATTCTTTCTCCTAAAGTTAGATAGGACATCATAGATAATCTAGGGATTTAAGTCGGAATTTTTATAAGCGGTTACGAATTTTATATTTGGAATCGAAGTTAGACCTTTACGATTTCCCGGAAAATAGAAACATAGGAAAAATGTTAGCTTGGAACCAAACGAAGCTTTGGGAGTTAGAATATGATTTTAGAATCTCAAATAGGAGTTTAGACATGAATTTTAGAATTTTCGGGAATTTCGGGACCACACCATTTTACCCTAAATTAATACTACAACTAGTTATGTCTTAATACATTATTCTATTTTAGAAGTCTTAGACTTCTAACTACGTAGGAGTGTGCTAATGCACTTATCTCCTTTGACAGGCAACTGAGTTGCTACAGTTTACAGAGCGAGTTGGTTTACAGAGAGTCGAGCTTTATATCAGGTAAGTCCTTTGGGCTTACTTAGCTGACTGCTAAATATGAGTATAAATGATGATGGTGGTGTGTGATTGAAATGTTAGAGAGATAGGTTGTGATATATAATTACCGACCTATATTTTGGCCTAAGAGGAACGGGCGGTGGCATTCTGCTCAGTAGCTCGCGGGGCGCTGGGGGTTTCTTTCGGGACTAGTCCATACATGGTTTGTAGTGATGCTACCAATGGAAGTCAGCTAGACCTACACCAGTTGGATAAGGAACGGAGGCGAGAACTAATAATAATTCTCGTGCCACAACTTAAATTGAATAATGTGAATCACTTAAATAATAGATAATAATTGGTTGAGTGCCAGCATGATGTTTGTTTATCTTTGTTTCTGCTTGTGTTTGTGCTGTTATCATTTTGCTTATATTTGGATAGTTAGCTAACGGTTTATCCGTGTTGTAGATCTGTAGAGATAGACAGTTGCAGAGAGATCCGGAACGGATGGTCAGCCGGGTCCACGTACTCATTAGATGGGGACGGGGGAGTCTTCCATACGTCATGCATGTTATGTATCTTTATATATGTTTGTAAGGCTGTCACACGTGTACGTTTATACCATTAAAAATATTATGTTTTAGAAATTGTTTTAAATACATTTGTGCCTTGTTGTAAGATCCAAGTAATGTTGTTGTTAAACCAAGGTCGGGACCCATTGTGAGGTCCTAACCAGTAGCTCCCCGAGTTCCGAGAATTTGGGGTGTTACAACATGGTATCAGAGCTCTGGGTTGGCAACAATGGCACTTGAAATCTTCTGAAAGACCGAATGTATAAAATAACTAGAACCCGAAAGGGGTCTAAGATTTTCAAAACGGATTTCTGTTTTTACACACGTGCATAGTCGGGTTGTTGGGTTAGTAGTACGTCGGACCACCATCGTTCTCCGTGGATCTCTGCAGCTTGGAACGATAGGTGAGTTAGTATATAGACTTATATCGATAGGTTTTAGTGTAAATTATATATCGGTGTGTGTGTAGTATGCTAGTATCCTAAAAGATATCTTGTATTCTTTAGTTGTGATATCATGAAGCGATTAGCGCCTCATGATAAATCGGTAACGAGTTTGAAGAGTTTTCCACACGAGATAAGGGATTCAGACCAAGATTTAGTATGATACTCTGATGGACGTCCTGGTGACTTATAAATCATCCGAAGGACGGGTGGGCAAAGCAGTAAAGATGTTTAGAAAATTTTTACCGCCAGTACAACCGGATGAGAAAGAAGTTCCCGAGTCAGCTTAGAGAGATGAATTAGAAGAACCATGCAAGAGACGACGAGAACGTAGAATGGAGATAAAAATGGAGAAACAAGAATCATATAGAACGGAGTACAACCAAGAATTTCGGTGTAAAGGACGTGACTATCAAGACGAACGCCGCCATAAGCAAGCATGGACATGAGAGTACAAAGAAGATAGAGTGTCGACCCAGTTGTGAGAAGTTAAAAGGTACAAAGATAAAGAGTGAGTTTGATGACGGGAAATAAATCCTGTAACCATGGAAGCATGTGGAGTCCTTCAAGGATATGAGAGTTTTGAATGAAAGTCCGACATAAGTATCCAAGAAACTAGAAGTCTAAAATTGAGACAACGAATTTTTATAAAGGCGACATGATCAAGACAAAACTAAACAAGGGGAAGAATGTGGAAAAGTGATTTGATGGACTCAAGGGTCCGCAATAATTTCTCATTTACAAAGAGATTTAAGTTACCAACACTAACGGTTCATACCAGAGAACCGCAAACAGATAATGACTAAAGTAAGGAGAATCGCGAAGACACGCTTACAAGCTAATGTGGAAGACTTGATGAACTCATTGGCGACAGATGAATGCTAGGACTAGACTCAGAAGAGTATAGTGACCTCATAAGAGAACAAGAGAAGTGCAGACTGTGGAAGAAACTAAAAGAGTATTAACAAAGAAACTAGAGGAGATAGATTTTGACCAAGTCTATCAAACTTCAAAAGAGATAGAAGAACAATAAGTCTGTGATCTTATGGAAGGTCAACTACATACCAGTCAGTAATAATTGAGACATAACACGTGCGGGTCAACCAGTGGTACTGGTTATCAGATAAGGAGGATAACTATAGAATGATGAAAGAATTTTATAGACGTCTAGAGGACCCTTCAAGAGATCAACAACGACAAATGTGAAACTAAATCGATCCGCGTGCTAGCACCTTAATAATAACATGGAGTGAGTTCGATCAAGGATCCCTAATTAAGAACTTAAGAAGAAAGACTAGACGGTTAGAAAGGACCCCCTTTATGTCATTGAAGACCAAGGGAAGCGTGTGAAGAATTTACTGCCTACTGGCTAGGAAAAGGGTGCATATCACAGTTAGTACAGATGGATTATAAAAGAAGAACTAGAGGAGTAAGGAGTATATGATTTTGATAAGGTTCTATGTCAATCAAGACAGACTGTGTGTAGCATTCCCAACTAAATAAACCGCAAGTGGAAGGAAGTTAAGGTCATGAGAGTTTTGTAGACTTGATTACAAGCTATATTGGAAGACCTAGAAAAGACCATTGATGTCAGATGGACGACACAGTTAGACTCGAGAAATGGAGTTAGTTCACGGGGGAACTGGAAGTTTGTAATGTAGAATGAGCTAAAGGAGTATAAATTGATGAACTCGAGTAAGTAGTGCCCGCCAGGAAATTCAACGGCAAAAGAGGTAGGAGAAAAGTAAGTCCCGGAAATGGAGATAAGTCAACTATTGACTGACCAACATCAACTGAGGACGTGCAAGAGTTGTTTGGGGGATTGATGAACTATGTACAGTTAAGAAGAGATATCTGTGATTGAGGATTATTGAATTAACTATACCGATGCTTTGGAGGAGTTCCTCAAGTAGACAACGAAAATCTACTTAGACAACTAAAGGTATAGAGAGAATCGTGTTAGAGGTTACTTCTCGGTTGGTTAAGATCAAACTTCAGTCGAGTCAGGAAATTTGGATCCGTGTTAGAAGAATTCCAAAAGTAAACGGAAGAGGTCGTCTTCCAACCGTTATCTTAGTCCCTTAAGGCAAGTAAGGAAGGTACTTGGTATTTCACCCGGATAGGACTTATGGTGTAATTGAGAGGGAGAGTTCTAGAGTCAATCATTGTGGACACATAGAAAATGTTCTTATAATTATCAAAGTAGCGCAGCAAAAGCGTGATGAGTCCTAACCCACAGAACAAGAAACTCTGGAGTACTGAAAATGACGTGTCGAGTTTAAGACGAAGATAATTTGTGAAATGCGTTTCGTTTAGAAGGAACGTGAAATAGGCTACGTGGAGTGACAAGAATTTTGTCGAGGAACTATATCACCAACTAGATAGACGAGAAAGTATGTGCACGTAGAAGTATAGAAAGGGAGTGGTACCCCATTATAGATCCAAGTGAAGCATGCCGACCTAGTCACATGTTGGAAGACCAGTAAATTTGGAATTTAATACCTAGCATGGTACTTTAGAACGAGGTTCTTGATAAAATGAGAAAGGAAGTAACGAAGTAATAAAGGTGTTGTGTAGGGCCTGCACTAACAAGCTCAAGGTGAGTAACTATCAAGTTGAATCGAAAGACAGATAAGAAAAGGAAGCTACGGGAGTGTACTTACAGACCAGTACTCGTACATATGGAAAACATAATCTCAAGAATGGAGTATAAGAAGAATTTTATCTCGGAACGGAGTCGAGTTGCGTTTTGAGTAAGAGGAATATTATAGGACACATTGTAATATTAACAACTATTGTGTAGAGTGAGCAAATAACGGCGACGTGAGATCACCGGGTATCTAATATCGTCATCCCGGATATATTTTATGTCACTCAAGACCTTGGAAAATACGTGAGAAGCCTAAGGTTGAGCTAACAATATATTAGAGATCCATAAATAATATAATAATACTAAGTGAATGCAGACGATGACCACTGGATTTGTGTCTCAAGTGCTAGACCAGAAAAGGGTAAAGGTCATGATTCCTTACCTGAGGAATAAGATGATTAAGTCATATTAAAAGACAAGATCAAGTAGGTCGTGATACGAAGAGCATTAGGCACTTGGTAAGTGATGGCGGAGGTCTAAGACCTTTGGCCTGAGTGTGTAGTCAAGTAATCGTAAAGAAGAGAAGAAGTTGACTAGGTTATTTTCTGAACGGTCATCAAAGGACCTGGGGGTGAGTTGCAAAATGTGACTACTTGAGGCTATAAAGTGGTTTATAAGTGAGTGAAGGACTAGTATTCCTCACCCTATTGGAGAATGTAGCTTCAGTTTTCCACGGAGACTAAGTTTGGGAACTGAGTTTGAGGATTTCAGTTGGAGAGATACCTATCAGACACGAGTTAGGTCATCAAATTAGAGGATCAGACAGTTGAACCGGATGATACCGGTGAGATATCCGGTAACCATTCTAGAATGGGTAGCAGACGCTTGGAATCTAAGTACCTGAAAAGATTTAAGATTTAGTGGTTTTATGAAAAACCCGATAGGGCTACCTAGATATTGGGGATAGCAAGCGACGTAACATTTCAAAGACCTATGTAGCGAGGGTTGTAACCTCGGGAGTGACGAGTTAGGGCTTGACCTTGTATGTGTGATATTGTTTGACTGCTTGTTTATTTCATGATTGATTATGTAGTAAGTGATGTGTTCTTTTGGTAACCGTTGATGTGCGGGATACTTAAATATAGAAACGACAAGACTTAGGGTGTAGTAATTAGGTACACTAGGTTGTACCTTTACTTGTTCCTTGAAGACCGACCTTACGATCGACGTATATTAAGTTTCGGGGCGAAACTTATTTTAAGGTGGTACTGATGTAATAGCCGGAAATTTTATTTCCGGCTAGCTTAGGAACAAATCAGAACAAGATCGATTGTGACCTTTTCCAGCCCTTTATTTCTTTTGTAGTAACTTCGACTATATGTCGTTATCTTTTAAGTTTCGGGACGAAACTTATTTTAAGGGGGTACTGATGTAATATCCGGAATTTTTATTCCGTCTATTTCTGTTATAAACTTGATCTCGCTCAGTTGAGCCATATCCGTCTACTTAGTTAGACACATTATTATGAAAGTTATCATTTTATGTAGATTTCCTTCACATAAAATGATAGAATCCTTTAAAAGTTTATCATTTTATGTAGCTTACCTTCACATAAAATAATAAGTTTAGCCTTAATTTAGAATATGACAAGGCCCGGATAAGTCTGTGACGAAGCTGTGACAAGGTTCAGACAAGTCTATGACGAAGCTGTGACAAGGCCAGACAAGGCTGTGACGAAGCTGTGACAAAGCCAGACAAGGCTGTGACGAGTCTGTGACAAGGCCAGACAAGGCTGTGACAAGTCTGTGACAAGCCCAGACAGGCTGTCGACAGCCCAGCGCCAGCGTTGCCCAGCCCAGCCGTATGCCAGCGCCCAGCTTCAGCAGCTTGTCCGCTGCATTCTTCAGCCCAGCCCAGCCGTATGCCAGCGCCCAGCTTCAGCAGCTTGTCCGCTGCATTCTTCAGCTCAGCCCAACAGCATGTCCACCTCTCGGACGGACCAGCCCATCAGTGTATCAATAGCCTAGTGAGCCCATCAAAGCCCCAGTCCAGCGATGAAGAAGCTGCTTCCCGTTTGAGAGCTGAGATGGAGGCGGATCAGATTTGCTCATTAACTGCCCCGCAAATCACGCAACAGAAGCACGTCTTCTCTCTCCAGCCTTCACGCCTGCGGATCTGCTGCTCTTTCCTTTCCCAGCCGTTACACCGGGTCCCTCTCCTTCTTGGCTGAATTCATCGACCTTCGACTCACCAAACAGCCCACTGCTCACCGGCCTTCATTGCAGTAGTGGAGCCTTCTGCACACGTTACGATTCGGCCAGGAGTCTTCTGCCTAGGTGAGTCACGACTCCTTCCCTCTCTTTACCTTTCCTTCGTACTCCTCCCTTGATATCAGTCTTCTGGATCGATTATACGACTGTGCAGAAACGCTGAACCCTCCGGACAAGCACCACAGTAGACCAACCTCTTCACACCCTTGTTGTGTCAACCTATCTGAGTGTCGTCAAGTCTTGGATCTGTGATGATATCACGAGCAGCAGCCAACAACAACAACATAGGAAGCAGCCCTGCTCCTTCGTCTGGCCTTCGCCTTGCATCATTCGAGGAACCACATGACTTGCTGTAGATGCCTCCTCTCGTCCCTGTCAGTCGAGTAAGACCCGTACCTATCTTCTTTATGTTTCCCTCCATATATACAGATGTTGATAGTCGTCCCAATCTGTTTTGAATCAATATATATAACAGCCTAGGAGCAATCTCAAGAAGCTGTTTCATTTTCTGAGTTTTCAAAACTATGTTGAGGATCCAACTTCGGGGCCAGATTTGGGTATGCAAGACTCCTCCTTTTTGGCTGAAATTTTTATATGTTATAGATGAGATATTGTGGTAGCACATATTAAAATTTGGGCTTATTCGGAGTTATAGTTTAGGAGATATGATTTTCTCAAGTTGGCTGTTCAAGCAGTTTTTTTAATGTGCTGAGTTGAGAAAAACAGCATGAGATGCTGTTTTGTGAGATAGTTTTGAATAGGCTTTTGATCTCTGTTAGGCTTGAATTTTTGATATGATATAGTTGACATCTGGTTGTAGATCATATTAAAATTTGAGAGGCATCCAGCGAGTGGTTTGGGATTTACGATTTTTCCAAGATTGAGTCGTAAGCAGTTTTTCTGTTGTGCTGAAATTCGGTTTTGGGAGATAGTTTTAAATAGGATTTGATCTCCTTTGCAGCTAAATTTTGGATATATTATAGATAAGATTTTATAGTAGAACATATAAAAAATTGGGATAAATCCAGTGAGTGGTTTAGGAGTTATGATTTTTTTTCAAAGTCTACTCAGATTTGGGCTAAGTGTAGAATTTGTAAAGGGAGTAGTCAACTTTAGGAATTTTTATAAAACTGTTGAATGAACAGTTGGGAGAAATTCTTTCTCCTAAAGTTAGATAGGACATCATAGATAATTTAGGGTTTTAAGTCGGAATTTTTATAAGCGGTTACGAATTTTATATTTGGAATCGAAGTTAGACCTTTACGATTTCCCGGAAAATAGAAACATAGGAAAAATGTTAGCTTGGAACCAAACGAAGCTTTGGGAGTTAGAATATGATTTTAGAATCTCAAATAGGAGTTTAGACATGAATTTTAGAATTTTCGGGAATTTCGGGACCAAGGGTAAAATGACCTAAATTAACTACAACTAGTTATGTCTTAATACATTATTCTATTTTAGAAGTCTTAGACTTCTAACTACGTAGGAGTGTGCTAATGCACTTATCTCCTTTGACAGGCAACTGAGTTGCTACAGTTTATAGAGCGAGTTGGTTTACAGAGAGTCGAGCTTTATATCAGGTAAGTCCTTTGGGCTTACTTAGCTGACTGCTAAATATGAGTATAAATGATGATGGTGGTGTGTGATTGAAATGTTAGAGAGATAGGTTGTGATATATAATTACCGACCTATATTTTGGCCTAAGAGTAACGGGCGGTGGCATTCTGCTCAGTAGCTCGCGGGGCGCTGGGGGTTTCTTTCGGGACTAGTCCATACATGGTTTGTAGTGATGCTACCAATGGAAGTCAGCTAGACCTACACCAGTTGGATAAGGAACGGAGGCGAGAACTAATAATAATTCTCATGCCACAACTTAAATTGAATAATGTGAATCACTTAAATAATAGATAATAATTGGTTGAGTGCCAGCATGATGTTTGTTTATCTTTGTTTCTGCTTGTGTTTGTGCTGTTATCATTTTGCTTATATTTGGATAGTTAGCTAACGGTTTATCCGTGTTGTAGATCTGTAGAGATAGACAGTTGCAGAGAGATCCGGAACGGATGGTCAGCCGGGTCCACGTACTCATTAGATGGGGACGGGGGAGTCTTCCATACGTCATGCATGTTATGTATCTTTATATATGTTTGTAAGGTTGTCACATGTGTACGTTTATACCATTAAAAATATTATGTTTTAGAAATTGTTTTAAATACATTTGTGCCTTGTTGTAAGATTCAAGTAATGTTGTTGTTAAACCAAGGTCGGGACCCATTGTGAGGTCCTAACCAGTAGCTCCCCGAGTTCCGAGAATTTGGGGTGTTACATCTGGTACGACAAGTTCTAGTATGAGAAGTTCTGGTATGACAAAATTCTGGTATGAAAATAATTTCTGGTATGAGAAATTCTGGTATGAAATTTCTGGTATGAAAATTCTGGTATGAGAAATTCCGGTATGAGAAATTCAGTCCAGAAAATAAAAAATAAATTAAAAAAAAACAAAAAAAATAATAAAAGAAAACAAATTCAGTAATTAAAATTTAAAACTTATACTTATATAACAAATAACAAACATCATTTATTCTTTCTAAATAGAAGGGTTAATAATTTTTATCTACTATTAAATGAAAGTGGTAAAAAATTTGGGGTATACTTTCTTAAACAAAAACTCAAAAAAGCCTAATATGTCAAATTCTCCCAAAAAAAAATTATATGTAAATTCAAAGATTTGTCTTTGCTAAAGGAAGTTGTTTGGTCAAAATAGGGTAGATATTATAATGACTTAAAAATCTGTTTTATATGAAAATGTTAGTTAATGAACAAAATATTACTCATATTTCCAATTGTTTTGTTTTTATTCAAGTCTTACTAAGTATGAATTCAATACTAAAAAAATCAACGGGTAAGATAGTTTAGGTAATTTTATACAAATTTGAGTAAGTAGAAAATAAATATTTAATTAATTGCTTCTCTCTTCATCATATTTCTCATATTTTTCACATATGTAATACTATTGTTCACATTCTTGCAGGACTTTGGCCTGATAATTATCTTTAGTTAATAAAGAACAATTTCGTTAATAAATATATTAGCAGCACTATAAAATACAAATAGATGAGTCTTTATTTGGGCCGTCAGCCCATACGGAAAGCCCACCACTCGACTTCTCGGACTAAATACCGACAACATGGAGGCCCAACATAGTGCATACTATTGTTTGGTTGTAAATTGATAAGCCTAATGTCAAATTTAACAAATCACTTAAAATGAGAAGTTAATACTCCATGTAAATAAATAAAATTATATTATACGTTAATAAGTCATTCAAATATGGGCCGGATTATATCCAAATCTAATGGAGCGGATATTCTCAAATATATATACATAAAAGAATGTTGAAATTAAAAAACCCAACTTTCGACTTATCTCCATCGTTGATTGACTCTTAGAGGTGTTACCAAATAAATCCAAAAGGGCCCAAACCTTAAGAGATCTTCCGGGCACCACAATGACTTCTCTATTGGAGTTTTTGTTTTTTGTGGGATGACCCCTTTCAAATCTTATAGCTACCACCATCGATCAACAATCATTCTCCAATTCCGACTACAGCTTTCGTTCGAAATGTTACAAATAAGACCAACCATGTCACTGTCCTCCCTTCTCTGCGTCTTCAGTAACTGTCTAACCCTAAATACTTTAACAAAACAACTTCTTTAACAACAACCAATAACTTTAAGAGTGATTCAATGTTCTCCACATTAAATGTGGTATAGACGGATTCTAATCCATTTTGACAAACTTTTTTTGTGCTTCCATGACTATCTCCTTCACTCATGGCTGGCAATCCAACCTCTACCTCTACTATATATGTGCTTGTTCAACTTCATGTATACTCCCATTTTGTCGTTCGCATGGCCTCTTTGAGAACTTCATGTTCTCTTTTATGACATTTGGTGTCTTCATCTTAAAGGTACATACATGGAGGCCCATGCGGAGGTTACTGGTGTACTCCTTGGTGACCATCTCCTCCTTCCTTCCCTTGGTGGCTAGGTTTATCCCCTCTCACTTGATTCGCTGCACAAGTTTTTTGTTTATCTCACAACCCAATTCTAGGCATTTGATCCACATATTTCCTTATGTTATTGTGATGAAATCAACGTATAAGACCAATGAGTAAGTATTCTTGCTCTAACTTTGTTTGATAGACATCTATATTATTGTACAATATTTTTACTTAATCCTTATTTTGTATTTCGCAATTGCTTTTCTATTCATGGCACATGAGAACATAGATCACTACAAGTGGGCTTTAAGGAGGCTCCGTCATTTGTGCTACGACAAACTCCCGGAGGTGATTGTCACCGATGAAGAACTAGGTCTTATATGTGCCCTCGGTGAAGTGTTTCTTAAGGTGAAACATATTTTATGCACATTTCATATAAAGTTCAACATTTGATAGACGAGGTGTCGTTTTGCGGTCTAAGGAAGTACAAGTCATCTTCACATCCCACTATCATGCCTAGTAAGAGTCGAGATCTAGTGAAAGCTCGAAAAAAACACTAAATCCGCAAACTCCAACTTCAATGCTTCCTAAACTAACCGATTCATTCAATATAAATCTAATCTAGAAATTTCCAATTGAAAAAACGTTAAAAATGCGCCTCTAATCGAGAAAATCGACGTTTTTGGCTATGATTTGCTTTTTTCTAATCGTTGTGGATCTGCAGTATTTGATTCTCGATCCATTATTGTATGCGGATTTTGGCAAAAATCTCTCGATTTGATTCGGACTACTCACTCTCTCTCTTGATCGACTTTGATTCAGATGAAGGAAATAAGTGGTGGCTGGGAACGAGGCATGCGTGAGGGTTATAACCCTCGCGCAGTTGCATCGCGCCTAGGTGCGCACTCGCGATGCGACTACGCCTGACTCTTGCTCTTTGCCTCGTCTTCGTGATCCGATGTCATTGACTCGATTATAATTTTCGGTCTCACCGGATAAAATCACTCTAAATTATTATTTTTAGCATAAATAGTCTTGTTATAAGGGATTAATTCAAGGAGAGGGGTTGTGGACTTGTGGAGCAATATCAGCCGTTGATTGAGTTGATCCAACGGTT
Organism: Fagopyrum esculentum; assembly: GCA_033239045.1. Classification (NCBI taxonomy): domain Eukaryota; kingdom Viridiplantae; phylum Streptophyta; class Magnoliopsida; order Caryophyllales; family Polygonaceae; genus Fagopyrum; species Fagopyrum esculentum. Next base: position 34,433,914 of record BSUD01000006.1, read on the forward strand.
CAGATTAGTCCATATCCTATATTTATTTTTGAGAAGCGCGGTGACAATTTTATACTTTTTAAAAGATACCAAATTAATTTTGTCATTTTGAAATTTTGTTTTATAAAAGGTAGATAAAGTTGACATTTTTGTAATTTTCATGAGAAAATTGTAACAGTTAATATGTCAATACAACATTTTATTTTTATTTGTTCAAAATTTATATACTATCAGTTTTTTTAATCGTTAGTTCATGTTTTGTTTTGTTTAAATTATTAGTTATGTTTTTTTTATGCATTTTAATACTTGTACATGTTGAAATAATAAAACACAATGCTTGAACTAACAAAACAAAATTGTTTGGACTAACATAACACATTGTACGAACTAATGATACGCAAATTTTAAAATAACATCATAAAACTTCATTTTTAGTTATTAGTACTTTTCAATTATAATATTTATTAGTTCAAAATTTTTATATTGTTAGTTCAAATCGAGTGTTCTATTAGTTTAGACATTTTATATTATTAGTTCATTCATTACTTGGAACTAATGAAAAATTTTACAAAAATATACGAACAATCATTATAATTAAACTTACCAAAAAAAAATCGAACGAAATGTAAAAAAAAAACAAAAAATTTGAACGAAAAAATGTAAAAGATATTAATCATTTGAACAAACACTTTAAATTAATAAAATAAAACAAATTCTCACTACATCTTTTAAAAATTACAAAAATATCACCGTATATAAACTTTTAAAATGCGTGTAGTCCAAAATTTTGAAATTTTTGTATTAAATAAATTAAATTAATCTGAACCGTTGTATCACGTATATCAACAGTAAATAATCCTTCGTTATTTCACACCAGAAGTTTTGCTTTGCATCTAAACCAAAACCTATTAATTTAGGGGCAATTTTGGTACGTTTACTAAACACAAAACTAGAAAAAGGTCTAGTAAATCAAATTGTTTCTTAATTTAGGGGTATAAACAATGTATTAAATCTCAACTTTGTGCGGGTATATTACAGGTGATGAACAAAAATTTACGTCCGCTTTGCTGTATAAAATAAACAATTACTTCGTAATATGAATTATTAAATCACAGGAAAAATATAAATACTGTTGCACGTACAGCGCGACTTTGTAGCCGGAGAATACGGGTCAAACAAGAAATATATTGAAGCCCTTCTTTATTATATATACTTTTACTTGAGGCGAAAATTAAATTCTTCTTTTTAATTATTCAGTATGATCTAAACAGCGCAGTGCATAATTGCATCTACTTTAATTCATATAGTCATTCTCCAGTGTAATTAATAAATGAGAAAAATATTTTTTTTTCAGAGCAAAATTTACATGCTATTAATCATATAATCATGAATAACTTTAATTATATTATGGATCATTTTTTATAAATAAAATATTAATCCTTAATATTTAGTAAAATAAACAATCTTTGTCATAATTATATCATTTCTAAAGTATATAATAATTTTAATTTGATAAAAATTTAACGAAACAATTTGATTTACTATGCTTTTTATAATTTTGTGTTTAGTAAATGTACCCTTTGAGAGAAGAGTTGGTAGAGTTTGAAAATAAATACAAAAGGTTGTGGTATATTTACTTAGGCCCTGTTTGGTATTAGATGGGTTTTTTTTTTTAGATTCTTCGAGATGGAGTTTCTTGAGATTCTTGGGGATTGTTGTAGATGGGTATTCTTATAGATTGTTTTTTACGTATAATTTTTGCGTTTGGTATAATATTATTGGTATAGATTATTTACGTTTAATTGACCAAAATGCCCCTCATTTTTAATTAATGAGCAGCCCTTCTCCTTCGTTTTTCGTTCTTCCTTCTCTTCGTTTCTATGTCTATCGCCTATCGGGTTCTTCGCTCAAGACCATTGCCGAGTTGAGGTAAGGCCATTCTCTCTATCGTTTTTCGTTCTTCGTTCTTCTTCTCCTTCGTTCTTCTCTGTTCCGAGTTGCTGCTGCAGCCCTAAAATTATATCATCTTCTCCTTCATTTCATCCTCTTCGTTTCTCTGTTTGGTGTGCAATCGTGTATATGTTTAATAATTGAATTCACATCCATTAGGGTTGTTCGTATGTGTCGTTGTCGTGTTCGATTGCGATGTCTGAACTAGAATTGATGAGAAGCTGCAGCAGCAACTAGGCAATGTTCGATTGAGATGTTTGAACTAGTATATGTGCAATCGTGTATATGTTTAATAATTGAATTCACATCCATTAGGGTTGTTTTGTATATAATTTAATTGGTTCCAAATGCTGTGTATATACCTCAATTCGATTTGTTTTCATGGATTGCCGATTATTTCAATCAGGTGTGTAGGTTGAACTAGAATTGATGAGAACCGTGTTGCGTATTGGCGTGTATTTGTTTTTCAATATGCTAGATCTTTTGAGTGTATTGGATATTAATTAATTTAAATTCAGCTGAATGACTGACCAGAATGAGAAATTGACACAACAATCTAAGGAAAATGGTTACTATGCGTGGAATGATCTGTTGATGAGAACCTTTCTTGAAATCTTGTGTGAATATCAAAAACAAAATGGACAGAAGAATGGTTTTAGTTGGATAACTTTGACCGAACAATTTGAGTTGAAGACCTCTACTAAATGTTTAAAAAACACTTTAAAGAACAAGTACAATTCTTTAAAATCATTATGGAGATTATGGATCAAGCTTAAGCACAGTGATACTGGTCTGGGATGGGACTATGAAAGAAACTGTATTGAAGCAACTAACGAATGGTGGACAAAGAAGTTGCAGGTATGTAGTAATTTAGTTAATATTTTAAAATTTTAAGTGGTTGATGTTACTTATCACTTATAACATTTACAAATGTTATATTTGCAGGAAAACAATGAATACCGTGTCTTTAGGAAAAATGGTATTCATCCGGAGGTTCAAGTTATGATGGAGATGTTGTTTGAGGGCACGGTAGCGACTGGCGTTCATTGTGTTGCTCCGTCAATGGACCCCCCACCGATTAAACCTATTGATGAGCCATGTCTTGATGATGAAGAACCAATTGACTGGGATGGTTTGAACATTGCAGCTGATCTAGCTGACGATCAAGAAGCGGATCACGTCAATTACCCCGATGAAGAGAATCATACATCTCAAATTCCCCTCAAGTCTCATGGAAAGACAAAAAAAACGTATGTGAACAAGCGCAATGTTAAGAAGAAGTCTAGTGGGAAATCAAATTACCTGGATCATATGAATATATATAGTGATGCGAACAAGAGGATAATTGCGTTGTGTGATGCTGAGGATGCGAGGTCCATTGCTCAGGATGCAAGGTCTCTTGTAGAAGAAACTTCAAAAACAACTGTTCCTGCACAACGTAGTTCATTGGGTGTCCTGTCTGATATGGTTATGGAAGGATTGTTACCGAGGTTTTCACCGCTTTGGTGCTTCTCTGTTACGTTTCTGATGACTGAAGCTGTGGCTAATCAGTTTATGTGGCTTCCTACAAACGAGGAGAGATTGCATTGGCTAGACTTCGAGCACAAGAAGGAGATTCTTAAGGGTACTTTGCCGAAAGAGTAATTGTGTTGAACTTGTATGTTTAGGTGAAACATTTGTAACACCCCGAATCCGCGGGATATCGGAATGTCACGGGCGAGACCACACAATGGGTCCCGACCCTTAGCCTGACAACAATCTCACCGGACCTTTCCAACATGGCACAAATAAAGGCTTAAAACTTGAAAAACGTTTTAATGTATGCAAGATGAAAAAGGTAAAGAGTACAACTTGGAAACTCAGCCGAGTCCTCAAAACAACATAAACTCCACAAAACATAACCGAAAGGTATACAACCACAATCCCATCATAAAGTAACATAACGACATAACAACCCCAAAAACGCCCCCGTCCTACAATGTACGGCGACCATCGGCTATCCACTCCTCCACCTCACTCGGCGACATCCCTAACCTGCGGGGCATCTAAACAAACGGTCTAAACCGTTAGCTATATTCAAAGTATTAAAGACATGGTGAAGGCACAAACACAAACATATATAAACACATCACATAAACATGCTCGACAAACAATCCGGTTATTATCTTTATTTATTAAGTCGTATCCCGTTCTAGTTCAACTTCTTTTGTGACACGAGAATCCTCCAAAACTCGCCTCGGTCCCTTCTTCAGGCAATGGAACGGTCGGATGCCTCCAACCGTCTAACCAGCACGGTCCAGTCGCCGAGATCCCCCTAGCTCACACGGGGAGCCAGGCAGTGATGTCACAGCCCGTTATCATACACTTGGGCTAATATAGCATAAAAGGTCGGTAGTCCTATTATCCGGTTTATAAGTTATGACAAAAGCGATAAAACACACACCACCAAGCACGCAACGAATCTATTACAGCGAATATGGCTAAGTAAGTCCGGAGACTTACCTCTCTCAAGGTAACTCGAAACCACTCTCAACTTCCCGCAGGAAAATAATGCTCTAAGCCTGACCAAGCGAGGCACTTTATCAATATTTAACTAAAAAGCTAGAAGTTCTCGGGCTTCTAGTTCCCAACATAAGTAAATATGATGTCTACTCTAGCGTGCTAGGTCCATTTGTAATCACAAAGGTCATCCTAAGATCGTAGATAAGGTAATTCCATAAGTTAACAATCCAAACCCTAAAACCTATGATTCATGGCCACTACATGGCATTTGCTCTACGTTATGCTAAGTTCTTCTAATCAGTTTAACTACCACGACTAAACTAACGAAGGAGAAGTACTCACACGAGATCCGAAGTGAAGCACGGTCCACGGAGTCAAGAACGAGTTCGATTGCTTCTAATGACCGCTTCCGGACCTAAGGACAAAACTAAGCGAAATTAGCTCAAATGCTAATTTTGAAAGGAGGGTTTAGCGCAAAAGGTTTTCCAATAACAACTCCGTTTCCAAAACCGGGGTCAAACTTGTTAATACTAATTCCGGGCAAGACATACAAAAATGGTCCGTTGATTGAAAACCGACTTTCAAATTATCCAACAATCGGGTTTTTAAACCATTTAAGACACCAATTTATTTGTCAAGGAGTTGGGTCAAAAAGCTTAGCCAAATTAGGGTTTAAGAATATTAATAATGTACTGCAGGGTATAAAATGTCATTTTCCAAAGTTATAGGGTAAAACTGCAATTCCACATCAAAAGGGGTCACAACAGTAATTAGGTGCAAAGAGAGGGCCAATACTGTAATAATCTCAAAGTAACAAATCCCCTCTTCTGTACTGTTTAATCGACAGGAAAAATGAAACGGAGAAGAGGGCAAGGCTGGCGGCGGCGGCGGCTAGGCGGAGGGAGGAGAGGGCCGGCGCCCCTGGTGCGACTCCGGCGGCGAGCTGCGGCCCAGACTCCGGCGGCGGTGGTCCACTCCGGCGATTGCTACACGGGATAGGGCGAACTGTTATACAGAAGAAAGGAAAGGAAGAGAAGAGGGAGAAATCAGCAGCCTTACAGCGCCGGAGACGTGGCGGCTCAATGGAGGACGGCGGCGCGGCGATGGCTCCTTCCGGCGAGCCCCTGGCGGCTTCGAGCAGCCTCGCACAACCCGTCTGCGCTGCTGTTGCTGTGCTGTGCGGCGGTTCCAAGAGAGGAGGAGCAGCGCAAGGGAGGTCGAGAGAAAGAGCGTGAGAGAGATTGAGAGGAAGAGTGGGTTGTTGGGGACTTGGCTGGACTGAGAGAGGGTTAGAGGCAGCAAAGCGGAAGAAACGAGAGGTCACTGCAGGCTAGGGCTGCAGCAGGGATAACGAGGAGACGCTCTTCAATACTTCTTCTGCACGCCAGACAGGAAAAAGAGGAGGGAGAAAAGAAAGAAAGAAAAAGGAAAGAAATAAATAGGAGGGATTATATATATATATATATCCTTTCTTTTCTTTTTTTAAAAAAAAAGGAAACTAACTCTATTTACATTTGGAACGGGATTTCCCGGATAGGTAAATCCCGAATTCCGACATAATTAATTTTAAATAAATAAAATACGGGAATACATAATTGTATCCCTAAAATAATATAATACCCGGAAACTTATCTTTTTAAAAGCTATTTATATATATATATATACATATATATATATACTTTATATAAGAACTCGAGCTATAGCGAATCGAGGGAAGGGGAAAGACAACGTCGGAATGCACCCGAATAAACGGGGCGTCACAACATTTCTTTGTTATGTGTTTTTATGACCTTGTTATGGTTGAACCTTATGTGTGTGTGTTTATGTGTAACAACTATCTTTGACATTCTTTGTTAAGTGTTTGTGTGTAAGAACTTCATGAATCATTGTAATGTCATTATTCATAGTTTTTAGATGCTATGTCTAACTACATAAAACTTTTTTTTGCACTTTAACAGGTTTGTGGTTTAGGAAAATGCCGTCAAATGAAAGACTTAAACGTTTGCGACGTATCCAACAACTTTGTGCTTTACAACCTACACATGATCTAATAGCTAAACATTACTTTACACATGTTTGCAAGGAACGTGTGTACGATACAAAGTTCAACGGTTCGCGGTGGATGGATGAAATACTAAACTCAAGTACGGAGACGAGATGCTTCAATGCGTTCCGAATGGATAAGCAAACGTTTCAAGAGCTATGTAGTCTATTGGTGAACAAGTATGGACTTTGTGGCTCTAAAAATATGCGGCCTGTTGAAAAGGTAGGCATATTTGTATACATAATGGCTCAGGGACTAAACTACAGAAATGCATCGGAAAGGTTCCAACGGTCTACATCAACTATATCGAGTGTTGTGCACGATGTACTGGATGCTATTGTCGGACGCCGTAAAGGGTTTGATGGCATGTCAAGGGACATGATAAAACCTATGGATCCTTCTTTTTCTGAAGTGCCAAATCAAATCAAGAATGATCCAAGATATTCTCAGTACTTTAGTGGTGCAATTGGGTGTATAGACGGTACACATGACCTTCTACGTAATGTAACGTCACTACAGTTAAATTTTTGGCTCATTCCTCCACATAATTGTGGAGTTATGATTTTTGTAAGATGACGAGTTATATGACAAAGAATGCTGTTTTATTTTTCTGATTTTTGTGGTCAATAATGTTCAAATGTTCATGTTATGAACATATGACAGCAAGTTTCTTATATCATTGTTGTTGTTATTTGTTCATTAGCTTATTTTGGATGCAAATGAACAATTTCTCTAGCTGATATATATTACACATTCTTGTTTTTCATTTCATTCTACTGGGACATATAAGTAGCGAGCAAAGCACTTCATAGCACTTGCTACACGCGGTTCTGCTGGACAATTTGCAACCATGATTTGTTTCTTGATTTACTAACTAAATAACCTAATCTATCTAGTTGGTATAACGACATCTGGATTATAGCAGGTTTGACAAGTCAACAATGGAAGACATATTGGATTTTATACTGGGTTTTGCTATGAAGCTTCCCGACTATGCTAAGGTTTGTATTCCTTCCCTTTAAAATGCATTTTGTGGATTTTTCAGGAAGTTGTGTTTTAAGTACATCTGTTAAGGGTGTGCAGTCCCTGTTATCTGAACTTCTACAACGGCTTTAGGGTTCTCGTTTGGGATCTGATAAGTCGTCCCAAAAGTTGTCAAATATCGATGTTGACGTCCTATGCATTCTATTAGAGGTGGAATATCTCTCTTCTGCTAGTGTTGAATTCTTTTTCTGATTCATCAGTTTTATAAAATCGTGCTGATACAATATGTTTTTTGAATGGGCATTAGACCTGTTGCACTTTACCTTCTCCAGATGTCCATGATATTCAGGATAAGTTGTTGGCCGCATTGCAGGTAATATATTCTGTGATGCTGCATCCTTCGCTTTTGCAGAACCAGTCTCAAGAATCTGAACCAGAGGAGGGATGTGATCGGTTCTGCAGAGTCTTCCTTCGCTTTTATTTTTTCGTGTGTTGTATCCTGTGTGTATCTGTGCTGTTCCGTTTTAAACCTCGACTGGTTTACTGTCAAATGTTCAAGATTAAGAAACTTGCTGTCAAATGTTCATAACATGAAGTTGTTGTCATCAGGGATGTGTTCGGTTTACTGGTTTACTGGTTTACTGTCAAATGTTCAAGATTAAGAACCAGAGGAGGGATGTGTTCGGTTATGGCATCAGGGATGTGTTCCTTCGCAAGATCATAACATGAAGTTGCTGTCAAATGTTCAAGATTAAGAAACTTCAGCAAGTTCATAACATGAAGTTGCTGTCAAATGTATTCACAGTTACTCTAATCAGAGGTCAAAATATATAATATTTGCGTGTGTTCTTCTTACACTTTCTTAAGGTAGGGAAGGTTTGCTAGGGACTTTGGAAGAACACCTGCAAGATCCTGTTCACGGAGAGATCTGCTAAAGATATTAGCAGGTGAAAATTTTCATGAAAAATACATAGCATAGCATAAGGTATCTTCTGATATTAGAAGGCAGATAAAAGTAGAACAAAAGACAACAAGCAATCCCAAGGTAGTAGAGGCTGATTGCATCATCGAAATGCCACCAAGAATCACCTACAATGTAAGCCCAAGAAGAAACAAAGAGTTTTGGCATATGACTTGAGAGTTGAGACTACAGAAGGTGAACATCATCACAGGAAAAAGCTTAATAATTTTCTGTTACACATGCATAATGGAACTAATGACAGAAATGCAAAATTCAATAGATCAAGGATAGCCAGCCTACATATTAATCAGAAAACTGCTGTCAAAATTCAATAGACACTGTTCTCCAGCTAGTATTATCAATGCTGCAAGGGTTGACCTCAAATTTCCAAGAATGCAAACAGAAAACTGCTGTCAAAATGCTGTCAAAAATGCAAACAGAAAACTGCTGTCAAATATAATGAACCATAAGACACCAACTAGCCAAGAATACAAACAGAAAACTGCTGTCAAAATGCAAACAGAAAGGGCTCAAAATTTCAGCTGAAATGTCATAACATAAGCGTTTTAATCGTAAAAAGTCATATGATCCTACAAACATAGAGCCTGATATAATTCAGCTGAAATAGGAGTACATTACCAACAATTTAACCACGATTACATTTAAAGAGAATAACAATAATAAGGACACAAGCGAAAGACAGAGCGAAGACCACGATCCACAGTTTCTGTATTAGAGATCTTGCGTCCAAATAATGCTTGTTGCGCCTTGCTAGAAGGTTGGTGATCTCGTACTTCTCACAGTGGTTGTTCATCTCGTTCTCCACGTTCTTTAGAAGCTTCTCGTTCATCGCTTCACATTGAGCCTGAAGTATTTCATTTCTAGCCTTCACCTTATCATATTGCGCCTTTTTGCGCTTGTTGATTCCAACTAGCCTTTGCGCAAAGCAACAATCCTCAAACCGATGCTGAGGATTCTCTTCATCCTCAAGTGATGAATCTTCTTCCTCCACAAGAAGTGGTGCTTTTGGGAACTAGGACACCAACACAACATTTAAAAAATTGTCAAATTTATAACATATTAAAATTCCAATCAAGGTGATGAATCATCTTACCAGCGGGACTGCACGTAATCTATTGGTCCCAGGAACTTCTACCAATCGTTGTGGCTCCTCAATTGTCACTCCAGTCCTGTTATGATTCAAACAATTATTCCAATTTTCAGTTTGCACATACAGTCACTAACATGATTTGCTAGTGTTGATAAATTAATTTCCTACACCAACAAATAGATCGGGAAATTCAGACCATATTTCGAGAATGTGTGAAATTAACAGAAACAGAAAAGTGTATAAAACAAGCACCTTGACTGCCTGGATATAAAAATTAAAAAACACAGTTTGTGTAAAACAGAAACAGAAACAACTTCCTCTAACAAAAATAGAAACATAAATTTCCTCTAAAAGCAATTTTTAGAAACACAAAGTTTGTGTAAAACATAATTCAGGAAGAAGCTTACTTCTACTGTAATATTTGGTAGAAAGTACTATTTATCAAAAATTGGTAGAAAGCTTACTTCTTCAAAATATGATTTCCATAGCTTTCATCTACTGTAATATTTGGTAGAAAGCTTACTTCTAAAAGCAATTTTTAGCAACACAAATTTCCTCTAAAAGCAGTTTATCAAAAATTAGGCTGTTTGATTTGTGAATATTTTTCTCAAGAAGAAGCTTACTTCTACTGTAATATTTGGTAGTCAAGGTAAATGTGGGCATACATCATCAGTATAATATGGTCAATTGGTCATGAATTGTTGTCGTTGTCAGTTCAAGATGCATAACCATTTGATCTGAACTTGGTGCAGTAGCCTACAAATTTATTTACTGTTGATAAATGCTACCAATTTGTTTACTGTTGTATTTTCAGAAAAACAAAGATACTAACAGACAGTGGGTACAAACGAAACCCTAATTGTTAAACAACACACAATTTATCGATAAACAACATACAATTCATGGTTGAAATTGTAACAGATTGTGGGTACAAACTAAACCCTAATCGATAAACAACACACAATTCATCGGAGTTGGCTAATTGAAACTCCAACTGAAACCATAATCAAAAACCCTAACCTACCTATAATCGATAAATCAATTCCTTGTCAAAACGAAACCCTAATCGAAAACAGCAAATAGATGGAAGAGAAACCTTACCTTTTGATGGGATGAATCGGAGTTTGCTTCACCCTTCTTCCCACTGGCTTGTCATCTGGACTCATACTCTCTATAATCTGCACAAAACCTTACCTTTTAAAAATGAAGAAAAGCAACAAAACAGCAAACTCCGATCTGAGAAAGCAAGCGAGAAGAGAACATGAGGAATGAGAGAGACCTGTAGGAGAAACGAGAGGAAAGATCTGAAGGGTGAAGCACTTTCGAGAACGAGACGACTGGAGGAACGATGAAGGAGGTATTCGACCGACTGGAATCGTTAATGGGGAAATAAACGATAGAAGAGAATGAAGGGCATGAGGGGTAAAACAAAAAATCTATCCCAATGAATCTCGAAGAAGCTTGGCTCCACAAGCTTCTTTTTTCGGGTTTCTTTTGGCAAAAGAATACCGAAAAAGAATACAATACAAAAACTAAAACCGATACCAAACATGCATAAAAATTATAACCCGAAGAATACACCTAAAATGAATCTAAATGAATGTCTATGAATCTAATACCAAACATGCCCTTAATTGAAATATTAAAAAGCTTAATTACTTCTCTAGTTTCTCAAAAAGGCCTAGTTACTAAAATTGTCCAAAGATAAACAAGGTAAATCCTAAAAATAAAACAATAAACATAAATTTCAAACTACAATAAGAAATAAAGGGTATTATAAAAGTTTTTAAGTAATAAAATTATTATATATTATAAACACAACTTTAAATTTCAACAAAATAATATGCTATGTTTATTTTTTTTTTAAATCTTGATGTTCTTTTGTTTTCGTACATAATTATCTTACGAAAATATTGAAGTTATATGAATATACATATATTCAAACTAGTGAAATACTAATAAGATATGTATGTACTTAATTTTCGAGATTAAATATGATTTTTATTGAAATATTATAAAATAAAATGTGTTAATTTTCGGGGTTTTTTTTTTGATAAACATAAAGCGATTAAGGTTAGACTATCTCCTATAGGTAGTCCACCCTAAAGCATCCTTGCGAATGAGAACACGAAGTTTGAGATCTTCAGAAAACAGGTGTTGGGGTTCGATAGTCCTAGATGGGTCAGTCGGTCAGCAACACGGTTGGTTTCTCTAAAAACATGTATGACTTGGACTTCGTTAAAGCAACGGAGATCCAATATGGAGTCGAAAATAATCATCTCGACCTCCCACGTGCAACTCCACAAGTCTTTGAGTGTCTTGATAACACAAAGATTATCACCCTCAATTTTGATCTTTTTGATCTTTAATCTGATAGCCTCTTATAAGCTCGATTTTAGAGCATAAACTTCGGCTTTTATTACCGAGTATCTAAGTTTGAGTTTTAAAATAAAACACCTTATACAAGAATATAATTATATTGTAGATAAAAATATAAAATTATAATATCCTAAACTATAAATTAGGAAAATTTTCTATCATGTAAAATTATATAAATCATCTATCCTAGTGTAAAAATTGAAAGATTGTTTTGTTACTTGTACGTGCTATAAATTAAATATCAATGAAGATAATATCTAAGTTTGAGTTTTAAATAATTTTCATTTATAGTTTTATGAATAGTATATTTGTAAACGCTCATCACAAATATTAATTTTATAAATACTTTTAATTATTTGAATATTTTTTTAAAAAATTAACAAAGCTATACTTGGACCAAATATTTCGAATGGGTTGCTTTCAAATGGAATTGAACAAGTTATGAAACAAATCCACAGGTGGGCCACCTCCAATTCGAAGACCCACCCACCAACGCCACCAGTACTGCCACCAGTACCGCCACCAGTACCGCCACCGTTATATGCTTTACTAATCAAACGAAGTTCCCAAATATAATATTATAAAATTGAATTAACAAAGATACATAAACCCTGCCCCCAATTTCCATTGCCTTTAAGTCGCCTTTGACTTCCGATCCTTTCTGATCGATCATCGCTGTCTTCTTCATTCTAATTTCTCTCATCCAAACTCAATCAGATCGCAGGATGCTTAGTTTCGCCTGAAATTTGTCGAACCATCTCGATCGATCTGAAACATCATGGTTGACGGACACGATAGAGATAATTTAGACGAGATGGGAAAGAGGATTAAGAGAGAAATCGATTCAACATCGCCGGGCACCACCAATCATCAGATTGGAAGACGAGTTCAGGTGGTGGGCCCCCAAGGCGCCGTACTAAACACCATCACCCCATGCGCCGCTTGCAAGCTCCTCCGACGAAGATGCGCCGATGACTGCCCCTTCGCCCCGTACTTCTCCCCTCACGAACCACACAAATTCGCGGCTGTCCACAAAGTCTTCGGCGCCAGCAACGTCTCCAAGATGCTGCAGGAGGTTCCTGAAAATCAAAGGGCGGATGCAGCCAACAGTCTGGTGTACGAGGCCAACGTCAGGCTGCGTGATCCGGTGTACGGATGCATGGGGGCAATCTCAGCTTTACAGCGCCAAGTTCAAGCATTAGAAACGGAGCTTAACGCCGTTAGAGCTGAGATCTTGAAGTACAAATACAGGGAAGCTGCTACCGGAGCTGCAACTACGGTGCTTCCCCATCTGGCGGTTTCTTCTGCGGTACCGGCCCCAGCGACACAACAGCCACAGCCTCCGGCGACTCCACCACTGGTTTCGGTTCCAGGCTCATCTTCTCCGGCGTTGTATACGACGCCGTCTAGTACCACCGGAGGTTTCAGTTCTATTTCTAGTGATAGCGTTGCATATTTTGAATGACTTGCTTCATCCTTAATCTTGTTTTTTCTTTAATTTTTATGAGTAATTCCTCCAATGCTAGCTTGGTAGTTCGATGATTTTCCATTTGCGTTTTTTTTATATTAATTAGTTTATATGCAAACTTTGAAAATAAAATCAATTTGAAATCATGCTATAGTTTAGGGTTCTTTGGTTGAAATATCAACTTATTTTCTGTAAGAGAATATCATTACTTTAGAAATGAAGAATGCGATAAGCGAGGTTTTAATCTAGAAATCTCATGTAATTGTATCGTGATAAATAAAGCAATATTCTAAATTACAATGCCTAAATCTTACTTTCTCCGATCATAAATAAATATCGTTTTATTATCAAAAAATTATTTTTTTATTAATTATTTTTAGGTCAATAAATACATAGTAGTTATAAGAGTTGTTCTTAAAAATTATTTTTTATTAATTATTTTTAGGTCAAGAATATTTGTATTGGTTTATTAGAGTGTTGAATATTAAATTAATGATAAAAAAAACTGTGTCAAGAGATAAGAAAGATACATAATTACGATTGGATGGAGTATTTTTTTTTTTTTTCTTTTCGGAGCTAGGAAGTATTAATAATGATAAAAAATTTGTATTTTTGTGTGAATTGAAAGTATATAGTTATAATAAGGGATAGTAGTTAATTAAGTCTTAATGATGGCAATGAATTGATTAGGGTTGTCGGTCCAGGAGGTTTAATTAGATGCACATGAAATAAGTTTGAAGGGTGGGTTCATTCACGTGTGATCATCAAACTTATAAGATCACCATTAACAACTTAATTTAGCTTCTTATTTCTCTACCAAATTCAATGCTACAACAATAATATGAGGTTTACTTGGCGTGTTTAGCCACTTTTGAGTGTCCCAGAGGCCAAACTCTTCATTATTCATCACATAACTCACTAGTTTCCTTCTTTACTCTATTTTACACTCTACTACATATAAACACAAAATAAAGGTCCAATTCATACCATATTCTAAAATGTATAGATCAAGTGCACCTTAATTTTATTTAATAAAATTAAAGATTTTTTAGTACAATTTATTTTTATTTAATACAAAAATCTTAGAAAAGCTACCTACACAATTACAAATGCTAACAAAACTAGGGTTGCCATCTTTCAATGAGGAGAATGAAAATTTACATGTTTGTGCCTTTTAAGATCTTTTAAATTAAATTAACTTCAACTTTATTGATTATATAAATCGAGCTATGATTATTGATGAATTAGATTTGACAAGAAAATATGAAACCAATCTATGAAGAGAGATAAGAATTAGAGAGATTTATGAAGCATGTAGAAGAGGAAAAATAGAGTAAATAGAACGGTTTCTCTTATTTCATTTATGTTCGGGCTCTCTATTTATATGCATCAAAGAACCGGAGTTTGTTTCAGCATCCACATATCTATATATATTACACTGCTCATACTCCCCCTTCAAGTTGTATTTGGTAAGCATGGAAAAGGTCCCAAACCAAAAACTTATGTTGAGAAGCTCCTAGAGCTTTAGTAAGCACATCATCCAGTTGTAAGCTAGATTTGACATGAGACGTTGCAATGAAGCCTTCTTGAACCCGCTCGCGAACATAATGACAGTCAAAAGTAAGGTGTTTGGTGCACTCGTGAAAAGTTGGGTTCGCAACGATGTATTGAGCATATTTGTTGTCACAATAAAGGGTGAGGGGGAGTGAAGGAAACACATGGAGATCCTTAATAAAACCATACAACCATACCAATTCCCCAAAAGTTACAGACATAACCCTATACACGAATTTTGTAGAAGACATAGAAATCATCATCTATTTCTTAGTTTTCTAAGAAATGAGAGAGTTTCCCAAGAACATACAATAACTTGTTAAGGAACGACCATTAAAGGTGCAATTACCCCAATCTGCATCCATGTAAGCAAACAACTATAGAGTAGAATTAGATGACAAAAATAAGCCATGATTGGAAGTGCCCTTCAAATAACGATCCACTTGTAACACAGTCTGATAATGAGGCACGCGTGGGTCATGTATGAATTGGATCAACTACTGAGTAGCGTAAGAGATGTTTGAACGAGTCAGGTTAAGATAGAGCAAGTGACCAATCAATCATCTATAAACTTCAAGATCTGGAACAATGACTCCAACTAAAAGAGATCATTCCATGCCTTTCAAAAAAGGGAACGAAGAAGATTTACAATCGACTAGCTTAGTATCCTAAAGTATATCAAGAATAGACCTCCGTTGCTTGAGTAAAATACCTTAAGAACAACGAGCTACCTCAATACCAAGGAAATATCAGACTTTACCAAGATGTTTGATTGTGAAAGCAACATCAAAGGAGTGTTTCAGTTTTTGAATAAGAGATGGGGAATCACCTGTAATGAAATAATTGTTGTTGTAATTTTTGACGAGTTTAATCAGTGAATAGAGAGAGAAAACAAAACTGTGGTTTTGTTGCACAAACCTTGCAACTAGGGTTTTCAATATAGTTTGTGGATTAAAGAATACAAACCTAAACCTATCTATTCATAACAAAATAGGTAGAATCCGTACCAGTATACCTAAAATACAACCCTAAACCTCGCTATTCTTCCTAGGCCTTTGGCCCAGGATGAGCTCTTCTCACTCGGTTCTTGGCCCATCGTATCAGTATACCTAGATTTATTGTCTTATTATAATATCAAGATAGGCCAAATTCACAATAAGCGAGTCTTGCTTCTGCTGAACAAACATAGGGTCATGTTTGGATTTTTGAAAGCCAAAGTTGATAAGGAACTTAAACAGTTCTACTTTCCATTGGCAAAAAGCTTGTTTCAACCCATAATAGAAACATTTCAATTTACACACTTGATCCGGTGTGACACGAGAATATCTCAAAAGGGTTGTAAGTAGACCTCTTCATCTAGAAACCCACGTAGAAATGCGTTATTGGTGTCAACTTGATAAATATCACAATGCTGAATATATGCAACAACCAAAAGAGTTCGAACATAAATGAACTTAGGAACGGGAGAAAAAGTATGTTTGTAGTCTTTTCCCTCAATTTGATTGTATCCCTTAGCAACCAAATAAGCGTTGAAGCGCTCTACAATTCCATATGCCTAGCTTAAACTTGACTTCTATACCCATTTAGATCCAATAATACTCTTTCTAGGAGGAAGAGTTACCAAATCCCAAGTATCAATTTTCTCCAAGGCTTTGAGTTCTTGATTCATAACAATAATCTACTTTTCATCCATGCCTACTTGATTGTAGGTGGTAGGCTCAAAGACGGTCATAATGTGAATAAGAAAAGCATTATACTGAGAGAACTTTGTGAGTTTAACGGCAAATGTAGAGGAATAGTTTACAAAACTAAGGAGAGTAGAACAAATGAAGTCACGACAACGAGTAGAATGATGTTTAATCCTAGTGGATCTATGAGGAATGGGATCGGGATTAGTATAGGGAAATAAAGATGGAGTAGAGGAAGCAAGAGCTGAATGATGAGAAGTAATAATAGGTGGAATGTATAGAGAAACATTTGGAGTAGAAACATGTAAGGAACACAACTTAGTATCTAGATTATGGGTTGGATTGACCAAGGAAACGAAAGCCTGACTTGGAGCAACAAAAGAAGAATCACCCATGATTTGTCTGAATAGAATTACACGTTCAATGAAGAGCACATCTCCACAAATAATCACTTTGTTAGTAGATAAATTAATAAACTTATAGGCCTTTTGTGTAGAAGGATATCCAAGAAAGATACATGTCTTGGCTTTAGAAGCAAATTTGTCTCGATCACAATTATGAATGAGAGCATAACAAAGAGAACCAAGGGTTCTAAGATTCTCATACGTATGAGGCTTATTCATGAGCATTTCATAAGGCGGTGTCCAACAAAGAATATGAGAAGGAAGCTTATTGATAATGTGGGTAGTGTAAGAACACACTCACCCCAAAACTTGAATGGAGGATTAACATGTAGCCTAATAGCTTTCACAGTGTCAATTAGATGTATGTGTTTTCTCTCGACTCGGCCATTTTGTTGAGGATTCCAAGGTGCATATCGTTTTGTGTATGATACATTTGCGATAAAATAAACTTGTGTAGTATTGTTGAACAATCTCAGTTCCATTGTCACTACGAATGCACTTAAAGAATAAAATGCTACTAAGGTGAGAAAACTTGAACTTTGTTTTGCAATAATGTGTCCCAATTTACTCAGTTGTAAGCATCCACAATTGCAAAAGAAATTTTGCACCAAATATAGATGCCACGTGATACAGTCCCCACAAATCAACATGAACCAAGTCAAATGGTTTAGAAGCATGAGATACACTTCTTGAGTATGAGAGTTTATGGTGTTTAGCAAGAACACAAATGTATGTGAATCCTTACATGATGAAATATAAGAAAATATATGTTTCATTTTAGACATGGAAGCATGCGCTAACCTAGCATGTAAAATTTCCAAGCTAACATAAACTTTATTACTAGAAATGGAATTGATAGAAATATCATTGCTATGACCTCCCTTAATCTTGTAAAGACCTTTATCCTCAATTATTGTAGCACAAATTTTCTCACTGAATTGGTCCTAAAATATAAAACGGCCAACATAAAAAAAAAGCCTTTATTCCGCTTCCTTGAACCAATTTACTTACTGACAACAAATTATGCTTGAATCTAGGTACAAGCAACATATTGTGTAGAGTAATCACGTTGTTTAGGATAGCAATGCCGACTGTATGTACTATCATCATAGAACCATTAGCCCAACATACAGTACTAATGTTATCTACTAGTTTATATTCATTGAATAAAGACAAATCAGATATCATATGGTTTGTAGCTCTAGTGTCTATGATCTACCATGCATTATGCTTTATTCTTTTGTTAAGATCAGCAATAAAAGATGAGAAAGTACCTGCAAAGTTTGCAAAAGAAGAAGTTCCATCCATGATCTACTTTCCTTTCATGACCTTAAGAACTTTATAGCATACTAGATTCACCAATTCACTCTCTTCATTGGATTGCTCATCATAAATAGGGAAATCCATTGGAGTGTTGTCATTACTCATAGTATTAGATGTCATATTTGGTCCTTCCTTTTCTTTGTGTTCTTTGAACTAATCAAGATATCCATGGAGCCTAAAACAAATGTCCATGAGATGACTAGGTTTATGGCAATGATCATAATATCTATCAGCTTTATCCTTTATGTATTCTTTTGTAGATTGGGAGTTTGAAGTCTGAGTTGTCTGCTTGAAGAAAGAATTGGAATATTTTTTTATAAGAAGAGCTTGTTTCGAGAGTCGACCTCTTCAAATTTCTTAGGCAAATCATATGAGCAAGCCATGAGAATTCCACAACTGCACTCAGGAAAACCTTCAAGATCTTGTAGTTCATCCCATACTCTTTTCATCTTAGTGTAATACTCAACAACAGACAAATTGCCTTGAATCAGACTACAAAGACTTCGTTTCAATTGAAAAATCGGAGGACCATTAGTATGGTGAAAGCGTTCACTAATTTCTTCCCAAATTGTCTAGCAAAATTCACATACATAAAATCTTCAACGATTTTTCCATTCATGAAGTGAGTTAGCCAACATCTCAGCATAAAATCACATCTAATCCATTTATTGAGATTATCTCCATTTCTATTTGACACAAGTTCCGTCGATGAAACCTTGTTTATTCTTAGCACCTAAGGCCATTTTAGCAGATCTACTCCAGTTCAGAATATTCAAACCATCAAAACGAGTTGATACTAGTTGTGAACTTGGATTGTCTGAATTAGACAGAAAGAATGAATCCATGGATGCAAAACCTTGCGCGGAATCGATTGTCTGTTGTCGAACTTCAGAACCGGGGTCACCTTCATGATTAGATCTGATCTAATGGTAAAGCTTGATCAACGAAGAACATGTGGCTCTGATACCATATGATTTCTATGAATCGAGCTAAGAGTATTGATGAATTAAATTTAAGAAGAAGGCATGAAACCAATCATAGAGATTTATGAAGCATCGTAAACGAGAGAAAAAAGAATAAAAATTAATTTCTCTTATTTCTGTTATGGTTTGGTTCTATATATTAGGCTCATAAACTTTAATTTTATATATTTTAGTTACATAATCATAATAAAGTTGATAACAAGTTCCTTTCTCATGTCATTAGTCTTATAGTTTGTTCTCTTCAAAGGCTAATCAACTCGTAATACGCGGAGAATCATAAAAAATTTGATAAGCACGGTAGTCAAGTGTTATGATAGACCTATTAGGCCCATCTACCACTTTAGTGGGCTATTGGGCCGGCCCATTTCTTACGAGACTTCTTACCATCGATGACTATTTCTATTTCTTAAATGCACTGTCAAATTCTCATCGACACTTAGATACTTGTCATTCCAATTTCCACCCGAGTCTAATTTTTATCGAACTTAAAATTTATGTTTATATTTGAATCGTTTGGAAAGTGAACGAGTTCAAATCAAGGTTTTTCTTAGCTCGAGTAGATCACCTCATATAACAACCACAAAGTGTTATAATCTGAATGATCTGAGCTTTGACATGCTCATATTCATATCATTTTATAAACAAGTCGAACTTGGATCCAAATTTCAATCGAACTCCAAAATGTGTTCGTTTAAATTGAACTTGTTATGCGAAATTCTTAACAACACTAAGAAGATAATAAGTAACTTGATTAACATAGTTATAATGATCAAACAAATAAATAATCAAAAGCTTATATTACCTTATTAAAAAAATATTTTAGTCATAAGATGTTAGTCACCAAATAAACGAGAAATTTACATGTACAAGTTATATATAGCTAAATACCAAAATTTAACATGTATTATAAATACATCAATTAATTAGCTTATAAAAATACGTGAACAAATACCACGTACGCCATAAGGATGTTTCAAACATAACATCGGCTAAAAATATGACAAAGCTTGTCAATAACTGAGTATGACATAGTTTATAAAAGTCTACTGTAACATACCACATTAACAAAGGTAGCTTGTGATAAAGATAGGGTAAAGTTTAAATTCCAAATGATGGTATGGTGCCCATACTGATCCTCAAGTGCAAAATCCTGATAGATGACAAGTCAAAGTGATGATGCCCAGCAGCCGTCCTTCATCAACGCATAGCTTGTGTAAGTCGATTTTCATTCTCTCTCTTTTTTATATAGTACAGGACTACAGGCTACAGCTACAGCTACATACCCTCTTACATATTCGGATGAGGATGCAAGAAGGGAGCCCCATACGTCTTCATAAATTAGTGCTACTTACAAAAACAATAAAAAAAATAGTGATAGTTAGAATGTTAGATGACTTGTTTAAAGGAAAAGCCTTTAATTTGATGTTTGGTTTGTTATTGTTAACATAAATTTATTTAAAAAAAATGAAGTACAAATCGATAATAGTTAAAACAAAGTGTGTAAAATTAGCAATAACTAAGTTGAAGAGAGGAGAATGATTCCTTTTAAGAAAACGCACGTCTTTGGCACTCACTCGGTGATATATACACCTACCTACCTAACTAATTAATAGGAGACAAACGTTATATCATATGTCCTAAGATTGTGATCAAAGTAGAAGACTCTCTTACTAATGCACCGTCATAACGGTTGGTTTCCACTTTCCTAGTTAATGTGTATGGCCTTTATTTCATGTTACGTGGGGATCTCAGTTCTCATCTCTCAGGGAGATTGACAAATTTCAATAGACTGATAAAATTCAGCCAAGATTGGAATGTCCCGTATCGACAATATGATGATACGTGACCCTAATATATATGTCTTAGAACTAAGCTCTTATTGTCGGTTAGTTTTAGGATGAAACCCCGAAAAACTTGAGTGTACGCTGATTTTGATATATTTCTGCTTTACGTTTTAGACCCGCCTGATATAAATTAATAAGTTTGTTCCAATATTTCTGCTTTACGTTTTAGACCCGCCTGATATAAATTAATAAGTTTGTTCCAGTTGCTTTTGATAATGGGCAAAACTATATAGATTTTGTATCATACATACATGTATATGTGATACCTAAGGCAGAATAAGATATGAAGAAATAATAGGCAAAATTAGATAGATTCCAATTGCTTTTGAAAGAGGGAAATATATATTGATGGATTATGCCAACCTTCCATTGTAGATACATATATATATGTATACATTTTTGTTAGGTGAGATCACATTTGAACTCAAATTAGGTGGGTACACACTACACACCTAATTGCAATTCAAATGAGTTTTACTTTCAAAACTTGTACTACCCTTATCTATCATCACTAGCCCTATCAACTTTGGCCAATGCAAACTAACGTATTTAAGATAAGCATATATTGAAATGTGTATTCTACGCATTAGGCCGCCTAAAAACATCATACAATGGTCCTAAGATTCGAAAAGATCCGTTAAATCATGATTTGAATCCGATTCATAAAGATTTTTGGTTACCGGATCGGATGTATCCAACCGAATTGGATATCCGGACCATCTAAAATTGTCTTAACGAGGTATAATCCTTTCCGATTATAGTGGCCGGATAATGTTCCTTTCGACATTCTAAAATAATGGGATTTTTATATTTGAGATTTTTGGAAAAAAGAAATTTAATTATTTGTTTGATATTATAATCCAAAAATGATACGATATGAAGTTACGGAACAAACATGCATTAAACACGTGGCTTATTACTTAAGTTGACGATACGTGAGTCATTCGTGTAAGATGGCAAACATGCACACATTTTGATACAACAAAGAGTGAGGGATACGTGTACCAGAATGTGCATGGTTGTGCTATTTTAGAATAATCAATTCTATATATTCATCACGTTAACATATATACGAGGCTAGCTTCATGTGCTGATGTTGTCATGACGTCACTGTTACATCATCATCATAATCAGCTGGACTACTTGTAGTACTGCATAAAAGTCAATAAGCAATTGTACCATTGGCGTCATTAATAAGATTGTTATTTCCCCCAACTCCTAAAATGTCTTTCACCTACGTACTGCGCATGTCATCTTTCAATTACGTACCCTAATTCTCTGCAATTTTCACTCCACCTAGTATAAGCTCTCATCAAATTTAATCTCTTTGGCTTTTCCGGTTTGGACGAGGATCATACTTAAAAGAGAAAAAAAAAAAAGTCGTTTAATATCGATTTAAAGGTGTGAGTACCACCCATCCATATACCCGGTGTTTGATATATTAGAGTATCGGTATCAAATTGATATTATCATATTTAAATTTCTCCAACTTAATATATCAATATTTTTGGAGGTATCGGGACAAACAAACTTCTTCCTTCTCTCTCGAGATTTTCCATCTTCCTTTCTTTTCTTCTTCCTCACACAAGAGCGACTCTTCCTTCCTTTGCCTCCTATTGTCGCCAAATGGATAGCCACCGCCGACCGCCTACTTCTACTACCGCGCCGGATCAAGGAGCCGCCACCGTTGTTATCCCCTTCGCGTGAGGCCGCCAACGGCTTGTGTTGTTGTTGCCCTACTCAGCCGCCTCCGTTCGTCCCTCTTCCGTCCACCTCCGACCTGCTACAGTTTCCGGAACCGCTAGTGGTTCATCCATCGAAATTTTTAGGGTTTTTGAAAATCTCTCTTTCTTTCTCTTCTTGATACCCATATCTTGATACCAAACAAGAATATTAGATATCAATTTGATACTCACATATCTTGATACTCATACCTGATACCTTTAATAAGTATGTCGATATCAAACAACCCCTTTGTTATTCTATTGTAGCGGATTTGAAAAAAAAGAAGAAGAAATAAACGATAATAAAGTCACAAGATATATCAAGATTAACCTAAAAATGACTACTTTCACACTAAAAATCGAGATATTTTATTGATGACTAACGGGTTAATCAATCTTTCAATTAAAAAAAATCATCTTCTATTATGAAAGTTCAGACTGTAATTTTTGTAGGGCAAGATTATTCATCCTTTAAAATGCAAAATTAGAGACACTAATAGTTAAATTTGACAATGGATTGACATACTCAACTAGATTGATCTACAGCAATCCATCTCTAAACAACTAAACCAGTTGAAGAACATCACAAATTAACTCACTTATATGAACTTTACAATTCTTACTCTTCCAATATTGAATGCCTAAATGTTCATATGGGCCACATCTAATATCTCCTTAGATATTCATTTAAGTGTCACCTCCATTTTAGGTTCACTACATAGACGGCTAAAACGGTGGTCACATTGCCTCATCTAAACCGTTAACTACCTAGTTAACTACGACTAACATATCATTAAAATAAAATTAAAATTTATAAAAATAAATATTGATAAAGTTTTATATAGTTAAATGCTTAAGAGAAACATAACAATAATTCAGAACAAAGTATTTGTAAGTCCAACTTTATATTTGAAACATCCGGAAAAAGAATGTGATTTTTTTTATTTATTAACAAACTACTACAATAAGTATCTTAGAAAATATATTTAATTATACTCATAAAATTTTATTTATAAACTAAGGATATTAAAAATTTGTATAGATGACAGGGAAAATAAAAGGATAAATATTAGTTTTTTCATAAATATTTTTTTTAGAAAATCGGAAAAATAAATAAGATTCTTAATCGTAATTAAGTAAATAAGGTATTTTAGAAAATATAATTAGATAAAGATAATTATATTTACATGATTAGACATATATGTATGTATGTATGTATTGCGGATATTTCGGCTGCTGGCAAAGTAGGGTGGTGCCTTACCGCACCGCAGGCGGACGCGCGGATCCTAATTTCTTGCGAGACCCGTTCGGATAAGTTCATTAGAAGTTTCATAGTGTTGTTATTCTCATATTTGATTGAAAGTCAAATCAAGGAAAGCGTAAATGTCATTACTTAAGGACTTTAGGCAATGTTACAGAAATAAAAAGCATGAATTGGTGTAGACTTGTTCGATCGACCCTTATAAACGAAAAGGACATGGGATCTTGCAAAAAAAAACTTTCTTCGAAGGTTTGAGTTTTCTTTTTCTGACGTGTATAAAATTGTTAATTGTTCAAATATTATTTTCTCTAATTTAAGCATACATATTTAACAATTGTGATTGCTATTCAACCGTTTAATGTTGATCGCATATCTATTAGCAAGAAGCTAACCATCCAAACATTTTCCGACTTTATTTGATGGAGTTCTTCATTACTTTTTTTTTTGGTGAGAAGTTCTTCATTACTTAATAAAGAGAATACGACGAGTTGAAATCTTGTGAATTTGGAACAAATACAGTATAACAAAGTCACGGCATTGAATTAATGCATGTGTCCAATGTTTTATAGAAGGACAACACTAACGTTCATGTTAGCGCACAGAAAGTCAATCAACAAAAGGATATAAGCAACGACAAACTTCAAGTTTGATGTTTTAAAAAAATAGTTTCTAATTTATGATGCATTACAATTTATCATTGCAATATTTTTTCTTTTATAAAAATGGAATACCGCATTCAATAAGAAAAGTAGAAAACTCACTAGATTGATTGTTGAGCTTCCTCTAGTAGATGAAAATTGGCTAGAAAGTTACATACATTCGTTATTGAACCTAATTATGCATCAAAATACTGTTCTTAATTATTGGGTTTGAACAATCTAGATAGTGTTGGCAAATCTAATGAAGAGTATCACATTAAGAACCAATCTTCTCACAAACACAAGATCCATTATGGAGTAGTCTAAGAGTTATCAAATTCGTTAATGAAGTTAAGCAAGGTGTAGTGAACAAAAAAGTTCTTAAGGAAGCCGTCAACAACTGACCATCATTTGATCCGGGTGTTAGTCAGGTGAATACAATAATAACTATTGTTATAAAGGTAAAAATATATTTTTTTTATATCAGATAATTTACATATCGAGCTTAAGTTGAAAGAATAATAGATTTTATGTTTTCTCATACGTAGGGCATCAATGCTAATTTTATGGATGGATTTGCAAATGATAATTGGATGATTCAAATTGAAGGAAATAACATTGTCAATGACATAAATGGAAATACAATGGTAATTTCAGAGGAATCCAATGATCAAGTGTGTATATTAAGATATCTTTTAACAATTAAGTTACATCAACTATATGCCCGATATGCTCATCAATCTCGAATATCTTTTTATGCTCGTTACTTTGTTCGTTGCTATTTAATTACTCTACTCATTGTAATGGTGGGTACTATCTTCGTTATTGAACATATTAATATGCTCTTTATAAACTGCTCGTTACTATATGCTCGTGACCATGGCAAATTATACTTGTTACTACGCTCGTTATTCTAGTAATTACACCCGTTAATTTTGATCCCATTGCTTGTTATTATGATTGTTATACTGGTTATTACGGTAATGATGATAGGATATTAAGCTGTTTAATTATAAAATGCTCGTGATTATATGTGTAACGGCTTGAATTTTTAATAATCAAAGTCGCCACTTGGCTAGGGACTACACAATGGGTCCCATCAGTTAGCTCGACAACAACATCACTTATAGGACCTTGCAACCAAAGTTATGGACAAATTATGAATACATTCAACCTGCTATTTAAAAGTTCATACCACAAAACCATGTTTTTGCACCCAAAATGAAAACAACAACTTCAAAGTTGTAAAAGTACAACCGTCGTTCTTGCAAAAACATCATTTGACAATGATGCACACATGTAAGTGTACACACCCACCAATAAGCGGAAAACTAAAAAAACACATGTGAGATCACTGTCCCGACAGACCACCTCTAGTAGTTGACGTCCCTGCAACGTTCCAATTAGTAGGAATACCTAAAAAAGATGTCCGTATCAACCGTTAGTTCAAAGATCATAACTCTATCCATGAGAGGTTCTACTAAAAACACACATACAATATATGCAACACATCAACATAACCATACTATATGCACATGCACCTATGGTCAGAAAATTCATTTACATGCTTATTATAGGTTGGTGAAACCATCTTATTAATTCATTTGCACTCTAATCGACCCATGGAGCAAGCCCTCATGTATGTACCCCATGATAATAGGCAAATCCTATTCACAACGGTCGCACCCTCCTCTCCTAGTATTGAGGGAATCCCAGCCGCGACTCAAAGAGTCTTACCACCAATCCAAGCCAACACCAATCTAGGCAAATGTTAGTTTAGACTAACGCCAATACAGGCTAATGCCAATCTAGGCTAACGATAGTCTAGGGTAATGCCAATCTAGGCTAACGACAATGCAAATTTTCCATTCCTATCTAATACGACATTCTTAGCCAAGTTCATAGGTGTAATTGGTGCACTTATGTGCATCGCCCCATATGGGTTATTACCATATGATTACGGACTCGTTCTCACATATACATATCAAATGTGCTAACACATCTTGCCCGTTAGCTATATGCCACACATTATTAATTTTATTTGAATTAATATAACACTTTCACACATTGTCACCAATCAAAGGTAACACGTGAATCTCACACACACACACACACACACACACACACACACACACACACACACACACACACACACACACACACACACACACACACACACATATATATATATATCCTTACAATTCTAAAAGCATGAGTAGTCCTTATGAATAGTGGATATCCTAAAATACCCTTAAGTCATTACTCATCTTTGTAAATGCTACGTGTTGATTCATCTTCATTCTGTCCGCCGCCTTGTCTCTTTCACTTTCATCTGATGGGGATGATTCCAACAAGCCACGATTTGTGCTCCTTCGCCCTCGGTTTCTTTTTCTTCTTCAGCCTCTCTCTGATTCAATCAGGCCGCCGAAATGCCGAATTCATTCTCTTCTATCTTTCCCGAACCTAGATTTTCCGTTTCTTTTTATTTTTGTGTTTTCGGTGGTGAGATCTCGCGCTTTTGATGCCGTCTACAGAATTGAAGCACCGGTGTATATGATTCTTCAAAGAAACCCAACGACGGATTCATCTGAAACCCTAACGCTCATGATTACCCAATTTTCATCCCTTTTTGTCGAAGACGGTCTGCGTGATGGACGCCTCCAACGAGCTCAGCCACCGCCTTATGGAACACCTACTCCAAAGAGGCTACTAGGTTGCCGCCGCCGTTGAGAGTCTTCAGACTCAAGGGTAAGCTTCCTTATCTTCTGTTTCCTTTCGAAATTTATGTTTTCCTTTTATTTCGGTTTGAAGCTGTTTTGCGAGTTCTCCGGTTCTCTTCTGTTGATTCTGCTTCGTCTTGAAGCTACAGATTGAAGAATGTGTGAATCTCTTGATTGTTGAGTTAGATGAACGAGTTTTCTGTTTTCTCTTGCATTTTATCCTCAGATTGTAACAATTTGTGAGTATGTTAATTGCTGACTTCATTTTTACCCTTCATCACTCATGTTCACCGCTTGCTGAGCAAAGGCGTTCATCAGAGCCGATTTAGAGGAGGTATCTTTGATTCACATCTAAGATTAAGTTTAATTGGATTCTTTTGCTGATCGAATCACTTTCTCTCTGTTGCCTTCTTCATTTTGTCTATCAGACACACCACATCTTCAATCGCCCTGTGTATTCATTCAACCATGTAAATATCTATGTTTTGAGTTTACTGATCGATCCATGATGGTCACCCCCAAGTAGTCTAACGAGCCGATTAAATATGATGGGTGAATGTTGTCGGCCCCTGCTTGAAACGGGTATCACACCTTTCTTTGTGTTTCACTTGATTTACTATATAATTTACATGCTATTCTTGTATATGAAAAATATTTATGGCCACAATTTACTTATTTGTATTTCACATTTATTCATTACTAATGCTATTTCACTTTTGGCTTTTGTAGGTTTCAAGAAGCTAAAGTTGAATGTACAAAGACACTAAATTTAGATGACCGTTACATAAAAGCATATTCACGTAGAGCAACAACAAGGGAAGAGCTCGGAGAAGCCCTCTATGGTACTATACACCGCTAAGTATTGTTTTAAACTTGGAAAGTCAATCAATGATGATAGATTAGCTCATTGGTTGTGTTTCACATTTATTTGTGTTGCACATTTATTTCTCTGTTCACAGTTGTGTTGAATTAGCTCATTGGTTGTGTATTGTATGGATCTCTGCAATTGTAAGAGATGAAGTGTGTGATTTTGCCTCTCCATGTTTATGTGCTACAATTTTATATAGAGAACTAAATGTGATTTTGTTACCTATAGAATTGTTTTTAATAATTTTCCTCCATGCTCTGTAAATACCGGGAGGACACATTAGTGTGATCAATATTTACTTTTAATTTTGAAGTCAATTTTTTAATAAATATGTTGTATATTTGCTAATGAATAATTTCTCTGTATCAAGTTCATTAGTATTGACTGTCAACGAGGGCTTAATGAATCACCCATATTTTCTAACAACCTTTTATAAAATGAGTTGGCAAGATAAATTTCTCAATTAATGAGAAATGTGTTGAGTTCAACCAACATTGTTGATCGAATGCAAGAATGTACTTGCTCTTAAACAACTCAATAAACAATATCTGTTACACACGCATCTTTAATAATGGCACAAGATTAATCTGTACATCTTTTCATATGAATCTAATTCAATGCCAGCTAACAATCAACAAGTCACAAGGACAACCATTATATAAAATATGCTTATATTGTACTATACGTTATTTTCCGCTTACATATGACACGAAGTAAAATCACGACGCGCGCGCGTCCACAACTAGTATATATATATATATATATATATATATATATATAACTTTATCTCAAGATAATTATACCACACAACATGATCAACATCTTATACATATATCACAACCATCATGATATCAACACCATGCTTTCATAACAACAATAATACCACACAATTCGAATCTCTTAGGCAGTAATTTGTCTTGATCAAGCACTAAGTAATTTTGAAGACTTGAATATTTTTGAACAACCAAATCAACCTACAATCACTCGAGGTTGTCTTCCCGGTTTGGACCACTTGCTTAACTAACTTCATGCTACTAGATTAAAGATTCCTTTTGAAAGGGGAGGGCATGATTTTAAACTCATATCTATGGCTCTTGGCTGATTGTAAATGGTACTAACCAAGACACCAATTCACTTACCAACTCATCCAAATAATTCTCTTAGTTTAGTAGTAGAAACTCTCTCTTTTGTAAGGAGATTTGGACGTTGGATTGAAGAAATTGAAGAAATTCTTGGTATTCTTCATATTTTCTCATCCTAGATCTTATTTCCATCTTGTTTTCCATATCGTTTGATTGGTATGTCAGATTTACTCCTTTCATTCTTTATTTCAAGTCTACTTTGCAACCATGACATTTGTTCCCACTGCCACTATGCCAAAATTTTCCATGATGTGTGAGTAGTCCTTTTGCTAGGATTTGAGATGAAAACCCCTAATCATGCTAGGTTAGTGTGTTCTACGTTGTGTTTATGGTTTTTTTGGAAAATCAAATGCATGTTTATTAGCATATAGGAGGCCTCAAATTCATTTATGATTCATTCATGTTTGGACTTATTGTGAATGTTGGATGCTAGACTAGAGATAGTTTAGATTGTTCCCATAATACATTGTATATTTTCAACCATGAATGAGTGATATATGAATCAATCATACTAAGTTGAGACCGATAAGTAATACAAGGATTATTGTGCAATGTTGTGATTCTTATATTTCTTAAGTATTGTTGGTTAGGGCCGAAGTTGTGAATGCTCAAACTTTGGTAATGTTAGATGCTGCAAGCAAATAACAAACACCATGTGATGTTTGGATTGTCTAATGTATTCATAAGTTGTCATTAAGCTTGATTGACTAATGTGTAAATAACAAACATCATGTGATACTCACTAGTTGACACAAGCCAAATACCTTGACAAAGCACACCTTATATCATGCTGCCTTAGTATTTGTGACTTAACACTCTCCTCGTTGATTGAACACAACATGATTGAGCATGCTTATACCTACTATTTGGTGGAATATCCCTAAACCTAGAGTTGTCCTCATATTGATACTTGATCTTGTTACTTGAAACTTGTTGCCCCCAAACCCAAGCTTTCGATCACTTGATCACCCCTTTTATTTCATTTTACACATTCAAGTAATCTCGTGAACTAGATACAAATTAAGTTGAGATACACATATTTATTTGGGATTTGACATTGATGTTATAATCATATACTCACACTGAAACGGTCGTGCACTTGCGGTAATATGTGGTTTTGAGGCCGTATGTTTACCTTGCATCAAGTTTTTGGCGCCGTTGTTGTGCACTATACCCACACTGACACGGCCATGCACTTACGGTAATATGTGGTTTCATGTAGCAAATAAGATAATTCCTAACACAATGTATGCAAGAGTAGATTGTGGGGGCATTAAAGTTTGTGAGCTAGTGATATTGTATTCAATGATTGTTTCGTCTCAAGTTAACGTTGGTTATGAGCTCGTTGTGAAACTAGGAAGTGTTTACCGTTCCAAAAGGGGAGCAATCTGCATTTAAGGTATGATTACAATTATTGTTGAGTTATTTGAAGATATTGATTTCAATGATTATCATAAGAATAATAAGCCCTTGGAGATGAAAGTGGTCAGCATGCTCACAAAGTATGGTGATGTTTATGGTCTTCAATTCACACAAAATGATGATTTCTACTACTTTCAGGCTGAAAGAACAACTATTTGTGATCCTAATAACTAGATTAATAATTGGATCGAACAAGAGCATGATAAAGCACGTAATGATGGTGATGAAAATGTTCTCATCCTTTCAAAAAAGTTTGCACCTTCACAGTATGAACGGGGAGGATCATATAGGATTGCCAATCAAAAAACATGCTATCATAAAGAACTAGATTCATTGCACACAAAAGTTAGTGGTTTAAGATTATTTGTGAAAGAAAAGTTCTATGAGATGCGTCGGCGGCATAAAAAGGATGAGAACTAAGGCGAGAACATCATGATATTTGGTTGTCAACAATGCAACAACACGATTAACAATACAACAACATGATATTTGGTTGTTCATCTCATTGAATTGATACGTAGATCTTTATAAATGTGTTCATCAATATTACTATAGCTTAAAGCATGATCTTCATTAACATCATCAGCCATATCACCAACATCAATGTCAACTTTATCGACCACAAGTAACACTTGATTAACAATACAACAACATTTAAAACACATCTTATTAACGAGCGTTAATAAATTGTTACATTCGTTATGAAAATATGTAAATAGATATTTTGAATGATTCCTAATGATCGTTATTACTAATATATATAATAAACTTATAACGCTAATATTTTGTTCATAATTGTGTGCGTTAATTTCACCATGAACGTCCATTATATAGAAAGTAATTAACCTAATTCAACATTGTTCTTAAAAGATAGCAATCAATATTATATCGTATTGCTTGTAACTCAAATTGTAATACAATATACATATACAATAGTGATTGAGATTGTAACCCATCCACAAATTTGTAGCATAGTCAAACAAATATCTATCTACTGCTTGACTTGTCGATTGGGATGCTCAAGTAACTTCATATTCAAATATTTGAAATCATAGTAGACTGATTTGATGCTATCATTCTAGGTCGTTCATTGTGTGGATGATAATGGTGTTTTCTTTTGAACAAATGGTGGTCAAAATGAAATGATTTCTATATACAAAATATATTACTCTCATTATTGCATAAAATCGAATAATCGAATAAATAAGAAATATTGTTAATAATTAATTATAAAAAGATGTAAATAGTGTATAATAGTTGTTCTTACTTACCATATACATAACAAAATCATGATCGTTCCTTTGTGTGAATCATGTGGTTGTAAAAGGTTTTTACTCATATAATATAACTCTCATATGATGATATCTCTCTCTCTCTCTCTCTCTCTCTCTCTATATATATATATATATATAGGTGATGTTCAGGTTAGACACATTATTCCGGTACGGGCGTGCGGCTGAACGTACAGACGACACGTGTCCCGAAAAAAAAACAGAAACGAGTGAAAGTAATAGTTCAAAATTTATTAAGGAATAGTTCATAACTTATAAAAGGATAGTTCATGAATTATAATAGAATAGTTCATAGTGCAAATTTATAGAGGAGTGAAAGTAATAATTCAAAACTTATTATGGGATAGTTCATGAATTATAATAGAATAGTTCATGAATTATAATAGAATAGTTCAAAGTGCAAAATTTATAAAGGAGTGAAAGTAATAGTTCAAAACTTATTATGGGATAATTCATGAATTATAATAGAATAGTTCATGAATTATAATAGAATATTTCATAGTGCAAAATTTATAAAGGATAGTGCATAACGTATAAAATGATAGTTCATGAATTACAATTGAATAGTTCATAATATATAAACGATTAATTTAAAAATAGTTTGATATAATATATTAAAAAGTAATAGTCCATGGATTATATGGGAATAGTTCAAAGATTATAAGAGAATAGTGCATAAATTATAACATGGTAGTTCAAACAAATTTTCATTCGATCGTGAGAAAAAAAAAATTCGGGACACGTGTCGGCCGTACGTTCGGCTGCACTGCCGTACCGCATTAATTGAACCGTACTTGAACAAAAGACTATATATATATGACATTAAAGACTTTGACTTTATTCGAAATTGTTCAATTATATGACTAACTATTCAACTATACTCGAGAGTGTTCAACTAATCACAAAGTGTAAATTTATATGTCCAATTTTTAACGAATTAGTTTAAAAGTCTAATTGTTCAACTCAACTTGAAATTGTTTAACAATATGATTAATTGTTCAACTATATTTGGAATTGTTCAATTATATAGTCAATTGTTCAACTATATCACTAATTGTTCAGCTAACCTACAAATTCTTCAACTTAATGGTTCGAGTTGAGAATGAAAAATATGCTTCTAGATCTTCCTTTAGCAACTGATGACAGTTGCGTGACAAACTCCTAACATCTTATGTTTGTAACAAATTCATAACAAACTATAAGTACATATTGTAAACAGGGAATTGAACACATGATGTTTGTAACAGATTCATAACAAACTACATATATAGATTGTACACATAAAATAATACATTCTTCTTTCAGCTCCTACGAACTCTCTTCTTCCTTGATCTCTCATTCTTTGGTTTGTTATGCATGAGCATCTCAGTCGCTACACCTTGTAACATGGTATTAGAGCACTAATGGAGTCGTGCAATGGAGTTCCCCTCAATCCAAGCACTCAAAATTCTCCACGTCCACAAGAAACTAATGAAAATTCCTCTCGAAATTCATCAAACAAAGATCCTCTCAAATTCCTTCATCATTAAGATCCTCCGTCTCTCAAACTTTCCACGACCATGCTTGGTGAAACAAATGATAGCCGATGGAAATATTTTCTTGAGGTTTCACTCCTCGCAAAGAAGAAGACCGGCTTTGTTAATGGCGATTGCAAAAGGCTTGTTTTTACGCCAATTTCATCTCCAAGTGGAATCAATGCAACAAGATGATCATCTCATAGCTTATGCACTCGGTGGAGAAAGATATTGCCGAATATGTTCTATACTGCAAGACCGTTGCGCAGATTTCGAGAGAACTTGGAGCAAGATATGGTAAGACCAATCGAACAAATCTTTTCCAGATTTACAAAGACTTAAGCTTCATTTCTCAAGGAAATGCGTCCATTACTCTCTATTTTAGTTATCTGAAAAGACTGTGTGATGATTATATAGTTGTTGTTGAAGATCAAATTAGTTCTTGTGGTTGTAACGAG
This sequence comes from Fagopyrum esculentum, assembly GCA_033239045.1. Taxonomy (NCBI): domain Eukaryota; kingdom Viridiplantae; phylum Streptophyta; class Magnoliopsida; order Caryophyllales; family Polygonaceae; genus Fagopyrum; species Fagopyrum esculentum. Next base: position 34,468,127 of record BSUD01000006.1, read on the forward strand.
ATTGCTCTCCCTTACTAGAGATCAACATGTTATATAGTTTCTTGTTGGTCTCAATGAGTCTTTTAACATGATGAAGTCCAATGTCCTTATGATAAGTTCCTCTCCTAGTCTTGATGAAATTAAAACCTAGTGTTTCAAGATGAAGCACAAAACGGACTTTGTTCTTCTACTGTTGTGGATGATGTTGCCACATCCTTGTACTCTTTAAATTGGAGTAATTCTTCTCAGAGTAAATATAACTCCTTCCAAAGGATACTCTTCATCATCTTCATTCAATACCAAGCAAACATTTTGTGACCATTGCAAGGCCAAGAATCACAATATAGACAAGTGTTGGAAGCTACATGACTACCCCACAACAACGGCACCGGGTGTCTCCTTTTATGAACATTGCAAGATTGCAGGCCATGTGCTTGCTCGATGCTGAAAAATTCATGGATATCCAGCAAGTCACAAGCTTACTGTTTTTAGCTTCTCTCAGGATCAGATGAATAAGCTTCTCTCACTCTTGAACAAAAATTCAATTCAAGAAACCAATAAGGACAGGACAATCACAGTGTCTTCTTAGCTAGTAAACCTCTATGCCTTTTTCACCTAATCTTAAATCTCAATGGATAATACACAGTGGTGCTACTGACCACATTACACCACATCTTTATTTATTCTCCTCTTATAAACACGTGCATCACATAATATCGATCACCATGTCTAATGGTAGCGATGCCAAAGTTTCTCATATTCGGAATGTCCAACTAAATCCTGATATTACACTTTAACATGTTTTACATGTGCCTGATTTCCAATTTAATTTATTATTAGTTCATAAGTTGTCCACTGAATTGCTAACTCTTATCACTATTGAGTATCATGTTTCTCATTCCTGTTCAGATACACACTAGGGTTGAGCAAAGTCGGACGATCGATCCGAACCTCCGGATATTCGATCTGGAAAATTCCTAAATCCACTACCCGAATCCGATCCGACCATGATCGGATATCTGACGCTTCAGATCGGATCAGATATCTAATCCAGGTATCTGAAAGTTATCCGACAATTTGCAAGACTTGATAACCGACTGATATCCGATTGTTATCCGACTATTATCCGACAGTTATCCGACCTGAAAAACTAAAATAAAACATATGCAAAATAAAAAAATTAACAAAAGAAACATTGCAAGTAATAAAGTATTCATGAAATTACAATAAAAGAGGTTCTAAGCAAAAACAAAATGATGGCAAGTTATAAATTGTACATCATTTAAGCTTCAAAGGGGAGACTCATCCAACATAAAGTATCATTACATAATTTATAAATGATCAAGAGACATAAAATTCTTCAAGTATGATGTGTGGATGACCCAAATCAAGTATGATAATTCTACAAAATTTCACATCATTAACATATGCAAAAAAGGGTTAAACTTAAGTAACAATATAAAATAGTAATAGACTAATAGTTAAAGATAACTTTTTTTTTTTCAAAATGCTCAACTACAAGCAATCTCTCCTCAAGAGTCACAAGATTCTTCAATTATAACGTGTGGATGATCCCCAATCATGTCTTGCGATCCTACAAAATTTTGTACAAAAATATCATATCATAATTATCATTAACTTAGGTAAAAAAAAATGTAAAATTAAGTTATAAGATGAAATATATATAGAAACTAACCTTCTTTCTCAAATTTCTCTATTGCAAGTAGACGCTCCTCAATAATTATAGGAGAAGTAAAGGTGTGCAACCAATCTTGTGCACAAATAAAAGCTTCTACCATCCTCGGAGACAATGAAGTACGAAATGAATCAAGAACACGTCATCCAATACTAAAATCAGACTTTGAAGCTACAGTCGTCACACGAATATCAACGTATCTCGAGCAATTTTTGACAAAATTAGGTACCTCCTTTCATCATCCTTCCACCATTGCAAAACACTGAAAGTTTTAAACCAACATGGGAACCAATCTCCATTTTAAACTCTTCGTTCAGCACCTTAGAAAAATCTAAATCATGATCACCTAGTTCACTCTCATCCATGTTAGAAGTTACAGAAGATCAGCTTTCTTGGTGTTTCTTTTCTTGAGCATAGAAGAAGCATTTAAATCAAACAACTCCCCAAGCGAAATTGAGATGCTAAGAGATAAAAATTTGAGTCTTGTATCATCAAATAATTTCCGCACAAAAAACTCAACATACTTCATCTTACGACATGGATCAAGAAACACAACAACAAACATCAAAAGATTGATGTTAACAACATCACCCCAATACTTAACATACTTTGTCTTCATTTTCATTGTCATATTCTTATGCCCCACATCATCCTTCTTGCAATAATTCGAAATCATCATGTCAACACCAAACATATCTTTCACAACGGTATTACAAGTCACATAACGAGAACCAGATAACTTCAATGTGACATGGTAAAACACTTTCAAAATTGGCAAAAAAAACTATTAACCCTATTCCAATCACCATCATCAATAGAAACCGTTGCAGGTATCCCATGTTTCTCACCCTTCTTAAGTTCCTTAACACAAAAAGAGTATCTCAAAAGTAAGTTATCTAATGCTTTCTTGAACCTCACAACAAATTGAAGCATCAAATATGTTGAATATCACCTTGTTTCAACGTCTAAACAAACAAGACTTTTACTGTCTAAATTCTCCTCTATAACACAATCTTTGAAAATTTGAAGTCGTGCAGGGGAAGACCTCACATACCTTACAAGAGCACGAACTCTCATAATTGATGCATCGATATCTTTTAAACCATCTTTCACGACCAGATTCATAATGTGACAAACACATCTCACGTGCAAGTACTTGCCTCCTAAAATACTAGATTTTCAATAATTAAATATCCTTCTCAAATAATCAATTTTCAAATCAATGAAACTAACATTATCAACAGTCACAACCTTTTTTTTTAATCTTCCAATCAACCAAACATTGTTCAACGGTTCTACCAACTAGTTGACTAGAATGATCAACAAGATGACAAAATTTTATAATCCTTATCATCAATAAAATGGGCAGTGAGACACATACAACTCAAATTATGACTAGAAATTCATGCATCAGTAACAAGACTAACATGAGAAGACAACTTCTTGAAAGTATCTTTCAAGGTTTCTTTTCTTCATAAAATAAACTAGAACAATATCTAAAACCTTCATGCTCAACAACAACAACAAAGGGAGACTCATCCACAATAACCATTTTTGCAAGAATTTTTCTACAATCTTCTTGACTAAATTTCCACGCAAATGGAACATAAACAATTTAAATCACACCATCAAAATACACAACATATTTTGGGCTAAATTCAAGCAACTTTTGTTTCTTATCCATGTTTGCAGACAAGTTTTTACATCTCCTAATGTGATTTATCAAAGGACTGATTCCATTTTGAGATGAACAACCAACAACCGATTTACAATACTTGCATTCAGAACATTTTCTATCATTAGATAATCTTTCAAAATGATCCCACCAAACTAAAACTTTTCTTTTACCTGAATTCATGGAACCGTTATCAGAAGACGGATGTTTTGGTGGTTTTGCAGCAGATTCATTGCCCTTCGTCTATATTCCACTTTTTCTGAATGAGAATGTCTTGCATACTCAAGTCCAATTCATCATCACTCGAATAAGTTAAAGTAGTTAAATCTTCCTATAAAAAACAGTGATATAAAATGTATAGACTTTTTGCATAAATTATAAATTGATTAAATACATAAGCAATAACATAGTAATCAAATTAATTGAACCCTTCCTGCACATTTAGAAAGTAATAATTAACATTTAACATGAAGTGAGAATCTCAGCTTGATGTTAAATCATAAATTGATTAAATCTCAACCTGAAATTGCTGAATATCGGACAATTGCAGAACGACAGAAGTAGTAATTAACATTTAACACGAAGCTGATGTTATATCATAAATTCAATAGTGAAGAACAATTTTGAGAAATTGTCGATTTTAAAAAGTGAGCAACTAGCTAACCTAACAGTTCTCCAATTACCTACTGTTCTCACTTCTCAGTCTTCATTTAATCACGAAATAGGAAGTCTTGTTGTAGAAAGATTATATGTATCGTAAAAACTTTAAACTATACAAGAGAATTCGTTGATTTAAAAAAGTAAGTAATTGAGTATCGCAAATTTAGAAAGTAATACAACACATTGAGTCGACTTGTTGAAGTTATACACAAGATTATATGTATAATAAAAATAGGATTTAAAAGTGCATAAGTAGTGAAGAACAACCCTGAGATTGTTGAGTAGTATCACAAATTTAGAAGTGGAGAAGGCTTACCATGGATTGAATCGAACTATCGAAGTTGAGTGAAGAAGTAGTGAAGATTGAAGAACAATCATGTGACTCTTGTGTAACTGTGTTGTGCGGAAAAAGAGAACCGGAGATGTCGAAGAAGAGAACTGGAGAAGAAACGAAGAACGGTCATGTGCTGCCGCTTGCGCTGCAAAAGAGAACCGGAGAAGAGAAGTTACAGAACACCATCAAAGAAAAAGTGAAGAACTGAAGACTAGAATATGATTTTGTTAGAGTTTCGAGTATAACGATTGTCTTCATATTTTTTTCTATGTTTAATACCATTTTTACAGTTTTACCCTTACTTTTTATGAAATTTTAAAAAAAACACTCAGCACATACATACCACCCAGATGACCCAGGAGAATTGAACCAAAGACCTCATGAAAATCGAACTAAAGCACCAGAAGTCCAGAACCAATTGTGTCAAGTGATTTTTGTTAATATATGTTTAAAACATGCAATATACCTATAATATGTTCGGATATTCGACCCAAAAAAATCCATTCCATATCCGATCTGCCAATCCAGAAAAATAGCCCAGATCGGATCAAATTCGGATAACAATTTGTCGGATCTTTTCGGATCGGAATTTTTTTACGTCGGATTATCGGATAGTCGAATCGAATTTTTTTGCTCTCCCCTACTACACACCATGTTTTGAGTCCTAAAATTTGGTATTGCCGACTAGGACATTTATGAGTGGAGCAGTTAATACATATTGGTCTTCCCACTATGAATGTCAATAATCATTCCATCTGTCATATATGCCTTCAAGCTAAGCAACATAGACACTCTTTTCCTCTTTCCATTACCCGAGTTGCTCAACCTTTTGACTTGATCTATATAGACACATGGGGAGACACACTAATAATGGTTTTGCTTATTTCCTCAACATAGTTGATGACAATACTCGATGCACCTGAACTTTATCATGTCTAACAAAAGTAATGCCTTCACATTACTCCAATCTTTTTGTACTCTTGTTACTACTCAATTTCATACCAAAATGAAAACTATACGCTCAAACAACGCACTTGAATTCTCTAACCACACTACCTTCTCTTTTTATGCTCATGAAGGCATTAGACGCCAAACTTCTTGTCCCTATACACCTCCAACAAATGGAGTCGTCGAAAGGAAACATAAACATATATTGGAAATTGTTCGTTCCTTGTTTCACCAATCCAAGATCCCACTTATCTACTGAGGTGAGTGTATTCTCACAGGCACACATATCATCAATCGTTATCCACCATCTATTCTTAAAAAAAAAATCTCCTTTTGAGCTCTTGTTTCATAAACCTCCAAATTATTTTCAATTCAAGATGTTTGGTTGCTTATGTTTTGTGAGCACCAAAACACCTAATCGTGATAAATTCCAACCTAGAGCACTTTCATGCGTCTTCATGTGTTATCCTTATGACAAGAAAGCTTTCAAAGTCATCACTCTTCAATCCAGATAAGTTATATACTCTTGAGATGTTATATGTCATGAGACCACGTTCCCTTTCCATCATTTACCTTCCCCCACTTATATTTTCTTGCCTAATGAGTCCATTACTTCATCATCCCTATCTTCCCCAAATATACACACTTCTTCCCCATTAACCCTCCTCCTTCCCAAAATATTCAGTCTCCTACTCTTTTTCACCTTCACTCACTATACTTGTCCAATCTTCACATGATAACTCTCAATTTCCCCTTCGATGCTCCACAATGCCCATACCACTCCATCTTACCTAAAAGACTTTGTTTGCACATTGAGATCTTCAACTTTTCCATTACCATGTTCGCTTCTCTCTTTCTCTTTACCTTATTCTCACCATGATTTTGTCTCTTCATTATCTTCTTATGTTGAGCCAACATCATATCTTGAAGCCTCCACCAACCCACTCTAGATTGATGTCATGCACAAAGAATACCAAGCCTTGCAAGCCAACCATACATGGGACCTCGTTTCCCTCCCTCCTTCAAGAAAAAAATCGAATGAAAGTGGGTTTATAAGGTAAAATTGAAAGCAGACGGCAGTCTAAAAAAGATATAAGATTGGGCTTGTTGCTCAAGGCTTCACACAAAAGGCTAGCATCGATTTTCATGACACTTTTTGCCCATTGGTTAAAATGACAACAATTAGAAGTGTCAAAGTCATTGTTGCGGCCAAATCTTGTGTGTTACATCAACTTGATGTAAACGACGCATTTTTACATTATAAGTTACATGAAAAAGTTTACATGAAAGCTACTTTAAGGAATTCTCAGTCCCTTCTCCTTAGTGTGTAAATTGAGGAAGTCACTATACGGCCTTAAACAGGCCTTTCACCAATGGTTTAATCGTCTCACTCAATCTCTTACAGTCCAGGGTTACTCAATCGAAGAATGATTACTCAATTTTCATTAAACATCGATCATCACTGGTTCAGACGTTGAAGAGATCATTCTCCTAAAGACATATCCCTTGACACCACTTTCAATGTCAGGGACCTTGGGATTTTGCATTACTTCCTATGCATTGAGATAACTTATGCTCCCTCTGGTGCGGTGTTGTCCCAACGCAAGTTTACTCTTAAGATGTTGCAAGATGCAACGCTTGTAGACACTAAACATACCAATACACGCCTTCCTTTCAATGTTAAATTGGCTCAAGATGATGGTCCACCTATCGAAGACGCTTCAGTTTATCGTTCATTAGTGGAAAAATTAATTTAGTCACTCATACTAGACCGGATCTATGTTTTCTAGTTCAAAACCTTAGTCAATTTATGCAACAACTTTGTGCTTCCCATCTTCAAGCAGTTCATCATACACTTAAATATTTTCAAGGCACGATTGGTGATGACATTTTTTTAAATGACTTTGATTCCCCTTCCCTGCTAGCATACACAAACTCAGATTGACCAACCTCTCCAACAACACGTCGTTCAGTATGAGGTTTGTTATTCTTCTTGGTCGATCTCCGATCAGTTGGAAATCCAAGAAACAAGGAACCATTTCTAGAAGCTCAGTTGAGGCTGAATATCGAGAAATGACTAATATTGCAGCTCAAATAACTTGGCTTGTAAGGCTTCTCACATATCATGGTCTCCCTCCTCCTCAACCAGTTCGGCTCTATCGTGACAACAACTCGGCAATCCAAATTGCTTAAAATCCCGTTTTCCATGAGCGGGCCAAAAACATCGAGATCGATTGCCACTTCATTCGGGATAAAGTGATGGAAGGTCTACTCGAACTTCCGATTGTTCCTACTTCGTCTCAATTAGCCGATGTCTTCACCAAAATCATTTCATTAGCTCATTAGAATAATCTTTTTATCGGGCTTGGGATGACTCAACATAACTTACCTTCCAGCTTGAGGGGGCGATGACAGTGACGTGGCAAACTCCTAACATCTTATGTTTGTAACAAATTTCATAACAAACTATAAATGCAAATTGTAAACAAGGAAAGGAACAAATGAAGTAGTACATTCTTCTTTCAGCTCCTACGAACTCTCTTCTTCTCGGATCTCTCATTCTCTGGTTTGTTACGCATAAGGAACTCCATTGTTACACCTTGTAACATCAACTCTTAGGTTAATTAGAATATAAATTTGAAAACAAAATACCCCCGCTAATGTTTTTCTTAAAAATTATCTAGTGAGGAGTAACTAGGAGAGATTTTGGAGGTTGAAAAAGTTGAATGGAAGCCAATGTAGGACCACTTTTTGGATTTTCAAAACAAGGTCGGGAAAGGGCTTCGGTATGCGACGTCGATTTTCAGCAAGAAGTTAAGGTCATAGATGAGGAAGAGCATCAAACTGAAGAAGTAAAATGGTGGAATAACTATGTAGGTGAGCAAGAAGAGCAATGTTGGGAGAAGTTGGAGGGAAACTCAAGCACTACAAATCAATAACTATTAAACAAAATCAAATGAGAAGCGAGATCAGAACCAGAACCAAATCCAGTTGCAGGGAGAAAGAAGATTTGTTTGCATGATATTTAGTTGCTTCACAAAAATCTACAAATCACATCCTTTATTTTTTGATCCAACGGTTCTTGTAATTTTCACTTTTAACCTTAAACTCATTTCATATATGATCTAAAATCTTATATATGGATATGCTTGGTCGACATTGATTAAATTAAAGGGTGTTATATTTTCCAAATAATTCATAATCTAAAAAGAAAAAGTTAAAAAACAATATTCATTTTTTATCCCTAAATTATATTGTCATCCTCCTTACCAAACACCCCTTATACATCATCACAATAATTATCTTTACGTGCAAGTCGTTAACTATATGCAAGAAGAATACAAATATAACCAATCAACATAGAGTTCATTTTTAAGAGATTGAAGAATATGGATTAATATGACTTTAATTTTGGCGATTCTATATTTCTAAACATCAATGATCGTTCATGGGAATTTTGTGATATCCATATATTACCATAAAGTTTAGTTGCTTCCTTTGGGCACTTTGCTTGTATCGAATGATGCCTAAGATCTCTTTTCTATTTGAACTTTCATGTATGAACATGTTATAAATAATTGATGTTACTTTATACCCTTTCTTAATGGAATGAGATCCTTAACTTGATTCTTCGAATTAGACATTATCCAAACTCTAGAAAGTAAAAGCAAATAGTTTGTTCTACTTGCAACAAGTACTGTAAAAATAAATTAAAACATTTTTTTTATTTTAATGACCTATATCCTAATAATATAGTTAAAATTCGTGATTTATAAAGAATTTACTTATTTAGTTTTTTTTTTAAATTTATTAAGATGTAATTGTTTCATGAGGAATTATAAATTTGCAATTTAATACCCTAAATTGAGTTCAGCAACTTAACGTTGAATCTTATATCTATTAAAGCAGAAGCCTCTATTGTCATGTGTCAACGCCATATTTCTCGAAGCCTAAAAAATTATTTTAAAAAGTGATTTTTAAATATTAATATAAATTAGAAATTGATTTCTAAATTTTTTTAAAAATATTTAAATAAATATTTTTATAGAAATAGGTTTTAAACTTTTACAGATTTTTTTTACCAACAAGCATATTTTAACAAATCAATTTAAAAAATTTAATTGATTAGAATAGATAAATACTGAAAAGGGAATTATATTCATAATAATGATTATAATTTTATTTTCCGGATTTTTATTTTACAAAAATATACATATAAATTTTTAAGTATTAAATATTTATTAAAACTCAACCCGCACTTTGTGCGGGTAATACACTAGTATATATTAAAGCAAGAGCCTCTATTGCCACGTGTCATGCCACGGTTCACCCAGCCCCCCAATTTTTTTTTAAAAAAGTGATTTTTAAAATTTAAAATCTATAAAAAAATATTTTAGTAAAGTCGTTAATTAAAGTTAAAATATATTTAAAATATCTTTGAATTTTGTTATAGTAAATGTCAGTAAAACAATTAAATTTTATTTTTAGAAAATATCTTATCTTATATCTATTAAAGTAGAAGCCTACGTGTCAACGCCATGTTTCTCGAAGCCTAAAAAATTATTTTAAAAGTGATTTCGAAATGTTAATATAAATTGAAAATTGATTTCTAAATTTTTTTAAATTTTTTTAAATAAATATTTTATAAAAATAGTTTTTAAACTTTTATGGATTTTTTTACCAACAAACATATCTTAACAAATTAATTTAAAAATATAATTAATTAGAAGAGATAAATACTTAAGAGAAACTTAAAAATCATAATAATGATTATAAATTATCCGGATTTTTATTATATAAAAATATACATATAAATTTCTAAGTATATATTAAATATTTATTAAAACTCAACCCGCACAAAGTGCGGGTAATACACTAGTTAACTATTGTGGCGACCAGTTATTTCTAGGTTGATTAAAGGGGGCATGGATACGGAATTTACGAATATAACAACTGTATGTTGATAAAATATGAACCATTGTTTAATTGAATATGAATTAAAAGCTTTTTTTTTTTGAAAATGAACCGTTAATGCATAAAAAATAGGTGATTTGGTAAATACGCATTTTTTTTTATAATGGATACAAAGTATGCACTTATTCTAATAATTAATTAGTATACATAAATTATATTTATACTATTCTCTAATAATATTTAGAGAACATTAATTTTATTATGATAATCTTATCATAATATTTGTTGGTGCAAATTTTAATACAATTAGTTCATATAACATGTTGTATTATTAGTTCACTTTATTGTATTTTTAGTAGTTATTTTTTATAAAAAAATATAATATTGTATATTTTTAACTTAACAATATTAATTCAAAATTTGTATTCTATTAATTCCATTAGTTCAAATATTGTGGTTTCATTAACTTAAACATGTATGAGTAACATAGTTATAAGAAATGTATAAACCAATAATAGGAGATATAAAAAAAACATGTAATTTCTTTTAAATGAATTGAACAGAAAAATGAAATAAAAATGTAAAATCATAATTTTTCTTGTAAAAATACATGAAGTAATCATACAAAGCATTACTCCATAGCATACAAATTTTAAATGAATAATGTTAAAAAAAAATTAAACTACAAGTTATATTTCATATATAAGAACTAAAGAACATTCATGGGTTTAAAACTCCTAAAAAAAATAAAATACATTTAAATTTTTTGATATCATTGTCACATATGAAAATGAAATGGACAAATCTACTATTTTTGACAATTTGAACTCCTCAAGAAATAGAGAAAGAGAAACAACACACGTAAACAATTCAGAATGAATTCCCACCATATTTCACAGGCCCAACTCGATTCAATGCATATTTTTAATTTTGCAATAAATGCTGCATTTATCAGCAGGCAAATCAAGGTAGATAATAACCCCACTACAAACCAAAATTTAATTCAAACTCGTCAATAGATATTGGACTTGTTGCTTTTCCATAGTCTCCATATGATTACATTCTGTTTAACAAGGTTAATGTGAACTCAAGACTCCTAATGTTGCTGTAAGACTCAACGACAAATGCCTATCCTGTTATTTTCGTACAACTTTGCCACACAATATTACTCTCAGCAACTGAGCACAAGCCTTGATATATTATCTAACTCGTCTCTTCAAAGATATCTGATAATATAAGTAAGCTGATACTACACCAGCTTTAATGTGCTGTAACTATTAGAGAATGGAAAACAAATATTTACTTGTGAGGAAAGGTAGAGATCTATTATCTACTATGGGAATAGAACTTGCGGGTTCGAATGTGAAGGATGAGAGCAAGAAGAGTCCCACATGAGCAGAGGGATCCCCAGATTATGAAAGTATTTCGGTAGCAATTCAAACCGATGCATTTTTCGTCCCCTTTTGATCCTTTTCGGTAAAGGAAAGCCGCCAACCCCCCGAAGAGAAAGGAGCCTATTGGGATATTAGCCACGAGTATGTTATGGTTCACTCCGAAGTTCTTTGTTCCGAAGAGCTCGGTTGTTACTGAGACGCAAAGTGCACCTATGGCTCCTGTACAAACTCCAATAATTGATGTACTGATGTAGAGGGCAAGGTTGCTTTCATGTAGAAGAAAGAAGAAAGCTCCTGATAAGGGTACCATCATGAATACAATAGATGCTGGCCCGGGAACTGTGAATCCGTGCCTATTGAAATAATACAGATTATTAGAAAGGGAATTTGGAGAGGAATAATCTTGGAGATGAGAAGGTTCGTATGTACCTTGAGCAAACGTAGTAGAGAAGACATGGTAAGAGACGGCCGAAGAAACTAAATGCAGAGGATAGTGAGACGAGAGAAGATGTCCTTGAGTACCCACGTGACTCGGCTATCTGTCCTAAGTTGTTCATATAGACAAGACCTAATGTTGCTCCCAGGAAATACACAAAGAAGTATAACCAGAAAGACAGCCTTTTCAGCATCAATCTTGCACCTATATTCTCCATAGCTTCCATTTTGGATTCAGGTACGTGTACATTCGTACTACTTATACCATCTAACCACTTCATCCTATTCTCAAAATCTTCTGGTACTGTATCTTCTGCTCCCGGGCTGCTCAGATGACACACTCTAGCATCCGTGTTCAAAGAGATCTTTCCTTTACATGTTATTGCTCTCAGATATTCACATAAAGGAACTACAAGTGGTAATGCTAAGCAAAAACCAACACCAACAACATTTACCAGAGGAGGTAGCTTCCCTGAGGTTGATCTTAGACTGCTACTTATAGCATATAATCCGGTACCCACTGTGATTATGGAGATGAACATAAACCCGGGTTCAGACCGTTCTGGATTTCTTGAACTAAGGTTTCTAACAATAGGTGTAGCTATGATACTAACCACCATGGGAAATACTGAATTTAACAGAAGATAAGCTTGTGCTCTTCCTAATAGCCTAGACAGAAAAGCTTCAACAACAGCTGTATAAATCATGGCACTTAAACCTGCATAGCTTGTTGCTATACCGACAGCAGCCTGAAGTTGCAAGGGAAAGTTTTTAACAGCAACGATATAGCACACGGTGTTGATCCAGCAAATGCTGTTTCCAGCTAAAACATTGAGCAAGAAGATGCTCCAATATGATAGAGATGAAATGAAACGAATAAGAAAGAGATATTGGATTCCATATCCGATCAACCCGAGAGCTGATCCGATCATAAGAACTGTCCATAAAGGTAAATAAAGGACAGCGATGCCGGACAACCAACCAAAAAGCTTCCCGGCATCTGAAGCAAATGCAAGGTTGTTAAGCTGAAGTTGTGACAAGGATAAGAGCTGTTTAAGCTGAGAAGAGTAGGCAGGAAAATTGGTGTTTGTTCCATTGATTGATTGGAGCCATATGATGCCCACCAAGCTCAACCAATGGAGAGCAGAAGAAGGCATGTTTAGAGGTTCTTGAAGTTGGGCATTATGTGAAATAATATACAAGCCTTGGCTTTTTATAACTGAATTGAAAGTGTGTGGTAGGAGTACTAGGCTGGAAGTATTTCATGTGTGAAAAGAGAGAGACTGGGTCAGAAATGCTTGCAGCTAAAGAATAAATATTGTGTCCGATAGGAGAATATGTGGGTTTTTATTAACCACGGACTTAAGTTTTTTCGTATATGTGCAGAAAAATGGACCGGTTGGAAGATACCACACTCTTGGGAATTAATGAATCAACCACGAGGGTAGATATAGACACCCATGATCAAACGGGTGAGTTTAATCTATGCATACAAATCAAGATGGGGCACGATTCGGATACTTGGTGGAGAAATTTGAATTATCTGACATGAATCTGTGTAGCCTACAATCCTTTAAGAATCTGACATCATGGATGAGTGTGAAAATGCGCCTACACGATCATTTTGAACCACCAATGTGGAGAGAGACTAGTCCCACAAGGAAGTGAGATCATTATGGTTAAAATTGGATGACTGTGACTACCAGAATTACAAACAGAGTTTAAGATTGTTACAAACAGATTACCAAATGGGACTGATCGGAATGGCATAGCTCTAGGTTTATTTATGAAACAAATTGAAGGCGTTCCAATGAAATCTCATGATATATTACATAATATATAATTTTCATGCAAGACAAGAGGAGAAAGTAGCTATTATAACTGGTAAGGGATACTTTCATTTATTCGCTATCAAGTGTTGTGCTTATATATGTCTTATAACTTAATACCTGGTAAATGAATTTAAACACCAAAATGTGTTGAAACGGAACCTTGACATTTACATCTGAAGTTATCAGCCTACTGACCATAATATGGTATTAACTTTTCCAAAGAAACCTCAATTCTAATACGACTCTCATCATGTGTTTCCTGGTGCATTGAACATCAGAGATAGAATACTAACATTGTATGGATATAGGGGAAAACTTCAAAGACTAACAGAGAAATTCATCAAACCATGGTAACTTCAACTATTAATGTCCAAGAGTAAAAACCATTTCTTCTAGAGTAGAAGCAACTGAATTTAAACCCAATTTACAATGTTCCTTTCATCATTGTTTATCATGTTATAAAAAAAGAAAAATATCAGTTGTCAAGGAGGAAACAGTGAAAATTATTAGGCCAGAAGTCCGTAAAATGGTTGGCACCATTCCTAAACTATGAAGCATGGAAACTCCGAAGGGGCAGCGTAACCTATTTTTGTTTCCTAAGAAGACTCTGAAACACGAGACACAGAAACATAAATTCCTATGTAGATACGAAGTATGCAAGTATTTACAGATCAAAAAGGTAGTTGAGGCTTAAGAAACACATGGAATAGCAATTAAGTAAGCACTTAACATATACAAAAACCAAATGTTTGTCACCTGTCATATTCACCTTAGAGATAAGCACTTTTCCTTAAGAGCTGAGAAAACTCTTCATTGCTTGCTGTTATGAAACAGAGCACAATACCACACGGAAAAGAAAAGAGAGCCCGTCAAAAAGGCTAGAAACTAATATAAAAAAAAGAAGCAATGTCTAATTGAAGCAATTCATTCAGATATTTATCATTTATGGCAAAAAATACAGCACGGCTAGCAGAAACGTGTATAATAGCTGATGAGTAATTGTAAGCTGCATTCTAACTGATATCATGGCCCCATACGATAATACCCTGGTTTATTACTCCAAACAACATACAGCTTGTTCAAATCTTAACGAAACATCACAGTTTGGACTAGAACCTAATCGTTCCAGGTACATTGCAAGTTCCAAATGTTTAGGAATTCAGGTTACAAGTACAAATTTAAGTAAACGAGTAGAAATTCCCAACATCTGAGCATGTGATGAGTATGATGCGAGTGAAATTGATGCAGCAAATTGAATAATCGGGTTGTGAGTACCTGAAATTCGGTTTCCGGCTACGTCAAATTACATGTACACACCATTGACGTCGTGAATCAAAGGCGAGATAAACCTACCGAAAATTCCGTCCATAAGGGTTTGTTCTAGCGCTAAAGAGGAAAGACCTCGCGTATTTCTTTTCCCAATTTAATTTATTCTTCGAATTCCTGGCGCTTCAAATTTTAGTTCACGGCTGCTTTGGGTTGTGCCTAATTATGAGGTTTATTTTTTTTTTTTGATGAAAAAGCCTAATTATGAGGTTTATGGGATTCAAATTTGTGTATTATGAAATTCTGTTAGAACTAACTCTATTAGATTATGAAAATTATGATTACACGTTATGGTAAATTATCAATATTAACTCATGATGACTTTAGACGTAAATTTATATTTATCAAACCGAATATCATTTCGAAAAACAAATAAGACATTTACGATCAACATGATTAAAATCTATTATCCAACCCTAATATTCAATTTTAAGAATCAATGACACCACGCTAAGCTATGTTTTGATTGAATTTTCTAATTTGTACTTAAAAACATAAATAATGTTTTTTGAACCATCAACCATTAAATAAAAGCCTAAAAATCAATTTCAAAATCCAATGAGATTAATGTATACCTCTTTTTTAATCCATACATATAAAATTAGACTTGAATAAATTTAGACCGGTCCGTCCAAAAACATGGACATGGGCGACCAGTTTGGTCCGTTGAGTCTGTACCAAATTTTTACGGGACATGTTAGGATAAGCATCAGCATCAGCATCTTAGTCCACGGGCTTCCCGGCCCGGCACGTATATATATAAATTTTGAATTTTCCTAAGTAAATCACTTGACACCACCCTAAAATTATTTGACCTCTAATGTCGCTTGTATTGAATGCTTAACTTTCTAATTCCTAACCTTGATTCTCATATTTCCACTTTAGTCACTCTTTAGATTTAAGTCGCGACAGTGGCTCCATCACGCTACTCTCGGTCTCACTTTTCTTGTTCGTCTGAGCTTCATCTCGTTGTGTCTCGCTCTAGTCCTCTCATGGACTCGTTTCTCTTGTTCGCGACAGCTAGCGGCTCGATCTTCTTGTTCGCATACTCGCTCCTCTTGTTCGCATGCGGGCCGGCCCGATAACCAGTTTGCGTTTATATGTGGGGGACACGGGCAACGTTAAAGGCTCGGACAAGATGACCCGACCATTTCGGACAGAATTTTAAATTTGGCCCGGTCCGAACCTGACCCGATTATAAATCTTTACAATGTCGAACGCGTCCCAAGATGTACTCCTACCGGGAACACTCGTAAGACATCATATCTCATATAACTTTTTAGTACGTCGATTCAGATAGTATTTAACTATTTAAATCACAAATTGATAATAAATAATTTAATTTTTTATTTATAGTAAAAATAAACTATCTAATACATTTATAAGATTCAACATAAAAATTTAGTTATAAAAATAATCATAACAAAGCTTTGAAAAATAATATAGCTCATTCTTTTATTTATGGGCTAGTACATTGGTTAAATATGCCTTTTTGCATAATGTAGCGTCAAACAAGCTCATTGTTTATTAGGCAACAAAAGACTCTTATCTATTTATAATATCTATTTATAATGATTGATTGAAAGGGCTAATTAGTAATTTCAATTTACTTAAGTCAAACTCAATCATAGCCACTCGAATTATACAAGCCTAAACTCAATTCAAAATACAAATCTTATTGTTAGTGAGTTTCGAACTCTGGAGATACCCTCCCTCTCAACCTTATATCGTAACTAGACCTGTACAAAACCGGGCCGGCCCGTCCAGCCCGCCCCCCCCCCCGCCCGGGAAAAAACATGGGTATGAGCAGCAAGTTTGGCCCGTTCGGGGCTGGCCCGGCCCGTATTTTGATGGGACGGGTACGGGTAAACATTTTGGCCCGCATGGCTAACCCGGCCCGGCCCGTATATAGTTTTATACATCTAATATTTTTATATATATATGTGTATATAATTTATATTGTTTTGAGTGTTACATATTCTGATTGTTCATTTAGTTTGTTTGGAGTATTTTGACGAGTTATATTCGTTTGTAACACAAGATTGTATGACTAACTTAACTGTAATGGTACTAATGATTTTTTAGGTATTTGGACTTGTTCATTTTCGTGTGTTGATTGTTATTGAACTTGTTGGTAGTGCATTATGCAAGTACAATTGGATTGAAAGTGTGTATTAAATTCATTATATTATTTTTTTGAACGATAAATTTCGGGAAAAATGCACAAACAAGTACACCTGATAGCATGAATTATAGTCTATATTTTAGGGTTTGTTTGGACGTTTTATCTTTCATAATCTGCATGTTTGTATGTACATTATGTGATTTTACTACCATTTCATCTACCTTTGCGAGAATCGAGGTCTACACCTAGTTTCGTTGTAATTGCAGGTAATATGGTACGTTTTGTATCAAAAAGGAGCAAAAGAAGTCAAGAGTCATTTGGAGCTACATCCAGGAAGCACAGCCATGGATTGAAGATTTACTTTGGAGCTGATTCGAGAGATTTCACATTCTGTCGTGAGATCACCTCGGTTGACCAGAGGTTCACCTCGACCGAGGCGATCCAGAGACACCGACTCGACCGAGGCGAATATCTAGGACGCGGCGAGAATATTTTATTCTTGGGAGAGATCTTTTAAATTTGGAAAGTGATCTTATATTTTTGGGCTGAGCTTCTGGAAGGAAGGAGATATGCAGAATCATATATTTTACCTATATTTATGGGATAATATCTTCTTAAGATTTATTATCTTTGGAGGTTTATTTTTCCTATAAAAAGGGTTGAATTTCCACAATTTGAGGAGGCCGCATACAATCCGCTTACAGCTGAATCCACGCAGCAGCCGCAGTACACTCCAATTTGGGAGTTGTTGAAGAACCTTTTTGAAGGTTGAAGGAAGGTTGAAGATCATAGCTTTTTATAGCTTTTTGAAGGGTTTTGTAAGATTGTCTTCAATTCCTTCCTTGATTGTCTTGTCTTGTTGGATTGCTATCCAAGGAACGCTTTGTTTGTGATATTTGATTCAGTTATTGAAGTCTTTTCATTAAATTCTTCTTTGTTCAAATATTCACCTTCTTCCCATATATTTAATACTTTCATAATGATGATGAGTGGCTAATTTACTTGTGTGATTCTAGGGTGATTGGCTGAAGGTTGTGGGAAAAACAATGATAGAATAGTCTTAGATTCCAGTAGGATCCTGAAAGTTCGAGTCTTTAACCTTAACCCTAAGCATCTCGTTCGGTTGATGAACATCTCGGCCGGGGTGGAATTCTTCTGACCGAGGTGACTTATCCGACCTTAAACAGAAAGTTAAGTGTTAGAGTTTGCTAAATCCTATTCTTATTACACCTTCCTGGTTCAATGCAAGCTTAGGATGAGACTTACCCGGTAATTCCTTAGTTTGTGTATTAACGATCATAAGTGTAGGTAATAAAGGTTTATCCTTTATTGGGGTTTGAGTGTGCTTCCATCCCATCTTTGTGAGTTAGCCTGAGACTTACCCGGTAAAGGTTGATTCTATTCCCTAAGATGGTGTGTTAGTTTGAGGTTATAGTTCTTTATCTTGATTCCTTGAGACTTACCCGGTAATAGGAGTTACGGTTTAGGATTAGTGTGTAGTGAGACTTACCCGGTGATCTACTCCACTTTAGTAACACCTTCCCCACGCAAAAATCTTAGCTTTGTCCGCTTATCTATAGATCTTGAGTTGGAACCACAACTAGATGCTTTAATCCCTAGAATTGCATGTTTGCTTATTTGACATCTTATTCATCTTTGATTGTGTTAATCGCTCTTGTGGTTAGAATTAACGTAGCATACCGTGTTGACTTTGTTTCACTAAGTCCTTGTGATCGACCCCTGGAATTTTCTTGCTTTTACTACGATTGACCCGTACACTGCGGGTTCGCATCCTTGTTTTAAGCTTAAGTCTAGGGTTATAAATTTAAAGCTTGCACACACCGTTTGGAGCGAACAAGTTTTTGGCGCCGTTGTCGGGGACTTGGTCTAGACCGAGCCGGTACGGTTTGCTCTTGGGGCATTTGCCCCTGTTGCTACTAACTACTCTTTCTATGAGTTTTGTAGTTTTCAGGATTTCCGATGACTACATTTGATCCAGCCTGGATAGCAAGGCAAAGTGCTAGGGCGGACCATTATGAATACTTGGAGGAGAAGTACTCCTTCTATTGGTTCAGCAATGAATGGGAAAGAGAAGAGGTCATTCAGCGTGAACTTGCGATATGGGATGAGAAGAATGTCCCTAAAAACATTTATGAGCAACCTTTTGAAGACTCTCTCGAATCAAGATTGGAGAAGTTGATGAAGAAGGTGGAGGAGCTCAAGGAAAGCACCCTATCCTATGCTAAGCCGAAAGAGGAGCATAAGGAAGTGTTGCACGTTCCAAGCATTCCTCTTGTTGAACCGGAAGTTTCTCCTGAAGCTTTTGTGGAAGCGGAGGATATGGAAGATCTCGATCCAACTGCCGAGACCTCGGCCGAGGTGTCAGAGATCTCGACCGAGATGGAAGAAGAATTTGTAGAACTGCAAGATGCAGCAAACCCTGACCAAATTACTGAGACTGTGGTCAAGGTGGAGGAAAGGAATGCACCGGAAAGTTGGAGGTCTCTTCCGAAAGAACCTCCTAAAATCAAGATGAAGTCTTCCTTGAAATTGTTGGAAGAAGAAGCTCCTTGGATTATAAGGAGTGGAGTTAGCAAGCACTTCACCGTTAAGGCAATGAAGTGTCTTTTGTTCAAGTATGGGGTCCCTCGCATGCTAAGGACCTTGTACCATCCCCAAGCTATAGAAGGGGAAGCTACTAGGATTCTCGAGAAGCTGTTTTCTCGATCAAGGAAAGGATGGGATGAAAGACTGAGTTATGTCCCATGGACAAAGAGGAAGACCGGTAGGATTCCGGTGAGAACCAAATCGTACAAGCTTGTACGTAGGAAATCCTACCATTTGCCGGTGAAATTAGGAACCGGAACCTTTTTGGAAGAATTTTATGATGGATGTGATGAGCACTCCATGGTGTTCAAGGTACATTGAGTAATTCTATGGAGAAGGGTCCAGCTAGCGACCTTAAACCAAGCGCTTCTTGGGAGGCAACCCAAGGTATTGCTTTCTTCTCCCTTTTCTAGTTTAGTTTAGATAGTTGCTTTGTTTTTGTTTTCCTCTAGACAACAACCAGGTATTCCAAAAGGAAGGATCACAGTTCAGGAGCTACACTGGAAGAACAAAATTTCGAGAAGTTGAGGAAACAAGCTTTACTGAGATACATCTCGGGTACTGTCAGAACACCTCGACCGATATGTGCTTCGCCAACCGAGATGGTCTTATCTGGGAGCTGTTTCTTACTTCTTCATGCAGTTTAGCTATGTTCGGTGAGTATCCTGTCCTTAGACTTATTCTGACCCACTAGGACAGTGTGTCCCAAGTATGGGGTGTTTGTACTTATTTGACTACTTGACGTTATTTGACTACTTTTGATGTATGATATTATTTATCGGATATTTTCATATTCATGCTTTATCTGCATTTATATGTTTATCTGAGATTGCATGCATACTTACAGGTTATTTGATTGAGAAAAACGTCGAAACCGAGAAAAAAATTTGGTTTTAAAAAAAAATCTTTTGACCTCGACCGGGATAGTTCTGGCAAAACGAGGTGTTTCACCTCGGTTGACCCAAGAACATCTCGACCGAGGTGGGTTAACTGAGAGTTTTCGAAAACGATTTTTGTGTTACTTATCTGGATATGATCTCAGTGAAGATCTTGTTTACTGACTGGTTTTAAATTCTTTATATGTTTGAAATGTTTTATGATATGTTTAAGTTGCTAAATGCTTTGTTTAAAATTATTAGCATGTTTAATACTTTATTTTTATCCAAATTATGTTGAATTTGAAGGTTGACACCGCAGGTTAAGTTCTCTCACTTTCTTCTTGGAAAGACCAAGGCAATTCATTCTCTTCTTCTTCTTCTTCTTGATCATGCTTAGCCCCTCATATACATTTTGCCTCCCTTTACCTATCCGGGAATTTGGAAGCAAGCGAAGTGGTGAAAGCATGTGGAGTTAAAGTTGAGAAGTGGCTGGAAGTGAAAGTTTTAGAAAGCAATAATAGGTTTGGGGAAGTCAATCATGAAGATGAGTAACTCGGCACCATTCACATAGCCGGGTGTTTGTGTCTTGCCAAAATCGGATTGAGCGATATTCCTAACGGGTCATGGTATGTGCATCAAGGGTTTGATGCATCTCGAGAAATTGATGATTGCAGATTTCCTAGGCTTCGGTTATTGTGCACCTCTGTCCATGCATCCCAAAAAGTAAAGTAAAAAGAAAAAAATGCGAAATAAGCAAAGCTTATTGGTGGAAGGTGTTGCAAGTCAAAGTGGAAGTGAAGTTCATCCTTTTCCCGGATTCTAGCACCACATTACCTTACATACATCCCTACCCTACACGTTTCTTGACCTTTTCTTTTGAGAAGACCTTGAGACCTTGAGCTTGTTGATTGACTTAGCGGTTTAAATCGGATTATACATGATTAATTTTGATAATTATGATTTATTATGCATTCTATGATTTTATGCAAAGATGAACAACTTTCTTATATTTATAAAATGTTTTGATCATATTAAGTTTTTAATTCCAGGAAGTATTCTCTTAGAGTGATCTATGATAGTTGCACACCATAAAATAATTTTTGAAAGACTTTTTCATTGATTTTCTTGACTTATAATCCATTCTATCTTGTCTTTTATATGAGGAACTTGCTTGGGGACAAGCAAGGGCTAAGTATGGGGTATTTTGATAGCATGAATTATAGTCCATATTTTGGGGTTTGTTTGGACGTTTTATCTTTCATAATCTGCATGTTTGTATGTACATTATGTGATTTTACTACCATTTCATCTACCTTTGCGAGAATCGAGGTCTACACCTAGTTTCGTTGTAATTGCAGGTAATATGGTACGTTTTGCATCAAAAAGGAGCAAAAGGAGTCAAGAGTCATTTGGAGCTACATTCAGGAAGCATAGCAATGGATTAAAGATTTACTTTGGAGCTGATTAGAGAGATTTCACATTCTGTCGTGAGATCACCTCGGTTGACCAGAGGTTCACCTCGACCGAGGCGATCCAGAGACACCGACTCGACCGAGGCGAATACCTAGGACGCGGCGAGAATATTTTATTCTTGGAAGAGATCTTTTAATTTTGGAAAGTGATCTTATATTTTTGGGCTGAGCTTCTGGAAGGAAGGAGATATGCAGAATCATATATTTTACCTATATTTATGGGATAATATCTTCTTAAGATTTATTATCTTTGGAGGTTTATTTTTCCTATAAAAAGGGTTGGATTTCCACAAATCCGGCATCCGCTAACAGCACGCTATACCGTCGATCAGGGTTTATACGACACAGCAGCAGCGTACTCCAATTTGGGAGAGATTTGAAGAACCTTTTTGAAGGTTGAAGGAAGGTTGAAGATCATAGCTTTTTATAGCTTTTTGAAGGGTTTTGTAAGATTGTCTTCAATTCCTTCCTTGATTGTCTTGTCTTGTTGGATTGCTATCCAAGGAACGCTTTGTTTGTGATATTTGATTCAGTTATTGAAGTCTTTTCATTAAATTCTTCTTTGTTCAAATATTCACCTTCTTCCCATATATTTAATACTTTCATAATGATGATGAGTGGCTAATTTACTTGTGTGATTCTAGGGTGATTGGCTGAAGGTTGTGGGAAAAAC
>BSUD01000006.1:34498737-34552054 GCA_033239045.1 Fagopyrum esculentum
GTCGAAACCGAAAAAAAAAAAAAAAAAAAAAACGGTTTTAAAAAAAATTTTCGACCTCGACCGGGACAGTTCTGGCGAAACGAGGTGTTTCACCTCGGTTGAACCAAGAACATCTCGACCGAGGTGGCGTAACAGAAAGTTTTCGAAAACGATTTTTGTGTTACTTATCTGGATATGATCTCAATGAAGATTTTGTTTACTTACTGGTTTTAAATTCTTTGTGTGTTTGAAAGGTTTTATAATATGTTTAAGTTGCTAAATGCTTTGTTTGAAATTATTAGCATGTTTAATACTTTGTTTTTATCCAAATTATGTTGAATTTGAAGGTTGACACCGCAGGTTAAGTTCTCTCACATTCTTCTTGGAAAGACCAAGGCAATTCATTCTCTTCTTTCTTCTTCTTCTTGATCATGCTTAGCCCCTCATAAACATTTTGCCTCCCTTTACCTATCCGGGAATTTGGAAGCAAGCAAAGTGGTGAAAGCAAGTTAAAGTTGAAGGTGGCTGGAAGTGAAAGTGTTAGAAAGTAATTTTAGGTTTGGGGAAGTCAATCATGAAGATAAGTAACTCGGCACCATTCACATAGCCGGGTGTTTGTGTCTTGCCAAAGTCGGATTGAGCGATATTCCTAACGGGTCATGGTATGTGCATCAAGGGTTTGATGCATCTCGAGAAATTGATGATTGCAGATTTCCTAGGCTTCGGTTATTGTGCACCTCTGTCCATGCATCCCAAAAAGTAAAGTAAAAAAAAAAAAAAAGAAAAAGTGTGAAATAAGCAAAGCTTATTGGTGGAAGGTGTTGCAAGTCAAAGTGGAAGTGAAGTTCATCCTTTTCCCGGATTCTAGCACCACATTACCTTACATACATCCCTACCCTACACGTTTCTTGACCTTTTCTTTTGAGAAGACCTTGAGACCTTGAGCTTGTTGATTGACTTAGCGGTTTAAATCGGATTATACATGATTAATTTTGATAATTATGATTTATTATGCATTCTATGATTTTATGCAAAGATGAACAACTTTCTTATATTTATAAAATGTTTTGAGCATATTGAGTTTTTAATTCCAGGAAGTATTCTCTTAGAGTGATCTATGATAGTTGCACACCATAAAATGTTTTTGAAAAACTTTTCAATTGATTTTATTGACTTATAATCCATTCTATCTTGTCTTTTATATGAGGAACTTGCTTGGGGACAAGCAAGGGCTAAGTATGGGGTATTTTGATAGCATGAATTATAGTCTATATTTTAGGGTTTGTTTGGACGTTTTATCTTTCATAATCTGCATGTTTGTATGTACATTATGTGATTTTACTACCATTTCATCTACCTTTGCGAGAATCGAGGTCTACACCTAGTTTCGTTGTAATTGCAGGTAATATGGTACGTTTTGTATCAAAAAGGAGCAAAAGAAGTCAAGAGTCATTTGGAGCTACATCCAGGAAGCACAGCCATGGATTGAAGATTTACTTTGGAGCTGATTCGAGAGATTTCACATTCTGTCGTGAGATCACCTCGGTTGACCAGAGATTCACCTCGACCGAGGCGATCCAGAGACACCGACTCGACCGAGGCGAATACCTAGGACGCGGCAAGAATATTTTATTCTTGGGAGAGATCTTTTAAATTTGGAAAGTGATCTTATATTTTTGGGCTGAGCTTCTGGAAGGAAGGAGATATGCAGAATCATATATTTTACCTATATTTATGGGATAATATCTTCTTAAGATTTATTATCTTTGGAGGTTTATTTTTCCTATAAAAAGGGTTGAATTTCCACAATTTGAGGAGGCCGCATACAATCCGCTTACAGCTGAATCCACGCAGCAGCCGCAGTACACTCCAATTTGGGAGTTGTTGAAGAACCTTTTTGAAGGTTGAAGGAAGGTTGAAGATCATAGCTTTTTATAGCTTTTTGAAGGGTTTTGTAAGATTGTCTTCAATTCCTTCCTTGATTGTCTTGTCTTGTTGGATTGCTATCCAAGGAACGCTTTGTTTGTGATATTTGATTCAGTTATTGAAGTCTTTTCATTAAATTCTTCTTTGTTCAAATATTCACCTTCTTCCCATATATTTAATACTTTGATAATGATGATGAGTGGCTAATTTACTTGTGTGATTCTAGGGTGATTGGCTGAAGGTTGTGGGAAAAACAATGATAGAATAGTCTTAGATTCCAGTAGGATCCTGAAAGTTCGAGTCTTTAACCTTAACCCTAAGCATCTCGTTCGGTTGATGAACATCTCGGCCGGGGTGGAATTCTTCTGACCGAGGTGACTTATCCGACCTTAAACAGAAAGTTAAGTGTTAGAGTTTGCTAAATCCTATTCTTATTACACCTTCTTGGTTCAATGCAAGCTTAGGATGAGACTTACCCGGTAATTCCTTAGTTTGTGTATTAACGATCATAAGTGTAGGTAATAAAGGTTTATCCTTTATTGGGGTTTGAGTGTGCTTCCATCCCATCTTTGTGAGTTAGCCTGAGACTTACCCGGTAAAGGTTGATTCTATTCCCTAAGATGGTGTGTTAGTTTGAGGTTATAGTTCTTTATCTTGATTCCTTGAGACTTACCCGGTAATAGGAGTTACGGTTTAGGATTAGTGTGTAGTGAGACTTACCCGGTGATCTACTCCACTTTAGTAACACCTTCCCCACGCAAAAATCTCAGCTTTGTCCGCTTATCTATAGATCTTGAGTTGGAACCACAACTAGATGCTTTAATCCCTAGAATTGCATGTTTGCTTATTTGACATCTTATTCATCTTTGATTGTGTTAATCGCTCTTGTGGTTAGAATTAACGTAGCATACCGTGTTGACTTTGTTTCACTAAGTCCCTGTGATTGACCCCTGGAATTTTCTTGCTTTTACTACGATTGACCCGTACACTGCGGGTTCGCATCCTTGTTTTAAGCTTAAGTCTAGGGTTATAAATTTAAAGCTTGCACACACCGTTTGGAGCGAACAACACCCGGGCCATCCGGGCCGGTCCGGTAGCCCGCCCGCTTTTTACATGGGTGGACATGGGTAGCATTTGTGGCTCAGACAAGCCGGGCAGGGCTGGCCCGGCCCGCACCTTATGGGTAGAGTTTTTAGGTATGGTCCGACCCAAACCCGGCCCGAGCCCGGATTTGTACAGGTCATAACCCTCTAGTAAGGTTCTTGGTTGATTTAAAGTGAGATTTCCTATATAGATCTCTTTTAGTGGTTGCACTGAAGTTAAAAATACTTTGTATTGAAAACATGGTATTTGATTCAGTTCTTGGTGTAAGCTTCTTTTGTTTTGTTGCCTTCTTTTGAATGGTCTTGTGATTGCAGTTGATTGTATATACTTAGAACAAGAAATTATATGAAATAAATATTTATTTATAATTTGGTTTGACAAACAACATCATTGCATTACTAAATATTTCATTCTTAGCATATCTGACTTATTTACAGTAAGGCATTTTCCAATACTGGAGCCGAGCTCATGATGAGTGTCTCCAACTTAGACTTACTACCACTACTAAATAAATGACTTATTGTAACCGTTAAAATAAGTTACTTAAGGCTTCAAAACTGTTACAGTAAGGCTTTAGTAATGGATTATGCTCCGCTACAATAGCCTGCCTTGCAATAGGTATGTAGCAACGAAGATGAACTCTATTGTAACGGTTTAAAGAATCAAGTCCAAAACAATTACAATAGACACATAACTATTACTATAGGTGAAACCATTACAAAAATAAATTATTATTACAATAGATCTTATCATTACAATATTAATAGACCCGTTACCAAGGGACAACCATTACAAAACGTAGATATTGTCGATCACCTTACATATAGAACCATTGTCATATGATCTACAATTGTTACCACAATACCTGATGTGTACAAATTAATTAGATAATTAATAACTTATACAAACTTAGTACAAAATACTAATGATAATCCATAGATAAATAATACGAAGACATAAAGTGTACATCATTATTCCCAAAATCTCATACAAGAGTGCCAGACTGAATGAAACTCTACCTTAGTATATAATATAAATATATAAAATGATATACGTATTTCATGCCTGAATATATATAGTAGCTAGCAATATTATCAACACGCTAAACAGTCTCCTTGAGATGTCCCCAACCAGCTCTTTGAATTTAATATAAGGGGTGGAAATCTTAACCTCGGATGCCTGTCCAACATCACTTCTACTTCTTCTTGCTAAATTACCACTGCTGAATCTCTTATCTACTACTATATATACACCATGGCTCTCGCTTTTGCATTTCCTAACTCCATCTTCAACTGACTTGAGTACAAAGACGCTGTGTTTAAGAAAGAAATACCGACTCAAAGTTAAGAGTAAACAGTAATACTTGGTTCAGGATGCATATTTTGAAATGAGCTTCCTAAATCTTCATCACAACGCAACTGTAACTTAGGAGTCTTATTCTACAACAAACGCAAAGAAGGTAATAGATGGGCTAGTCATGCTTCACATACTGCAGAATTAGAAAAGATAGCAAGCTAAAATGGTTAAATTTTTACCCGAGTGTGCAGACTCATAACTCAATAACAATATACACAACAACCCTAAAACAACGATAACAATAACCATCAGTCAACATCTCTAGAGCAACAATAACCATAAGTAAACAATAACAATATACACCAACAACCCTATAACATAAGCAACATCCATAAGTCAACAACCCGAAAAGAACCCAACAACCCTATTAACTTCATTAACAATACAAACAAGTATATCAACGATGAGGCTTAATTCCGTATAAATAGATGAGGATTGATCAAAATAGTTAGAATAGCAAGAGAAACTACTAACCCGATGCTTACCAATGAGAGTAGAAATGATGCAAAGTCCAACTAGTAGGATCAATATCTTTCAACATAGCAAAACAAGAATTTGAAACTGCACATATTAATTTAAGCATCAATTATCCGGAAGAAATGAAAAAATAGATTATAAAAATTGAACTAAGGAAAGTTGTCTACTTCCAATATAAAATAAACTTAAGCCAAAACAGAATCTGTCCCAAAACACAACTTAACTACACCATATGAATGTAACCTAGATAAAAAGGAGCATGACAACAATTAAAACTTTGTTAACTAACCATTAACAATACAAACAAGTATATCAACGATGAGATTTAATTCCGTATAAATAGATGAGGATTGATCAATATAGTTAGAATAGCAAGAGAAACTACTAACCCGAGGATTGTCAATGAGAGTAGAAATGATGTAAAGTCTAACCAGTAGGATCAATATCTTTCAACGTAGCAAAACAAGAATTTGAAACTACACATATTAATTTAAGCATCAATTATCCGGAAGAAATAAAAAAAAAAGATTATAAAAATTAAATCATAAGAAAAAACACTAAAAACAAAAGGTAAAAATACCTAATTTTTTAGGATGAACAAAATAAATAGATCTGGCTATTACTCTATTACCATCTCTAGTTATTCCATATGATTCTTTTTTAATAACATCATAATCCTACCCAAATTTGAAAATATTAGGAGTTTAAAAGAAGAGTATAGAAAAATAAGACTTTCAGTAAGCATCAAAAAGTATGTCAGGGTATAGAAAAATATTACTATGGGTAAATCAAACCTTAAATCTCCAATACAAGAAAAAAGTTATTCCATATGTTTCATTGTTAATAACATCAGAAAGTATGTCAGTGATTAGGAAAAAAGGAAGGAAAAATCTATGATTGTTGGGGAGCTAATCAAGAATAAGTTTAAGAATATTATTTTGATGTATCTTGACTTACTTGCATTGATGCAGTTGAAGCCAACATAGCTTCACACTCGCCAAGTGTGGACCTCTCTTGTGTTGCAACCTCAACTAGTTCAGAAACCGAGCTGGTTATTTGTTCCACCTAAATTGCATATCATAAGATTCAGTGATGATCAACATGTTTATAATACGATCACATCTAAGGAGAAACCATGGAAGACTTATATTAGAAAGCCAAAATATAAGCAATCAAATCATCTATAATATATTACAAATTGGGATGTGTAATAGAATAATGAAGAGAGTGAGATGTTAACAACTCCACCGTCACAACCAACTCTAAACTGAAGGTGTAGTTTCGTCCATAACACCACCTTCAACATGTTCACGTGTACTCCTCTTTAGCTAGCTAGGGTTCTTGGCAGTGGTGACCTAACAGTGCAAGCAAAACAACTAATTAAAGTGTCCTTCCCTCTTAATTCTTATTATATTTATAATATGCTTCTTATTATAAATACCCACATATTGATTAGGTTAATGTGTGACTTCTTTATCTATACAGAAGAAGAAAGATTGAACTAATTAATGAAGTACATGCAAGAAATTTTTGATGCTTTCCACTCAACAACAGTATCGATTATGGCTAGAACCACATTCAATTGAATGCTTAACACTAATTAGTACAAGACAACCCTAACCACATCATCCCCAAAAAATTTCTTGGACCTAAAAAAATCCCAAGCATTGATTCATAATCATCATCATACAACATTGAATAAGTGAAACACTCACCTCAGATGAGGGTTCAACAGGATTACAGAACTCAAAATTAGACGTTTATCCATACTTAAAATGTAAACGTTTATCCATACCCATATTAGAAGTTGGTTTTGACCTCACAACATACTCAAGATTCTCAGCCTTTATGTTGATAAGAGCTTCAGTAGAGACAACACGATTGAAACCAAACAAGATCGAAACCAAAATTGGAAGTTAGAGACAACACGATTGCAGAATACAAACAAGAAAATTAATACACCTAAACAAAAATCATAGACTAACCTGGTATTGCGCGATTGTAGCCAAGAGGAGAGTTGTAGAGACAACACGTTTAGAACCAAAATTGACGCTGGCGATGACTGATGCAAGTAGAGACAACACGAATTAAGAGGGGAGTAGTAGACGGTGAACCAATCCATTCCAGCCATAATTGATACTCAACTATCAACATTTTTTTGGGTAGACGATTAACAGGGAGGACTAGAGGAGAGTATCGCTTGAAATTAGATTAGGGTTTTGTATTAGTGAGGAGGAGTCGATCCGTCCGGGCGCAACCCACGGCTTGCAGATTCGTAGGGACTCATCAATGATCGCAGGTACGGCGGTTGGCAAACGGCTTGCGGGAGAAGGATTTGTTGGTTCGCCGGAGAAGGTAGGCAGCGGAGTCGGCTTGTTCGCCGGAGTAGGTGAAGGTTTCTAGATCGGTTTGTGCACAAAAGGAGGAAGCACGAGTGGTTGGGAGCCAAGGAAGGTTTACGGGTGTGGCGGTCCTGGTTGAAGACGGACCCAAGAAGCAGGATGAAGCCGGCCGCCACTCTCTCCTTAGAGAGGGTTAGGGTTAGAGAAGAAAAAGAATCGGGAGGTAGAAGGTGAGAGAAGAGCAAGGAAATGAGGGAAGTAAATAAAAAAACGGAAATAAAAGGACGGAAATAATAAATAAATAAATATGGTTTAACGGGATTTTCCGGATCCCGCTTAGTTTTATAACTTTTTATAACCGTTACACATGACCATTACCATAGTACACTTATAGTAACATAAGTAAATATCCATTACAAGCATGTCATTATAGTAAATCAATCTTGTAAAACCATTACATAAACCGTTGCCAAATACTTATAGTAACATAATAAAATTTCCGTTACACTTTTAAAGGTTACAATAGGGCAATTATCTAGTAGTGTACCTTTCTCCCAGTTTCAGTCCTAAATCATTTCATTTTGAATTTTCAATGTAATAAGAGGGATGCACTGGACTTTCTCTCTATTGCATGTACTTGGCCAGATATATGAAATGAGTCTTGATGAGATTTTCTTAATCAAATGCTTTCATTCTTACATATTTATTTTCTTCCTCGCATCGATTTCTTCGTTATAATATACAATCGAGCCATAGATAAGTTGCAGGTAACACATGATACGAGCTTGTTAATCAACTAATCACATACTGATGACATTCGATCACCACAACAACATAACAACTCCTCACTTGTATAGTGGCGGCCGCATGATTTTTAAAGGGTGGGGCAAAAATAAATTCTCGATAAAAATATCTATGAAAACAAAATAGCAATAAAAACAAATGTTACTTAATAATTATGGCTTGGATTATTTTTACTCGAACACTTCCTCAATGAGAATGGTTTCCTGTTACAAAACATTACCATCAATATCAACCATTACGCATTACATTTGATTATAATCATACAACTGTAATATGAGATAAGCTACTCGGGCTCTGCTCGTCAAAAGCTCGGTTCAAGCTCGTTCACTTTCTAAACGAGCCAAGCTTGAGCACATTTTAGAGCTCGTATAAATTTTAGGCTCGGCTCGTTTATAAACGAGTCGATCTTGAGCATGTCAATGCTCGGCTTGTTCGGCTAAAATAACACTATAGAAGCATTATTTTAGCCGAGCTACTCGGGCTCGGCTGGTCAAAAGCTCGGCTCGAGCTCGTCCACTTTCTAAACGAGCCAAGCTTGAGCACATTTTAAAACTCGTATAAATTTTAGGCTCGGCTCGTTTCTAAACGAGCCAAGGTTGACATGCCGATGCTCGACTAGTTCGGCTCGTATTACACCCCTACGTGGCTACGTACAAAGTATCAATTTTTTTTCCTGCAGGGTGGGGCAGTTGCCCCACTCTGCCCTCCCCAAGGGCCGCCCATGCTTGCACCATCATCTTATTACATGCTAACCTACGGTTCTTTAATTCAATTGGTTTGAGAAACAGGATTTGAATTCTTATAGTCACGTTATAAATCGTATTTGATTTTATTTTCTCTCTATCGACCATTCTCGTTCTTGCCTGTAAGTGAGTTCTACGCCATATTACTACTACTTCATAACCTTAGTACATTATAAAAAAACAAAAACAAAAGGCCGATTGCACATTTACTATTGGTCTCGTCTGTAGGTTAATTCACTCGTTGCAATTCCTACAACATCAATTATACCTACTACAAATAATCGAACAAGACACTCGCGTGCATTGCACGCGCACTCCTCCTAGTCACATTACATATGTGAGTCCGGAGAATGAACAATACACGGGTAAGGGCAATTTCATCATGTTTCATCTCGTCAACATCTTCTCCTTAGTCGTCCCCCTCCTCTTATTTTCACATATGTTGTTTCATGGTAGTTCGGCATCTCCTTCTTTAGGTACATTCCGTTGTGACCATCACAATCGACTTATGCCCTTTCTCCAACTCGAAAAAAGATCTCATCTTCTTCTTTAGTTCTTGAGACGGCCGTTGGTGTTGTCTGCCCTGAACCCTTTTCATCTTTTTAGGTAATCAATCACATGTGTCTTTCTCTATTTCATACCCAAATTCTAATCGATTTATAACTTTTAAATAAAATAAAATAAAATTTGTTTTTGTATTTTCCCTTTCCATTGACAAAATTCAATCATAAGCTTTTGTGTTTGTGTGATTTTATTGTTATTTATGATGTCCTGTTGAATTCCTTTTTACCCTCACAAAATCAGGGATTTGGAATGATATATTAATCTAGATATCCATCCGGCCATGCCTCTCTTTGCTAATTAATTGTTTTAATGTTTGTTTGTCTACAACTGGTTTTGATCGAAGATGCTAGTGTCAAAAAAGAAGAAGCATCAAGGAAACATCTTATTAACAATACTATCATATCTTACCCAAAGAGGATAAGCTCTAATACCCTAAACAACTTGGAGTCATTGGTGGAACTATTTAGATATATGATTTGTACATGAAAAGTAGATATCTTTCTTTAATCTACCACATATAGGCTTTAGATGTGTTTTGTTGATTTAATATTCCTTTTTTAAAGAGTGATTTTTTGTCAATATGAAATAAGTTTTTTGTTTTCATTTCTATATTCTAGAGGTTCAAGGTGATCATTTTAAGGAATTTTTTCTCCTAAGCTTCGTAAACTTGCTTGAAGAAAACGAGTCAAAACCGTCAAGGTCAAGGGCTTTGTTGCTTCCAATGGAAAAGTGAGCACTCTTGATTTTGGCATCAAATATGTTATTGCAATGGAGGGAAGAATCCGGGATGGAAAGGGTGGGCCCAAGGGGGACGTAAGTGGGGTTAATGGGTTTGGTTGTGGTTTTGGATCCAAGGGATTGAGTGAAATGGTTGATGAGCGGAGAAGCTGTTTGATAAAGGATCATCCCCAACACTACCTCAAGGACCAACTACTAGATTAAGGGTTAAGGCATTGAAGGACAAGACATCCACAACATCTTCATGGAATGAGGCATCACTAGAACAAGAGCAAAGGCCATCCAAGATGAAGTTGTTAACTTGTTAGCAACATGTACACTCAAAGAGACTCTACTCACACTTAAGTCTTCTTTGGTGAAATTGTTGACCACCATGGAAAGACCAAGCAAGGGCCATGAAGATCCAACAAGCATAGAAGGTGGCTAGAACGAAGAACGAGCTCTAGAGAAGAAACCTCGGCCCCGAGGATCAAAATCTCGCCTGAGATTTTCACAAGTCTTGACTGAGATTTAGCTCATGTCGAGAGTTATAAGATCCATCCGTGATCTTATTAGTTATAGATATTTTCATTATTATTAAATATATTTAAATCTCTTAAACATTCTTAGAGGTATTTGTTGATCCTATCTTTTAGGATTATCTTTTAGTTGTAGATTTTATCTTTTCTTAGAATTTCGCCTATAAATAGCCTTAGAAGATGAGATTATTAGGTAGACTAAATTTGATTATTCTTTCCATAATATTGTGTAAACTCGCAACTTCATTTAACAAGTTTGTGTTTTATTCATTTCTATTCAATCAAAGAGAGAGCCTTGATTGAATCTTTGTGACTTCTTGCTAGATTGTGCTTGTGTGTGTTAATCTTCTTAAAGGTTGGTGTTCCTAGTCAATTTTAATCCTTCCTTGTGCTTGTCTTTTTTATAAGACTTGTGTAAGTTTAAAGAAGTGAGGGATAATAAGGTAAGCTCTTCGTTAAGGGGTTTTGACACATAATTAGTCAAGGTTCTTTGCGGGAATATCTTGGTTTGTATCTTCCTATATATCCATTTATTTTGTTCCATAAATCATCTTCTTATATTTCCATCACCAATCCATCAAACTCATGTTCTTTGTTTGAAATTTTCATAAATCTCGGCCATACATAGAATGTCGACTGAGATTACTACCCGAGATTTGTTCTCTGAGGTTGTTCGCGGACTTACAATCTAGATCAAACAATCACGGCATCAACCCCGCATCACTATTGTCACTAGCGTCATTAATGAAGGCAATGTTGGAGTGACCTCTGCGTTACTTGATTGTCTGAAGATATAACCATTATAGTGGTCATTATATTTGAGCCAATCAAGCTTGGTAAGTTGGGAAGTGGTGAGGTGAAGATTGTTTATGAGGAATGTAAGGGGTTTGATGGTGGTAGATTCATTTGTAACACCCCGAATTCTCAGAACTCGGAACGTTATTGGTTAGGACCTCACAATGGGTCCCGACCTCAGTTTGACAACAATATCACTAGGATCTTGCAACAAGACACAAATAAGAAAAACCGAAATTCATGAAATAGTATTTTAAAGGAATGAATTTAACAAGGTCTAGCAGCCTATAGTTCTTAAACAAAGGGAAAAGACTAACTGTCTTAACAAAAGAAAGAATGACAAACAACATCCCAACCCCCACTTTAAGGAGTACGGCAACCCGGCTGAACACTACTTCCGGATCACTCAGGTGCTGCTCTAACCTGCGGTAAATCTAAAAACACAACGAAACAACCATTAGCTAGTTATCTAGACATTAGAAGAATAATAACATCACACACACATATCAAAATAAACACTCAACATGCTTTCACACAATTCATTTATTATCTTCATTTAGGTCATTCATTCATACTAATGATACTTATTTTGTGACACGAGGGATTCCCAAACCTCGCCTCCGTCCCCGTGTAACCATCAGGAATGGATCCGATGCATCTCACCGTGTACCGGTATGGGCTGGGTATAGAGAACCTCCCAGTCTCCTGGCAGAGCTGGGCAGTGATGTCACGGCCCGTTATACATGCACTTGGGCCTTACAACATAATAACCACGGTCGTCATAACAAGTTGTTATTTTTATTATAACACACATTGCATACACACAACCATTATCACCCAACTAATATCCAGAAACCAGCTAAGTAAGTCGCAAGGACTTACCTGGATCAATTCACAACTCTCAAAAGTCTCAACTCGGTTTGCAACCGTAGTAACTCAATCGCCTGTCAAACAAGGCATGTGGATCAAAATCACATCCCATACTCTTAGAAGATATAAACTTCTAAGATGTACAATCTCATGAAGAGAAATTACGAAAAAGGTCCTCTTAGGTTAAAAAGACTATTTTGCCCCTGATCCCGAAACTCCGAGAAATCTATCATTTAGTTCTAAAATTCTATACGTAGTCAAATATCTTCCTGCTTCAAAAACAGCTCAAGTGCTCTACTTCGGAACCTTATAAAACCTAATCCGACCGTTAATTCGTTCTCAAAATTTAACCCAATACTCTACATATTTCAGTCTATCACGTATCAGAATTTCAACGGCTGATGTTCAACCTAGGGCATTAAAATAATCCTTAAAGTCAGCAGCTTACACCAAGATTTTTCTCGAACAGGAAAGCTATTGGATGGTCCCAATTTGACCCCTACTGGCTACAAAGGATAAACTAGATCTAACTTATCCTCCCTAGTTGAGAACTCACTAAATCACGCATATCTCCACCCTTTACTCACCCTATACTCACATGCCCCGGCTTATTAATAGAGGTCAGGAAGGTCCGTTTCATCTCACATTATAACGAAAACAGGAGGCGGCTTGGGTTACCTGTCTGCAGCGAAGAAGGAGGCGGATGCTACTTGGACTCTCGCGATGAGGGTAGCAGCGAAGCAGGCGGAGGTACGGTATCGTCGGTAGCAGCGAGATCCTTCAATTTCATAAGGGAGGGCGGTTGGCCAAGGACCGTATGGTTGTGTACGAGTCTGTAATCCCCGTGGAAGACTCGTCCTTCTGTAGCTTGTGTCCGATGTAAGTTCCAGGATTCAGCGGCAAGGATGGTGAAGAAGACGACTCGAGGGGAAATGAGGCGTTACCTGCACTGCTGTCCGGGAAGGCTTGTTGTAGTGACGATTCCTCTGTCGGAGACGAAGGTGTCCGACGGTGTCCCGGGTTCCCTTGTTCCACCAGTGTTGGCGAGGGTGTGTCGAGATGCAGAAGGACGCTCTTCCCTTTTTGTTTTTCTGAAGCGTGATCGCCGGTTGAATAATGGTAGGTTATAATGAGGTTGGCACTAATCGTATCAAGGTAATTAGGGTTAAATCAGGGTGAGTTTAATTAGGTTAAGGGAGTGGGTTAAGAAGGTGATGGTTGGCTAGTGGAACCGGATCCAGCAGGCCACTCTCCTCTCTGTTGGGCCGATCCACCAGGAAAAGAAGACAAGTTTTGGGCCGGCTGCAAGGGGAAGAAATGGGCTTGCCCTCACTTAGTTACATAAAAAAAAGAAAGAAAAAGGCTGAGAGGATGCGTCGTTACTCGTACGAAACCACTCTTCGAGTTTTAAATTATACGAAATTCTAATCGGGTGTCATAATTATTATTTTATGTGAATTTAGGTCACATAAAATAATAGAATTTGGGTTTATGTTATTTTGTTTAAACTTAAGAAAGGTTAGCGGATCGAAATCCGATTCGATCGGTTTTGAAAGGAAATTTAAAATTTTCCGGGTATTACACCAGTGCCCTCTTAAAAGAAGTTTCGTTCCGAAACTTAGGATAGTATACCTAATCACATGATTTTCTTGGTATAACTTAGTTTTTAAAATTTCCGTTTTCTACCATGCAACTACTCAATCATCATACTCAGACACACATCTCATAAAACATAATTACTCAATCCATAACCAAGCATGAATGGTCAAACAACACAACATCCGAGTACTAACTCATCGATACAGAAGTGGCATCTAACCCCGCAAAGAACTCGGGATAATTACGGCTAACACTCTCCTCGGTCTCCCAAGTGGCCTCATCAGCTCCTCGTCTAGACCACTGAATCCTCAACATAGGTATCTCCTTGGACCGCAGACGTCTGGTACTGCGCTCCAGGACAACTACTGGGTACTCTACAAATGTATGATCGGGCTCAACTGTCAGATCCTCATGATTGATAAAATGTCTCGGATCCGGGATGTACTCTCTCAACTGTGATACATGAAAGACCGGATGGATACCCTCTAGTCTCGGCGGTAGTGCTAATCTGTAGGCCACCTCTCCAACTCTCTCCAAGATCTCAAAAGGTCCGACATATCGGGGACTAGCTTCCCCTTTATGCCGAAACGCCGGACTCCTCTCGTAGGTGACACCCTCAACCACACTTGAACACCCACTCTAAACTCCAAAGGTCGACGCCTTTTGTCGACGTAGGATTTCTGACGACTCTGAGCTGCTAACTTCCGCTCTCGGACTAGGGCAATCCGAGCGTTGTCATCTTGTATCTGATCTGGAGCTACTCCTTCCGGGTATTACATCAGTGCCCTCTTAAAAGAAGTTTCGTCTCGAAACTTAGGATAGTATACCTAATTACATGATTTTCTTGGTATAACTTAGTTTTCAAAATTTCCGTTTTCTACTATGCAACTACTCAATCATCATACTCATACACACATCTCATAAAACATAATTACTCAATCCAAAACAAAACATGAATGGTCAAACAACACAACATCCGAGTACTAACTCGTCGATACAGAAGTGACATCTAACCCCGCAAAGAACTCGGGATAATTACGGCTAACACTCTCCTCGGTCTCCCAAGTGGCCTCATCAGCTCCTCGTCTAGACCACTGAATCCTCAACATAGGTATCTCCTTGGACCGCAGACGTCTAGTACTGCGCTCCAAGACAGCT
Organism: Fagopyrum esculentum; assembly: GCA_033239045.1. NCBI lineage: Eukaryota > Viridiplantae > Streptophyta > Magnoliopsida > Caryophyllales > Polygonaceae > Fagopyrum > Fagopyrum esculentum. The sequence goes on from BSUD01000006.1 coordinate 34,513,711, forward strand.
ACTGGGTACTCTACAAATGTATGATCGGGTTCAACAGTCAGATCCTCGTGACTGATAACGTGTCTCGGATCCGAGATGTACTCTCTCAACTGTGATACATGAAAGACCGGATGGACACCCTCTAGTCTCGGCGGTAGTGCTAATCTGTAGGCCACCTCTCCAACTCTCTCCAAGATCTCAAAAGGTCCGACATATCGGGGACTAGCTTCCCCTTTATGCCGAAACGCTGGACTCCTCTCGTAGGTGACACCCTCAACCACACCTGAACATCCACTCTAAACTCCAAAGGTCGACGCCTTTTGTCGGCATAGGATTTCTGACGACTCTGAGCTGCTAACATCCGCTCTCGGACTAGGGCAATCCGAGCGATGTCATCCTGTATCTGATTTGGAGCTACTCCTTCAGCTCTACTAGGCTCATCCCAGCACAATGGTGTGTGACATCTCCGCCCATACAAAGCCTCATAAGAGGCCATCCCAATAGATGCGTGCCATCTGTTATTATACGAAAACTCTACTAGTGGAAGATGATCTGGCCATACCTGTCCCCAATCAAGGACACAAGCCCGCAACATGTCCTCTAATGTCTGGATGGTCCTCTCAGACTGACCGTCTGTTTGTGGGTGATAGGCGGTGGTAAAGTGGAGACTTGTCCCAAAGCAGTATGTACCTGCTGCCAAAACCTCGAGGTGAAACACCCATATCTATCAAAGACGATAGTCCTAGGTACTCCATGAAATCTCACAATGTGCCTGGTGAACTCCTCAGCTAGACGACTTACCGGTCACATTTCCTTAATCGGAATAAAACGTGCGGTCTTCGTCAGACGGTCTACTACTACCCAAATAGCATCAAAACCTCAACTGAGTCTCAATCCTGTGACAAAATCCATAGATATATCCTCCCACTTCCACTATGGTACTGGAAGTGGGTGGAGCTCTCCTCCGGACCTACGATGCTCAATCTTGACCTGCTGGCAGGTCGCACACTGAGCTACATACCGAGCCATGTCGGGCTTCAAACCACCCCACCAGAAGGACCGTCTCACATCCTTGTACATCTTACTCGCTCCAGGATGTACTGAGTATGGGGTAGCATGAGCCTCACCTAGTATCCTCTGTCTCAACTCACTGTCCGATGGCACACAAACGCGGTCCTGACGTCTCATCACTCCATCCGCACCAATAGTGAATTGTGGGGCCTCATCTCGAGACATCCTGTCTCAGATCCTGGTCAAAGTCGGGCAAGTCTCCTGCTTTTGTCGGATCTCATCCAACAGATCAGGAAGTAACTCCAAGGTAGCCAACTGGCGATCTGAATCAGGAAACTGAATCTCTATCTCCAACCAAGCCAAATCTCTCTACAACTGTGGTTGTACCGTCAATCGGGCTATCGCCCTCTCCCTAGGCGTCTTCCGGCTCAAAGCATCAACTACTACATTCGCCTTTCTGGGGTGGTAGAGAATCTCAAGGTCGAAGTCCTTGATCAACTCTAACCACCGCCTCTGGCGGTTATTCAACTCCCGCTGAGTGAATATATACTTCAGACTCTTATGGTCTGTGAAGATCTGAAATGTCGCCCCATAGAGATAGTGACGCCAGATCTTAAGAGCATGGACTACGGCAGCCAACTCTAGATCATGTGTGGGGTAGTTCTCCTCATACGTCTTCAACTGCCGAGACGCATACCCCTCTGCATCAAAACACACCCCAAGCCTAGCTTGGATGCGTCACTGTATACCACAAAGTCATCCGTACCCTCAGGCTGTGCTAAAATCGGAGCAGACGTCAATCTCCTCTTCAGCTCCTCAAAACTCTGCTGACACGACTCAGACCAAACGAACCGAGTAGTCTTCCTCAGAAGGCAAGTAAGTGGTTGGACAATCAGGGAGAACCCTTCCACAAACCGGCGGTAATAACCTGCCAAACCTAGAAAGCCGCGAACCTCCTTAACATTCTTAGGAGGTTGCCAAGAAGATACTGACTCGATCTTCGCCGGATCGACTTTAATACCCTCAGCAGTCACTACATGGCCTAAGAAAGCCACCTCTGACATCCAAAACTCACACTTGGATAGCTTAGCATACAGCTGACGATCCTGCAGAATCTGCAATACTATCCTCAAGTGTCCGGTGTGCTCCTCTCGACTCCTAGATTAAACTAGAATGCCGTCAATGAAGACCACTACAAACTGGTCTAAAAAGTCGATGAATATTCCATTCATCAACTCCATGAACACTGCTGATGCATTACTGAGCCCAAATGGCATCACTACGAACTCATAATGACCATACCTAGTCTGGAATGCCGTCTTGGGTATGTCCTGATCTCTCACTCTCAGCTGGTGATAACCTGACCTCAAGTCTATCCTCGAGAACACGGACGCTCCATGCAACTAGTCCAACAGATCATCTATGCGCGGTAGTGGATACTTGTTCGCCCCTAGAGGTGTGTGCAAATAAGCTTTAGATTTATAAAACTAGAATCAAGCAGTGAACCCGCAGTGTACGGATCGACGTAGCTAAGCAAGAATTCCAGAGTATCAAACACAGGGATTTGGGTGGGAACGAACTCGGTTGCAGGTTATCAAGCAAGTAAATATGAGAGTTTTGCAAATATTGGGAAAACAACAATCCTAAAGATCCAGGTATCCAGCTGTGGCAATCGATTCAAGATATACTTAATGATGTAAAGACAGAGTTGAGATATGCAAAGGTATGCTAATGTAAGGTAATCGTACGGTGAAGTTCCAAAAACCTTATATGACTCACCTACAAGGCACTTTCTATACAGGTTGTTGAGGCTCAATATAGAAGGATTCTAAAGGCAAGAATTAATGTTAAATACCCAAACTTGTAACCCAAAGATCAAGACTAACTTAACCGATTGAGGTTGTTGAGGCTCACAATCGAGGTAGAGGTTGTTGAGGCTCACTACCACCTAGAAAAGACAAGTCTAAACTAAGCTAAAGCCAATCTATAACTTTAGATTAAAGTAAAAGCAGGTTCGTAAACTTGAGGGAAATTACGGTTGGATCTTGAGATTCCACGGTCGTGGAACTCAAGAACAACCCGTAATTTGGGGTTGTCGGCGATAATTCTCTAACTCTCAGGGTCTAATCTGTTTGCGATCAATCTATCATCATCTAAGCCACAACTATCAACCCTTCACCTTAGAATTGTTAAGGGTTTATAGCCAATAACAGTCATGTTGATTTCAATTCAAGGATTAAAAGATAGAAAGATGAAAACTTTCAAGAACTTTCAACGATCTTTAATTTAATCTCAAAGTCACAAAGAGAACAAGTAATGTCAAAAGATTCAAAGTATAACAAACAATCACCACCTTAGGAAAGAAGAGAAAACGGGATGTCAATCCGTTTTCCAAATCAAACCTAATCAAGAAGAGAGATCTTCTTGCAAAGTCTTCCAAGAACTTCGATCTTCCGCAAATCCGGAGATCTCCACAGCAATCTCCACCTAAAGTGCGAGATTAGGGAATTCCAAAACACGAACTTCGATCTCTCCAAGAGACGTCAATTGATTTCCCGCAAAACTGACGAAGAGTCTTCGTCTGAACGTCAATGTGCGACGATCGTAAGCCGGCGTAAGCGAGGATCTGAACGATGATGACTGAGGGTAAGCGAAGATGACGGAATCTCCTTTCTTCCGTCTTTTTATAATGCAGGGCAAAGTGTCGGCCCGGCCCAATCTTCAAAAGATCGTGGCTTCGAAGTGTGGCAAAAAGATTCGCCAAGATCACGGTCGTGGAAGTGTTCCACGACCGTAATTTAGAGCGTGGAAACAAATACGGTTTGCAATATATGTTCCACGGCCGTGTAATCCCCTGGAATGAACACGAATTTCTGACTCCAAATCCACGGACGTAATTCTGAACGTGGTTTGTGATACGGTCGTATTTTAGGGCGTAATTTAGGGCAAGAACGTGATTCTTCCCCAAACTCGTGCATTCCTCAATCTAAGACTCCAAATTGCTTCCAAAAAGTGTCCTCGATCTATGGATATATCAACTCAACTCTCCTTTGCTCGATTCCGTTCGGAAATAGCTCCAAATCACCTATAATCAACATAGAACTAGTGTAGACATCCATATCGACAATATAGGTAATACTAGCTCACATATGCACAAAGATCAATCAAAGACTATCAATATGAATCAAATACGTTTAGAAAACGTGCCTAAAATATCACAATATTTCATGCTAACAATACTTGTTCTTGATGGTGACTTTATTCAGCTCTCTGTAGTCTATGCATAACCGCATCGATCCATCCTTCTTCCTCACAAATAATACTGGCGCGCCCCAAGGAGACACACTAGGGCGTATGAAGCCCTTATCTGCTAGCTCCTCTAACTGCTTATTCAACTCAAGTAGCTCTATCGGTGCCATACGGTACGGGGCCTTCGAGATCGGTCTCGTGCCCGGCTCTAACTCAATGCTGAAGTCAACGCTCCTCTGTGGGGGTAGTCCTGGCAGGTCATCACTGAACACCTCTGCAAACTCGCATGCAACTAGTATCTCCTCTACCGTCAGGCTCTTGCGTTCCTTCATGGCATAACACCAGAAGGCCTCGCAACCTTGTGCTATCAGTCTCGCTACTCTCACTACACTGATAACCGTGCCGGACTTTCCAAGATCCCAACCTTGATATATCACTCTATGACCCTCCTCAGTGGCAACAGTCACTGTCCTTCTACCAATGTCTAAGACTGCTCCATGTCTCTTCATCCAATCTATCCCCAGAATCACATCCTCATGAGCTAAGGGTATGACTAGAAAATTTACTAGCCAGTCTCGATCTCCCAAATGAATGGGACATCCATAGATCTCTCGGGTCCCTCTAACCTTACTCCCGTCAGGTAATCCTATCATAAAAGGTATCCACTCTACAGTAGCTAAGGACAACCTATCTACGCATGCATCAGATATAAGGAGTGCGTAGCACCCGTATCAAACAAAACTCGTACAGGTAGTCCATGGATCCAGATAGTACCTGTGGTAGTCGGTGCCTTTGGCTGATCAGCACTCCTCAGTTCAAACACTCGTGTCGGAGCTCCTCTAGTATCAGCTACACTGCCACGTCCTCTGCCCCGACCTGATCCCTGCATCGAGCTCTGTGAAGATGTGTGTCCTGGAGCCCTGTAAGACTGTTGCTGACCTGGGGTTCGGTACTACTGCTGCTGACTCGGAGCTCGGTACTGTGGCTGCCTCTGTACACTCCCTGATAGACCTGCAGGGGAAGAACCCTGCTGAGATGGAGCCTTGCCCTGGCGGCAGAATACAGCCCTATGTCCAACCTTGCCGCACTGGAAGCAGGTCACTAACGGCTTCGTGTAGTTCGATCGGATGTGTCCATAGCCACTACAGTTGTGGCACTGTGAACCCCCAGCTGAAGTCTGACCAGTAGCGGTATGGCTATGTCGCCCCTGAGTCTGTCCCCGTCCAAAAACAGCTACTCTTGTACTACCACTAACATATCCTTTCCTCTGTCACTTATCCGGCCTGTCTGACTGAGCAGCTCTCTTCTAGACTGGTCTATCTCTCTCATATGCAGACGCCCTATCCTGATAGTCTGACAAAGTCTCGCAGCGAAATCCCGCCAGATAGGAACGAGTGCTCTCTCTCAATCTCCGTGAAAAGAGATACACATGCTGCTCCTCGGGAGGTGCAGCTGGTCCAAGTAGAGTCAGTTCCTTCTGGAACTTCTTGATGGCAGCAGCAATCGGAATATCCTCAAATCCTGCCTCAATGAAGTCCTGAAACCTCTCTCTCCTTAACGAGACAGGGCAGTATCTCTCTCTAACAATGCTGCTCATCTGCTCCCAATTGGTGACTCGACTACGTATGGTCCGCCACCAGGAATGAGCATCCTCAGTGAAACATGTCTGCACCAAATCCACCCGTCGATCCTCTAGGCAACGTATCGCCTCTAGTGTAGTCTCTACCTGTCCAATCCAATGCTCCACCTCTAACCCTATCTCTCCGCTGAATGAGGGGACTTTCTGAGAGTTGAAAGCCTTCAACCACTCATCCGGCCTCGGTGCTCTAGACCCAGTAGGAGCTCTATCAGCCACAACTCTCCTCTCAGGTACAGCCGGCACCTGAGGCACTCCCTGTGTCACCTGAACGGACCTAGCCGGTACTGGTGGTACCTGGGTAAGTCTCTCTGTTCTAGAAGCCTCCTCCATACACTCGACGTATGCTCGGTACTCTCTGTACTCAGATGCTCCAATAGAAACACGTCCTGACTCCGTCAAACGTGCTCTCTGCGCTCCAGACCTAGCAACGGTCTCATTCCTGACCTCAGGACCTACACTCTCAGCTACCTCCTCCACTTCAGCATCTAGCATGATCACTGCTGGTGGATCTTCTCGAGGAGCTCGACCTCGACCTCGTGCTAGTGGAGGTCTACCTCCACGGCCGCGTCCTCTAACTATAGGGGTCCTATCTCCCCTACCTGGTCCAGCTGGAGGGAGAGGTGGACGACCTCTACCTCAACCAGTAGCTAGCGTAGCTCTAGTATGTGCCATCTGCGCGAGGAATAACAACTATAATTATAAACTAGCTAATAAGTCCAACTTACAGTAAAAACCTAAAGTCCATACTAAGAATACTGAGATCCGTGGTAGTAGTGGTGGTCAGCCGTACTTTTCTAATCCCAACCAGACTATGCATGCATTTGAAAACTAGAAATTCCTTTCTAAAACTCAGATCCCTTTCGGGTTCTGTTCAAGTACTTATTCGGTCTTTCAGAAGATTTCAAGTGTCATTGTTGCCAACCTAGAGCTCTGATACCATGTTGTAACACCCCGAATTCTCAAAACTCGGAACGTTACTGGTTAGGACCTCACAATGGGTCCCGATCTCAATTTGACAACAATATCACTAGGATCTTGCAACAAGACACAAATAAGAAAAAACGAAATTCATGAAATAGTATTTTAAAGGAATGAATGCAACAAGGTCTAGCAGCCTATAGTTTTTAAACAAAGGGAAAAGACTAATTGTCTTAACAAAAGAAAGAATGACAAACAACATCCCAACCCCCACTCTAAGGAGTACGGCAACCCGACTGAACACTACTTCCGGATCACTCAGCTGCTGCTCTAACCTGCGGTAAATCTAAAAACACAACGAAACAACCATTAGCTAGTTATCTAGACATTAGAAGAATAATAACAGTACACACACACACATATCAAAATAAACACTCAACATGCTTTCACACAATTCATTTATTATCTTCATTTAGGTCATTCATTCATACTAATGATACTTATTTTGTAACACGAGGGATTCCCAAACCTCGCCTCCGTCCCCGTGTAACCATCAGGAATGGATCCGATGCATCTCACCGTGTACCGGTATGGGCTGGGTATAGAGAACCTCCCAGTCTCCTGGCAGAGCTGGGCAGTGATGTCACGGCCCGTTATACATGCACTTGGGCCTTACAACATAATAAACACGGTCGTCCTAACAAGTTGTTATTTTTATTATAACACACATTGCACACACACAACCATTATCACCCAACTAATATCCAGAAACCAGCTAAGTAAGTCGCAAGGACTTACCTAAATCAATTCACAACTCTCAAAAGTCCCAACTCGGTCTGCAACCGTAGTAACTCAATCGCCTGTCAAACAAGGCATGTGGATCAAAATCACATCCCATACTCTTAGAAGATATAAACTTCTAAGATGTACAATCTCATGAAGAGAAATTACGAAAAAGGTCCTCTTAGGTTAAAAAGACTATTTTGCCCCTGATCCCGAAACTCCGAGAAACCTATCATTTAGTTCTAAAATTCTATACTTAGTCAAATATCTTCCTGCTTCAAAAACAGCTCAAGTGCTCTACTTCGAAACCTTATAAAACCTAATCCGACCGTTAATTCGTTCTCAAAATTTAACCCAATACTCTACATATATCAGTCTATCACGTATCAGAATTTCAACGGCTGATGTTCAACCTAGGGCATTAAAATAATCCTTAAAGTCAGCAGCTTACACCAAGATTTTTCTGGAACGGGAAAGCTATTGGATGGCCCCAATTTGACCCCTACTGGCTACAAAGGATAAACTAGATCTAACTTATCCTCCCTAGCTGAGAACTCACTAAATCACGCATATCTCCACCCTTTACTCACCCTATACTCACATGCCCCTGCTTATCAACAAAGGTCAGGAAGGTCCGTTTTATCTCACACACCTGTCTACAGCGAAGAAGGAGGCGGATGCTACTGGGACTCTCGCGATGAGGGTAGCAGCGAAGCACACGGAGGTACGGTATCGCCGGCAGCAGCGAGATCCTTCCTTTTCGTAAGGGAGGGCGGTTGGCCAAGGACCGTATGGTTGTGTACGAGTCTATAATCCCCGTGGAAGACTCGTCCTTCTGTAGCCTGTGTCCGATGTAAGTTACAGGGTTCAACGGCAAGGATGGTGAAGAAGACGACTCGAGGGGAAAAGAGGTGTTACCTGCACTGCTGTCCAGGAAGGCTCGTTGCAGTGACGATTCCTCTGTTGGAGACGAAGGTGTCTGACGGTGTCCCGGGTTCCCGGGTTCCCTTGTTCCACCAGTGTTGGCGAGGGTGTGTCGAGATGCAGAAGGACGCTCTTCCCTTTTTGTTTTTCTGAAGCGTGATCGCCGGTTGAATAATGGTAGGTTATAATGAGGTTGGCACTAATCGTATCCAGGTAATTAGGGTTAAATTAGGGTGAGTTTAATTAGGTTAAGGGAGTGGGTTAAGAAGGTGATGGTTGGCTAGTGGAACCGGATCCAGCAGGCCACTCTCCTCTCTACTGGGCCGATCCACCAGGAAAAGAAGACAAGTTTTGGGCCGGCTGCAAGGGGAAGAAATGGGCCTGCCCTCACTTGGTTACATAAAAAAAAGAAAGAAAAAGGTTGAGAGGATGCGTCGTTACTCGTACGAAACCGCTCTTCGAGTTTTAAATTATACGAAATTCTAATCGGGTGTCATAATTATTATTTTATGTGAATTTAGGTCACATAAAATAATAGAATTTGGGTTTATTTTATTTTGTTTAAACTTAAGAAAGATTAGCGGATCGAAATCCGATTCGATCGGTTTTAAAAGGAAATTTAAAATTTTCTGGGTATTACATCATTGATTTAGGGACAAGGTCACCCAGGTTGGTGGAAAGGCCGGTTTAGATGTCATTCAAGTTCCTTTTGTGTTTGGAGTAATCCTCAATCATCATAAAAAAAAGATGTAGAGATCTTGTACCTTTTGAGTTTGGCTTTGGTTGTTTAAGGTCGGAGGTTATTCTGAACATTTGATTTTCATGAATCGGGGTGCTTTAGACATTTGTAACAGTGTTGTGAAAGTTTTCATATCTTCATTTTACGTGGAAGTTTTCATATCTTCATTTTACTTTTTTAAGGTAATAAGTTTAAATGCAAATTATATTGTAGTGATTTGAGCTATGAAAGTATCCTTTAATTGAAGGATTGAAATATTTTCATTATGGAACAATGGTACATGAGTGATCTTCCAAAAATTGATCAACAAAAAGCTTGTGAATAATTTAGTAACTGTCCATGATAAGCTTGTTGCTTCCTTGGAGAAACGAGGGATTACTCATCTATTTCCTATCCAGGTCTCCTTTTTCTTTATTTTATTTCAATCCAGTATCTACAGTTCATTTTATTGTCTTGGACTGGTATATGATGATAAGTATTCCATTTTCATCAGTCTGAATTGATAAATTATTTGAAAATATTTGTAGTTGTGATGGTATTATATGGTAGATTAATGTTACAGTGTTCTACTACTTTAGAAAGTTATGTTGGTTCTTGAGTTGGAAGTAAGAGACCTAATTGCCCGTGCTAAGATTGGGACCGCAAAGACTTTGGTTTTTAGAATTTAAATAATCAAACGGCTTACCGAGTTGGAAGAAAGGGACCTAAATACCCGTGCTAGGATTGAGACTAGTCGCTAGCAACTAGTCATTGAGCATAAATCACTCTCTAGGGAATCATTTATTTCTTGGTAAACCATGTTTCTTATTCCTCAACTTCGTTTTTCAATTTTTTTACAACATTATCTTTGAGATTTCAATTAGTATTATCTACTACCTAATTTTGTACATTAAATTTGGCCATTATAGTGACATTTTACATGATTTCTTGTTGCTTTTGTATGTGGCTTTGTTGATACACTAGTACAAATTCTAAGTTTCTTGGGACAATTTTCTCGGGTGTCAAAAAAAATCTCGTAAAAACTAAGACTCTCGGGACTTAATTTAAAAACTCCCTTGAAAGAAGTTTGAATGTATTTATTAAAAAAATAAGCTAACCTCTCGGGAGATTTAGATTAACTCCCTAGAATTGTTTAATCGCTCTCGAGATTTTGTTTTAAAAAGTCCCGAGAAAACGTCAATTGCTCTCACTACCGCTCGCCTTCCGCCAAAAAAAACAAATATTGGGAGCATTGCTCTCGGGGGTTATTTTGTAAAAAAACCCTAGAGACAAAACCTAATCTAAATTGCCCCAATTTTTCTCGTGGTACCCGATACTGATTGTCGTCTCCCAAAAAAGTTGTTGAGAGTTGAGTATCTATGAAGGTTGGAATGGATTGATTCACTGCCTACTACATCAACTTGAACACTGCTTTTGAGTATTGATTCATGTTGTCTGCACCACCAGGTTAGTCTACGATTCGAGTTTGGCCTTGGATCTATAATACATCAACTTGAACATTGCTTTTGAGTATCGATTATGGCTAGAATGGATTTGTACACTACTTTCTCTTGAGCCTTTTGGTTGTGTAGTAAGCAGAATAACGAGTATGCTGATGAATATAAACCTTTGCGTTTTGATTTTGTTGTTGTTATTTAGAGATTCATTATTAATAGAGATGCAACTTTGTTACTTGACGTTTTTGTTGTGTACTTTCTCTTGAGCCTTTTGGTTTTGAGTAACGATTTTGTTGTTGTTAATAGAGATGTATGTTTGTTACTTGGAGTTTTGATTTTGTTGGTTAGAGTCACTGCATATCTTTGTAAAATGATTCTTTCCAAGTCTATATTTCTATGTTACAAGAACATGAAAGCTTGAAACATTTTAAACTGTAGCAATATGGAACTTAATAAGGTAAGAGAAGAGAATCTATCAGAATTGCTTCTGTCTCATAAGATCCCAACTAACTTGCTCTAAGACTACATAAGACTTTGTTTTTCCTTTTTTTTTCCCTTTGGATCCAACTTGGTTTTATATTATGTTTAGGTTGCAAGCTTCCTATTGAATGTTTGCCCATTTCTATAAAATTAGAAATTTGATTTCCCATTTCTATTTGTAAGTGACATGTCACTGGTTGAAACGTTTGCTTAAAGTTACCAATAAAACTTGCAAACATTTTAAGTATTTCATTTGGCCCCTATTTTTTTAGAATTGGAAAAATGCATGTAAATTGCTTTTGTTTCACCAATTAAAAGAAGAACTTACTAAATTAAAAATCTATCAAAATTCACTAAAAGAAGAGCAAAGAGGGTAGGTTAGGGTAATAACTATTTGTTCCTCCAAGTTGATGATAGCATTGACGAATCGTTGGTGAAGCTCAGGAGGCCATTTAAGCCTAGTGGCTATTTAAAACTGGTTTGTGTAACTTACTGCATTGCTTCCTGATGATAGTGTTAATTTTGCCTAAACCTTATCATAACTCATGCTAAAGGTGTAAAGTTTCACATTATGGAATACACAACACTTGTGACAACATAGTTGACACAATTAGATGTTGAGTGTTAACTAAGCTATGAATGTCACCAACAGGGTAAAAGCATTATATAGAGAATGTAGAGTGATTGAGGATCTTAGATCTCCAGTCCAAGCAATAAACGAGATAGCTTTTGTGTACCTTACTGCACTATGCTGTAAAATTTGCTTCATATATATATATATATATATATATATATATATATATATATATATATATATATATATATATATATATATATATATATATTTATAAAGTTTTTCAATAATGTACGTTCTTAATTGGACAACTTTGGAGCATAGTAGAGTACAAATAGGCATGTGCATGATAAGCAATGGAAGCTTTTGTGTTGTATTTATATTAATCAACTATATGATAGTGCTCTAAAGAATATATCTCTCATTTCTTACAAATTTTTATGAGTAAAATAATTTTCATTTTTAAGATTAATTGTGTTGATGGAGTATGTGGATTCAACTTCTCCATCATCTAGTGGGATTCTCATAATAGATTTGTGACTGATTTGTGACTAATTTGAACTTCATGGACAACTTCTCTTAAACAGTTCCATTAATTGTTGTTCACTGTTGCTCAACTTGCTCATCATCTCTAGATTCTCTTCTTTGTTGAATGTTCATTGTTAAATGTGTTGAATTTTTTCAGCAGCTTCTACTCACTTGCTCAGCAACTCTTCTCTTTATAATATGTTGTTGATTGTTTAGTGAATATCGATTAATGTATTTTATTGGAGACTTTGAGTGCTTTTCTAGTTGTCTTTTACTGAGCATCTACTGTTTTTTTATATTCAACTTAGTTGTCGATCCAAACTTATTAGAAAAGTAATATATCAATTCATCAATGTACACATATATCATTCGTAGAGAAGAACTTCACCATACCTTCCAATATAAGAAGCAAGGAATTGATGATGCGAATGTTCAGCGCGCTTCAACTCATCATCGGTAGGATTTGGGCCATGAGAATGTGCTCCCATGTACACAATATACGACGGAACACACAATGTAATGCAAAATTTATGATTAGGATCGATCTATCTGTTACGTAATGAACAAGATAATACATAAGTGAGTGAGAGTTGAGCCTGCCTTTTTTCCTGCAATTATAATAGAGGATTGTAGATAAAGAAAAGCGACGATAAGAATAGTAATTGAGCATTTTTGAAATGCTATTTTGGATGAGTTGTGTTGAGAAATTATGGATAGGATGCATACTAATATATATGATGTTATTTGAAGATATTCACAAATCTTTCAACGATATCTTAGTAGTAATAAGTTTTTTTTCCAGTTAATATAAGAATCTACAAATTTTGATACTCTCACTATTTGAAATAATTTGTGTTGAATTGTTTCGAAAATAAAATCATATCAATTTAGTTGTTGATATAAGAATTGTTTGAAATTTTGATTGAATTGTTTGTTTTTATTTGTTTGGGGATTGGGAGAGAATCTCAAAACAATAAGTGATGCATGGGAACCTTTGTATCCATCATGTAAGAAGTTCACAAAATTGTTTGCGATTTTGAAACTTTTAACTTGAAAGCGGCTCATGGATGGACTGATAGGAGTTTTACTGCATTACTTCAACTGATCAAAGATATACTTCATGATAATGTGCTTCCTAATTGTACTTACGAGGCCAAAAACGTTATTTGCTCTCTGAGAATAGATTATGCAAGAATTCATGATTGCCCTAATAATTGTGCATTGTACCCAAAATGAATACGAGTATCTAGAATGTTGTCCGAATCCTCATTGTTGTGAACCACGTTACAAAAAGGAAGGGGTAGTTGCCAAAGTGTTATGATATTTTCCAATTATACCATGACTGAAACGGTTATTTGGTAATGCAACAAATGCAAAGAATTTGAGATGACATGCAGAAGGGATGATTTCTAATGGCAACTTAAGACATCCACATACTCTCCAAAGTCTCCACAATGGATGACTATTGATAATTTGTTTCTTGAATTTGGTTCTGATCCTAAAAACTTGGGTCTTGCATTATCCTCTGATGGGTTCAGTCCTCATAGCCATCAATCAAGTACTCGTAGTGCTTGGTCAGTTTTGCTTGTTATTTATAATCTCCCTCCATGGTTATGCATGAGTCGAAAGTACATAATGTTATCAATTTTAATTACTAGACCGTGACAACCAGGTGATGGCATAGATGTTTATTTGGCACCACTGATTGAAGATTTGAAACTATTGGGGATTCAAGGTGTTGAGATATTTTATGCAAATCTTCATGAAAAGTTATTATCACGTGCAATGTTATTTTGCACAATAAACGACTTCCCGACATTAGATAACTTGTTTGGCTATATTGTAAAGGGGCACAAAGCATGCCTAGTTGTCAAGATGACACTAGTTATTTGCATTTAACACATTCTAATAAGACGGTATATCTTGGACATCATCGGTTTTTGCTTATAAGACATCGATACCGTAAAATTACATAAAGCCTTCAACAACGAAGTAGAAGAACGATTGCCACCAAAGGTGTTGAGTGGTCAGCAAGTACTTTCAGTTGTGAATGATTTTAATGTCATGTACGGCAAGAAGCGTGATAATCCACTCCATCAAGAGGATGGAAAAAGAGGTCAATTTTCTTTTCTCTTCCAAATTGGGAACACTTATTTGTGAGACATTGTCTCGATGTGATGCATATTGAGAAAAATATTTGTGACAACTTGATCGGTACACTTCTAAATATGCGGAAAAAAACTAATGATAACATCAATGCAGGAAAGGACATGTGTGATATGGGAATAAGATTGGAATTGGCACCACAACAAGGCTTGGATCCTACAACTTGGGAACACTTATTTGAAAATCATGATGATAAAATGTCGTTTTATATATTGTTTTAAATATCATTTATAATTATATTCCATTAGCTCAAGGAACAAGGCTTGGATCCTACAACTTCTTTTGTACCCTGATGTGATTTGTGGATGGCCATTAGAGAAATGTTGAATGGCGGTCATGATGGACAAGTTATGGAAGTTGTTAGAACCATTGTAAGTTGTTAAATACTTGATCAATCAATACATATTTATGTTCAACCCTGCACTTGAATCTTTATAATAGTATGCATACACCTGACACCGTTGCAATCCTACATTGTCTCCCATTAGGAGAAGTTCGAATTATAGTTCAAGTGGATGTTTCGCTAATTCCAAATGTAATTGTCCAATTTTCAACCGAAGAGGTCAATTTAGTTTTAGATGCAACGGGTACTCTAGTTGCATGGCCAAAATCCATGGTTATTTTTGATTCGGTAATACTAACATTCACTATTTTTCATATTACTTGAGTTCACATATATACATCTTGTTGATTATATATATACGTTAGGATATGATCAAACAATCAAAGGATGGAGCGTCACATGATACTCCAAAAACACACATGGCTATATGTCCACAACAACCTCCAAAATATACAAGTGCAATGGAAAAGTATCGTACTTGCTTGCCTTCTATAAAAAATAATTTCTGATCAAGATTGGAATGAAGGAAGATATTTTTCACTCTTTTCAACAATTATATATGTTGGCAAAGAGCAACTCCGTGTGTGGATAGAAAAGAAAGAAATAGATTCAACTCATGTTATTGTTTACATGAAGTAAGTTACCATATATTATCTATGTGGTTCACCATCTATGTCTTATATTATTAATGTTTACCGTCAATGACAAGAACTTGTATGAAAGTTGTCAATCAAACAATTATGCATTATTTTGCCCTATTTAGTTGGCTGATGGATATAAGGATTCATATGAAAACAAAGAACGATACATGGTGGATTCTATGTGCAAAGCTCAGCTATAAAATCATATATGGTTTGCTCTATATAATAAAGGGTAAGTTTAGTTTTTTATTTGATTTAAATTGCATATTGCATAATTCGTCCAACCCTTACATTGCATGATATATTGTTATCATAAGTGTTCAAGATTGAACCATAACATACGATTCATTTTCTTCTTATATTTTGCAGACTCCATTGGATGCTAGCTGTTATAAAGCCAATGAATAATATAATATTTTGGCTAGATCCATTAAGGATGGATGTAAACAAGAAATTCAAATATATGCTTGAGATGTAAGTTACTTGTATAAATAGTCGTTATTTTAGTAATATATATATATATATATATATATATATATATATATATATATATATATATATATATATATATATATATTCTAATATTCTAATATTTTTTATTTTCTCTTTTAGCACACTTTCTATGTTCTTGTTACAAAAAGGCAAAGTCAATAGAAAAAAAACACGTTGGGTAAATATTTTGGTAAATCTGAAGAGTTTCGTTGGTTTCATTGATTCATTTATCTTACATTTTTTCATGAATATGGCATATTCGTTTGCTTTATTATGAAGTGTCCTCAACAACAAGACATTGTGGAATCCAGTTATTACATATGTTGGTATATGAAGGAGATTATGGTTCATCAATGTAGCGTCATTCCTATCAATGTAAGTATATCAATTTTAATTAAACATTAAATTTGTATTTATACTATATGTATATTAACATGAAATGCACTTATTGTAGTACTTTCGAGGTTCACCTGAGACTTACAACGAAGAACTTATTGATGACTTAAGAGAGGAATGACTACATTAATTGGACACACAACAATAGCGTTTCACCCAACCAAAAAGTTAGAAGGTCGAAAAAACATATAGGACTCTTTTGTTGCTAAATTGTAGATATTTTGTACGTTTTAACCATATATAATGAGACGATATTTGAGTGTATGTTTTATTAAATGTTGGAACAATCGTTATAGTGCATTTGATTGTTATCATAAGTGTATGTGTTGTTGAATCATGCAAAAACCAATAAGTCTAGAGAAATTTTTTGTTTCTAAGTAGTAACAGGAAGCAAGACACTATAGATATATGATAAAAATAGCTTACAACATTTCTATAAAACAAAGCCCCGGGAAAATTTCCGTATAAATATCTTTGTGGTGTTTTTAAAAATTTCCGTATAAATATCTTTGTGGTGTTTTTAAAAAATAGCTTACAACATTTCTATAAAACAAAGCCCCGGAACTTCAAAAACTCCCTACCGTATTGCATAAAAAGTCTCGAAAAACTTATAATTTGTAGTAGTGATAGCTCCTCTAGTTATGTACTTACATTTAATATTGGCATTGCATGTGTTCATTCATCAACCATGATTTTCATTCTCTCATTGAATTCCTTTCAATTAGGTTTGCAACCCCATATTTGAATCTACGAAAAAGATCATCTTAGTTTTACCTTTTTCATGTTTAAAAAGTTACACACAATAAGTTGTGGAATCTGATGTGCATGTAAATATAATCATGGAAATACAGTATATTAGAGTTTCTCCTAAGTCTATGGTATAAAAGTTAAGAGTTAAAGAAGACATGAAAAATGAGTATTGTATCTGTTTTATTTATTTATAGTTGTTCTTCGTAGAATTAATAGAAGTGATAAATGACTTAAATCTATGGTATACCAAAACTATTCATATTGTCACTATGCTTCACCATGTATTATAGTATTTGTCTACACTATTTTTCAAAAGGGCTCATTTTTATTGTTTGTTATGCTTTCGATAAAACCAAGACAATTTTGTGATGAACCTCAAAATGAGACTTGCACTTTAAATAGGTTAGTGGACAATATATTATGTATTCTATGTTGAGCGTGAAGACAATGAAGATATTGATAAAGGGAAGATATTAATGAAAAATGTTTTTAACAATGATCATAAATAAGTGTGTCTTTGTAAAGTAATAATAATAATTGTTTCTATTTAAAATTTAAATCATAATGAATACATATAATAATTAGTAAGATGTATGAGTTCTATATATTTATAACCTAAGTTGTTGGTGTATAAATTAAGATTTTTTGTTTTGAATGCTTTTGTAACATTAACTATCAACGGAAAAAGAATCCGACCTACAAAGCGTTACCCTAAAGTAATTCCAAAAGCTTGATGTTCATAGATTTTTTTAGTAAAACCAAAATGTAGGTAATAAGAATAATCTTTTCGTTTTTCCTACGAAAAGTGTGGATTTTTTTAAAAAATATCAGAGTCTTAGAGAGCTAATAGGGAACAATGTGTTTTTAGCCTATTTGATCACAACAACTTGATTTGATTCGACAAAAGATTCAAATTTTGCACAACCCCGTGATTGGTTGTTTGGGTTATAAACAAGTATTTTTATTTAAAAAAATTTAAGAGAAACGATGATATATTGAACAATATGGACGATTTTCAAAGGACATCTCATTTTCCCCTTACAAGACGTGCTTGAAAGTTTGATTACAACAGAAGGAAAGTTTTCCATCAACTTCGACAAGCAATAATGTGCATCGGCCTTGCCTAAGATTGACACTTAGTGGAATAATTTTGATCTTATCAACTTCAAAAGGTAACAAAACTTGATCAGTAACTCTTTCTTCCATAAGGAGCTAAGGAAGCTATGGAGCTACATTTATGAGCTACATTTATGAGATCGATGGTTAATGGAATTGATTTCAAACTTAGGGGTTGACTGATAGTATGAATTATTGTCTATATTTCGGATATGGTTTTGTCATTTTCTCATCATAATTTTGCATGCATGTATATGTATTTATAGTGTTTCTGTCATTATTCAGTTACTTTGCAAGACTCGAGGTTTACACTACGTTTTATTGTAATCGTAGGGAATATAACACGTTATGGGTAGAAATGGAGCATAAAGAGCTAAGGAAGCTATGGAGCTACATTTATGAGCATTAGGAAGGACAAGAAGAAAGATAAGAACCATGTTGGAAGAAAGAAAGAAAGATCCAGTTGAAGATACGATGGCATGCACGTAGATCACTGCTCATCTCGGATGGGCATAGTGATACATCTCGACCGAGATGGCCCACTGAGCTTGGATCGAGGTCGACGGATCACAACCCAAGAATAGAATGTGAATATTGAGTTAAACACGCTGAGACATCAAGGCATTCTTGGGCGGCTGATTGAAGAAGGATTGAAGGGAAGAAGATTTGAAGAAATGATTGCTTAGGGTTTAAGGAACCCTAGATTGTGAGGATTTTTTGGGATTGCTAGTGAGTTGTTATCATCCCTTTTTGGAACACATTATTGATACTATTATTGGTTTGTTTGCTTTGATAATTGAGACATCTTTGTTGCTTGCTTTATTCCCTTTTCTTGATATTCTTGGCATAATTGATATTGCATTGATTATGATGATTGTTGGCTAAACACCCCTGCGATTCTAGGATGATTAGTTGAAGGTTGTAGTATAGACGATGAAAGAATAGACATTTACCTGAGTGGACCCTGAAAGCTTGAGTTAACCCTAATCCGAAACCCGTCTCGGGCAGTTCGTTGAGCATCTCGACCGAGATCGCTATAGAACAACACGAGATCACCCACTACTTTGTAGATTCCGAGTTTAGGTTATAGTTTGCCAAATCCTATCCTTGTTACACCTTTTCTGGTTTATACACACGCCTAGGATGAGACTTAACCGGTGATTCCTTTGCTTGTATACCAATGATGATGAGTGTTATAAAGGTTTATCATTTATTAGGGTTTGAGTTTGCCTTCATCCTACCTTTGAGAGTTAACCGGAGACTTACCCGGTGATGGTTAGTTTTGTACCCTTAGGTGAGTGATGTTAGTTTGAGCGCTTTTACCTTTCCTTAGTTCCTTGAGACTTACCCGGTAATAGGAGCTTGGGTTTGGGAAAGTGGGTAGTGAGACTTACTCGGTGATCTATCCCATAGTAGCAACACCTTCCCTCAGCAAACCTCAACTTTGTCCACGAAGAAATCTTGAGTTGAAACCACAACTGGATACTATGATCTTTAGAATCTACATTTCTCCATCTTGTTATACATCTTATCTTTTGCTTTTAATTAGTATTATTGCATGCTTTTGAAGTTAGATTGCTTTATTGTGATTGTTCTCACCGTTTCTCTGAGATCGACTCCGGAATATAAGCCCTTACTACGATAGATCCGTACACTACGGTTTGCTTATCGTTAGGTTTTATTATTCGGATTATAAATTTAAAGCTTTGTCTGCACACACCTTTTGGAGCGAACATTGACCTACAATCCTTGACTAGTCCCATGAGTAAGTTTGCTTTTTGTTTTGTGTGGTTAACTTGTTTTATGATGGTTTTATGTTTGAATGTATATTTGTATGCTAAGTTTTTCATCTAAGTCTCAACGAAGAGGTAAACACTTTGTTGATTAGACTATGTGTTAGGCATTATCAAAAGCGAAAGCATGATTCAATTTCCTAATGTGTTGTTTTCATCCATGATTGACTTGATTATTTTAACTTATTCAATTTCGTAATGTGTTGTTTTCATCCATGAGAGCCATGGTTTGGAAAGACTAGCCACCAACCCTAAATACTTTCTTTATAGTCTTTTTTTTACGTCTTTTATCGTTTATTTCGTATCCTCTCATGTCTAGTTAGATATCTTTCCTAGGATTGTGGACTCAATATATGGTTGAAGTGTGATGTTTTGTTGTGTTCATAAATGCTTGATGAATATATTTTTGAGTTTAGTCTATCTCTAGAGAAGATGAACTTAGGGTTTGAACATTAGGTTGAGTTTGGATTTATTTGCTGATTATGTTGAGTGATAAGTGTAACACCCCAAATCCTGGAGGACTCGGAATGCTACGAGCTGGGACCTCACAATGGGTCCCGGCCCTTAGCCTGACAACCACTTCATTGGACCTTACAACACGACACAAATAAAGAGGCAAAACAACATAGTTTTACTGCATGAGCGAAAACGAAAGTACAATCTCAAAATAATCCAGCCGAGTTCTCAAATCCTGAAATATAACATAAGTCTCTAAGACATGAAATAAGATAAACAATCCCGTCCTATAATGCACGGGACCCCGGCTGCCCACTACCGCCGGATCACTCGACCGTCTCTCTAACCTGCAAGGCATCTACAAGGTGGTATAATACCGTTAGCTAACATTCTAAGCATAAGTATAAAGGTAAAAGCACATACACACACAAAATACACAATCAACATGCAACACTCAAGTCCGTTTATTATCTTTAGTTAGGTGATAAGCCATTACTAATGATACTTATTTAGTGACACGAGGGATTCCCAAACCTCGCCCCTGTCCCCGTTTACCAACGAGGAATGATACTAATGCATCTGACCGTCTACCTACCTGGGCTTGCCGCAGGGAGCCTCCTAGCTCTTGCAAGAGATAGGCAGTGATGTCACGACCCGTTATCACACACTTGGGTCAATTACGTAATATAATAAAGTCGGCCTAATCCAGTTTTGTTGTTTATCATAACGAACAAACACCACTCATACACACTACACTCATACAAGAAGCTAGCTAAGTAAGTCCGTGGACTTACCAGTCTCCAAAGCGCAACCGATCACCACACTCTTAAGTTCCCTCGGGAAAACACGCAACGCTTGTTCAAGACAAGGCACACGAATCAAACCATACTCTAGTCTACTAGAAGTCTTTAGACTTCTAGGCTCAACCTCCTCATCAAACCTAAAACAAGAGGCTACACTCTCAGTCCACAACCTTTCCAACTCTCAACATAACAACCTCACATAAGGATTGCTCCCAAAAGGCTCTAATCGAACACAACAACATACCACCATCGAGACGTACACAACTCACACAAGGCCTCAAAGGGTCCAGCCACTATATGGCATTCCAGTTCAACTACTCTAAGTCAGACTAGCATGCCTCTAAGATAGATCGAATCTAAGGAACGGAAAGAGGAGAAGAAAAGACAAGATTCAGGACTCACTGGTGCAAAACCGCCCCAGCGCCAAGCTGGAGCCGCACTTGTGCCTATCTGGGTCCGCCCATGCGCCTGTCTAGGTCCTCCCCTGCGCCTGTCTGGGTCCGCCCCTGCGCCTGTCTAGGTCCACCCCTGCGTCTATCTGTCTAGAATGTCCGTCTGTTGAGTTCTCCGATTGTGCAGCCGGCCTCTTCGAGTCTCCTTTGGTGTTATGGACGTCTTCCCACCCCAACACTAGGTTCTAGCCTCACTCCAAGGTCTAGCTTCATCACCAAACAACCAAGACAACGATAGATCATTGAGCATAGGTCCATGAAGATCTTCCATACAAGCCATGGGAAGAGGAAGGAAGAAAGAAGAAGGAAAGAGAGAGAGAAAGAAGGCTTACCCTTGTCACGTCACTGCAGTCCCGACCTCAAGGAAGATGGATCAGAGCTGGAGCAAGCAAGGAGAAGAATGGAGAAGAAGAGAGCAAGAGGGTGATGTTTTGGAAGAGGGAAAATAAGTAACGTGAATGGGAATGAGAGGGAGAGGAATGGCGGTTGCATAAAGGAGTGGAATTCCAAAGGATCCTCATCCATCAACTCCCCTATCATTAATAAGGCGGGATATAAAGATAGGAAGGCGAAAGGTTGATCGAAAATGCTAATACCCTGCTTTAGCGTGTCACCGCCCCTGCGGGATTCCTAGCCGCACCTATGGCCTGCTCGACTGCGCCCACTAAGCCGCAAGAGCGTGAGCCCTTGCACACAACTTCCCATACTCCTCTAAAACTATCAAAACGTAACGAAAATTCCGGTCGTTACAATAAGCACTATCACCTTAGGATTAAAACTTGATTTAGTTTTGAAAGAGACCACAATTGAGAGGTAAACGTCTAGTTGGATGCAATGTTGAGATGCTAGAGAAAGGGTTATGAAATATCAAAGGCAAGAACATGATTGCTTCCTAAAGTGTTGTATTTCATCCATAAGTGTTTGTTCGTGTTGTGAGATGTTCAATGCGAGATCATGTTGTATCTCATTTATATGATCGTGTTCTTAGTGCTTAGGTTCATGTTAATTGCATTAATCACGAGAGTACATATTTTATTGATTTGAGTCATTTCATACACTCAAAAGGTGTGTGAAGTTCTACTATGAGGCCACCTAAATATGTTTATATATCATCTTGCTTGATTGATTGCTTTCATTGAACTAGATATTCAATCTAGATTGAAAAGTTTATCTCTCGATAGAGTCTTGCTTATCATATATTACACATTTCAATTTACTCTACCCTTTTATTCACTTCTCATGTTTACATCATTTACTTTCATATTTGCTTAAACATTCGGGAACTCAATTGTCAATCAAACACCCAAAGTCTTTATGGAGGTACGACCTTGATTTATATCATATTTTGCATTTACATTTGCCGTACACATGCGGTTTGTATTGTCTGATCTAAGACGCATCATAAATGAAATAACTTTTCTTTAAAAAAAATTATTTATAAAAACTTTTCTTTTAAAAAAACTAAAACACAAAATGTTTCACAAATTTAGAATCTATGTACACAAATCTTAGCACATGGTTAAAAACGTTTATGGGTGAGGTTGAGATCACAACTTATCTACTTTATGAGAGCTTATTATGCTTTTGAAGATTATGCAAATATATATATAGACTTGACGATGGATGTTTGAGAGTCCAAACTTATAATTTATGAGAGAATATGAAATGTGCTATTTTATGAAAGCTTAAACTATTTTCATTTCTAACTTATTGATATCTTATCTAAATGATATTTAAACTAAAAAAAAAAACTTTTGTTAGAATTTACACTTTATTTGAACGTAATAAGATTCATTTTTTCAAATACTCATTGTTAAAAATATTCAATCAACATTCTATTTTAACTATGCAATCAATTTCGTTTTCGAATTCACCTACCAATAAACTTCTACTTTAATGTATTTAAACAGTTTATAAATCTAATCTAAAATTTTGGTCCGTTGAAAGAAAGTCTAAATTTGGTCAACATTTGACAAGAATCCAAACTTTTAATTGTATTTTTTATGTATCAAGGCTGGACGAAGAATTTTATTTTTTGCTGTCTCATAATAATTTGAATAAATAAAGTATAGACGCAAAGGAAAAGTATGATTCATAACCCACAACGAGCAAGTCCACACAATAGCGTGTGATCATACAGTTTTAGCGTCACCGGCCGACCAACTGAGACCACGGTGATTCATCCATTGCAATTTGCTCTCACAATTTGATTCTCTCCAACAAAAAGTGTTGATCTAATCTAATTCGAATTGAATGGTAAATGAAGCTGTGGAGGATGGGATTCCCCTTATTCCCTTCGATCTGTTTGTCAAGAAGAAGTGTAAAGGACTTCTCAACATCACCAACCCCTTCAAATCCCCAGTTTACCTGGTCCAGATTGCCGCCTCTTCAGATCGCACACACCATAAGCGCGTCCTGCTCGATCCCTCCGGCGTCACTCTAATGTCCATCTACCGCTATCATGTAGTTTCCTAATCTATTGGCTTGCCTTGGTAGTTTTGTGAAACCCTAATTTGCGATGTTACACTGATGAAATAGAATGCTTAATTGTTTGTACTTGTGTTTTGTGATTGTTTGTAGGATGGATCATGGCGAGGATTTAAAGGCGATGGTGTTGCAGATGAGATTTTGTTGTTTAGAGCGGTGAGAAAACTCAACACGTTTGATCGAATTGAACTGGATGCGTTTATTGTTCAGCAAAATGGAGAAGAATCTGTTTTAAAGATAAGAGGTTGCGTTTATAAGAGATCCTGCACTATCTACCATGAAAATTCGATTGTTGCTCAGGTACAATACTCAATTTACAATGCAATTTGATCAAACTTCCGATTATGATTCTGTAATTTCCCCTGCTGTATTGCACAAACTTGAGCCCAGTTTGGCATTGGTAATATGTATATTATCTATACTCTATATGGCAATATGTATGGGGCATACTCAAATGTTTGGTATAAGCTAACCAGATATCCAAACATCAAAATGACACTGCAGGGGAAATACCAAAAAACAGTGAAATCACTCGAACCCATACCTGTTTGATATTTTTTGATCGTATTCCTTGTTTCAGAATCCAGACTCGGGTGATCATATTATGACGTTTAAGGATGATTTTTTTTTCAATTGATGGTATTGAATTTGGTTTTTTGATAATTCTGTGTTGCAGACAAGTATGATGTACACACTTGGGTTTAGAAAGGTTTTCGTCAGCCGGGATAAATTCAGAATAACTATGTTTCCAAATCCTGGGTTTTGTGACTACAGCATTGTAGTTGCCTTGATTGCAGTTTTTTTGGATGGGAGAAAATAAATGCAGATGACAGCTACATTAACCAAAGGAAGAAGGGTTTATACAGCTAACAGTTCTTACTTCAAACCCCAGTCAACCTGAATCTAACATAAAGCTGAAGGATGCATTCCTCAGAGTCCATTGTGCTCATGGAGTCCTTTCAGTTACATTGTATCATGTTGTTAGTTACTTACATCTTCAAGATTCATCCTTTCAGTTACATTGTATCACGTCTGACTGTCACTAATTCATGCTGCACAGAGAATGTTAGAATGCAATGGTGTACCTTGCCTTCTTGTCAGAGTACATAGTGTTATTTTAAGGTCCTATGTTAAGCTTGTATTGAAAGTGTATGTCTATGAAGGTGCTATTTTAAGCATGAATTTGATGTAGAGAAGGCTCGTTGAAGTGTGATTTGCTGACGTGTTTCGTACGGGCTGAAGGTTATAGAGTCCTGAAATTCTATACAAACTTTGGAAGTTCATTGGATTTTACATGCTCAAATACACATATAGGAGGAAAAGACATGACAAGGGCAACCATATTGCCATTGATCGGCTCAGAACTTAACCATCTCTTTTGTCGATGAGATAGTAGATGAAGCCTCTTAATAGTCTAGCTCATAAGGAACCATAAGCTATGTGATAGATAATACACTGATATGGAAAAATGAATGATTTATCCATGAATAAAACCAACCTAGAATACGACCTGCTCATATCTCTGATCAAAAAAACAACCTAGAATAGGTCACAGGTTGATTATTATCATTTTTTTTTCCGAAGCCGATGGTAGCCCACTTTACACCCTTCAGCTTTATGTTAGCCCAATAAGGGGACTAATGGGGCAATTTCCTTAATGCAGAGGATGATGTGATGGACTGGTTGAAATTTGTAATCGAGATTTGCAAGAGAGATGGAAAAAAAATTGTAAAGCAAGATGACACCCAAAATTTGTTTACGCAATTCTGATTTTCTCTACGTATGCGGAACCTCATGAGGGAAGATTCGTCTCAATCCACTAGGTAATAGAAATAGATTACAACCAGTAACAAGTGTTTGAATGCGAGTACACTTAGAACAACCCCTAGACTAAGATCTTTGAGATAAAAGAAGCAACAAAGAGTTTCAAGGTGAAGGGCAGCTTGGGAGGCTCGGGACAAAGCTTTCTTAAAGCTTTCCCGTCGTCTTGTGCATCGCTTGACAATAGATAACCAAATCAAGGATGAACCCTCTTGATCTAGTGTTCGTGGCCTTCGTGACTCTTCCGCTTCTCTCGACCTCTCTCTCTTTCTTGAGATAAACCCTAGCTGAACATGAGCATTCTACGGTGTGTTCCTCTCTTACGCAGAAACAAGAACTTCGAGGGTTTTATATGGCGTTGACCAATCAACTTATCCAAACTCTACATGTTGATTAATGAACGCTTCTCCAACACATGCCTCAAACAAGTGGATCAGATCCAGAAGAAGATGGGCTTCAGGCCCAATAAGTATATCCTACTCTTACAGAAGCAAGTATACTAGACGAAAGAGCACCCAAGGAATAAACCCAATGTTTCCATGACTTATATCTCTTTATAGACCAACTTATTCTCAACCAACTTATCACCACAATTCACTAGAGTTGTCGTAACCTTATACTAGGATAAGATTGGTAACTCAAGTTCACTTAGTCTCATAATATGAAAGAACAAGTGATCAACCCTTCATCTTAGAGCTATATATCTAATATATACTCTAGCATGTCATACTTGACTTGTTACAACATAATGTAAATTAGTACAAGAACCAAAAAACACAACAAATGCCCTCCTGATTCTTGTACCATTCATTATGTCTCTACTGTCAATAGTGGTTAGGAACAACTCTTTTTGTGTGTCATCAGTTCAAAAGTAAGCAGGTTTTATGGAATTCCCATATACGTCGGGCATCCCTACAAAAGGCAAATTTATCAACTGTGAGAATTTTTGTTCTAAAATCTGCTAGGTTAATGTCACCCTTAATCTTTCTAACCTCAAAGTGTTTCTTCTCTAACTCATCCCTAATAAAATAATTTCTAACATCTATATGTTTCGACCTTGCATGGTATACATGATCTTTGCAAAGATAGAGAGCACTTTGACTATCCATGTGTTACACATGCACCTAAGCTTTATGCGGGATTTCTATTAGTAAACCTTTAAGCTAGATAGCCTCTTTAGAAGCTTCTACTGTCGCTATATACGACTCAACTTTTGTTGATGATAAAGCTACCATAAATTGCTGTTGAGATTTCCAAGAAATACAGTTACCAGTCCAAGTATAGATATATGAAGTATTTTATAACATGCCAATGTGCAAGACCGGGATTAGACATATATCTACTTAGAACACTAATAGCAAAGGCCAAATCAGGTCTTGTACATAACATAGCATACATAACAAATGTAATAACCACATCCTAAGGAACATTTAACATGTCATTTTTCTCTTGTTCACTTGAAGGACACTGAGATTTGGTGAGTTCTAGATGCCCTCCTAAGGGTATAGAGGTAGGATTAGAGTTATTCATATTGAACCTATCTAAAACCTTATTAATGTAGTCATATTGTGATAATCACATTTTTCTCTTATTTATGTCCCTTATGATTCTAACACCTAGAATTCTTTGAGCATTACCTAAATCTTTCATTTCAAAATGTCTTTTTAAATATCTTTTAACCCTTGTTGTAAGAACTTTGGATTTGCACATGATCAAAATATAATCAACATATAACAACACATACACAGGATCAAGAGACATGACATATCTGAAATAAAGACAATAATCATATTTGCTTATAAAAAAACCCAAAATTTTCATGGACATATCAGATTTGATGCTCCATTGTCTAGGTGATTATTTCAAAACATATATGGATTTCTTAAGAAGACAAACATGCTCATATTTTTCATTATCAATAAAGCCTTTTGGTTGGGACATAACTAGTTTCATTTAAGTCTCCATGTAAAAAGGTTATTTTAACATCCATTTGCTCAATTTTCCAATCAAACACAGTAGTCATAGCAAGCAAAAGTCTCATAGTTTTATATTTAACTACAAGAGTAAAAATGTCAGTGTAATTTATTCCTTCTCTTTGTGTAAAGTCTTTGGCACCTAGCCTGAATTTATATCTAGGTAGTTCATTGTTTTTAATGCATTCTTTCAGTTTGTAAATCCATTTACATTGTATGATCTTAACATTGTCATATTTTGGAACAAAATTCTAAGTATTATTCTGTTTTATGGAATCAATTTCTTCTAACATAGCTTTGTTCCAATGACTTGCACTAGAACATTTTACTGCTTGATCATGTCATGAGTATGCATTTATCAATAACATTTCCAGTTACTAAGGCAGACTCTATAACATTCAATTTCTCGGTGAATAAAACATGCTCAGCATTATTACAAAATATCTACTGTTAGAGATTCTCACTCTAGGATTTCTATCCCTAGTGAGTTGATAAACATTGTCTCCTATGTTTTGCACAATGGTGTTATCATTTTCAATGACACTTTCCACTAAATCATTATCATTGGAGATGTTATTATCATTTAGTTCCCCCCTTAATGGTTGAGTATTGTTTTCACTACACTAATCTATATTTGTAGTATTCCTATTACTTCTAGTTCTATGAGATTGGATATCATTATTATCTAGGTTACTTCCTAGATCATCACTAGAGTTAGGAGTTTTAACATAATCTATGTCAAACTCTTATGTAATTCTAGGTTCATTTTCATGATTATAGAATTGAGGTATAGCAATATATACTTCATTTTTTTGTAATAGGTTTAGACTCTTTAATACAATTTGGTCTTGCAGGTTTCTAAAATGAAAATCCTTTTCTTAAGTGATAACTTTGTAGCCATGGGTTGGATTAGAAGGAGCTTATATCCTTTAACACCTTAAGGATATCCTAACATAACACATTTTTGGACTCTAACTTGTAGTTTATCTTGGAAAATTTGAGAGTATTCAGTACATTCACTAGGTTTTAAATGTTTTATGTTAGACTTTTTTCATGTCGAGGCTTCTTAGGGTGTTTTAAAATTGATCATAAAGGAGGGTGACCTATTTATTAGGTAGAATGTTGTAATAACAATCTCACCCCATAAAGAGTGTTTTCATTCATGAACTAATCAACATGCACCTAGCCTTTTCAAGGATGGTTCTATTCATTCTTTCTGCAGTACCATTTTGTTGAGGTGTTCCAGGTATGGTTAAGTGTATTTATATTCCATTTTCTTTATAGAAACCATTAAATTCTTTATTGCAAAATTCTAGCCCATTATCGATTTTAAAACATTTAATTTGAAAACCTGATTGTTTTTCAACTATATGCTTCCATTCTTTAAAGATTTAAAAAAAAATTCATCTTTGGTTTTTAACAAGTAAATCCAAACTTTTCTAGAAAAATTGGTCAATGAAAGAGATAAAATATTTCTTTCCTCCTACTATATTAATATGGGCAGGACCCCACATGTTAGAGTGTATGTATTCTAGAGGTTTGCTAACTTCATAAACCGATTTATTAAAGTTGTGACTTGTTTTCTTACCTAAGATACAATTCTCACAAAAAGTTATGTTGGTAGGTTTCTCAGTTATAATACATTGTTTATACATATTATTAAGGTCAAAATTTCCTATACGACTTAGTCTATTGTGCCAACTTACAGTTAGATCCAAGTCCTTATTAAGACTATTATTAGTGAGATTTATTTCAGAAAAATTTATAGCATGGTACAATCCTCCCTTCTTAATACTCCTTTTTAAGAGTTGTCCCATTTTTAATGATCTCCCTTATACCATTTTTAGTGTTAATTTGACATTTTTGATCATCCAACACTTATTCAAATAATAAGTTTCTTCAAAGTCCTGGAACTCATCTAACATTTTGGATGATCCTAGTAATACCATCGTGCATGCACATAGGAACACTCCCTATTCCCTTAATTTTTAGGGTAGTATTATCTCCTAACATAACCTCCCCATCTTTGCATTTTTTTTAAACTATAAACACAAATTCATCAGGGGTAGCATGCATAGTACATCCAGAATCAAGAATCCATGTATTAGAATCAATATCAGAATATTTTGCACACATTAGCACTTCATAGGAATATTGAAATTGCATATTCTCAAGCAAAGGCACTTTTCTATTTTCAGATTGATTTTTATTGTTGTTAGCTTCATCTTTTTCTTCTTTCTACATTCATGAGCAAAGTGACATGGTTTTTCACAGTAGAAATATTTTTTTTGTTTGCTTTATCATGATCATTCTTAGTGGATATGGTAAGGAGCTTAATAACAGAATAGCAAGGTGGGTACCTTTTATTTTTCATCACATCTAACTAGGTCTTGGCTCATTTTAAGGAATCTATCCAGGTTATCATTCATGGTCAAGTTTGTGTCTATTTTGAATGTGAATAACCTGTGAAGCATAAATATTCTAAATGGTAAGGATTTTTTCAAGTAATGTTTTTCAAGGGCATCCCAGAGAGACTTAACAGTGGTAAGACTTACAACCTAACGAGCCACGTCATTAGTTAACCTTATCATGTTCTCTGTGTGGGCTTGCTCATCCATTTCATGTTTCCTTTCCTCAAAGGTTTGAGCCAACTATTCACCAGTAATGGCTCCGAGGCATTTTGTTTTTGTTAAAATGGATTTCATCTTCACCTACCACATGGTGAAGTCGCCAGACCCATTGACGAGGCTAAAAACCTATGGTCGTTGTCTTTTAGCTTTAGTCAAAGTAGATTACCTAATGTTACACTAACGGGATTGTATAGTGTAAGTAAGAGTCGAACCCAAGAGAGTCTAGTCGAGTTTTTATTAGATTCAGTTACCGAATTGTAACCAATGAGAGGGGGGATTTGGATTGTAACAAAACAAGACAAAAGCACATAAAATTCAAACAAAGATGGTGCTAATAGATATGGAATGAAGAACTACACTAGGTTGGATATTAGTATGCACACTACTTGGTTGGTTCTTTTTATAAGTTATTCACCAAAGTCTCATCTTGATCTTAGATATGTGTTGAGCCAACTGGCATCAACACAACTTAACCAGATTATTGATCCGTAAACCTACAAGATCAAAGCACAAGCTAGCATTCTAGTAAAGATAAAGAGATATAAAGAATGAATAAACAAACCGTTAATCCTTCTTTATAGTTATATTCATTTCCTTTAAGTAATTACAACCAGCTTTTACCTAAAGGGTTACTACTAGAATCCGAACCCGAACCCGGAATCGATTAATCCTAGTACTTTGCATGCATTAGACACTTAAGGTGATCAATCTAATTGATAAGAGACATGCAAACATAAGTTAAAGCTCGAGGAAATATGACACAAATTGACTGAATAAAACTTATATTATAAAAGACTTACAACCAAGTAGCAATGCAGCTTCAAACAACCCAATGTAGCAAAGGAAGCTAGATACTCATTACAAGTTGGAACTAAGGGAAAATAGAGCTTTCTAGGGAAAATGATAGATGATTCTAACAATCAGCAAGGGCTCTATTTATACTACAAATTACATTAAAAGGGAGTAAATGGGATTTCTAAACAACAACCTTAAATGTCATAAAGGTGGTACAAACAGCCGGAGTTAAGTCCTCTAGCGCTAAACCGCAGGGGCGGACTTCAGGGCCGTAGGGGCGGTTTAGCCCAAAACGTTCGATCTTCTTCTTGGCCGTTGGGGCGGCCTGGCAATCCCGCAGGGACGGGTCTTTATGCTTCTTGAACGTCTGACTCTTCATCTTTTGGTCGTTTCTGATGACGATCCGCAGGGACGGCGACACTGGCTCTTCGGCTTCACAGGTCCGCAGGCAAAGGTGTAGGGGCGCCGGCTTCGCTTCTTTAGGGTGAGTCACCGTAGGGGCGGTGACAAGCTGGTTTCGGGCGCTAGCGAAGGCGCATGCTGCGTTTGCCGGAGTGTAGTGCCACCGCAGGGGCGGTGACATTGCTCTGCGAGGGCGGTGTGGCACCAGAAACATTTCTCCGTTGTTGTTCTTCAACTCTCAAGTGTTGCTAATACCTTCCTTTGCTTCATTTGAACTTCTTCATCTAGATCAAGGTATTAGTAGCACAAACTGACTCAAAGGCACTAAGAACTATCCTAATTAATAGTGATTCCATCACCTATCACCTATCACCCATCAAAGGGTTTCATCCTTACTGTGCTTTCTAACATTTTTTCCAACAATACAAAGTAAAGAAAATTAGATTTCTTTAATGATCGGCATTAGCAAGAAAAAGATATCATAGAAGGGATTTATGCAATCTTTTCAAAACTCAAAAATGGATTGGTTTTAGACAAAAATTAGGTCAACATATTTAGATGCTTTACAAGGGCAAACGGAAGCATAACAAGCAAGATCAAGGTCATCAAGACACATTGATGCCACTTTGTAATCGAGATTTGCAAGAGATATGAAAACAAAATTGTAAAGCAAGATGACCCCAAAATATGTTTACGTAATACGGGCTTCCCCTACGTTTGCGGAACCTCAAGAAGGGATGTTCATCCCAACCCATAGGTAATAGAAATAGATTACAACCAGTAACAAGTGTTTGATTGCGAGTACAGTTTTAACAACCCCTAGACTAAGATCTATGAGATAGAAGAAGCAATAGAGAGTTTCAAGGTGAAGAACATCCCCTGTGAGGCTCATGACAAAAATTTCTCAAAGTTTCCCCGTTGTCTTGTAAAACGCTTAACTAGAGATAATCAGATCAAGGATGAACCCTCTTGTTCTAGTGTTCGTGACCTCTCTCTCTCTCTCTCTCTCTCTCTCTCTCTCTCTCAAACAAGAACTTTGAGCATTCTACAATGTGTTCCTCTCTTACGCAGAAACAAGAACTTTGAGAGTTTTATATGACCTTGACCAACCAACTTCTCCAAACTCTACGTTTTAATTAATGAACGCTTCAACACATGCCTTAAACAAGTGGATTGACAAAAAAAAAGAAGCGCTTCAGGCCCAATAAGTATATCATGCTCTTACAAAAGCAAGCATACTAAACGAAGGAGCACCATAGAAATAAACTCAATGTTGCCATGGCTTCTATCTATTTATAGACCAACTTGTTCTCAACCAACTTATTACCACAATTCACTAGAGTTGTCATAACCTTATACTAAGATAAAATTGGTACTCAAGTTCACGGCTCATAACATGGAAGAACAAGTGATCAAACCTTCATCCTAGAGCTATCTATCTAATATATACTCTAGCATGTCATACATGACTTGTTACAATATAATGTAAATTAGTACAAGAACTAAAAAACACAACAAAATTAGTCTTACTTAGAATCCGTTCGACATGACTTTTTTACGGAATTATTGAATATGTTATTTTACTCAGATTATTTTGGTAAATTAAAAGGATTATTGAAAATAATAATCTCGATATTCTACAATATTTGCCGAACAGACCCTTAAGAAAAGTGGAAGCAATAATTGCATAAGAAATGGCGTCTTGAGGGATATGGAGTGTCCATATAGTTAAAAGGTGGGATGAAAATGTGAATAAGTGAAAGTTGGCAGTCAGTGTTGGCAGATGAGATTCTTGGGTTGTAAAGGCAATGGGCAGTTTACACGTAGCTGGAGGGGATTGAGGATTGACTCTGACTCTCTGACTCTGATGCTCACATGCACCCAAACTCACAGCTCATATGCCATCTTCCGGGAATCTCCCACTCCTTCGTCTTCTTTTATCATTATAATAACAAGCTTGAATTAGCATTTTAAGTAGACTTTCTGTACCAAATAGCCATCTTTAGATTACGCAACTTGTAATGGTTGAATCAAATCTGGAAAGAATCTGAGATCTCTATTTTTATACATGGCATGATTCATGTTAACCCTTTTTCTATTCTCTTTGAATTAAACATAAGAAGAGAAGTTGTTACATGAGCTGGAAGATCTACTCCAGATATCATCCATCATACAACTCCATACCAAATGCATACATATAAAAAAAAAATACTCTCTTCCAATCCAAAATAGATTGCTGTCAGAATACTACTAATTTTCTAAAAAAGTTTTAAATGATTGAATTGAATAGGGTCTTATTGGCTTAATGTGAGATCTTGGAGTTGTGGATTTTCTTTTTTTTTAATCAAAAGAAAATGCGATAATATTGTTTGTATATGCTAATTGGTGTTGTCAATGCATACAACTTGAGACTAATTAATTGGATTTTCCTACTTAGAAGGAAAATAGAGAACCACCTTAATGATGAACAATTACTTTACTGAGATTTCATAAATAAGTTGGATAGGATCGTATCATAATTATTCATAACAATTCAAATTAAGTAGTGTGCGGCTGCCACCTATTAACCTTCCCTTAACATCTAATTGTATATCCTAAAGTATCATTACGGACTAGTTCTTCAACCTCGTGGGGTACAATATCGTCATCTACCACTTGATTGTGTTCAAACAATGCGAGTTACGCCTTACCAAACGATAGCAAATTATGTGTTAAGATCTAACCAGAAATAAAAGAAAATATTGAAGGGATATATGATTTCAAGTTTACTTCACAACCCTCCACCCGAACTGTCTACAAATTTATTTTTAACGTCGAACCGTATAATCCCAAAATATTTGGAAAATTGTGTACCACAAACTCCTTGCACATGTATTAACATACTCGTTTTTCAAACCTTGGCCTTTGACCTATATGGCTAGCTACTAGCCTATATGACATGAATCATATGATACTTTTTAAATCCATTTCATAACAATATTTTAACTTTTCTCAAATATCATACCAAACCTTCGAAGTTGCAATCGATGCCCTCATATTATGAAATTGAAATGTTAAAAACAACAATAAGTCAAATATTATAGAGAAAATTAGTTGAAAATGACGCTTCATCTATTATTCTTTTTTTAATTTGGCCTTTTAAGGTTTGATCATTAAAATTCAACTGTTAAATTTCACGGATTATAATTCGAATATCAGTTTTTAGGTTTTGGACTTTACGTATAATATGTGTAGAATTTCTGATATTATAATTCAAGATTTAGATATGATAATCAATAGGTCATTTTAATTTCTGATAAATATTAAGAAATCAACTTATCCAATTATTAGAAAGGTGAAAGAGAGTGTCTTTCCATCAATAATAATAATAATAATAATAATAATAATAATAATTAATATTAATAATAATATGTTGGTACTGTACCCTTACATGAATTGTTTTTAAAATAAGACGATAAATAATTTACTTTTTCAAGTTTTTGACCATTTTATACATCGATTTTATTATTAAAATTATTCGTCATCAAAATAAAACCTTGAAATTTGACCGAAAAATTAAATAGTTTTTAATATTTTCTAACAACTTATATATCATTAAACATTAGATCTCAATTTCAAATACTTTAATTTTATTATTAATAATAAAATTGATACATTATCCTTGAATTAGTGTCGAAATGATACTTGACATAAATTACTTAAATAAATATCCATTTATCCAACTTAATTAGTAAGATAGTTTGAACTCAAAATTCCTCTAAAACATCTATCCAATTGCACCCAGTTTCTTAATATAATTGAAACAAACATAATCAATGAGTTAATGAACTACAAATCTACAATCCAAGTACATTTTTGGTAGTAGTAAAGCCACCATCCACCACAAGATTATGTCCATTCACATACTTAGACTCATCGCCAGCCAAATAAAGCGCAGCCTCCGCTATATCTTTGGCCTTCAAAGTCACTCCTTTTAACGTCGCCAATTGCCTCACAAACTCTTCCATCTTCTCTGCCGTCACGTCATCCTCCATCCCCGTAACGTCACCGTCACAGCTACCGTCCATTCCAGAACTCCTCCACGCATTAACAAGCATCGGAGTCGCCACCCCAAACGGCGATATACAGTTAACTCGAATCCCGTAAGTGCCCAACTCACACGCTGCATTTTTTGTGAGCCCCACAATGGCGTGCTTTGACGACGTGTATGAATGTGGGCCCAGTCCACCCATGACCCCTGCCACGCTGGCAGTCGAGATTATACACCCACCGGTTCGTCGGCTGGACCCGAGCATCGCTCGAGCTGCGTGCTTGATGCATAGCGCCGTCCCTTTAACGTTGACTTTCATGATATGGTCAAACTCGTCGGGGTCAAAGTTGAGGATTGACTTTTTTGATTTTGTTTGACTTCCGAGAACGCCGGCGTTGTTTACGAGAATGTCGAGTTTGCCGTGAAGGGTAAGTGTCTGGTCGATTAGTGAAACGACGTCGGTTTCAAGGCTGACGTCACAATGGACGTAGGTTGCTGAGTTAGATAGCGAGTCGGCTAACGCTGAGCCGCCTGAGTCGTTGATATCGGCTATCACTACCTTTGCGCCGTGGAAGACGAAAAGCCGAGCCGTGGCTTCTCCGATACCGCCGGCTCCTCCTGTAATTATTGCCACTTTTCCTTCCAGCCTGCGCCATTTAACATTGTTCAAATTCAATCAACAAAACTCAAATTAAAGTTATAGAAAGAAGATAAAATTTTAACTGATATATATATATATATATATATATATATATATATATATAGTTACCTTCTGTAGGGAGGAAGGATGTTGAGTGGGGAGGAGTCTCTGGGGAGGGGATGAACTGAGCCATGGAGAGAGAGCTCTGGTATGGTCTGAGCTGCAGTCATTTGCAAATTAATGAATTGAATAGGTAACAGGGAAGTTTGTAGTGTAGATGGAAATGATTGAATGTAAATGAGAAGAAGGGGTTTATATAGAGAAGAGGGTTACTTTGTCTGCTTCGTCATTGGGGGTTTTGGGCTGTGGGGTCTCCTCCATGGGAACGAAGTCCCGACGAACTCTGCTACTCTAAAATATTATAGGAAAAATAAAATATTATTTACTATTTACTAAAAGCTGTTTCTTTAATGAAAAAATGGTCTTACACTCTTACATACTGTATATTTTATGGGTTCAACAAATATTTGTTAGGTGGTGTGAGATTTGAATGTTATTTTATTTAGATAGTACTGCTTTGGTTAAAATAGTCAAAAAAAATTGTGTCAACACTCAACGTATATAATATAATAAAAACGTTACTGTTTTCTTTTGTTTCAAAAGTAAGGACGGTGTATCCTGTTTACTGTACTTGAGAAAATTTGTACATTTTTTTTAATAGCGGAAAGTGGTTCGATCTAAACCGACTATTAGATCGAAAGGACGAAAAGGATCGACAGACGGACTACCCGTCATGAAGGAGCACAACAAATGAGAAAAAGAAAACACAAAAATACATCATAAAAACCCGAAAGCAAGGAAACCTTCAAGGAAAACAAAATGATCTAGTTAGTCGGAAGCGACGAATATGAACATTCATCTTCGAAGGACGTACACATGTAAGAAGTCTGGGGAACAACTGCGAACACCTCAAATTTGGACTACACTAGAGATGTCAGAAGTCGATCACACATACACGCTCCCTTCTCGACAAACCCTCAAAATGCCAGCAAAAACAACATCAAAACAAAGAAGACGAAGTTGCAACACACGAGTCTCGTGATACAAAAATGTGTATAACTTTGAGGGATTAAAGGGTAACGATTTACAAGGGAAACATTGTTCGAAAGGAGTTACCACACTCTCCGATATTGATCAATAACTTGCAACCTTTTAATAAGATTTTCTTTTTCAACATTATGAGTTATTGACATGTTATGCCAGAAATTATAGGGTTATACCAACCCTAAAACAAAAATAGAACCGATAGATTTTATTGGAGCTTGTGGTAAAGGTTCATCAATAAAATGTTTGCTTGAACTTAGTAAAACTAAGCCCAAAAAACATTGCTTGAGCTAAAAAAAACCAAGCCCATAAAGAAGATCAAGTCCAAGAAAGAGAGTGAACTAGTTTTAGTATTAACTAGTTTAGAGTTCGCACCTTGTGCGGGTTTTGTATAAGTAAAAAAATATTATAATTTTTATTTTATACATTATGTATTTGAGATTAATCTATAAAAAAAAATTTAAGACTAAGAAAAAATATTTTATCCAAACTTAGCCATTTTTTTATTAACTACTACAACTAACATCATGTTGTGAGGATTAAATTAAAAAATTTATGAAATAAAAGAAAATAATTAAAAATCAAAAAAATTATATTTATGGTATCATATTTATACCTCAATATAATATTTAAAACTAAGTTATTTATTATAAACAATATCTTGAAAAGATTGAATAGATTTTAAAAATAACATATAAATTTTAAAAAAGTGAAAGATGGTAAAATTTAACTATTTTGAGTATAAAGAAGATTTCAAATTTTGAAATTAAAAATTATCTAGAAAATATTGAATA
>BSUD01000006.1:34552230-34607421 GCA_033239045.1 Fagopyrum esculentum
AAATTAAAAATTAAAAAACGAATTTAATTTTAAAAATTAAATTTAAAAATAAGAAAACAAATTATGATATAAAATTTAAAGTAAAAATTAAATTCAATAATTAACTTAACAATTAAATTTTAAAAATTAAAAATAAGGAGAAGAAAATAAATGAATTTAATTTGGTTTATTATCAATATCTTATGAATTTTTTTATTTTAAATATTTAATAGGTATATTGTAACAAATTTGTAAATAAGTCAATTAGATTCTTACGTGGCATGTTTAAAATATGATGTGGAATTCCTAATTGTTTATTAATTTTCTTAGAATTTATTTTATAAAAGGAATGGCAAATTTGTAGATATCTTGTGGCATATCTGTAAATATATTGAAAAAAGTCCTAGGTGGCATACCTTATTAATTGACATGTGGAGTAAGTGGGTTGTGTTTTAGTATGTTATATAGATTTGTAATTAATGTTGTTAATGACAAAAGTCAAGCTTTAGGGCAACGTCAACACAACCAAACAAAAGGAAAAAGGGGATAAGCCGTTAGGAGCTACAAAGCTCTAGAAGTCGAAGAACCAGGTGTTAGGCTTAAAATCGATTGTTTCGTGGAAGAAACAACCAGAAGAAGGAGAAATCGATGACATGAACATGCTGATCTGAGGTAAAATCAAACGTGTCACCCTAATCCGGATTGCTCAAAGAATTTTAAGAGCAAAAAAAAGAAGGAAAAAAGCCCTTAAGGAAGACGAAGCAATCAAAGATCCCATAAGAGAAAAGTGGAAACACCGCCGCTAGAGGGAACTGAGGGGGTCCGTCATTGGGGTCAAGCGAGATGAAAGTTGCTAGGATGAGAGGAGGCAGGTAGACTAAAAGAGGAGGACGTTTGATGAATCTCAAACAAGCACACTCGTCGGAGGAGAAGAAACAATCACTCGGAATGGACAAAATATGGTTTGAATTTTTTGGGATTTCACAAACAAAATCTTTCATTCTCATGCCGAATGGTGTGATCTTCCATTCTCATGCCGAATGGTCTAATCCGAGATGAATATTAGTATGGTTTGGATTTTTTGAAGCTCTTTCTAGATGCCTCTATTCTGTATGGACGCCTACTCCGTCCGAAATGTCACAATATTGTTAACAAAGTTGTTACTCGCCTTTAGGGGTGGATGACTCGTCTTGTTAATGGCTCCCTATTTGCTAAACCTCGGGTTGTAGGGGTTTTTGGCCTATGTTAGTCTCGTCTTGTTAATGGCTCCCTATTTGCTAAACTTGGTTGGCGCCTGCTCACTCATCCCCATGCTCTACGGAGCCGAATTTTACGTGGTA
Organism: Fagopyrum esculentum; assembly: GCA_033239045.1. Classification (NCBI taxonomy): domain Eukaryota; kingdom Viridiplantae; phylum Streptophyta; class Magnoliopsida; order Caryophyllales; family Polygonaceae; genus Fagopyrum; species Fagopyrum esculentum. The sequence continues at coordinate 34,553,550 of BSUD01000006.1, forward strand.
AATATTGTCAAGGGCGTGTTGATATTGACATGTTCACAAAGCATACCAATTGCTCTCACATTTGGAGGAGTATTGTGCATGGTGTGGAACCCCTACTACCGGGAATTCGTCCCTTAGTTAGTAAAGGCACTTTGACTCTATTCTAGCTTCACCCATAGTTGGAGTTTCCTCCGTTGGGACTAGTTCTCCGAGTCTAATTCCGAATGATATCTTTAATGCTATTGTTGCGGTGACGTGGATTGACGAGGAATGGGACTTGCATAAGATCATCCCTTATGCCCAAGATTCATTGGAAGCTAAGTTACGGTCTTTGTTTGTGTCGCCGGATATAATGGACTAAGACATTTTTGTATGGGATGCATCTATCTCGGATATCTTTACTACTAAATTGGTGCAACTCAACTTATAAATTGTGTTGAAGAGTCATGTTTCTCTTTGTAGAAGTTAATTTGGTGTTCATTATCACAACAAAGAGCACGTTAGTGCGTGTATCTCTTGAGTTTCAATTTCCTTCTCACTAATGCCACGAGGGTCCGACGACACATGCCGACTTTCTCCTTTTGTACTCGATGTGGTTTTGTTGAGACAAGTATGCATATGGTGAGCGACTATAGTCATGTTGTGAGTCTTTGAAGGGCTAGTGTGCGGCGCACACATTCAATCAGCTGATTCGCATAGTCGATTTGTAGGTCTGGGTGCACTTCAATCTTAGCATGGGAAAATGGAGCTCTTTGTTTACTACAACATGTCGGTACGATTGGAAGGCCAAAAACCAACTTATCTTCAATTGCCAAGACACGCTTGTTGCTATTCCTCATAGGGTTAGCCAGACTACTCGAGTCTATTGGAATGCTGTCTTCAACAAAAACTCCACCACAAGTCTAGTTTCCACCCCCGCTCCATCCACCTGACTCCCTCCACCACAAAACTGGATGGAACTCTATATTGCAGCGCAACGTGATACTGCACGAGGAATTTTTGGAGGAAGCGGGATCTTTTATATGGACAATGAACACTACCTCTTAGGCTTTGCCTTCAATGACGGTCTTCGATCTACTATCTTTATTGCGTTGTGGGCGACCTTCTATGGGCTCAACCCAACTCATATTTTTGGGATAAATAAGCTTATCACTGATATGAATATTGTCCATATCCCTCATCTCCTCAGTGGTGAATTAGTTTTTACACATCCTTGCTTGTCGATGATCAAACATTGTAGGAGCCTATGTTGAAACCAATATTTTAATAAGTAATGCGCCGGTTTTTTGGGTAAATTTCTAGTGGGCTCTAACCATCGTAACAGTAGAAAACGGACGCATTGGTTTTGTCTCCCCGAGGACTAAATCGTGGTATACTTATTTGCTAAAATTGGATTCTAGTGAGTGAGATAATGATGCCCGAAGTTATGTGTACACACAATACAAAACTTGGGAAAAAGGGACAAAAATGTGGGTATCCCACATCGACTAAAAGGAGTATAACCATTATTATATGTAAGGAGGAAAATTTCTTGAAGGTCGTGACCATCGGGTCCCTACTCGTTCAAAATGGAGGGTGGACATAGCTAACCAACTACACGCGAGCCGAGCATAGCCTTCGGCTTAGGCTCTGTGGGTCATGACGAGAATGGACTGGACTAGTGGTGTTGAGGCTATTGAGTTGGCCACTCAAGGCTATCATTTTGGGTCTAATCTCGTAATGGGCTACAAAATCAAAACCTAGAATCACGTGCCTTAATATGCAAATCTGGAGTTAAGATTTTAGATTTAAATTAGAATTTCGTATTCAACGTGTAGATCCGTAGTTACAAATCTCGGAATCAATGAATATGTTAAGCTCGCCTATATAAAGACATGTCGTCCTCTCATTCAGACACAATAAATACGTCTCCTCCCTCTTCCTCTTAAAAAACAAGAGTGCAACACATAAGCGGTTCGTTTGATGTCCAACGTCAGTACGAAACTTGGAATGCCATTCAGCCGCCGTAATTCAAAGCGTTTTCAGAATTAAGGACAAAGATCTCATATCTTGACTCTACACACGCTAACGGTATTATAATCCTATTGATTTCTCTTTTGTTTGTGTTCTTACATTTATTGGATATATTCCCGAAAGTCCATCTCTACAACCTTATCTCCCTCCCTTCATGGGAGATTCAATTCAATGTTTGCTCTCTTCGTACCAATAGGACTACGCATCAGTTGGCCTTCCATGCTCTTGTAGTGAATTTTTGAAACTCCGGATTATATTAAGGACCTTGTTTTGCACTCTCTGCAATCTATATATATATATATATATATATATATATATATATATATATATATATATATATATATATATATATATATATATATATACACATAGGGTTAGGATCCAATATGAACATGTTTTACAGTAAGAAATAAGAACAATTATGGATCGTCAGATCAATGTACGGATGACTTTGGATTTTACGTCAAAATAAGGCAAGATTCTATTCTACTTTATTATAGTCTCATGCTTATGGTAAAAAAAATATGCACGATATATTTATATGGAAACAAATATCTTATTTTATAATTAATGTTGTATGGATAACAAAATATATATAGTCGTTCATCGATTAATTTGTGCATAAGAATATAGTCGTGCATGTAAGAGAATCGAGTCGTGCATGTAATGTTAACGTGTGCTACTAACTAGCACTACTTGTGCATGTATATTTAAAAATAGATTTGTACATGTAATTTGAGCGTGCACACGCTAACTAACACTAGTAACTTAAACTTAATCGTGTATAATTTGAGCATGCACTAACTACTAGCGCTATTAATGCCACTAACTAACTTAAACGTGTGTATTGTGTAAATTGAATGTGCATCAGTGCTAATAGTAGCGCTAGTAACTAAATCGTGTATCTACTAGCGCTAGTAACTAAAAACGTGCATATGAAGTAGTGTATATTAAAGATAAAGTCGTGCATGTACATATATATTACTTCTAACACCATGAAAAATAAAAAAATAATGAATATCTTAATCCGTATACTTAAGTTAGCAATAAACACATTTATATCTACATGGTAACCGTATATAATTTCCAAAAATACATAATGTAGTTAATTAGTATATATAAATAAGAATGAATCATGAACGTCGATTGTGTTTAATCATGTGGACGAGATGTGTTCTCATTTTTTACCGTAAGTAATGTTCTTACTTGATCCTAACTATATATATATATATATATATATATATATATATATATATATATATATATATATATATATATATATATATATATATATATATATATATATATATATATATATAGTTTATGGGCCCACCCCTTCAAGAAAAAAAAAAAATTTGTACATTGATCGTTTGTGATAGGAGGGATGGGGTAATCCCATGATCAAGTTCAACTTCTTTATAGACGAGTTGAGTTTGAGTCGATCGTAAATTTTAAATGAGATTAAAAGTACTAGTATTTGGTTCACTTAGAAAGTTGACGAGCTCGAGTTTTTTTCGAGCCGAGTAGTTATGCTTATATTACGCTCCTATAGTGTTACTCTATCGAACATGACAAGTACTGACGTGGCCAAGCTCGACTCGTTTATAAATGATGTGATCCCAAACTGAGCCTAAATTTACACGAGCTTTAAAATAGGTTCAATTTAGACTGTTTTAGAAAGTAATCGAGTTTGAGCAGAGAATTTTATGAGTCTGGGTAGCTCCTCTCATGTAACATATGGACCCCATGACTTTATTTGAGAAGTTCGTATGAAACTTAGATTTTTTTAAAATAAAAAGCAAGGTAATTTTAGTTTTTGTCTGAAAAAGAAAACTCGGTGGGCAATGTATTATGGTTGATGAAATTCTATGTCAAAAAAATATATATTTTGTTAATATTTTATTTAATTTTTGAAATTTACTTTTTATAATTATTTTTAAATATATTTATAATTTACGGGTATTGTTCAAGTACGGTTCACTTTTCCGTTACGGTTGTGCGGCTGCACACACGGCCGACACGTATCCAAATTTTTTTTTTTTTTTATTTTTTATTTATTTCTTTTTTTTCCAGAAACAAATGAAAATGATAGTTCAAAACTTATAAAGTGATAATTCATAACTTATAAAAGTATAGGTCATAAATTATAATAGAATAGTTCATAGTGCAAAACTTATAAAGGATAGTGCATAACTTGTAAATGATAGCTCATGAATTATAATTGAATAGTTCATAACATATAAACGATTAATTTATAAATAACTTGATATAATATATTAAAAAGTAATAGTTCATGAATTATATGAGAATAGTTCAAAGTTAAAAGAGAATAGTGCAGAATCCATAACATGGTAGTTAAAAAAAAATTCATTCGTTTTTGAAAAAAAAAATTCAATCGTTTCTGAAAAAACAAATGTTTTTTTTGGACACGTGTCAGCCGCACACTCAGCCGCCAACCGTACCGAAAAAAGTAAACTGTACCCGAACATTAACCCATGATTTACCTTATATTTTTCTAAGCGATAAACTTTAATATTTCATTTAGTTTTTGCAAAAAAAAAAAAAACTAATATACCGACGATTGTGAATCAAATTTAGAGGACATAAAATGAAAAAAAAAAATAAAACATAAAAGACACCAAACAAAATAAATCAAAACCAGTTATCACCAAAAAAAATCAAACACTAAACAAGAAAATTGAATTGTAATATGTAAAATGGATTGATAAAAGTAGATAGTGTGAATACTTTTACCAAAATTTCAAAGGATGATTGTATTAGTTTTGTAAATGTATTATTTAAGGAGTAGTTGCTGCATTTTTAAATAAATAAATAAATAAATAAATAAGAATATATTATTGAAAAGCATAAGCATTACAAAAATCTCTGAAAAAGACTTTATAAAAAAACTAATCACTAAAAAATGAAATACCATTTTGATTAAAAAAAATCAGAGTATCTGATACAAAATCTCATAATACCCAAAGCGACGATAATGCCTCTCATATAGTCATATACATAATAAAGTGAAAAGATACATTGAGCCTTTTATTTAATTTAATTTTTTGCACAACTGTGGTGTATGAAACCCTGAAGGCTGAAGTGGGCCCAAAGCATATGAATGCGTTAATAATAAATTAGAGGGTCAAATCATGCTTCTCTTCATTTACTCGACAACTAGTGTAATACCCGCACTGTGTGCGGGTTTTGAACAATATTAAATTATTTATAATACTATGTTATTTTTAAAAATTCTAAATCCATACATAAATGTATGGATAAAAGATCACTACTTATTAATTTTTATGGAAAATTGGACAAACAATAGATGATATTTATAGGTAAAAAAAGTGAAGATATAACGATATTCTACAAATAAATATTATTATAGTCGCAAATTTTTTGTTATATTAAAAAAGTTTAGTTTACGACATCCCATAAGTAATTTTTTTTAAATATTTAATAAATTTTAAGACACAAACTGTAATTACATTTTTAATTTATTTTGTAAAATCTACTATCAAAACAAAATCTATTTAAATCTTAGAATTTGGTTAGCTTATATGAATTTTTAAAAACAATCCAATTACAATTTTTGTTTAAATCAAGTATCCAATAAACTTTCTAAAGATAATTATTTTTTAACTATTTTAGTAAATCTTCTAATTATTTCTCTTTTAATTATTTAGCTTATTAAAAATAATTTTTTGAGCTTCGATAAATGTGGCGTTGACACGTGGCAAAAATAGTCTCTCCTTTAATACTTATAAGATGAAAATGCTGTGCCAGATTTTGTTACTCTATTCTGAGTATCTGACCCCCAGAGAATATATAAGTATTTAGTTTGAAATAATATTTCAGTCAAAAGTATTATTTCTTAATTATTTTTGTCAAAAGTAGTTATAAGTCAGAAACAAATACAATTAGCCACTGAGGGCATGTTTAGTAGTAGTTTGTATTTTTATGGGTTTTTAAACTAAATGGGTTTATATGGGTTTATGGTTTATTTTCGGGTTTATAAACTCGATCAGTTTATATATATTATTTCGATAAAGATGTTTACTTAAGGTTTTTTTTTGGGTTTATTTTAGTGCAAAATACATTTTTACCCCTAAAAAGATTAAAGAATAATCCAATATATATATGAATAGGAGGGTAATCGAAAAATCAAATCTCGAAGGTATAGTTGTGGACGACAATAATGTGGTTGTTTTGAAAGAAAGGAATTTCACGGGTGTGAATGTTAGGGTCGGATTTGCAAAGATACGAGTGAGGGTAATTTCGGGTATATGGAAAAAATAAACTCATCCAAGAAAAATAACCTTGGATTGAGGAGGTTATTTTCTAGATGTTTATAAACCCAAATAAACCCATTCAAAAATAAACCCATCTACATGTAAACACCCACCAACAAATAAAAATCGGGTTTATAAACTAAATAAAGTTTATAAACCCGCAGCTAAACAGACTCTAACTTTCATGCTATTATTTCCCACTACATCGTTTGCCATTCATATTACCCTCAAACGTAATTTCACACTAATTATCTTTTTCATCTTTTGTTTTTTTTTAAAAAAACAAAGCCCACTCACCTTTGAAAACCCAACAGCAGCATCTTCCATAAATAAGTAAAAAAGTAAAACATTTAGGTGGCACTTGGGCCCACACCTCGGCCCAGCCAAATGCCACATGAGTTTTGGGCCTCTTAGTTTTGCCCCACCCGGATTTAGCGCAGTTTGGGAACTTCCACTCACTGGTTTATAAACAAAAGTCAGCAACCCATCACAGTGGTTCGATTTTTTTAGTAATATCCATTTTTGTTTGGAATTTTTATGAGAAAATTGGTGTAGAAGGGCCCTTTTTGTATCATGATATAAAATAGGCCCCTCTATTTTTCTTCCAGAAAATAAAGCTAAAAGAAATTATAAATTATGGGTAATAAGGTAGCTAGTTAAGGGCAAATTAGTAATGTAGCATAATAACTGCCTAAAAGTTAAAGATAATAAAATTAAAAAAAAACGGCAACTGTGTGATACGGTATCTGGCGGTTCGTCTTCTTTCCTAAACATTTCATCCAAAAATTAAGCGCCATTCGGAACCTCCATTGTATCGTGCGATTCTCCATTCGCAACCTCCATCTTCAAATCGCCAACTTCGACCGTCTTCAACCTCCTTTTTGATCTATTCTTTGTGTAACGACAATCAATCCTTGTAAGTATTCCAAATTCTCTCAACAATATACCATTTTAATGGCATCGATTTTGGTTCAAACCGAAAACAGTTGATGAATGTTTTCCCTAAAATCTATACTCAAAACCGCCATTGTTGATCTGTAACTACATGGACTTTCATTTACTCGGCCTTGCATGGTGTTATGAAGCATGATTTTGTGATGTATATTCGCAACCTCCATCTTCAAATAACTGCCTAAAAGTTAAAGATAACACAGCGTTTTGAAATTTATGTATTCGAATTAACAGTGATGAAAGATTATGTACATAATTTATGTTTTGCATGTGTTTTATATGAAGAAGAAGTCTATGTACTGATATTTTTTCAAAACGCTGTGTTATTTTTGTGGTCGATGGTCTTAATTATGTAAATGTATGTTTTGTAACTTCAAATATTGTATGATTTATGTATGTATACCATTTTATGTATCTAATTATAGAATGGATCAGATCTATGTACATAACAGAGGATGCCAAACTGTTATATATTACATTATGTATCCCTTGTATATCAGTTTTGTACATAATTACAGAATGTCTCAGTTTACCCTTAACGATTATGTACTTACTTTGATATGTTTGATTTTGTATCATATACATTCTATATCATAGTTTATGTATGTAAATACAGTATGATTCAGACATTTATGTATCTTATTGTATCACATAACTAATAAGTTTATGTTTGAGGACTATGTACATACTTATAGAATGACTCAGTTTATGTTTGAACACTATGTACTTTAATTTCTTATGAACTGAGTGTATTATTCTGTTGTTAGTTTATGTTCCAAGTTTTTGACTGCCTCAAGTTATGGTTGACATAATTATGTTTGAATTTGTATTATGTACCCACTGTAGGTCATGTACAATGCTTTTTTCTGTTATTGCAATGTTTATGTAGCTATTATGTGCATAATATTATGTAGGCTATTTAGTATATACAGATAAATTATGCAATGTAGTATTTAGCCAGAAATTGACTGAAATTTTTTTCTATTTACTATGTGTTTGAAGAACAAAATGGTAAGAACGAAACAAATGGCTGTCAAAAACCAAACCAAGGAACAAAGAGATGAAGCTCAAGCTCGTCGCATTAAAAAGGTGAATATTTGAAATCAAATTGCTATATTAGTCACAGGACTTATGTAACAGTACAGTAAAGCACATAAAAACATAAATTAACTGTTGATTATGTACATAATTTAATCTTTAATCACTATTATGTTATATCATTTCTACTTTTAATAGTTTCTGATTACATTTCCATATTCATATCATTTATTTTCTTATTTATGTACAATACTGTACATAGTATTAGTTTAGTAGTTGATAATGAAGTATTTTACCTAATGTACATTTCAGCGGAGAGAGATGGGAGGTTCCTGTACCCAAGATGTCAATAGGCTAATCAATTACGATAACCCACAAATAAAGATTAGTAAATTGAAATGTGCACTACATAGTTTACATTTGTTGATCATAAAGATAAACGCATTTTCCATTTTATGTTTATGCAGTTTACCTACAGATGGACAGAAACAAAGAAATCAATAAATGGCAGAATCAATAGCTATATGAGGCTTCCTCTAATCCCTATGATTTTGGATGAACTATCTACATCTGACAAAAACAGACTTAAGGCGTCAATTTTTGGGCCTCTGTTAGATGAGCACTAAAATCAAAATGTCCAACCAACTCATTCATTTTATGTTAATGAGGGAGGTAAAGACGAGGAGACATTACTCAATGTGGTTTGCAATTAACAGTGTTCTTATGAGGTTTAGTGTTATGGAGTTTTGTGAGATTACCGGACTCCCAAATTCTTCGGAAGTTGGCTCATCTGCTGAAGAAATGGAGGATGTCAACATGAGAGATGTAATTGGGATTGACAGATGCACAAACGATGAATTGAAGCAAATCTTCAAGGATGAGCCGAAGGAGTCTCCCAACAAGTACAAAACGGCACTCATTTTGTTCATTGAAGGTGTTTTAGCATCAGAATGGAAAGACGTCGATAACGCAGCACACTATAAATCTCCTAAGTGACATGGAGTTGTTCAACAAATTTCCATGGGTCGTTTTGCTTACACCATAACGAGGAGATCATTTCAATCGTGTCATGCTGGAAAGGAGAGAAACAACGGTGGATACTAGATTGGTGGATTTCCTTTGGCATTACAGGTAATGTATAGGTTCTAATTTTTTCAATGGTTAAGGACTATTTATTGATTGTTATGTACTATCTGTGTAACATGCTTATGTATAACATGCTTATGTATATGTACAGATTTTATACATAGTACCGTGCTATACTAAACATGTGTCATGCTTATGTGCATATTAGTATTTACTGGATATTGTTTTATTTATTTCATGCTTATGTACTCATTCCATTATGGTAACTGTGTTACATCATTATGTTTAATGAATTATGTATTTATTAGATAGAGTTTCAACATCTATGTACTCACTGTTATGTATACATATGTGTAATGAAGCATTTGTGTTGATTAATTATAGTTTTCATTTTTGTAATATTTGTAGATACTTGTCTTCAATTTCATCCCAAAGTTTGTAAAACATTTTGCAACTATAATCAATGCAGAGGCAACCCCTTCATGCCTCAGGTATGTATCTAAATCTGAAAAGGGTGGCAATCTATACCCTGGATATACTGAGCTGCAAGGTATTGCTGAAACTCTTCAAACAGAGGACATTAAAACAGTTGATGTTGAGAAGGAAGAGGATGACTATGAAAGCTGGTATATGGAGGGTGATGATGACAGGATTGATGCACTATTTGGTATTGGGTTTCATAATGTTGTCCCCATAGTGACTAGGCCTTTAATTTATCATGCAAAGGAGGAAGAGTTTAGGTGTGTTCTAATCAAAATTAGTAAATTGTTTTATTTCTTACATTACGTGATATATAACGTATACCCTGTTTGTGTTATTATGTAGGCCTAGTACTGAGAACGTTGTCATTCGAGAAATCAACGATGACAAGGATGATAAAGATGACTTTGTGAACCCACCAAAAGACATTGGTATGTAGTAACCATTAGTTTTCATTTTATATAAATTGAATGGTATGTAGTAGACATTTATGTACTACATCAAACATTATACTCATGTGTTGTTGATTATATTAAACAGAAAAGGTTCAGCCTGATAAACCATCTACCAGTGCATCCAAAAGTGTAGGTAAGAGGAAACTGGAAGAAGCCATACCCAATCCAGAAGCCAAAAGGTTAAATTTATTTATATTTACATATATTACATCAATGTATATGTATTTATTAGATTTATGTAGTATAAGAAATATAACACTTCATATATACACATATAGTTCTGCGTCCAAAAGCACAGGAAAGAGGAAAAAGGAAACACCCAAGCCATCTCCAGAACCAACAAGGTTAAAATAACTTATATAAACAAATGACTTCAAGTTATATGTATTAATACTTACTGATTATATTATGTATCATTTTACAAATATATAGATCATCAAAGCGCATTAACAAGACCAATGATTCACCACCACCACTCAATACCGAGCAGACTCCTTCAGAACCCCATATAGAGGACCGACCTAATGTCAATACTTCTGCTCTAAAGAAGTCCACCCCTGTTTCACATGACACAACTAAGTAAGTAAAATAACTACAGTTTTATGTACAATAATATTACCTTATGTATATTCATAAATATGTTGTACCTTATGTATGTTCATAATAAACAACATTCAATCTGAACAAGCACAACCATCATGGGTTCAAGTGTTGATGTCAAAAATGGATGCACTGCAGAAGGGACAAGACATTCTTGCTGAAAGAGTCGATGCAAGCAGAAGGTCCAAAGTAGTCTGTGTGAAAAAGTGGAGGAACAAGGCATTCTGATTGATGATCTGATGACGTATGCAAGAGACCTAGGTTCTCTCTACGAGCAGTTAGACACAAATGTGTTAGTGTCCAGCAAGAGAATTGAAAAGAACATAAAGAGTTGTGTAAATGATGCTATGAAACAATATGCGTCAGCTGAAGTTCATAAATCTCACGCAACATAAAGCGATCATCAAACAGCTGATGTCGATCAAATTCCTACTAAAGATGCCATTGACGATGTAATGGTAGAGGAAATTGGTGCTGAATCCAGTGAGGTATGATATATTTATGAAAAACTATCAGCTTTATGTACACTGCCAGTGATTGATACATAAACTTAGGATTATGAATCTGTTATATTATGTAGTATATAATGTCCATGCATATGAACTGTATGTAGTTTTTAGAATAGCAAATTATGTAGGAAATTGTGTACATTTACTAATGTATGTGCAAATGATATTTATAACTGTTTATGTATTAACACAACATATATATTTATGTACAGAATTCTGAAACAGCCGTGCCAAAAAGGAAGGTGGGTTTAAGAATGCCCAAAGAAAGTAAATATAAACGCACACCCTTCCGTAAAAATGTCATGCTACCTAAAGAACCACACATGGGTATGCTGACATTAAAAGAGCGACAAACCCTATACAAATGGGTAAAAAACAAAGACAGGAATGGGTCAGTAAGAGATTTCATAAAGACCATATCCAGGGACACAATTCAATCCATTATTAAGCGTGGCGGTTGGATTAAAGATGAGGTTTGTATACTACACTGAACTTATGTACATATCTATCTATGTCATTTACATAATATTGTCATGTGTTTCTAATGTAAATTAGGTCATTGATGAGTTGATTATGCATATCCGTATGAGCATCTGTGAAAATCCAGAAAAATATGGACGCATCGCTGTACTACCAACCGGATGGACCCGAGCTTACAACCGTACAGCATTTTCAAATTTCGTGGACATCAAGAATGACAAACCAAACTTCAAAGAAAGTATGTTTCAAGTAATCACCGGCGATGTTCCACAAATGTTCCCCAAATCACTGTATGATGTCGACATCATTTACTCCCCATTCAACCTTCTGGACACTGACTGAGTCGCATTGGAAATAAACCTGCTTGACTGGTGTATTTATGTGTACGACGCACAAGTCACGTACATAAAGGAGGACACATTACAACACCTTATCGAGCCCCTTGCTGTTATGTTCCCACAAGTTCTGAGGGTCCACGGTAAGCATTTTAGACTGGAAGACAAGCTCAAGATTCCCTTGAAAGTGATCAGGAAGAATGATTTAAACACAAATGCTGATGAGTATGTACACTATTTTGCTAATTAATTTTGTGTTGCATTTTTTATGTATTAACCACAATGAAACATAAACTGATTTCATTTTATCCCTTTGCAATGTAGGGGTAGCTGTGGAATATACACGTTGAAATACATTCAATATCTTGCATCTGGTAGGAAGGATTTCAGCGACATAGATGATGAAGGCGTTCAAGCGGTTAGGGAGCAGATTGCAAATGCTGTGTTTACAAGACAGTGGAAGAATTGGGCCGAAGAAATGTGATTGTGTTCAAAAAATATGCACTGCTGATTATGAACATACTTATGTAGACAGAAGTTGTGAAATACCTATGTATCCAGCCTTTTATGTGTTGTTAGTTTATGTACGGTTTCGATTTGTTATGTAGACATCTATTATGAACATAATTGTTTCCTTTGTTTTTATGTAATGTTTGATATGCACAAATTCTCATATTATGTATATATTTAGTTCCAACATAATTCTGTAGTGATACACTATGCACTGATTTTTTTATTTTAGTACCAACATAATACTTTTACATATACATAAGTGTATGTTTATGCACTAGCATATGTAACATCATCAGTATACAGAGTGCTCTCCAACATATGTGATGGATTTATGTACCTATGTAGTTCAGTTGCCAATTTCAATGATGTATCGTTATGTATGATAATCGAGGTTATAATTCACAATATAGTCAAATAAACGTAACTACAGTAATATCCACCAAATGTGTTAAACAAACAACGAAGTAAAGCAATATTAGTCAAAACTGGTTCATCTACATAAACATAAACTCTATTTTGGTTGATTTTGACAAGTCCTCTTCGTGTGCCCGTTGCAGCCGCAACAACTGCATTTCCTATTGCTGCTTTGTTCCCACGTCGAACGGAATCTGGCTTTTGGCATTCTACCACACCTTTTACGCTTTAATGGAGGCTCACATTTCATTTCTACTATTGAAGTAGGAATACACCACTCTGACTTACTAGGTAATGGATAGATGATATCCACATAACCAGCCCTCCAACTGTCTGATGAATAGTACTTGCCAACTAGAAAGGATGGGCTCATACCCACATGTTTTGCAACTGCAATGACATGTATGCATGATATTTCTTCAATATCAAACTCCTTACATGTACAAGTTTTCTTCTCCAAACAAACAATCACGTGCTCTTCACACATATTTACTTCAAATTCCAGCTTCTCTGTGTTAGCATGAAATATTGTGATATTTTAGGCACGTTTTCTAAGAGTATTTCATCCATATTGATAGTCATTGATTAAGCATTGATTCATTTGTGAGCTAGTTTGTCTATAATGTCGAAATAGAGATCTACACAAGCTTTATGTTGATTGTAGGCAACTAAGAGCTATTTCCGAACGGAATTGAGCAAGGATGGAGTTTGAATGAGCATGTCCATGAATTGAGGACATTCCTAGGAGCTAAGGATGTGCTAACTTAAAGAATAGCACGAGGAAAGGAAGAATCACGTTCTAGCCCTAAACCACGCTCTAAAATACGGCCGTACTACATTCCACGTTCAAGTCCACGGCCGTGGAACCTTGGCAAGGGAAGCGTGGTTCATTCCAGCAACTTCTACGACCGTGGAAGGCTTGTGTCAAACCGTGACACTTTCCACGCTCTAAATTACGGTCGTGACACTTTCCACGACCGTGATCTTGGTGATCTTTTTCGCCACACTTTAAGCCACGATCTTCTACGCAATTGGGCCGGGCTTATATTTTATCTTACACTATAAAAGGACGGACGAAGAGAGATTCCGTCACCTTCGCTTACGCTTAGACGCATTTTCCGCTTGCATCTTGGAATTGCCCTAATTTCACATCTTGCGGAGATTGTGATTGAGAGATTTGCGTTCTACCATCGAGATTTCCGGATTGACGGAAGAGTTGAAGATTTGGAAGATTGTTCGTGAGAAGATTTCGCTTCTCATTTAGGTTTGATTTAGGAGACGGATTGACATCCCGTTCTTCCTTCTTATCTAAGATTCGTGATTGTTTGCATTATTCCAAATCTATTGACGTTATTTTTCTTGATTTGTGGATTTGAGATTGACTTTAAAGTTATTGAAAGTTTTTGGAAGTTTTCATCTTTCATTCTTTTAAACCTTGAATTTGATATCAATATGACTATTGTTGGCTAAAAACCCTTAACAATTCTAAGGTGAAGGGTTGATAGTTGTGGCTTAGATGATGATAGATCGATCGTAAACAGATTGGACCCTGCGAGTTAGAGAGAATCGCCGACAACCTTAAACCACGGTCTGTTCTTGAGCCTCCACGGTATGTTCTTGAGCCTCCACGGCCGTGGAACTCAAGAACCACCCGTAATTTTGTGTTAGTTTACGAACTTGCTTTTACTTTAATCCAAAGTTAAAGATTTGCTTTAACTTAGTCTTGGCTTACCCTTTTCTAGGTGGTAGTGAAGCCTCAACAACCTCTACCTCGATTGTGAGTGTCACAACCTTAATCGATTTAGTTAGTCTTGATCCTTGGATTACAAGTTTGGGTATTTGAGATTAATTCTTGCCTTTAGAACCTTTCTATATTGAAGCCTCAACAACCTTTATAGAGAGTGTCTTGTAGGTAAGTCATATAAGGTTTTTGGAACTTCACCGTACGATTACCTTACATTCGTATACCTTTGCATACCTTAACTCTGTCCTTATATCTTTAGTATATCTTGAATCGATTGCCACAACTAGATTCCTGGATCTTTAGGATTGTTGTTTTCCCAATATTTACAAAAGCTCATACATTTACTCGCTTGACAATTTGATAATTGGATTTAACCCCCCAAATCCCTGTGTTCGATACTCTGGAATTCTTGCTCAACTATATCGATCCGTACACTGCGGGTTCGCTTGCTTGATTCTAGTTTTATAAATTTAAAGCTTATTTGCACGCACGCTAAGTGACGAACACTCTGCATCAAGGACGTACACAAAGTACACCGCGCATGCATCAAACCGCTTCTGAATAATTGCCTCAATCTTAGGAGTCGATACCTCTACACAAGCTTTGGACTTTTGACGCCGTTCAACAAACCATCGGGTCATAAATTGCCTTATTTCATTCAGCATTTCCATGACAAGATACTCTCTACCTTCTTTCATCAATGCATTTACACACTCTGCGTTGTTACTAGTCATTATGTTGTATCTTTTCGCAGGTGAGAAGGAGCGTGCCCACGTTGAAATCCCTATTTCATTCAGCAATTCTCCCACCTTCGGTTTCTCCTATACATACATAAATCATGTATAAGGTAATCATCATAATATAAGATATACAATACATAATTTATATGCTTATGTACCTCCGATATTTTATGTAATATTTGAATACAAATGCTGTCTTTGTAGCTCGTTGCCGCATCAATGAACATTTGTAGGATCCTGTTTGATCTTGTCCTCTTCCTCAGATTACCTTTTAGATGCCAAATATAGTACCCATGGAAGGCTAGTTGGTAATTCGATGCTATACCCTTCTTAATCGATGCATGTCGGTCGGACACAAACACAAGCTCTTTGCTGTCCATTACGACACGTCTCATATTCTTGAAAAAGAAATTCCAAGATGCATCATTTTCACTATCAACAATACCAAAAGCAACGGGGTATATTTGTTAGTTTGCATCTTGTGCAGTGGCGACTAGCAATACCCCACCATATTTTCCACTAAGATGTGTCCCATCAACGGTGATTACCTACATAAACCGTGGACGTGTTCACAAACCAACTTATGCACAAAAAACTAAACATGAATATATGCACAGAAACAAGTGTATCCAACATTATGTAACAAAACTGCAATGCAAAAACAAAATCAGGGTTTTTTTATTATGTACCTTTCTCATCACACTCAAACCCCGAACGGACGGTCCGAACGACAGAAAAACATATTTGAACATACTCTCGTCGTCGTGTATGAAGTCCACAATCGTTCCTTCATTCACCTCCACCAACATAAATAAGTATGCAGGTATTGTGTTATAATTGTCCACTGATGTACCTCTAATCATGTCCTTCACTATCTCTTGAGCTTTCCAACACTTCCAATAGCTAGCGTCAATTTGATGCAAACTCTTCATTACAGTGATGATCTGATGCACCGAAGGTAATTTCTTTGAATTACCGTACCTACATAAACTTGATCGTCACTAAAAGTAGGATACATTACATATAATTCACACGCATTAGCAGATACATAAATTCAGTCCAAAAAATATATGCAACTTACATTGTCTTAACCTTATCAGCTATTACGTGATATGAAGCTCCCCTATTTGCCTCCCGCCGCAAATGAAACGAGCATGTGTGTGTCGAAACATACTTTGTGGTGGTGAAGTATGTTGTTTGACCGAGCATTGAAAAGCGGACCCTCCACTTACAATCTTCATCTATACATCTCGCAGTCACTGCCTTCATTTTCGACTTTACTATCTTGTATTGTGAGCATTCAGAAATTGAATATAGACACAATGCGTTTTTAACTTCAGTCTTCGAATGATATATCTTCCCAACTTGTAGTTGCAAATCGTCTCCTGATGATACATAACTATTGATATGTGGAACTATTGCAAGTGCATTATTATTTGCATCTCCTACAGACTCGCTCCCAATCACACTAGAACCTGTTGTACATAAATCAGGTTCTATATCTGCTACATCAGTTTGTACTTCATGATTCAAAATATGACCTGAATCTTGTGTTCCATCTTTCAATTCAGCTTCCTGACCATGTAGTTCGGTTGGAATCCCTCCCACACTCTTATGCAGTTCAACTTTGTTCACACATAAAGGGACACTCCAGCTAAACTGTGGGAGACCATTTATGTGTACAAAAGTATCCAAATCATTCTTTTGTGTTAACATCAAATGGTTTTAGACCCTCATTGAAAGGATTCTTGTATGACAAGCATAAATCAAACAGTGTTAAAGATATTCCAAATAGCAACGCAATCTTGTCCTTTAACACATCAAATGTGCATTCAACTGATAGCAACAACGGCTTACTTGACTGTACTTCAATGTAGCTCCACACACCTTCATCAAATTTCCAATGTCCGTCAAAATACATTGTCACAAACACCACCCCCATGATTCCTACAAGAAAGGTACAAAATATAAGAAATATGTCAATAGCTTCCTCACGCTCTATACATAATATTTCCAATAATTACATAAACCGAACTTATGTACACATATACATAGAACATTATCCTCGTTAACTACATGAATACTTTGTCAAACAATACATAACTTACACATTACATAACTTATGTTAACATACGTATTTCACACATTTTATATAATCTACATAATCTTACCAACTTACATATTATGTAACACAAACATAAACCAAATTTATACTTTCAAGAGTTATGTACAATCAACTACATGAACATAAATTTTTGCACTTATACATAAACATACACCGAAATTATGTAAACATACGCACATAAAATTATGTTCATCACCTTCTGCATTATTGACACTCGGTACATAAAAAATAACCGTTACATAAATTTAACAACTACATAATATTAAGCATATACATAAACCGAACTTATATACACATACACACATAAGATTATGTTCGTCACCTTCATCATTACTGACACTCACCACATAAAATTCAAAGACACATAAATTTAACAACTACATAAATCTAAGCAGATACATAAAATACGCAGGCATATCACATTACTTTCTCAACTACAGTGTTATAAACTTGAACATATACAAACTTATGTACACATACAGACATAAAATTATGTTCGTCTCCTTCATCAATATCAACACTCAACACATAAAAGATCACCGACATATAAATATACGAAATACAAAGTATGAACCATATACATAAATTACGCAGAGCAAATGTGCGAATTAGCCACCAATTAAACGATTGAACGTACATACCTCACAGATCTGGACAAAAATGTCTCAAAACGATTGGATCTACAGATCGAGTTCTTTGTCTCAAAAATCGCACAAAACAAACGATTGAATCTACAGATTGACAATCCGAATGTTGATGATCACACAGCCGTAACGATTGAACAAACAAATCATCAAAACGAAATAAATCGGCAGTAATCGAACAAAAAATAGAGAAAATGTTTATGACAGTAGACGAAAACTCTGTAGAAATGGTGGTTATGGACGCAGAAATGGGGGAATTTCGTGATTCTTGTATCACGTTTACAAGGAATGTATATTTCCTTTCCTAACAGCATCCTGATTTGTAGGGGACCATATTAAATAACCATATTTATTTAGAAAACTGCCACATCAACATTTTTTATTTCCAGTAGGGGTATGCATTTATTTGGGAATTAATCTTTATCACAAAATTAATAGGGACCTACTTTATCTACATTTTTGCAAAAGAGACTAGTTAATCTACATTAATACATAATTGGCCTACTTACCCTTTTAACTCAATTTTTATCGATAATTTAGTTTTTTGGATTTAATAGAGTTAGTTTGAGTTATCGATAAATTAAATACGTCTTAATTGGGTTTGTGAGATGCAAGATGCGGAACTGGAATTGATGAGCCACTGGAGTTGTGTACGTTGTTCCCGAGTCCACCGGAAAACACCATCACAAGCCCTAACCCGCTCATATCGGAAACCGGTCTCGAACAGACCTGCCAAATCTGAGCCCTTGGAGTTACACCTGAATTGTTTGATCTTGCCGAATCATCCTTACAGCTCCCTACTTCGACATTGGACTCTTCATTAAGCTCCCAAATCTCAATCAACTAGTCGCCGCCACTAGAAACCCACATCCTCAACACTGGAGCTCCGGAATCCAAATCTGCTCGTCTCCAACCGAAATCGCCAATAGCTATCGCCGGAAGACCTTGTCACTGCCGCCGTCCTTGAACCAACATCGTGAATCACTATATCCAGAAACGAGAGACCATCACCTCTAAGCCAGATCCGCCACCATCACCTTCGCCAAGTCCGCCAGGAAAGTCACGCCTTTAATGCATTCGCCCCGCCGGAGAAGGAAGTCGTCGCCGCCGAACTCCTCTAGCAAACACTAAACGGGTTGGATCTATTTTGGGAAAAAATATAGATTTCAATCCATACTTTATATTTGCGTTTATGGCCCCAACATTTTGGAATTTGCAAATCTGCCCCTGAAGAGTTAATTATAGAATATGGCCCAAAGATCTGATGACGCGGGGTTGAAGCCGCGATTGTCTGATCTAGATTGAAAGTCCACGAACAGTCTCAAAGAAGGAACCTCGGTCACAAAGCTCGAACGAGATTCTGGTCTGACCGAGATTTATGTAACTTCGGTGAGTTTGATGGATTGATAATGGATTGATAAGAAGATGATAATTATGGAATGATATTGATAGAAATATAGGAAGATACGAACCAAGGTATTCCCGCAAAGAACCTTGACCAATTATGTGTCAAAACCCCTTAACGAAAAGCTTACCTTAACCAATTATGTGTCAAAATTCCTTAACGAAAAGCTTACCGTAACCCTCTCTTCTGTAACCTTACACAAGCCTTCTAAATAAGACAAGCACAAGGAGGGACTAGAATTGACCAGGAGCCCTAACCTTTAAAAAAAATTAACACACACAAGCACAACCTAGCAAGAGCTCACAACGATTCAATCAAAGACTCTCTCTTTTGATTGAATAGGAATGAATAAAACACAAACTTCGTAAGCAAAGCAACGAGTTCATACAATAT
This sequence comes from Fagopyrum esculentum, assembly GCA_033239045.1. Taxonomy (NCBI): domain Eukaryota; kingdom Viridiplantae; phylum Streptophyta; class Magnoliopsida; order Caryophyllales; family Polygonaceae; genus Fagopyrum; species Fagopyrum esculentum. The sequence goes on from BSUD01000006.1 coordinate 34,573,749, forward strand.
TGTAGAAATATTGATCAAATCAAATTCACCTAATATTCTCCCCCTATAAGGCTATTTATAGGGAAGATTATCCTACAAAAGATAAGAAATCTAAGTAAAAGATAATCCTAAAAAATAGGATCGAAAATAACAAAAACTTTTAGAATATTTTAGAGCCTCAAAGGTACTAAAAATAATAAAAGGTATCTATTACTAATAAGATCGTGGATGGATCTTATAACTGTAATACCCGGAAAATTTAATTTCCGTTTAATACCCGATCAAATCGGATTCCGATCCGCCGACCTTTATTCGTTTAAATAAAATAAAGTATTATCAAATTCTATCATTTTATGTGACTCTATTTCACCTAAAATGATAAATAGCGAAACTGAATAAAATTATTACATAAATTAAAACCGAAAAGCGAAGAGCGGTTCCGTGCGAGTAACGATTTAATTATCAGCCCATCTTAGTTAGATGAGCAGGCCCAACAGACCCTGCCCAAAGACATGTCAGCCAACCCATAATCTAAATTAACCTAAACCCTAATTAACTTTAACCTAATCTAATCAGCTTCCCTAATCCTATTGTACGCTAAACAATATCTCTCTACCGCCCAACTGCTCACGCCGCTGCCTCCCTTCTCGCGCTGATCTTTCGCCTCGCCTTCACCGGAGTCAGAAAGAGGCGCTGCTGCTCACCGACTTCTGCACAGGCCGCCTGGGACTGCTGCTGCTCACCGACTTCTGCACAGGCCGCTTGGGCTGCTGCTGCTCACCAATTTCTACACAGGCCGCCTGGGACTTCGGCACTCGACCATCTGCACCCAGCCTTTGCACTTGACGATCATCCACTACACGCGTCTTCAAAAAAACCCACAGGAGTCGATCGTTCGCCAGGCTGCTGTAGAAGAGGACCGGCTATCAGTAGCAACCCACCTAACCGAGTTCAGCGCCGGATCTACTTGTGGTTCATCATGAACACACCGGATCTGCTCGTGGTTCATCAACTGAACACCGGATCTGCTCGCGGTTCATCAACAACTACGATGCCTTCCTTGTTGTGGTGAGTAAGCAATTCCCCTTCTACGTGTTTTAATGTATAGAGAGTTGTTTTGAGTTTGGTATGCTGAATGAGAGTAGTGCAGATGTCGGTATGCTGAACATTTGTAGATTAGGAGAGTGGAGTAGGTTGGTTTTAGAGGGTTTGAAGAGTCAGTAGGAGGGATTCGAACTGGGGACCTGCTGATCATGGTAATTTTGAGGGACTGCTGGAGGAGAGACTCGAACCTAGGTCCTTCTGTACACCTTATAATTCAGCTTCGATCTGCTGACTTTAGGACCTAATTTCTACAGCTTAAATCGAGAATCCACCGTTGAATTTTTGATATGTCGTAGATGAATACATATAGTTTATAGTGTTAAAAGTTGGGAGAAAGTTAACGGCCGGATTAGGTTTTATAAGGTCCCGAAGTAGAGAACTTGAGTTGTTTTTGAAGCAGGAAGATATTTGACTAAGTATAGAATTTTAGCTTCTAGTCCGACTTCAGAATTTATGTAAGAGTTTGGTCGAGTTTTTAAGAGACCTTTGCCCTATGTTTAGTATACATATATTAGAGGATCTAGAGATTGTTTCTGGAATTCTTATCTTTTTATTTAAGTCTTGGATCTTAACCTAAGTCGAACCTTAATGACCGTTTAGTGAATATCTAAAATTTTGTACAACTCTTGTATTTCTGTACTAAAACTTTTCCGTAAGAACTAGAGTATGAAAATAGGCCCCAAAGGGGAGTTGGAAATAAGTATAGGAAAATCTTAGGATTTTCGGGACCAGGGGTAAAATAGTCTTTTTATCTTAAGAGAGCCTTTTTCCGTAATCTCTCTTCATGAGATTGTACATCTTAGAAGTTTATAACTTCTAAGAGTTTAGGGATGTGATTTTGATCCACATGCCTTGTTTGACAGGCGTTTGAGTTACCATGAGTACGGACCGAGTTGAGATTTGATAGAGTGTGATTTGATTCAGGTAAGTCCTTGCGACTTACTTAGCTAGTTTCTGGATGTTAGTTGAATAATAATAATAATAGTGGTGTGTGTGATGTGTGTTTATAATAATAACTTGATAGGACGACTGTCATTATTATATTTTAAGGCCCAAGTGTATGTATAACGGGTCGTGACATCACTGCCCAACTCTGACAGGAGACTGAGAGGTTCTCTATACTCAGACCATACAAGTAAAAGGTGAGATGCATCGGATCCATTCCTGATGGTTACACGGGGGCGGAGGCGAGGTTTGGGAATCCCTCGTGTCACAAAATAAGTATCATTAGTAAGAGTGAATAACCTAAGTAAAGATAATAAATGGATTGTTTGAAAGCATGATGAGTGTTTGCTTTTGCTTTGATGTGTGTGTGTGCTATTATTATCTATCTAATGTTTAGATAGCTAGCTAATGGTTATTCTGCTGTGTTTTTAGATTCACCACAGGTTAGAGCAGCAGCTGAGTGATCCGGAGGTAGTGGTCAGCCGGGTCTCCGTACTCCTTAGAGTGGGGTTGGATGCTTATCTTGTTGTTTCTTTCTTCTTGTTAAAGACATTTAGTCTTTTCCGTTGTTTAAGTTCTATAGGCTGTTAGACATTGTTGCATTCATCCCTTGAAAATACTACTTTATGAATTTCGGTTTTTCTTATTTGTGTCTTGTTGCAAGATCCTAGTAAAATTGTTGTCAAACTGAGGTCGAGACCCATTGTGAGGTCCTAACCAGTAATGTCCCGAGTTCTGAGAATTCAAGGTGTTACAATAACTCTCAACAGGAGTCAAATCTCGGTCTATCTATAGAAATCTCGGGTGAGATTTTGGTCCTCAAGGTCGAAATTTCTTCTCTGGAACTCTTTCCTCATCCTAGCCACCTTCTATGCTTGCTCGATCATCTTGATCCTTGTATGATCCTTCCACAATAGCCAACAATGTCACTAAAGAAGACCTAAGTAGGAATGAAGTCTCTTTAAGTGCACATGTTGCCAATAAGCTAGCAACTTCATCATGGATGGTCTTTGCTCTTGCTCTAGTGATAACTCTTTTCATGGTGGGACTCAACGATGATGTGGTGATTGTCTTCTCCTTCAATGCCTTGACCTTGATCTAGTATTTGGTCCTTGAGGTGGTGTTGGGGATGGTCCCTCATCATCTGATTACGTTAAATGATCCGTTTTTTTGAATTTATAGAATTTGCCCTTGCATGGAATTATAGAAAATGGCTCAACTTTGTAATTACACGAAATGACCCAAACATCTGGAATTGGATATATTGCCCAAAGAGAATACATTACAGATTTTGACCTGAGATTATAATTACTGGATTTGACCTATATTTGTATAATTACATTTTATGGTCTAAGTTTTATCAAATGAAGTTATAACTTATATAGTTGGCTTGTTTAGGCTATGTGCATCTTAGAAGCACTTTTGGACCGAAAGGTAACTCGAGCCAACTTTGATACACAAGATTCTACATTGTTTGACTTAATTACGTGAGTCCTCTTAAATTCTTACTTGGACATTGATTGTTATATGTCGTTATGAGTTGCGGGAATTTTTATTTATGGAGTGATGATATATAGTTGAATGTTATTACTAAGTGCTTGATTGTTTGGATGAATGGGTAATTGCAAACCCTAAGTGACGTATAACCCACATTCAAGTTGGGACTAGGTAAGCTACTTCTACATCTATTAGATGGTGTTTTGTGATGATAGTAGTAGTATATATATTGAGTTGTGAACCAATTGTTTTGTCTAGGTTGATTGTGAGGATTGACGAATCATTGTTGCTTAATTGATAGATTTGTCGCTTGCGGGTTGTTGTGTGTCGTTGAGTAAGCATTTTAAGGCAAGTACTTGTGGGTTTTTATACGAGCATGATTTAAGCATAACATCATTATATGTTGCATTCATGACTTTGATGTTTTCCAAAATGTTATTTTGTTATTTATTAACAGGGTATTTACGAGCTATGAATATGTGATATTTAAAAACTGAGTTTGCCGTTGATTATGAAAACTTTGAGTTTGTCTTTGACTTGAGTGACATTTTTCCAATGTTGGTTGTTATATGTTTACATTGCATTTGTGAGATTTTAAAGAAATTAGATTTTGATATTGTTTTGAAAGTGGTGATTTGGTCTTTGACCTAAGCAGACAAATTTGTCAACATTGTTATGAAAGTGATTTTTTGATCTTTGACCTAAACGGGCAAATTTGTCAATGTTGATTCATTTTCAATATAATATCTTTACACTCCTTAATTTAGGTGGGCATGTTTGCCAATGATTCATGGTTTGTATGGCCGAGGCTGTTGAAATATATGCCAACATTTATTTGTTTTTGAGATTTTTCACCCTTTGATTTAGCCGGACCATGCTCACCAGTGGTACATGGTTTGTGCGGGCCGAGATTGTGTCCGGCCACTATGGAAGGTGAGGATTCACGTAGTCCGTGATTGTGGTGTTCTTCTCGTGGTTGAGGATTAGGAGGTGTCTTTGTGTTCAATATAGCTTAAACGTGTTTTATGTAAAAAGTTAGGATTTTCGAATCCTAATAAAGGATGATTAAGGGTGATTAAGTTAATTATCGATAACAATCGACTAATAACTCGCAAATTGTGTGTAGATGGCGAGTATGAATTCCACTATTATGATTTTGGCATAAATTTGGACGTATGGGGGAAATTTTACTTTTTCCTCCGGGGAATAAGTTTTACCCTCTAGTATTATTTGGAGCATTTGGGAGCTTCAATTAATAAAATTGCAGTTGAGAGAAATGATTAGGACATCGAGTATGTTCTAGATATGAAATAACAAGGAAAGGCAAAATGGCCAAAAGAGTCGCTATTTCGTTTCTTAGCGGCTAAGAAAGATGACTTAGGAATACGCGTTTTCCGAGTAAGTTGCGGAATAATTATCCACACAATATGTCAGATTTATTATTCCAATTTCGAGAAGTTTGGAGAAGGGGCTCAAACCGTCTTCGGATCGGTAAAAGGATAATTATGGACTTTGTTAAAAGGATAATTATCGACTTTGTTAAAAGGATAATTATCGTCTTTGCTATGATTAGCGGAAATTCTTTTATTAAATTTTTATCCTTTCACGTTTCCTCGTAATAGCTATGATTTCTCTCAACCTTCAAATTCAGATCTACTCTCCGTTTCTAATCCGATTTCAATTCCGTTTGAGTTTTCAGATTCCTCTCTTCGCCCTCTTCATTTTGGTACCGAGTTTCTGCGTTTCCGTTGAAGTTAAGGTCCGGTCGAGCCTCCACCTTATATGGCCGGTTCCGTCGCTCAGGTTTCGGTGAATCTGACGGTGTCCAAGGGTAGCCTGCGTCGTTGTGATTCCGAATCTTCTTTCGGATCGTCAATTGGGTTAGTAACGGATAAGTTATGAATTTATTCGTTTTCCGTATTGCGATTTGGCCTAAATTGACCTTAGGCTTGTCAAAATGGATAATTGGAAATTCCATTATGCTCGTCACATTATTCTGGTGATTATGGGCTATTTGTTTGATGATATCTGATGACAGTTGGGTTGAGAAACTGCTTGCGGGCAAAACGTTATTCTAATGTAATTTAATTAATTAGTTAAAGATTAATTAATTAAATTAGGAATCTAGAAAACGCTATAAGCTAATTAAATTCAAAGGAATGAATTTAATTGATGTTTGAAGAAAGAAGTTTAATACGAGGAATATGATATTCTCGACAGGTGGTATTGAAGACGGTAGACTAACTATAGCTTAGTTGCTCAGTGAGCCTATCCAGGTAAGTCTTCGGACTTACTTAGGTTTGATCTGCAGAAACCCGTGCCTGAGAGATTTATATCTCACTGTGTTAATATGTGTTGTTGTTCTGAAATGCCTTGTTGTGTTGAAATGTGAATGTTGATATGCATTGCGATGTGTTATATGTGAAGCATGCTTGATGTGTTTTATGATGAAAATGATGTTATGACGTGTAAAGGATGCTTAATGTTGTTGTGTTTATTATCATGTCATGGCTATGAGAAATTGTTAAATGAACATGTGTTAGACTTTTGAGGCGTGCTATTGCATGACATGATAAGCTTGTTGAAACATGATAATGTATGACATGATAAGCCTTTTGAGGCATGTGATATGATGATGGCCTGTAAACGTCAATAGTATGTAAATTGTTTAAGACTCTGAGCTAACCATTAGCCAGGTTGCTAGCTATTGCAGTGAATGCCGGAGCTCGGCCAAGCCCGGATAACTTGCGTTTGTATAAGAATGACACCGAGTCTGATGGACTTCAGCCTCGGGTCGCACACCTAATTAAAAATGGTAAATGTTTGCATTAACATGAATGAGAAAATATTGCATGTGGTTAGGGGTTAAGACCATAACCCACCACGAGAAAGCCTGACCCGTAGACTTGATCAGTCTGGCTACGACCTAAGAGCAAATGTCTGAATTAACCTAATTCGTGCATTGGTGAGCTCACACCAAAGCCAGAACCGTCTAAGCAATGATTCCAGATTTGGTCTGGGATCGCAAATTGTAAATTTCATACTGCATTCACGTGCATCATTCATAAAAGCATGATATCTTCTCATGAGCACGATATATGGTATCTGAATATATCTGTTGTGTTGTGATGCATTGATATAATCTCTCGTGGATAGATTATGATCAGTAGCTAACGGTTTTAAACCGAATCTTTTCAGGTAATACCGAACATAGGAACGCTTCAAGGATGTCAGCTGCAGGAAGTGGACAGCCGAGGCAGTATTAACCAAGGGTTGGTTGAACTACTTTTGAAACTAATCGCTTGCAAGCGAGTCTTTTGTTGGTTGTGTGCAACTGTGTACACGTGTTGATTTCAGGTTGAAGTTTTAAGACAACTGTTCAGGTGTTATGTTTTGAAGTTTTGTTTTGGGTTATACATACTAACTGCATGCAGGGTTGTTATGTAAATGTTTTCTAAATGACAGGTTGAATGTTTTCATTATTTTTTCGTGCTTCTTGTTGCAAGGTCCTATTTGTGAAGTTGTTGTCAGGCTAAATGATGGGACCCACTGTGTGGTCCTTAGCCTAGTAACGTCTTGGGTTACTTAAAACTCGGGTCGTTACATTTTGAAAGTATATTATTCTCACTCTTGGTTTGAATACATTTTCTAAAATAAAGAATACTCGAGGATGTTTTCATACTATTGTTTTTGAAAGGATTTTTTTGTGACGGATTTGAGAAAGAAAACAATATTTATCTTGTTATCACATTATGATCAATTGACCATTTGCTTACATCTATCTACTAGTTTGACATGAGTATGTGTATTTTTAAATCTTTTTTTAATTCATTTTATAAATATTTTTGGAGACGGCTTTCAAAAAGGAATCGAAGTATTGCTTTGTTATTATATTGTTGTCGGTTGACAGATTTGGTACAATTACATAATTGTTAGCATCACGTACTTAGAATATATTTTTGAACGGTTTAGTAACTATTGTCGTCATATTTGATACAATGATATACTTTAGCATAATCATATTTACATTTAAAGCATGTTTTGAAATACTTGTCAAGGTTCTCTGATGAGACTTACTTTATTATCATGTTATGGGAGTTGAAAGGTTTTGATACAATTGTATCCTTGTTAGCATCGTATTCATATTTAAAATACATATTTAAATTACTTTACAAAGGTTATTTAAAAGGAGAAAAAAAGCTGTAACACCCTCATATTTCATCTTGGACAAATTTACTAACTAGGCTTTTTTTAGTTTTTGCTCTTCATAACTAGGTCCATAGCATTTTCACATTTAGTAAATGTACCCCTTTTTTTTACCGTTCAAAGGTCTTTCCCAAACCCTAATTCTCAACCTCTACAACAATTCTCAACCTTTATCCTTGCCATCGCCGCCGCAGAAGCAACCCAACTTTGTCTCCCTCGACCACATACGACCCTCTGTTTCTCTCCTTCAAACCTCTTCTTCCTCCTTGGGCCTCTGTCGACTCACCAATCTCCACCAGGTCCAACTCTCATCTTCACCTCCCTTCTCGTCCCCACACCAACCTGCAACGTGAAGTTCCTCATCTTTGTCGCCTTTATTCCCGAACAACCCTCATTATACTCATCTCCTTTGGAAAACGGAAGCAAGTCTCGCCATCGCCTCACCGCCTATTATGTTCTCATGCAACTAGAAGCCGGAGAACCACCTTTGTCGCCACTTCTAGCGCCTCCAGGGAGAGTCAAATTTTCCGCCGCCGGAGAGGCCCCTACCCTAGCCCTTGCTTTCGCCTTGCCGAATCTAGCAGTCGCTGTCCATGCGTTCTCCTTCCTCAACCAGCAAACCCTTGAATTGGGTACCAGATCTGAAGATGATTGAAAGATGTTTCTGGTATGAAATGTAACCAATCGGTACTAGATCAAAAGATGTTTCTGGTATGAAATTCATACCAAATCTAAAGATGTTTTATTATGAATTGATGTTTTTTGTACCGGATCTAAAATGTATGACATTTTTTGTTAGTAGAATGATCAGGAGTTGTAGTGAGCCTTTGCGTTGCTGGGGTTTAAAGACTGATGAAAGTGTTTTCTGGTATGAATTTTTTGGTATAAATTCATACCAAAACATTTATACCAAAAAAATCATACTAGAAAATTTTTATGGTATGGATTTTCTGGTATGAGTTTCTGATATGAATTTTCTAAGTATGAATTTCTATTATGCATTTCTGGTGTGAATTTTTTTACTGTGTAACTCAAACCCTAGCTCCACCAACTCCCTCCTTCGCTCTTCGCCCTTCTCTTTCACTCTTCTCTTTCATCTCAGTGATTGATCTGTTGGTTTACGTCAAGAATCGGATCCTTGCTCTCCTCTCAATTCCGATCATTTTCATGGTTCCAATTCTGGATTTGGGTTATTCAAATTAAAATTCGAAATAGATCTCTTCTTCGCTAGATTTCCCGTCTTTGGTGGCTTCCTTGCCATGATGAGAAAGAAACTGCCAGTCGACTCCACCCTGGGTGCCGATGGACCTTCCCCTAGATCTAGAGAATATTATCTCCTTGATTCATCTCCTGTATTACTGACGGTGAGCGCTCGGAAGGAGAAGGCCCTATTGTGACTTTCTGCATCTACCAAACCTAGACAAAGTGTGAGCCTTAACTCTGTTGATTGTGAATGCGATGCTCAGGTTGGTACTAGTAACCCTAGACCCATGGAACCGGTTTCCTTAGCCACTCGAGAAGACTCCTATCTCCTATATAATAAGAACGTGATTGAGCAGCAGTTCAAGCCTATCATGCTAGACCCAAATAACTCAAGTTATGCATCATTATTTTTACACTAAGCTAAAGAGGCTACTCACATACCAAGCTATGGCTACTTATGATGTAATTCCCAAACATACCGAGAGTACCTACTCACATACCGGCTACTTATGATGTAAGTCCGTAAAGATACACAATCACAAACCATCTCCAAGAACACACTCTTAAACCTAAACTCTTGTATAACCGAACTATACTTATGCCCAAGTTTGGAACATCACAAATCCGAATATAACCGTTGGATTGCTCTCCAAACTTAATACATGCTACTATGCATATCAATAAACAACCTATCCAAAATTCAAGTCCATCAGAGGTATACAACCCATATAAAATTGCATCACAAGCAGTTTTCTCAACACATAGAATAATTCAGCACATCCTATAAAAACTGCATGAGAACCCAACTTTGGAGAATCATAACTCTAAAACTATAACTCGGATTACTCTCAAGTTTCAGTATATTCTACTATGCAATACCGAATATAACATATCCGAAAATCAGAAACATAGGAAGAGTCTAACTTACCCAAGACTGGACCCAAAGTTGATTGTTTGTCACTTCTTAAAATTCGGAAACACATCAGCCCCTCAAGCCATCTTAGGGTAGTTATGAAAGATTCCGAGATACAAGCGAGGCTCACATCAACACATATAGAAACAAAGTAACGCATTGAAGGGGAGTGAGGTCCTTACCCGACAATCAAAACCCGACATGCTCACGTGCACGAGAACGAGGGGGTTTGGTGGTCACTGATGTAGGGGCGCACCCGCGACCTAGATGACACACACTGGCGGATCAAGGGGCTGCCGCACCAGCGGCTGGGCAAGGCCGCACCTGTGACTCACCACTGCCGCCCCCGCGGCCTGGACTCGTAGGCACCCCTGCAGTTGTCCTCTATCGCACCTACGGTCGAAGTGTTGTGTTGTTGTTTGCAATGTTACTGCGTCGATTGTTGTTCGCCCAGGACAAGCCTCGATCGTTGGTCAGCTTCACTGCCAAGGGACCGACCGAATGAGACAAAGCACAAGGCTCCCGATGTTGAGGTGTGCATGTAATAACCGAAAATTTTAAACTCCGTTTAATACTGAATTTAACCAGATTCCGATCCGCCAACCTTTATCCTTTAAATAAAGATAAAACGAGATTTAATTTCTATCATTTTATGTGACCTTGATTCACATAAATTGATAAATTATGTAACCGGAAATAATTCCGTACCTTTAAAATAAAATAATAGCTTATATAATACAGCAAATAATTCCGTAATTATTCCCGCAAATTCTCTTTCGGTCCGGGGCGATTAACGAGTTTTCTGTTAGCCCTTGTTTTAATGGGAGAGCAGGCCGGTTCCGGCCCAACACCAGGCCCAATCCCGCCGGCCCACCTCCTTAAGCCTAATCCTAACCCTAATCTAATCCCACGCTTAACCTAATTCTCTCCCTAATCCTACTGCTGCGTATCACGACCTTCTCTCCTTCCTACCACACAAACGGCAAGCCTTCGATCAACAACATCTACCGCCTCCCTTCTGTTCCGCCGCCACCATCGCCGGGACGGGCTAGTTGCTGGAGAACGCCACTCGCCTCCACCGGGACTACACGCCGAGATGGGAAGAAGACCACCTTGCGCCAGAGCCGCCTGTAGCGTCCCGAAACGGTGAGTACGGCTGTGCCCTCCTTCATTCCGTGTTGAACCTTTGCTGAATCATTGTGGTGCATAACCAACGCTAGACGTCTTCTACCGATTGGCCCTTGCATCGCCAACCTCGACGGAGTTCTGCAACAGACTTCCACGAGAGGCTAGGATACCGCCTTGTTTTGCCACCCTCCAGCACCGAGAAGACGAACCAGAACCCAACCGGAAGAGAGAAACTGCCAGGAGTCCCGCCTCCTTGACTGCAGATACGTCGCCGCCAGCGCCTCCCTGCCGGACTATAACGCCGGTAAGGCTCCATTTTTCCCTCTGCTTCTTTGCGGTGGTGTCGGGATAACCGGTTCTGTTGGGCCTTCCTGATGCTCTGTTGTATGTTGATATATAGACTCATATGTGTATAGGGGTGTTGAACGTATAAGTGTATATATACGTATAGGAGGAGTATGAAGGTATATAAATATATACATGTACGAGTATAGTGTATAGGTGTATGTACATGTAGATGTAGGATTTTAATGATATAAATAAATATATAAGTTTAGATATAGTTTTGAAAGATATAATTATATATATATATGCACCGCAGTGTACATAGAAGGGGATGTTTAAATGTATAAGAATAGGATATATATAGGTATAATGGTAATGTATATATATAAGTATATGTATATATATGTATTAGAGTAGTACGACCGGGTGGTGTGCACTAGATATGAAGGTCGCGGTGGTTCGGAAGAGGGGACACGGATTATAGTGGTTAATGAGTTCCACCTACGATAAATATTTTTTTTAAGGATTTGTGTTGTAACTTAAGCTAAGCTTGTATAGTAACCCCTTGAATTTCTAGATCTTAATAACTTTAGAATCTCTAGTAACTATCCTTGAGAAACAGATTATGTAAATAAGTCCATGAAAAGTTAATGATCAACTTGTGAGAGTTTCGAGATCAGGGGTAAAATAGTCTTTTTAACCTAAGATAGTTGTTTTTCGTAAACTTTTCTCTTGAGATTTGTACCTCTTAGAAGTTGATAAATTCTAAGAGTATGGGATGAAATTTTGATACACATGCCTTGTTTAGCAGGCATTTGAGTTACCACGGGTACGGACCGATTTGAGATTTGGGAAAGTGATCTTTGATCGAGGTAAGTCCTTGCGACTTACTTAGCCAGTTTCTGGATATTAGTTGGGTGATAATGGTTGTGTGTACAATGTGTGTGATAATAATAATTATAATAATAACAACTTGTTAGGACGACCGTGATCTAGGAATATTATTGTCAAACTTAGGTCGGGACCCATTGTTGCATTCATTCCTTTAAAAATACTATTTCATCAATTGCAAGAGATGGAACCACAAAGGAAATACAAGTTGACGGAAGGTGAGAAGGATCGGTATAGGATTGCTCAAAGCCGGGAGGTGCATGCAACCCGGTTCCTTGATGTTTCCACCTTGGAAAATCTAGGGATGTTGGAAAGTATGCAGGAATTCCTAAACAATGCCGGGTTGGGTGATTTTCTGATAAAGACCGCTCCAACGCACCCCGACCTCAGCAGACAATTTATAGCCACATTCAAAATGGAGACGGAAGACCAAATGTGCGTTGGGCTTTCATTCAAGTACAACAAGAGGAAGTACACATTGGATTACACCCAAATACAAGAGGCTTTAGGGGTGACCATAGCAGCTTCCGATGACTGGTGGGAACCCATTCCGACGCCCGATTTGCTTGAGTTTTGGCAGGCCGCCACTAGGTCAGAGTTTCATGCAGGAGGTGAGTACTCCAACAAATTCACTCACCCCTGTTTGAGGCTCATCTCAAATGTCTTCATGAGTGTCTTTTGTGGACACAAGGAGGAGAATAAGGTCGCTCTCAAGGACCTTCTATTGATATATGCTTGCCTCTCCACGAATGATTGGGTGCCGGATTGGGCATATCTCTTCCTTACCGCTCTTAAGCGGATTAGGAAGAATGAGCCTCGTGACATCGTTGGAGGTGGAATCATTTCATTATTAGCTGCACGGGTTATGGATCTTCCTCCATTGGAAGAGGGTTTGGAGGCACCCTTATACACTGAAGGGTTATTGAGGAGGTACATGCTCCTCAGGAGAGACGGGGAGCATCGTTTTTGGCTCTCTTTAGCAGATGGGAGTCACATCACATACCTCCCTCGACGACTTCCATTTGGAGACGAGCTCGCCAATCTGTATGTGCCGGCTGATCCAGTCCCTTCGAGACGGCCTCAGGTTGATATTGTTGGGAGATACGCAGCCGGCTCTAGCAGGGCACACACCACTGATGAGGAGATGCCGACGGCAGAACACGACAGTCAGACCATGGAGAGTCTGCAGGCTCAGATGGCAGCTTTGACTACACAACACCAGGCATGGCACACAGAGTACCAGCGGTCCATGCTTGAGCAGCAGCAGGCGTGGCAGTCCAGCTTCGCCTCCTCCATGACCACTCACTTTGACCACCGTCAGGATGCTTGGCAGGCGGCTCATCAGCAACAGTTGGAGACTCAGCAGCTAGCTTGGCAAGCTAGCTATGAGACTTCATTTAGAGAGAGGATGGAGGCTCAGGAGGACCGTATTGACACCCTTCACCGCCGCCAGGAGCATTTCTTCCGCCACTTCCCTTACCCATCGGAGGAGGGTCCGGGTGGTCCATCCGGACTACCCCAATGAGGGTACATTTCTTTCCCTTCTCCCACATTTATCTTTGACTCATTTCCACTTTGAGGACAAAGTGTACTTCAAGTATGGGGGAGGGATATATCATTGTTTGTACAGTTCATTGAAGTTGTTTTGATTTTGTTTTGCATCTTTTGAATTCAGTTTCATTCGAAAAAAAAGAGAAAAAGCCAAAGAAGTGAAAAAAAGGCATGAAAATCCTTGGATAAACCGAAAACCCAAAAGGGCGGTTTAGGTAAAAAGAAGGTAGTCCGACCAACCTTAGGTTGGTGCAAAATTGGACTTGAGGGATGTGAGTTTAAGAGAGAAAAGAAGAATAGTGGCAAGGTGAAAACCCGAAAGGGCGCATTGGCAAGATGAGCGACACCGAATGTAGGTTTCCCTTCCGGCGTTTTGGCGACATAAGAAGGGGAGTCATAAGGAGGTTGTCCGGGTAGGCCACTCTTGGAGCGATAAGGATATTAGTATTTCTTTTTCTCACATTTTCTCTCTTTTCCTTTTTTCTTTCTTGGCTTTTCTCTTGTTTTCCATTATCTTTCTGCTTACTCATGCTTCCTGAGACCTTTGAGTCTAGTTGATGACATTTGTTTTTACTCGGGACGAGTAAAAGGTCTAAGTATGTGGGAGTTTGATAGGTGATGGAATCACTATCAATTAGGGTAGTTTTTAGACCTTGTTGCATTCATTCCTTCAAAAATACTATTTCATGAATTTCGGTTTTTCTTATTTGTGTCTTGTTCCAAGATCCTAGTAATATTATTGTCAAACTGAGGTCGGGACCCATTGTGAGGTCCTAACGAGTAATGTCCCGAGTTCTGAGAATTCGGGGTGTACAACATGGTATCAGAGCTCTAGGTTGGCAACAATGGCACTTGAAATCTTCGGAAAGACCGAATAAGTATTTGAGCAGAACCCGAAAGGGGTATGAGTTTTGAAAAGGAAACTTTTGGTTTTCAAATGCATGCATAGTTTGTTTGGGAATAGAAAAGTACGGCTGACCACCACTACTACCGCTGATCTTAGTATGCTTAGTATGGACTTTAGGTTTTACTTTAGTTGGACTTATTAGCTAGTTTATAACTATAGTTGTTATCCCTTGCGCAGATGGCAAGTACTAGTGCTACGCTATCTACTGGTCGAGGTAGAGGTCGTCCACCTCTCCCTCCAGCTGGAAAGGGTAGGGGTGATAGGACTCCTATAGTTAGAGGACGCGGCCGTGGAGGTAGACCTCCATTAGCACGAGGTCGAGGTCGAGCTCCTCGAGAGGATCCACCAACAGTGATCATGCCAGATGCTGGAGTGGAGGAGGTGGCTGAGAGTGTAGGTCCCGAGGTCAGGAATGAGACCGTTGCTAGGTCTGGAGCGCAAAGAGCACGTTCGACTGAGTCAGGACGTGTTTCTATTAGAGCATCTGAGTACAGAGAGTACCGAGCATACATTGAGCGTATGGAGGAGGCTGCCAGAACAGAGAGACTTACCCAGGTACCACCAGTACCGGCTAGGTCCGTTCAGGTGACACAGGGAGTGCCTCAGGTGCCGGTTGTACCTAAGAGGAGAGTTGTGGCTGATAGAGCTCCTACTGGGTCTAGAACACCGAGACCGGATGAGTGGTTGAAGGCTTTCAACTCTCCAAAAGTCCCCTCATTCAGTGGAGAGATAGGGTTAGAGGTGGAGCACTGGATTAGACATGTAGAGACTGCACTAAAGGCGATACGTTGCCTAGAGGATCGACAGATGGATTTGGTGCAGACATGTTTCACCGAGGATGCTCATTCCTGGTGGTGGACCATTCGTAGCCGAGTCACCAGCTGGGAGCTGATGAGGCGCATTGTTAGAGAGAGATATTGCCCTATCTCATTGAGGAGAGAGAGGTTTCAGGACTTCATTGAGGCGGGATTTGAGGATATTCCGATTGCTGATGCCATCAAGAAGTTCTAGAAGGAACTCACTCTACTTGGACTAGCTGCACCTCCTGAGAAGCAGCATGTGTACCTCTTTTCACGGAGATTGAGAGAGAGTACTCGTTCCTATCTGGCAGGATTTCGCTGCGCGACTCTGTCAGACTATCAGGATAGGGCGTTTGCATATGAGAGAGATAGACCAGTCCAGAGGAGAGCTGCTCATTCAGATAGGCCGGATAAGCGGCAGAGGATAGGTTATGCTAGTGGCAGTACAGGAGTAGCTGTTTTTGGACGGGGACAGACTCAGGGGCGACATAGCCATACCACTATAGTTCAGGCTTCAGCTGGGGGTTCACAGTGCCACAACTGTAGTGGCTATGTTCACATCCGATCGAACTGCACGAAGCCGTTAGTGACTTGCTTCTAGTGCGGCAAGGTTGGACATAGAGCTGTATTTTGCCGCAGTGCAAGGCTCCATCTCAGCAGGGTTCTTCCCCTACAGGTCTATCAGGGAGTGTACAGAGGCAACCACAGTACCGAGCTCCGAGTCAGCAGTAGCAGTATCGAGCCCCAGGTCAGCAACAGTCTTATAGGGCTCCAGGACACACATCTTCACAAATCTCTATGCAGGGATCAGGTCGGGGCAGAGGACGTGGCAGTGTAGCTGATACCAGAGGAGCCCAGGCACGGGCGTTTGAGCTGAGGAGTGTTGATCAGCCAGAGGCACCGACTGCCACAGGTACGATCCAGATCCATGACTTACCTGTACGAGTTTTATTTGATACGGATGCTACACACTCCTTCATATCCGATGCATGAGTAGATAGGTTGTCCTTAGCTACTGTAGAGGGGATACCTTTTATGATAGGCTTACCTGATGGGAGTAAGGTAAGAGGGACTCGAGAGATCTATGGATGTCCCATTCACATGGGAGATCGAGATTGGTTAGTAGACTTTCTAGTTATGCCCTTAGATCACGAGGATGTGATTTTGGGGATAGACTGGATGACGAGACATGAAGCAGTCTTATACATTGGTAGGAGGACAATGATTGTTGCCACTGAGGCAGGGCATAGAGTGATATTCCGATATTGGGAGCTCGGGAAGTCCAGTACTGTTATCAGCGCAGTGAGAGCAGCAAGACTGATAGCACAGGGTTACGAGGCCTTCTGGTGTTATGCCATGAAGGAACGCAAGAGCCTGACAGTAGAGGAGATACCAGTTGCATGCGAGTTTGCAGAGGTGTTCAGTGATGACCTACCAGGACTACCCCCACATAGGAGCGTTGACTTCAGCATTGAGCTAGAGCCGGGCACGAGGCCGATCTCGAAGGCTCCATACCGTATGGCACCGATAGAGCTGCTTGAGTTGAAGAAGCAGTTAGAGGAGTTAGTAGAGAAGGGCTTCATACACTCTAGTGTGTCACCTTGGGGCGCGCCAGTATTATTTGTGAGGAAAAAGGACGGATCGATGAGGTTGTGCATAGACTGCAGAGAGTTGAACAAAGTCACCATCAAGAATAAATACCCACTGCCGCGCATAGATGATCTGTTGGACCAGTTGCATGGAGCGTCCGTGTTCTTGAGGTCAGGTTATGTGATAGCATGAATTATTGTCTATATTTTGGGACCTGTTTAGACGTTTTATCTTCAATAATCTGCATGTTTGAATGTATATTATGTGATTATATTGTCATTTCATCTACCTTTGCGGGAATCGAGGTCTACACCAAGTTTCGTTGTAATCGTAGGTAAAATGACACGTTTTGGATCAAAATGGAGCTAAAGGAGCTAAGGAGTCATTGGAGCTACATTCAGGAGCTTAAGGAAAAATCCAGGAATCGTGAAAATGGATTGAAGATTCACTTTGGACCAAATTTAAGAGATTTCACATTCAGTTGTGAATCACCTCGGTCAGCTACAGTACCATCTCGACCGAGGTGATCCAGAGGAGCTGCTCGACCGAGGCGAACACCTTGGACGCGGCGAGAGATATATTTTATTCTTGGCTGAGATCTTTTATTTTTGGAAAGAGGATCTTATATTTTTAGGCTGGATTCCTGGAAGGAAGAAGATAATTTAGCCCATATATTTTACCTATTTTATGGGAAAAGATCTTTCTAAGATATCTTATCTTTGGAGGGTAATTTTCCTATAAAAAGGGTTGAAGTTTCCACAAATCGAACGTGTGCTTACACCCCGCAACATCCGCTAACGGCTGGAAAACACCCACTACAGCTAGGAGATTTGAAGAACCTTTTTGAAGGTTGAAGGAAGATTGAAGGAAGGAAGTTGATAGCTTTTATAGCTTTTGTGAAGAACCCAGTACCTGTTGCCCCGGCCGAGATACTTCCACCTCGGATGCCAGTCCGAGATGTTCTTTTTGCAGGTATTCCACAAACCCTAGGGCAAAGGATGGACCCTAATCAACAACTGAGGCATCCAGGAGTCAACCTAGGTGATCCAGCGGACCATGATTATGAGCTTCGACTGCAAGTTCTTTCCATGATTCGCCAATGCCAATTTGGAGGGCTAGAGAGGGAATCTCCACATCAACATCTACAAAACTATGAGATCTTGATGGAGACCTTGAGACCTTCAAGAATAGAAAACAACAACTACAAGCTAAGGCCTTTCTACTTCTCTTTGAAAGATAGAGCTCTTACTTGGTATCAATCTCTTCCTCCAAGAAAAATTAATACTTGGGAGGAGATGACGACGGAATTCTTGACTAAATTCTTTCCCCCCTCTAAAACCGCTAAAATGAGAGGGAAGATTAATGCATTCATCATGAAGGATAAGGAGAGCTTGTCCAAGTCATGGGAGAGATTTAAAGACATTCTTTTGGATTGCCCACATCATGGGATTCCAAAGATAGAGTTGTTGGAGATATACTTCAAAGGACTGGACGGAAACACCCAGTTCAACCTTCAACTACTATCCGCCGGCACGTTCATGGACATGCCGATTGACGAAGCTTGGGAGTTCATAAAGAAGCAAGCTTTGCACATAGAGAAATACTCCGACCAAGGAGCTGAAGGTGGAGTTAAAAGAGTCAACTTTCAAGATGCTCCACCTAACAATGATCAACTCACTTCTTTGAAGAACGATGTGAAACAATTGAAGGAACTCTTAGTTGCTCAAACCAAGAAGGAAGATCAAGGATCAAGGAACAACAATGGATACCGTAACAACAACAACGGTTCCCGGAATAACAACTACAACAACAATAGAGGATCCAACAACAATAATTGGAGGGCAAACAACCAAAATTCGGGTAACCCTTACTCTAACTCCAATTCGAATGACTCCTCTAATCCTTTCCTCTCTTCTTCTTCTTCCACTCCATTGAAGAGCCAGGAGCAAGGATCAAGTTCGTCCCAGCCGGAAAAGAAGGATGCGGTGCTGAAGGCCATCTTGATCAAGCTCAACTCTATGGAGACATCCATGACTTCATTTTCGAAGGCACAAAAAGCCTTAGAACAACAATTATTTAACAAGGCGAATGAAGCGCCAAGAGATCCAGGGAAGCTTCCAGCAAGGACAGAAAGTAACCCTAAGGGCCAGATTATGACAATAACGACGAGGAGTGGACTGAAGACTGTAGATCCAGTGCCTCGGTCGATGCCAGTACAGACGAAGACCACCTCGGTCCAAGTGCAGTCGAAGAACACTTCGACCGAGATGCCAACCGAGGTGGAACCACAGGAAGAGGAGGAGAAAACTGAAGTTTATATTCCACCTCCTGCATATAAACCACCACTTCCATTCCCCCAGTCAAGGGCCAGAGCACATCTAGACAAGCATTTTGGTAAGTTCCTTGACTTGATGAATAAACTACACATTAATATCCCTTTCCTTGATGCTATTCTAGGGATGCCCGCCTATGGGAAGTTCTTGAAAGAAATTCTATCAAGGAAGAGGAAGTTGGAAGACTTTGGTGAAGTAAGGATGACATCTAAATTCTCGGAGCTTATTCAAATTATGAAGGAGAAGATGCCACCCAAGTTGAGAGATCCCGGCTCGTTTTGCATTCCCATCCAAGTTGGGGATGTCACTTGTTAAGCCTTATGTGATCTAGGAGCCAGCGTGAGCATCATTCCGCTGGAGCTATGTGTTAAGATCGGACTTGGAGAGCCCAAGCCGGTGAAGATACGGTTATACATAGCGGACCGCTCCATTACCCATCTCGTGGGCATTTTGGAAGATGTTCCGGTTAAGTTAGGTAACTTTTATTTACCTATAGACTTTGTTGTACTTGATATTCCCGCAGATTATCCCGTTCCTATCATTCTCGGGAGACCATTTTTAGCAACTTCGGGTTGCAATGTGGATTGTAAAAACGCCAAGCTAAAGTTCAACATTGGCGGAGATGAAGTGGAATTTGCATTACTTGCGGCTATGAAGGGAGAGCAGCTAGGAGATGATATCTTCAACATCTATGATGAAGAAGAATCAAGAGAATTGGTGAGCTCTATCCTTATTAAAGATCCACTTGAAAAAGTTATTAGTTTTAGCTTAATGGAGGAAGGTATAGATGCTTCTTGTGATGCAGATATACGGAGCTTAAAGGCACTGGAAGAAGATCCAGGAGCTAAAACTGAAAGACTAATCCAGGAGAAGAAGATCTCCAGTTTCGGTTCCAGTTGCAGTACCTCGACCGAGGCACTTCCTGGACCAAGCAAGGTGACTGAAGAACATCTCGGTCAACCTCTTTGGACCTCGACCGAGGTCGAAAGCGATATGATGTCAACTGAGACTACTGAAAATAACAAACTTCTTACCCCCTTTTCTGACATTCATCCTCAGTTGGTGGAACATTCTCTCCACCAAATTTCCGATAATAAAGGATCTTGGTATGCTGATATTGTTAATTATCTTGTTTGCCAGGAAATACCACCCGGATTGACGTACGCTCAAAGGAAGAAATTCTTCAAGGATGTACGCCATTACTACTGGGATGAACCGCTGCTATTCAAGCGAGGTCCGGATGGGATGCTTCGAAGATGCATTCCGGAAGATGAAGTTACTAGTGTCATACGGCATTGTCACTCACTCCCTTGTGGAGGGCATGCTAGCGCCAACAAGATATGCGCTAAGGTATTACGTTCCGGTTTCTTTTGGCCCACATTATTTAAGGATGTGCAAACGTTTGTTGTCTCTTGTGATGCATGCCAAAGAACAGGAAACTTATCTAGAAGGAATGAGATGCCACTCAATAACATACAAGAGGTTGAGATCTTTGACGTATGAGGAGTAGAATTTATGGGACCTTTCCCATCATCCGGAGGAAACCTCTATATTCTTCTAGCAGTTGACTACGTCTCTAGATGGGTTGAAGCCATTGCTTCTCCCAATAATGATGCAATGGTGGTTGTGAAGTTCTTTAACAAGACTATTTTTCCACGTTTTGGGACTCCACGCATCATCATCAGCGATGGAGGGTCGCACTTCATCAACCGGAAGTTTAAGGCACTTCTATCGAAGTATGGGGTAACCCACAAGGTAGAAACCCCTTATCACCCTCAAACTAGTGGACAGGTCGATATCTCGAATAGAGAAATTAAAGCAATCTTGGAGAAGACCGTCTCTAGGACTAGGAAAGATTGGTCCATGAAGTTGGACGACGCTCTTTGGGCTTACAGGACCGCATTCAAGACTCCCATTGGTACCACCCCTTATAATTTGGTATATGGGAAGTCTTATCATTTGCCCGTTGAGTTAGAATACAAAGCGTATTGGGCGATCAAATGGTTGAACTTTGACATCAAGGAAGCCGGTGAGAAGCGGTTATTGGATATCAATGAGCTGGAGGAGCTGCGTTTGAACGCTTATGAGAACGCAAAAATCTATAAAGAAAGGACGAAGAAATGGCATGACAAGCGTATCATTCCTAAGGAGCTTAAAGAAGGAGATTTAGTTCTACTCTTCAACTCCCGCCTCCGCCTCTTTCCAGGTAAGTTGAAATCTAGATGGACCGGACCTTATGTTGTGAAACATGTTTTCCCTTATGGTGCAGTTGAGATTTGGGGAGAAACGAGTGGAAGCTTCAAGGTCAACGGTCATAGACTTAAGAAATACAAACCAGAAGTTCCGGTTGAGGAGGTTGCACCGCTATACCTTGTTTGAGAGATGCCGTACGGTCCAGCTAGCGACCTTAAATCAAGCGCTTCTTGGGAGGCAACCCAAGGTATTGCTTTCTTTTCCCTTTTTCTAGTCTAGCTTTAGATAGTTTGCTTTTGCTTTGCTTTGTTTTGTTTTTAGCGTCCTAGACAGACAACAGGTGATATCTAAGGAAGAAATACAACCCAGGAGCAAAACTGGAAGGACAGAAGTTCGAGAATTTGAGAAGACGGAGTTTGACTGAGACACATCTCGGTTGCTGTCACAGCACCTCGACCGAGATGCTTCTTGAGCAACCGAGGCGACTAGGGTTTCTGAAGACTCACCTTGGTCTGTACACCTCGGTCCAGTCGAGACCATCTCGACCGAGGTGACAGCAGTTCCAGAAAAGGGTATAAAAGGGGGCTGAAATTTCTCTCTTCTCCCTTTACCTTCCCCTCGACCGCGGCGCACATTTCACCTCGTTTCTTCGTTTCTCGCTCGTTTTCGACGATTCTCGCTTCAAAACTGCTAGGAAAGGGTAGAGGATCGTTTTGCAACCATCAATCTGCAGCAAAAACGAACCGAATCGACCAAATCTGGGTAAAATCCGAAAAAACCCTAACCCCCTCTTCTTCCGCTTATTCCTTTCGATTTGGGCTTTGGTTGCCCCTGCATTCTGCTGTAAAAGGATTAAGTACCCCATAGGAACCTTTGGTAGTGATTTTGGGGGAAAAGAACTGGATTTTTGAGGGAATCGATCGAGCAGTGTTTCGCCTCGGTCCAGTCGGCCTGTGCCTCGGCCGAGGTGTTCTACAGATTTGTCAGGGCAACCGAGGTGATCTGACAGGTTGCAGAAAATGAGTTTTGACAGGCAGTTGGTCTTGAGAGACAGATCTTCTCCTTCTCCTTCTTCTTCCTCCCGCCGTACTAGACCGGTGATCCACGAGCGACACTAGGTCGACTATGACCGCATAGCGGCCCGTCAAGTCGTTGCACCACGCTTCCTGGACATATCTGTTTTTGATTGCCTCTATGTTGATGAGGATTTGAGGCGGATGGTATCTGCTGTGGGGCTGGAGCAGTTCACTGAGATCCGAGCTCCGGCCTACTTGGAGCCGACCCTAGAGTTTGTCAGCTCCGTCACCTACTTGCCCACCGAGCGCGCCATCAAGTACCGATTGATGAACCGGAATTATCTAGTTCCCTTGGACCACTGACGGGACATCTTTGGTTTCCCGATCCCTACTGTTGCTGATTTTCCTTCTCGAGCTGTAGCTCGAGAGTTCTGGGGACAGATTGCTCATGTGGTTGAGCACGCAGACAGATGGAGACCTGGAGATTCCAGGGAGAAGATTATATTCCATCTGGCTTTTAGACTAGCTCACAGGATCTTCAGTGAGACTCTTCTGGCGCGTACTGAGACGCCCCAGAAGATCAGGCAGGGTGAGCTTCTGAGTCTGTATTGCATGGTGACCGGAGGAGTTCCGGACTTTGGGATGATGCTGGCTGAGGATTTGCACAGGATAAAGGCGAAGGCCAAGGGAGATATCTGCTGCGGAGAGATAGTGACTCATATAGCGAGTTACATGGACTTGGATCTGAGCGCATGCACTATGGTGGCGGCTGCCAAGCCGCTCGGGCTTCAGGAGATGATCACCAGGAGGATACTGGTTCCTCGTGGTCTTACTACGCCATATGTGGCGATGCCCTGGGAGCAGACTACACCCCAGGGTATTAGGTGGTCAGCTCAGTTCTCCGTATATGATCCACATTATTGGCAGACTACGTGGATCCCACTGATGGAGGATGCCAGAGAGGCAGCAGCAGCAGCTCAGGGGCCAGCTGAGGAGGATGAGGTAGAGGAGGATGATGGGGATGATGAGGATGGCGGTGCTCCCATGGATACGGGCACAGATACAGCTGGGACCAGTGCGCCGGTCATTGATTTAGATGACGATGAGACTGAGGAGGAGCCGACTGCAGCACCAGCACGTCCTGCTAGGCGTAGGGTACGCAAGCAGAGGGATCCACTTGCTCACCGTCGGATCGATGATCTGACGAATCAGATGATAGATTCCTACGCTGCCCTGTCCCTGGAGATCAGAGAGATGCAGGAGAGAATACATTACCAGCACACGATGGCTGAGATTCAGTTTCAACACGTCATGGGCTATCCTTTCGACCCATCTCAGCACCCGTATGTGCCACCACCACCACCACCACCACCACCACCGGATCGGGATTATTGAGAGCTTGTAGGATTTTCTTTCTTTATTTATTATGCAGCTCAGCTTTGTCTGGTGAGTACTTTGTTTCTCTAGACTTATTTTGACCCATTGGGACAATGTGTCCCAAGTATGGGGTATTTGATGTTATTTGACTATGGATGTATGACTCGACTCTATTTGGATATTTATGTTTTATTTTGCTCTATATGCTTATCTGAGACTACATGCATGCATACAGGTTATTTGATTGAGAAAAACGTCAAAAACTGGTTTGATAAAATTTTTTTGACCTCGACCAAAGTGATTCTGGCCGAACGAGGTACTTCACCTCGATTGACTTAGAACATCTCGACCGAGGTGGTTTAACTGAGACAGTTTTCGAAACGATTTTGTGCTTCTTATCTGGATATGACCTCAGTGATGATTTTGTTTGCTGACTGGTTTTGAAATCTTTATATGTTTGAAAGGTTTTATGATATGTTTAAGTTGCTAAATGCTTTGTTTGAAATTTGTGGCATGTTTAATACTTTGTTTTTATCCAAATTATGTTGGATTTGAAGGTTGACACCATATTATGAGTTCTCTCACTTTCTGCTTGGGAAGACCAAGGCAATTCACTCTCTTCTCTTCTTCTTCTTGATCATGCTTAGCCCCTCATATACATATTTGCCTCCCTTTACCTATCCGGGAATTTGGAAGCAAGCGAAAGTGAAAAGCAAGTGAAAGAAAAGTTGAGATGTTGGCTGAAAGTTAGAAAGAAACATATAGGTTTGGGGAAGTCAATCATGATGATGAGTAACTCGGCACCATTCACATAGCCAGGTGTTTGTGTCTTGCCAAAGTCGGATTGAGCAATATTCCTAACGGGTCATGGTATGTGCATCAAGGGTTTGAGGCATCTTGAGAAATTGATGATTGTTGATTTCCTAGGTTTCGCTTATTGTGCACCTCTGTCCATGCATCCCAAAAGGTAAAGTAAAAAGTAAATAAGCAAAGATTATTGGCGGAAGATGTTGAAGTTCAAAAGGAAGTGAAGAAAATATCCTTTTCCCGGATTCTAGCACCACACTCCCTATATACATCCCACCCTCACACGTTTCTTGACCTTCTCTTGAAAAGCCCTTGAGACCTCGAGCTTGTTGATTGATTTAGTGGTTTAAACTGGATTATACATGATTAATTTTGATGATTATGATTTATTATGCATTCTATGATTTTATGCAAAGATGAACAACTTTCTTATATTTATAAAATGTTTTGATCATGTTTTGATTTTAAATTTCATGAAGCATTCTCTTAGAGTGATCTATGATTGTAGCACACCATTAAAATGTTTTTAAAGAATTTTTCATTGATCTTTATGACCTATAATCCATTCTATCTTGTATTTTATATTCGGAACTTGCTTGGGGACAAGCAAGGGCTAAGTATGGGGTATTTTGATAGCATGAATTATTGTCTATATTTTGGGACCTGTTTAGACGTTTTATCTTCAATAATCTGCATGTTTGAATGTATATTATGTGATTATATTGTCGTTTTATCTACCTTTGCGGGAATCGAGGTCTACACCAAGTTTCGTTGTAATCGTAGGTAAAATGGCACGTTTTGGATCAAAATGGAGCTAAAGGAGCTAAGGAGTCATTGGAGCTACATTCAGGAGCTTAAGGGAAAATCCAGGAATCATGAAAATGGATTGAAGATTCACTTTGGACCAGATTTAAGAGATTTCACATTCAGTTGTGAATCACCTCGGTCAGCTACAGTACCATCTCGACCGAGGTGATCCAGAGGAGCTGCTCGACCGAGGCGAACACCTTGGACGCGGCGAGAGATATATTTTATTCTTGGTTGAGATCTTTTATTTTTGGAAAGAAGATCTTATATTTTTAGGCTGGATTCCTGGAAGGAAGAAGATAATTTAGCCCATATATTTTACCTATTTTTATGGGAAAAGATCTTTGTAAGATATCTTATCTTTGGAGGGTAATTTTCCTATAAAAAGGGTTGGATTTTCCACAAATCGAACGTGTGCTTACACCCCGCAACATCCGCTAACGGCTGGAAAACACCCACTACTGTTGGGAGATTTGAAGAACCTTTTTGAAGGTTGAAGGAAGATTGAAGGAAGGAAGTTGATAGCTTTTATAGCTTTTGTGAAGGGTTTTGTAAGACTTTCTTAGATTCCCTTCTTTGTTGATTGTCTTGTTGGATTGTGATCCAAGGAACGCTTGTTTGTTTGATAATTGATTCAGTTATTGAAGCCTTTCTCTTAAGGTTTTTGTGTTAATTATTCACCTTCTTCCCTTATATTTGATTATTGCTTTCATGATGATGATTGGCTAATTTCTTTGTGTGATTCTAGGGTGATTGGCTGAAGGTTGTGGGAAAAACAATGATAGAATAATCTTAATCACAGTAGGACCCTGAAAATTCGAGCCTTTAACCTTAAACCTAGAGCATCTCGCTCAGTCGATGAACATCTCGGTCGGGGTGGAATTCGTCTGACCGAGGTGACCTGTCTGATCCGAAACTGAGAGTTAAGTGTTAAAGTTTGTCAAATCCTATTCTTATTACACCTTTCCTGGTTCAATGCAAGCCTAGGATGAGACTTACCCGGTAATTCCTTTGTTTTTTTACCAAAGATCATAAGTGTAGGTAATAAAGGTTTATCCTTTATTGGGGTTTGAGTGTGCTTCCATCTCATCTTTGTGAGTTAGCTTGAGACTTACCCGGTAAAGGTTGATTCTATTCCCTTAGGTGGTGTGTTAGTTTGAGGTTATAGTTCTTTTCCTTAATTCCTTGAGACTTACCCGGTAATAGGAGTTACGGTTTGGGATTAGTGAGTAGTGAGACTTACCCGGTGATCTATTCCATTTTAGTAACACCTTCCCTTTGCAAAATCTCAGCTTTGTCCACTTATCTTTAGATCTTGAGTTGGAACCACAACTAGATGCTTTAATCCCTAGAATTGCATATTTTCTTAATTGACTTTTTATCATCTTTGATTGTTTTGATCACTATTGTGGTTAGTAATTACATAAACTACCTACACCTACTTTGTTTCACTAAGTCCCTGTGATCGACCCCTGAAATTTCTTGCTTTTTACTACGATTGACCCGTACACTGTGGGTTCGCATCCTTGTTTTAAGCTTACATCTAGGGTTTTAAATTTAAAGCTTGCACACACCGTTTGGAGCGAACATTATCACCAGCTGAGGGTGAGAGATCAGGACATACCTAAGACGGCATTCCGGACTAGGTATGGTCATTATGAGTTTGTAGTGATGCCATTTGGGCTCACTAATGCACCAGCAGTGTTCATGGAGTTGATGAATGGAATATTCATCGACTTTTTAGACCAGTTTGTAGTGGTCTTCATTGACGACATCCTAGTTTACTCTAGGAGTCGAGAGGAGCATGCCGGACACTTGAGGACAATATTGCAGATTCTGCAGGATAGCCAACTGTATGCTAAGCTATCCAAGTGTGAGTTTTGGATGTCAGATGTGGCTTTCCTAGGCCACGTGGTGACTGCTGAGGGTATTAAAGTCGATCCGGCGAAGATCGAGTCAGTGTCTTCTTGGCAACCTCCTAAGAATGTTAAGGAGGTTCGCAGCTTCCTAGGTTTGGCATGTTATTACCGCCGGTTTGTGGAAGGGTTCTCTCTGATTGCCCGACCACTTACTTGTCTTCTGAGGAAGACTACTCGGTTCGTCTGGTCTGAGCCGTGTCAGCAGAGTTTTGAGGAGCTGAAGAGGAGATTGACGTCTGCTCCGATTTTAGCATAGCTTGAGGGTACCGATGACTTCGTGGTATACAGTGACGCATCCAAGCTAGGCTTGGGGTGTGTTTTGATGCAAAGGGGTAAGGTCATAGCATATGCGTCTCGATAGTTGAAGACGTATGAGGAGAACTACCCCACACATGATCTAGAGTTGGCTGCAGTAGTCCATGCTCTTAAGATCTAGCGTCACTATCTCTATGGGGCGACATGTCAGATTTTCACAGACCATAAAAGTCTGAAGTATATATTCACTCAGCGTGAGTTGAATAACCGCTAGAGGCGGTGGTTAGAGTTGATCAAGGACTTCGACCTTGAGATTCTCTACCACCCCAGAAAGGCGAATGAAGTAGCTGATGCTTTGAGCCGGAAGACGCCTAGGGAGAGGGCGATAGCCCGGTTGACGGTACAGCCACAGTTGCAGAGAGATTTGGCTTGATTAGAGATAGACATTCAGTTTTTCGATTCAAATCGCCAGTTGGCTACCTTGGAGTTACTTCCTGATCTGTTGGATGAGATCCGACAAAAGCAGGAGACTTGCCCGACTTTGACCAGGATCCGAGACAAGATGTCTCGAGATGAGGCCCCACAGTTCACTATTGGTACTGATGGAGTGATGAGACGTCAGGACCGTGTTTGTGTGCCGTCAGATAGTGAGTTAAGACAGAGGATACTAGGTGAGGCTCATGCTACCCCATATTCAGTACATCCTGGAGCGAGTAAGATGTACAAGGATGTGAGACGGTCCTTCTGGTGGAGTGGTTTGAAGCCCGACGTGGCTCGGTATGTAGCTCAGTGTGCAACCTACCAGTAGGTCAAGATTGAGCATCTCAGGTCCGGAGGAGAGCTCCACCCACTTCCAGTACCACACTGGAAGTGGGAGGATATATCTATGGATTTTGTCACAGGGTTGAGGCTCAACAGAGGTTTTGATGCTATTTGGGTAGTGGTAGACCGTCTGACGAAGACCGCACGTTTCATTCCGATTAAGGAAACGTGGCCGGTGAGCCGTCTAGCTGAGGAGTTCACCAGACACATTGTTAGACTCCATGGAGTAGCGAGGACTATCGTCTCCGACAGAGATGGACATTTTACCTCGAGATTTTGGAAGCAGGTTCATACTGCTTTGGGAACGAGTCTCCACTTTACCACCGCCTACCACCCACAGACCGACGGTCAGTCTGAGAGGACCATCCAGACATTAGAGGACATGTTGCGGGCTTGTGTACTAGATTGGGGACAGGTATGGCCAGATCATCTTCCACTGGTAGAGTTTTCGTATAATAACAGTTGGCACGCGTCTATTGGGATGACCCCTTATGAGGCTTTGTACAAGCGGAGATGTCGCACGCCACTATGCTAGGATGAGCCTAGTAGAGCTGATGGAGTAGCTCCAGATCATATACAAGATGACATCGCTCGGATTGCCTTTGTTCGGGAGCGGATGTTAGCAGCTCAGAGTCGCCAGAAATCCTACGCCGACAAAAGGCGTCGACCCTTGGAGTTTAGGGTGGGTACTCAGGTGTGGTTGAGAGTGTCACCGACGAGAGGAGTCAGACGTTTCGGCATTAAGGGGAAGTTGAGTCCCCGATATGTCGGACCTTTTGAGATCTTGGAGAGAGTGGGAGAGGTGGCCTACAGATTAGCACTACCTCCGAGACTAGAGGGTGTCCATCCGGTCTTCCATGTATCTCAGTTGAGAGAGTACATCCCGGATCCGAGACACGTTATCAGCCATGAGGATCTGATAGTTGAGCCCGATCATACTTTTGTAGAGTACCCAGTAGTTGTCTTGGAGCGCAATACTAGACGTCTACGGTCCAAGGAGATACCTATGTTGAGGATCCAGTGGTCTAGACGAGGAGCTGATGAGGCCACTAAGGAGACCGAGGAGAGTATTAGACGTAATTATCCCGCGTTCCTTGCGGGGTTAGATGTCACTTTTGTAGCGACGAGTTAGTACACGGATGTTGTGTTGTGTGACCATTCATGTTTTATATTGGATTGAGTAGTTATGTTATAATGTTATGCGTGTCTACAAGCCGAGACGGGAAGAAGACCACCTTGCGCCAGAGCCGCCTGCAGCATCCCGAAACGGTGAGTACGGTTGAGCCCTCCTTCATTCCGTGTTGAACCTTTGCTGAATCATTGTGGTGCATAACCAGCGCTAGACGTCTTCTACCGGTCGGCCCTTGCACCGCCAACCTCGATGGAGTTCTGCAGCAGACTTCCTCCAGAGGCTAGTATACCGCCTCGCTTCGCCACCCTCCTGCACCGAGAAGACGAACCAGAACCCAGCCGGAAGAGAGAAACCGCCAGGAGTCCCGCCGCCTTGACTGCAGATACGTTGCCGCCAGCGCCTCCCTGCCGGACTATAACGCCGGTAAGGCTCCATTCTTCCCTCTGCTTCTCTGCGGTGGTGTCGGGCTAACCGGTTCTGTTGGGCCTTCCTGATGCTCTGTTGTATGTTGATCTATAGACTCATATGTGTATAGGGGTGCTGAACGTATAAGTGTATATATACGTATAGGAGGAGTATGAAGGTATATAAATATATACATGTACAAGTATAGTGTATAGGTGTATGTACATATAGATGTAGGAGTTTAATGATATAAATAAATATATAAGTTTAGATATAGTTTTGAAAGATATAATTATATATATATGCACTACAGTGTACATAGAAGGGGATGTTTAAATGTGTAAGAATAGGATATATATAGGTATAATGGTAATGTATATATATATAAGTATATGTATATATATGTATTAGAGTAGTACGATCGGGTGGTGTGCACTAGATATGAAGGTCGCGGTGGTTCCGAAGAGGGGACACGGATTATAGTGGTTAACGAGTTCCACCTACGATAAATATTTTTTTTAAGGATTTGTGTTGTAACTTAAGCTAAGCTTGTATAGTAACCCCTTGAATTTATAGATCTTAATAACTTTAGAATCTCTAGTAACTATCCTTGAGAAACAGATTATGTAAATAAGTCCTAATAGATAATATGAAAAGTTAATGATCAACTTGTGAGAGTTTCGAGATAAGGGGTAAAATAGTCTTTTTAACCTAAGAGAGTTGTTTTTCGTAAACTTTCCTCTTGAGATTTGTACCTCTTAGAAGTTGATAACTTCTAAGAGTAGGATGAAATTTTGATACACATGCCTTGTTTAGCAGGCATTTGAGTTACCACGGGTACGGACCGAGTTGAGATTTGGGAAAGTGATCTTTGATCGAGGTAAGTCCTTGCGACTTACTTAGCCAGTTTCTGGATATTAGTTGGGTGATAATGGTTGTGTGTGTGCAATGTGTGTGATAATAATAATAACAACTTGTTAGGACGACCATGGTTATTATGGTTTAAGACCCAAGTGTATTATAACGGGCCGTGACATCACTACCCAGCTCTGACAAGAGACTGGGAGGTTCTCTATACCCATACCATACAGGTACAAGGTGAGATGCATCGGATCCATTCCTGATGGGTACACGGGGGCGGAGGCGAGGTTTGGGAATCCCTCGTGTCACAAATTAAGTATCATTAGTATGAATGAATGACCTAATTGAAGATAATAAATGAATTGCGTGAAAGCATGATGGGTGTTTACTTTTGATGTGTGTGTGTGTGCTGTTATTATTCTTCTAATGTTTAGATAACTAGCTAATGGTTGTTTTGTTGTGTTTTTAGATTTACCGCAAGTTAGAGTAGCAGCTGAGTGATCCGGAAGTAGTGGTCAGCCGGGTCTCCGTACTCCTTAGAGTGGGGGTTTGGGTTATTACTTTGTCGTTCTTTCCTTTTGTTAAGACAGTTAGTCTTTTTCCTTTGTTTAAGAACTATAGGCTGCTAGACCTTGTTGCATTCATTCCTTTAAAAATACTATTTCATGAATTTCGGTTTTTCTTATTTGTGTCTTGTTGTAAGATCCTAGTAATATTATTGTCAAACTGAGGTCGGGACCCATTGTGAGGTCCTAACCAGTAACGTCCCGAGTTCTGAGAATTCGGGGTGTTACAGTGCAGAGGCGTTAACACCCACCGCCATGGTTGTTGTGTGCACGAGGGAACTTGTTTGCTATCTTTTGTGTGGCGGCTTAGTGCAAGGACCGGCATCGACGACAACCACCGAGGTTTTTGTGTGCAAGAGGAGGCGTTGGTGGAGGAGGAGATGGGAGGAGGAAGCCGACAACCATGGACTGCGTGATTGGGAGAGAGATCGACGTTAGAAGGAGGAGGCTAGGGTTACGTTAAATGGAGTTAGGGCAAGAAGGGAGGAGGTAGAGGAAGAATGTGTTCTTGGATCCAACCCTGTTGGGCCCGGAATGGAAGTCCTCGTGGGCCTCGCAAGCTTGCATTCATAAAGGACCGTACAGTAAGCCTTACCGGTTAATAACTCATTTAGCAGTTTAAGGTCGATAGACCGATTTGCGTATTTTAAGTGAGTAGGGTCTCACACAACTCCATATCACCTAAAGTGATAAGACGTCGGAGATGTCCAAAACCAGTCAAGGTCCGGTTTGCTTCGTAATAAATCGGGAATGAAATTTCTGGATATTACAGGTGAGAATGTCACCTTCTTTCACATGTCACTTGACGCTCCTCATGATTCATCGGTTATGGTCGCGTCCAAGAACTTAACCCTAACTTACGTCATAAATAGTGCGAATTTGGTTTAAATTAGACCTTCAATTCTTCAAGCAATAACACTCGAGCAGGGATTCAAGTCTTCAATAAAAATTCAACTATGAAATTCTTTTTTAAAAAAAAGGATTTGGGCAATGGAACGCCTTCAATCGAAGTTTGGAAGTTTTTTCAGGGACAGTTTAGGTAAACCCAATACTCTAAATATTGACACTCATCGATATATGCTTCAAAACATTTAGATTTAATACGTCGGGCATGAAGTAGTTTTTTTGTCATAGTTAATTCCCCAACCTTTACACCCTAAATATATATGGTAATATCTAGGACATAAAGTCCTAACTCTTTTTTAAAAAATTTCAACTGATTCTATACATCATAATTCCAATGTTCGGGGTAATTTTAGGATAGTATAATGTGAATTTTTCAGTATCGATACCTTATTTAAATACCAACTTACAAACTAACTATATTTTAATAATTATAATCAATAATTTCCTTCTTATAAAACTGTCATATATATATAAAGAGAGAGAGAGAGTTTGGCTCACATGTAAACAACCCTTATAGTGTTCAATGAGAACACACATTAACCATAGGATTGCTTTGATCTAATAGTCTTGATTAAACCAAATTTTAAGGAATATTTTACTCCACTCTCCAATTAAAGAGGGTGCATTACACTCTCCATAGTAATTATAGTCAAATATGGTAGTTAGAGATTCTCTCTCTAATTGTTATTATCCTAATCTCCACATTTACATCCAAATCTGGTTTTCAACGTGAATTCATATTGCCCTTTTTTTCATTTCTCAATTCATCATTCACCATAGTTGATATCAACAACATTTCTAAATCAATTCAATTATCGTCTTCTTCTAGTTAATATTGTACAAAAGTATTCGTCTGTGTTCATGAAAATATTCGTCAATATACTTATAAGAATTCATTCATGATACCGATATTATTCGTTCATGTCCAACAAATTTTAGTCAATTATTGATAACTGAAATTAATAGTTAGTGGTACATAAATTATTTATTTATAAAGTGAAAAATATTCGCTCATAATCTGAAGAGACCAATGTTTCAATCTTCGGACAATTCGCAAACATATACGTATACGAAGATATCCGTCCATGTTACTTAAAATACTCGTTAGTGTACTATTAAATATTTGTTAGTGTTACTGAATATATTCGTACATATGATATAATATAGGGTATCATTCAAGTAAGGCCCATTATTGCGGTACGGCCGTGCGGCCGTACCGCAGGGCGACACGTGTCCCGAAAAAAAAAAAAAAAAAAAAAAAATTTTTTTTTTTTT
>BSUD01000006.1:34607611-34650609 GCA_033239045.1 Fagopyrum esculentum
TGAAAGTAATAGTTCAAAACTTATTAAGTAATAGTTCATAACTTCTAAAAGGATAGTTCATGAATTATAATAGAATAGTTCATAGTGCAAAATTTATAAAGGAGTGAAAGTAATAGTTCAAAATTTATTATGGGATAGTTCATGAATTATAATAGAATAGTTTAAAGTGCAAAAATTTATAAAGGTGTGAAAGTAATAGTTCAAAACTTATTATGGGATAGTTCATGAATTATAATAGAATAGTTCATGGATTATATTAAAAAGTAATAGTTCATGAATTATATAGGAATAGTTCAAAGTTTATAGGATAATAGTGCATAAATTATAACATGGTAGTTCAAATAAATTTTCATTAGTTTCCGTATAAAAAAAAAAAAAAAAAAAAAAAAAAATTTTTTTTTTTTTTTTTTTTCGGGACACGTGTCGCCCTGCGGTACGGCCGTACGGCCGTACCGCAAAAAGAGGGCCGTACCTGAATAATTCTCATATAATATATTCGTTGCAAAATTTAGTTATTCAATTGTTTCCAGTAACTCGTCGCACATACACGGACAAACCACCACAAATTGCCGGATAAAAGACATATAACCACCGAATATTTACACCATTTAGTGTCGAATAAAAACTAATGTACAATAATTCATGTATATGACATGGAATAACAAATTTTGTTCATCACATCAAAGAAGGTTTCAAGCACCACAAAAACATATTAAATCTTAATCTAAGCAAAATCAATGTCCTTCTCATTTTGCAAAATATATTAACATACATCAACGAATAAAAACTCAATAAACAGTGAATACAAATCCAATAGCATATGCTTCTCTTGTACTGTTGAGGATGGGGAAAACCATGAATTCCGGTTGGTCTGCAATTATGACAAATTTGGAGTCGTACAACAAGATTGTTGATGGTAATGATGTAATATCGACATGAGCCTACAAGGATGAAGGAAAGCGAGGCTTTTGAATAGTCTCGAGCGAAATTGATGGTGAGCGAGACGAAATTGGTCTCATAGACGGTTGAGTCGCGATGCACGAGACTAAAGGAATGTTGGAAGGGCACCTGAGGCGTTCGAGGGAGAGTCATGGCAAGGTCAAGTCCGGATTCTGCGAAGAAAACCGGTGTGAGGCCAAATCTGGTTTGGAGACAACAGTGGTGCCTTCATTGGACGAACGACAACAACCCTAATCATCGTTGAATCGCCCTTGCTTGCCATTGGATTCGTTTCACAAATAATCGGTTATTGAGTGATGATGGAAGATTTGAATGAGAGATTCTAGGGCCATATAAGGAAACAAATCTTTTATATACAATAATGGAGCAAATTGGGCAAAATTTGGTTTTCACGCGCAGCCAATTCCCCCACTCTCATTCTAATTTGTTTTATTTTTATTTTTTTTCCTATTTATTATGGTTATTCTTGACCATCTACTACTCTAATCTTACGGGTTAGATTTGTTCTCTGTAATACCCAAAATTTTATTTCCGTTATTCCTTTCTTTTTTATTTTCTTTATCAACATAAATCTTATCATTTTATGTGAAATTATTACTCACGTAAAATGATAAAGATTTCACAATAATTCCTTCCTTTGACAATTCTATCATTTTATGTGAAGAGTTAATCACATGAAATGCTTCTTACCAACTTTTATGATTTTATGTGGAGTTTTGATCACATAAAATACTACTTATAACACTCTTGCAAGAGTAGAATGAGATGACAAGCCTTTGACAAGGCAACTTGACAAGTCCATGGCAAATCCATGACAATGTCCAAACAAGCCCATCCAAGCCTTGCTTCCTTCTTGTCCAGCCCATGTGCAGATTTGCTTCAGCCCAAGCACAACCTTCTTCAGCCTTGCAGCAGCTCCACGCCAGCCCAGCTCTAAGCCCATCTAGAAGTGCTACGTTTCCAGCCGCTACCCTTCCTCATGCTTCTTTCGATTCTCTCCTTCACGTGAAACCCTGAGAGGCATCTATTCTCAAGACTCTGACCGCCAGCCTCAATAGCCTTCTGCACGTGGATCTCGCAAGCAGCAATCCATCCAAGTTCTTGTCTCCTTTGCACCACGTACATCAGCCCGACCTTATACTCCCCTCTGCGACAGGAGGAAAGAAAAGCCGGAGGCACTCCCTCCCTGCAGCACGTGAAGCAGTACACTCCCAAGTAGCCCTTCCCTGTCGTGCAACCGCAACCAACAACATAGGGACAGATCACGCCTCTCCTCTTCTGTGCAACAGCTGGCTCGACAACAACCTTGTGCCACCTTCTTGCTCCTTTTCGAGTCTTGCAATCGGGTAAGGTTGATGCCCTTCTCTTCCTTGCACTGCCTTCCACACTTTTCATGCCTAATGGGTTCCCATTATGTCTCCAAATCATACTCAGATCAGCCATAGAAGGAGCTGTGAAGATTCATACTTTTTTGAGTTTTCAATAAGTGTCAAACAGTCAAGTTCAGGGCCGGATTTAGGTAAGCAAAACTCTTCCGTTGTGGCTGAACTTTTGATATGATATAGTTGACATATTGTTGTAGAACATATTAAAATTTATAAGGAATCCAGCGAGTGGTTTAGGATTTATGATTTTTCAAAGATTGGGTCGTAAGCAGTTTTTTTTCCTGTTGTGCTGAGTGTTGGAAAACTGCATGTTGATACAGTTTTGTGATCCAGATTTGGGTAGATTAGATTCCTCCTTTGTTGCTGATTTTCGGATATGTTATAGTTGGAATTGTATAATATAACATACTGAAATTTGAGATTATTCCGAGTTATAGTTTAGGAGATATGGTTCTCCAAAGTTGGTTCCTCATGCAATTTTTGTAAGTATGCTGAATATTCTAAGTGTTGAGAAAAAAAACTGCTTGTGATGCAGTTTTGTGACATAAATTTGGATGGGTTATTGACCTCTGTTGGGCTTGAATTTTGGATATGTTGTTTATGGATATACATAGTAGCATGTGCTAAAGTTTGAGAGCAACCCATGGGTTTAATCCGGATTTGTGATGTTCCGAAGTTGGGTATAAGTATAGTTTGGTTTTAGAAGAGTTGTGCTAGGTTTTAAGTGTGTGTTCTTGGAGATGGCTTGGGATTGTGTATCTTTATGGATTATCTCATAGGGAATCATGGTTGGGCGTGTGAGTAAGAGTCTCAATATGTTTTGGGATTTAGTAATAGTATGTTAGTTGAGCCTTAGTAGTAGATAGTCAGTTTGAATGATAGTCATCGTTCAAACTCAATAGATCTTCTCCTTTTAGAGTTAGACTTTATGTCTTGTGGTTTGTGCGGAAGTTCTTGAGACTAGGTTTGGGAAACCCTAGCATATTGTAATATGATTGTGTGAGGGTCAGTGAGACTAGAAGTAGTAACCTTCTAGCGTATTGTTATATGATCCTGTAGAGATCATTGAGACTAGAAGTTGAGGACTTCTAGTGTAACACCCCAAATTTTATAACTTAGGGAGTTACTGGTTAGGACCGCACAGTGGGTCCCGACCTTAGTTTGACAACAACTTAACGAGATCTTACAACAAGGCACAGATAAGAAAAATCAGAAATCATAAAATAGTTCTTAATAATGCATGAATGTGACCAGATCGACTACAGCCGGAAAACGGAATATAACAAAGTACGAAAGGAAACAATGTTCAACTGTAAAACCCACAAATGCAGAAACTGTAAAACATCCTAAAGTACGACACCCCGGCTGACCACTACCATCTGGATCACTCGGCATGTGCTCTAACCTGTGTCAAGTCTAAACAACATATCAACAGTTAGCTAACTATCCAAATATAAGCAAAAATGATAACAGCACAAACACAAGCAGAAACAAAAATAAATAAACATCATGCTGGCACTCAACCAATTATTATCTATTATTTAAGTGATTCACATTATTCAATTTAAGTTGTGGCACGAGAATTATTATTAATTCTCGCCTCCGTTCCTTATCCAACTGGTGTAGGTCTAGCTGACTTCCATTGGTAGCATCACTACAAACCATGTATGGACTAGTCCCGAAAGAAACCCCCAGCGCCAGCCAGCTACTGAGCAGAATGCCACCGCCCGTTACTCTTAGGCCAAACTATAGGTCGGTAATTATATATCACAACCTATCTCTCTAAACATTTCAATCACACACCACCATCATCATTTATACTCATATTTAGAAGTCAGCTAAGTAAGCCCAAAGGACTTACCTGTTATAACGCTCGACTCTTTATAAACCACTCGCTCTGTAAATTGTAACCACTCAGTTGCCTGTCAAAGGCGATAAGTGTATTAGCACACTCTCACGTAGATAGAAGTCTAAAACTTCTAAGATCGAATAAGGTATTAAGACATACTAGTTACAGTATTAGTTTAGGGTAAAATGACCATTTTACCCTTGGTTTCGATTTTCTCGAAAACCCTAAAATTCATGTCTAAACTCCTATTTGAGGTTCTAAATTTATATTCTAACTCCTAAAATTTAATTTGGTTCCAAACTGACATTTTTCCTATGTTTCTATTTTCCGGAAGAATTGTAAAGTCGAACTTCGGTTCTAAATATAAAATTCTTAACGGCTTATAATAATTCCGAATTAAATCTCTAGATCATCTATGAGGTTCTATCTAACCTTAGGAGAAAGAATCTCTCCAAATTGTTCAGCCAATGTTCCTATAAAAATTCACAAAGTCGGTTCCTTCACTCTAATTTCCTATACTTAGCCAAAAATTTAAGTTTACCAAAACTGCTCAACTACCTAACTTCGGGAGCTCATAACTTTCAATCCGACCGTTCATTCCTTCCCAAATTTTAATATGCTAAACTACATATATCCATCTACAACATATCCAAAATTCAACGGTGGATCTTTATCCAAACGTTTAATAATTGACCGACAAGATAGGCTGTTTATAACCTAAAAGCTGAAAAGATAAATTGGAATTTACAGCAGCCCTTTATTTCCATCATTTTAATTATAAAACTCAGCAGATACCTATCACTATTTTGACTATGCTCAAGGTCGAATTACAGCAGCTCATCAATCTATCATTACGGAAATAGTATACATACAAAAGATTATACAATAACTTCTAGAGGCGAGAATTGGACTGCAGAAGAGAGGGCTCACCTCTTCAACCGTTACTGGGCTGAGATTAGACATGGTTCGGTCTACTGTTGTTCCAAAACGACTCTAGTTCGTCTCTTCTGTACAAAAGGGGAAGGCCGGGTTAGGATTAGAAGTAGAAACGGAAAAGTGAACCAAGACGGTTGCTTACACAGAGGGGGATCTGTAGCCGATGAAAGTCTAGCCTTTCGAGGAGATGTGGAGCTGCTTGATGTCCAGACGACTGTAGGGGCTGAGTACTTGTCGTTGGCTCGGTTGTGCAACAGAAGGCTGGATCGGGTCCTTGCTGGCTGGACAGTGATCTTCCGTCCGGTTTCAGGAGAGGGCAAGGTTGTTACGTGCAGAAGATTTTTGTGCAGAAGCGCTGTGTGCACCGGCTGGGACGTGAGGAAGAGCACGTTACGTTGGAGATTTCGATCAGCAGGAGAGGGAAGTGTGGCTTCTGAATGTGGACGTGAAATGGGAGGAAGGTGAGAGGTTGTACAGCGTGATTCTAGGAGCGTTTTATGGCAACTGCATCAGCTCTCTCACTGCATTTATTCCCACGTTGAAACTGCTACATCACAGCTGGGCTTGCTTCTCCTTTTGCTTCCGGTTGGGCCTGAGGAATGGGCTGGAGTTGTGCTGCTGGAGTGGCGCTGGGCTAGAGTTGAAGAAGGCGGAACAGCGGTCATCTGGGCTGGACGCGTGAAGCAGCTGGGCGGCTGGGCTGAAGGCTGTTTCGTTAACTCCTCCAGTAGATGGGCTGGAGCTGTGCTGCTGCTGAAGAGCTGGGCTGCGCATAGGCTGGGGCGGACAAGGCAGCGGACTGGACAAGCAAACTGGAGGCTGTTGGGCTGGGCTAGCTGGCTGCCGAACTGGATCCGTTGGAGCTGAATTATGGGTTAACAGATGGGCTAAAATGGCTGTAACTGGGCTCCTAAATTTAACGAGTTTCTGGCTGGGCAAGATCCCGATATATAAATATACGGACTAGGCGGATAGGGAGTTTATTATAGTTTAAGATCGGCTCAGAATTCTATCATTTTATGCGGAAGTAATCTACATAAAATGATAAACTATATAAAAGATTCTATCATTTTATGTGAAGGAATCTACATAAAATGATAAATCCTATAATAATATGTCTAACTAAGTAGACGGATATGGTCAGCTGATCGAGATCTATTTTATAACGGAAATAGACGGAATAAAAATTCCGGATTTTACATCAGTACCCCCTTAAATTAAGTTTCGTCCCGAAACTTGGACTAAGATACCTACCCCATACATTTCCCCTCGAGAAATATATTCTAGCAAGCAACTACTCACGTCATCAAGCACATAGACATAAACAATTATGTAAACATATAATCGTCTTAGTACTAACCCGTCGGTACTGAGGTAGCGGCTAACTCCGCAAAGAACTCAGGGTAGTTACGTCTAATGCTCTCCTCTGTCTCCCAGGTAGCCTCATCAACTCCTCGTCTAGACCACTGAATCCTCAGCATCGGTATCTCCTTAGAACGCAGGCGCCTAATGCTACGCTCTAGGACGGCTACTGGATACTCCACAAAAGTGTGGTCTGGCTCAACTATCAAATCCTCATGACTGATGATGTGTCTAGGGTCCGGTATGTACTCTCGCAGCTGAGATACATGAAAGACTGGGTGTACTCCCTCTAATCTCGGTGGCAGTGCTAGTCGGTAGGCAACCTCTCCGACTCTCTCTACGATCTCAAATGGGCCGACATACCGGGGACTCAGCTTCCCCTTAATGCCGAAACGTCTAACTCCTCTCGTAGGTGACACTCTCAACCACACCTGTGCACCTACTCTAAACTCCAAAGGTCGACGCCTTTTGTCGGCGTAGGACTTCTGATGACTCTGAGCTGCTAACATCCTTTCCCGGACTAAGGCAATCCGGGCGATGTCGTCCTGTATCTGATCTGGTACTACTCCATCCGCCTTGCTAGGCTCATCCCAACATAGCGGTGTACGACATCTCCGTCCGTACAAAGCCTCATAAGGTGCCATCCCAATAGATGCATGCCAGCTGTTATTATATGAAAACTCTACTAGTGGGAGGTGATCTGGCCATACCTGTCCCCAATCTAGCACACATGCCCACAACATGTCCTCTAGGGTCTGGATGGTCCTCTCCGACTGACCGTCTGTCTGTGGGTGGTAGGCAGTGGTAAAGTGAAGACTCGTACCCAGAGCAGTATGTACCTGCTGCCAGAACCTCGAGGTAAAATGTCCATCCCTGTCGGAGACGATAGTCCTCGGTACTCCATGGAGTCTCACAATATGCCTGGTGAACTCCTCTGCTAGACGACTTACCGGCCACGTTTCCTTAATCGGAATGAAACGTGCGGTCTTCGTCAGACGGTCTACCACTACCCAAATGGCATCAAAACCTCTGCTGAGCCTCAATCCGGTAACAAAATCCATAGAAATGTCTTCCCACTTCCAATGTGGTACTGGGAGTGGGTGTAGCTCTCCTCCGGATCTACGATGCTCAATCTTGACCTGCTGACAGGTCGCACACTGCGCTACATATCGGGCCACATCAGGCTTCAAACCACCCCACCAGAAGGAACGTCTTACGTCCTTATACATCTTACTCGCTCCTGGATGTACGGAGTAAGGGGTAGCATGAGCCTCACCTAGTATCCTCTGTCTCAGCTCACTGTCTGATGGCACACAGACACGGTCCTGTCGTCTCATCACTCCATCAACACCGATAGTGAACTGAGGTGCCTCATCTCGTGACATCCGGTCTCGGATCCGGGTCAAAGTCGGACAGGTCTCCTGCTTCTGTCGGATCTCACCCAACAGGTCAGGAAGTAACTCTAAGGTGGCTAACTGACGAGCTGTATCGGGGAACTGGATCTCTACCTCCAACCAAGCTAAGTCTCTCTGTAACTGTGGCTGTACTGTCAACCGAGCTATCGCCTTCTCTCGAGGCGTCTTCCGACTCAAAGCGTCAGCAACTACATTCGCCTTTCCGGGGTGGTAGAGAATCTCAAGGTCAAAATCCTTGATCAACTCTAGCCACCGCCTCTGGCGATTATTCAACTCCCGCTGAGTGAATATGTACTTCAGACTCTTATGGTCTGTGAAGATCTGACAGGTCGCTCCATAGAGATAATGACGCCAGATCTTAAGAGCATGTACTACAGCAGCTAACTCTAGGTCGTGAGTGGGGTAGTTCTCCTCATACGTCTTCAGCTGTCGAGACGCATACGCTATGACCTTACCCCTCTACATCAAAACACACCCCAAGCCCAGCTTGGATGCGTCACTGTACACTACAAAGTCCTCTGTACCCTCAGGCTATGCTAAGATCGGAGCAGACGTCAATCTCCTCTTCAGCTCCTCAAAACTCTGCTGACACGGCTCAGACCAGACGAACCGAGTAGTCTTCCTTAGGAGAGAAGTAAGGGGTCGGGCGATCAGAGAAAACCCTTCCACAAACCGACGGTAATACCCTGCCAATCCAAGGAAGTTGCGAACCTCCTTCACATTCTTCGGAGGTTGCCAAGAAGAAACTGACTCAATCTTCGCCGGGTCGACCTTAATCCCCTCAGCAGTCACTACATGGCCTAGGAACGCCACCTCTGACATCCAGAACTCACACTTGGATAGTTTAGCATATAGCTGACTATCCTGTAGAATCTGCAACACTGTCCTCAAGTGTCCGGCATGCTCCTCTCGACTTCTAGAGTAAACCAGAATGTCGTCAATGAAGACCACTACAAACTGGTCTAAGAAGTCGATGAAAATCCCATTCATCAACTCCATAAATACTGCTGGCGCATTAGTGAGCCCGAATGGCATCACTACAAACTCATAATGACCATACCTAGTCCGGAATGCCGTCTTAGGTATGTCCTGATCTCTCACCCTCAGCTGGTGATAACCCGATCTCAAATCTATCCTCGAGAACACTGACGCTCCATGCAGCTGGTCCAGCAGATCATCTATGCGAGGCAGTGGATACTTATTCTTGATGGTGACCTTGTTCAACTCCCTGTAGTCGATACACAGTCTCATTGATCCATCCTTCTTCCTCACAAACAATACTGGTGCGCCCCAGGGAGAAACACTAGGGCGTATGAAGCCCTTCTCTGCTAACTCCTCTAACTGCTTCTTCAGCTCAAGCAGCTCTATCGGGGCCATGCAGTACGGGGCCTTCGAGATCGGTCTCGTGCCCGGCTCTAACTCGATGCTAAAGTCCACACTCCTCTGTGGAGGTAGCCCTGGTAAGTCGTCCCTGAAGACCTCTGCAAACTCACATGCGACTGGTATCTCCTCTACTGTCAGGCTCTTGTGCTCCTTCATGGCATAACACCAGAAGGCCTCGCAACCCTGTGCTATCAATCTGGCTGCTCTCACTGCGCTGATAACTGTGCCGGACTTTCCGAGGTCCCAACCTCGGAATATCACTCTGTGGCCTTCCTCCGTGGCGATAGTCACAGTCCTCCTACCAATATCCAAGACGGCTCCATGTCTAGTCATCCAATCTATCCCTAATATCACGTCCTCATGTGCTAA
This sequence comes from Fagopyrum esculentum, assembly GCA_033239045.1. NCBI lineage: Eukaryota > Viridiplantae > Streptophyta > Magnoliopsida > Caryophyllales > Polygonaceae > Fagopyrum > Fagopyrum esculentum. The sequence goes on from BSUD01000006.1 coordinate 34,617,271, forward strand.
GGGCATGACTAGAAAATTTACTAACCAAATCCGGCCTCCCAGGTGAATAGGGCAGTCATAAATCTCTCGAGATCCTCTAACCTTACCCCCATCTGGTAACCCAACCACAAAAGGTACACCCTCTACTATAGCTAAGGACAACCTATCTACACATGCATCTGATATAAATGAGTGCGTAGCACCCGTATCAAATAAAACTCTCACAGGTAAGTCATGGATCCAAATAGTACCTGTGGTCGCAGGTGCTGCAGGCTGCTCAGTGTTCCTCAGCTCGAACACTCTCGATGGTCCTCCTCTGGTGTCAGTGGTACTACCACGTCCTCTGCCACGACCTGATCCCTGTGCAGTACTGTATGAAGCAGGATGTCCTGGAGCCCGGTACTGCTGCTGCTGCTGACTCGGAGCTCGGTACTGAGGAGGTCTTTGTACACTCTTCTCAGCACCTGCAGGAGAAGATCCCTGCTGAGAAGAAGCCTTGCCCTGACGGCATAAAGTAGCCCTGTGTCCCGGCTTCCCACAAGTGAAGCAAGTGACCGGTGGTTTCGGGCAGTCCGTCTTAATGTGATCACGGCCACCACAGTTAAAGCACTGTCGATCTCCACCGGGAGTCCGAACTGTAGAGTGGTAGCTGGACCTCCCCTGAGTCTGTCCTCGACCATAACCTACTACTGCTGCACTGCTACCAGCATGTCCTGTCCTCTGCCGCTTATCCGGCCCACTAGACTGAGCTGCTTTCCTAGAAGCTGGCCTATCTCTCTCATAAGCAGAGGCCCTATCCTGATAATCAGACAAGGTCTCACAGCGGAATCCAGCCAGGTAGGATCGGGTACTCTCTCTCAACCTCCTGGAGAAAAGGTACACATGCTGCTCTTCTGGAGGTGCAGATGGTCCAAGCAAGGTCAGTTCCTTCTGAAATTTCTTTATAGCTGCAGCAATCGGGATATCTTCAAATCCCGCCTCAATGAAATCCTGGAATCTCTCTCTCCTCAGCGAAACTGGACAGTACCTGTCTCTAACAATGTTCCTCATCTGCTCCTAGCTGGTGACTCGGCCACGAATGGTACGCCACCATGAATGGCCATCATCTGTGAAACAGGTCTGTATCAAATCTACCTGTCGATCCACGGGGCAACGTATTGCCTCCAAAGCAGTCTCAATCTTCCCTATCCAGTGCTCCACCTCTAGTCCTATCTCTCCGCTGAATGAGGGGACCTTCTGAGAGTTGAAAGCCTTCAACCACTCATCCGGTCTCGGTGCTCTGGCCCCAGTAGGAGCTCTATCAACATCAGCCCTCCTCTCAGATACAGCCGGCACCTGAGACACTCCCTGTGTCACCTGAGCTGACCTAGCCGGTACTACCGGTGGTACTTGAGTAAGCCTTTCAACTCTGGCAGCTTCCTCCCTGCGCTCAACATAGGCTCTGAACTCCCTATACTCCGATGCTCCAATAGAAACACGTCCCGACTCAGTAGAACGTGCTCCTTGCGCTCCAGACCTAGCGGCGGTCTCAGGCCTGACCTAGGGGCCTACACTCTCGGCTACTTCTTCTACAGCAACCTCTGGTATGCTTGCTGCAGGTGGGTCATCCCGAGGAACTCGTCCTCGACCTCTCCCTAGTGGAGGTCTACCCCCACGACCACGCCCTCTAATAGTAGGGGTGCTATCAGCTCGATCCTGTCTGACTGGGGGAAGGGGGGGACGACCCCTACCTCGGCCAGTCACTTGGGCAGTCCTAGTACGTGCCATCTGCACGAATAGTAATAACTACAGTTATAAACTAGCTAATCTATCATAACAGTACAAGTCTATAATTATTTTAAGATTACCGAGATCCGCAGAGGTAGTGGTGGTCATCCGTACTTTCTATCCCAACCCGACTCTGTATGCATTTTAAAACCAAAATTCTCTTTGGAAAACTCAGACCCTTTTCGGGTTCTGTTTATTTACTTATATGACCTTTTTAGAAGATTCAAGTGCCATTGTTGCCAACCTAGAGCTCTGATACCATGTTATAACACCCCAAATTTTATAACTTAGGGAGTTACTGGTTAGGACCGCACAGTGGGTCCCGACCTTAGTTTGACAACAACTTAACGAGATCTTACAACAAGGCACAGATAAGAAAAATCAGAAATCATAAAATAGTTCTTAATAATGCATGAATGTGACCAGATCGACTACAGCCGGAAAACGGAATATAACAAAGTACGAAAGGAAACAATGTTCAACTGTAAAACCCACAAATGCAGACCACTACCATCTGGATCACTCGGCATCTGCTCTAACCTGTGTCAAGTCTAAACAACATATCAACAGTTAGCTAACTATCCAAATATAAGCAAAAATGATAACAGCACAAACACAAGCAGAAACAAAAATAAACAAACATCATGCTGGCACTCAACCAATTATTATCTATTATTTAAGTGATTCACATTATTCAATTTAAGTTGTGGCACGAGAATTATTATTAATTCTCGCCTCCGTTCCTTATCCAACTAGTGTAGGTCTAGCTGACTTCCATTGGTAGCATCACTACAAACCATGTATGGACTAGTCCCGAAAGAAACCCCCAGCGCCAGCCAGCTACTGAGCAGAATGCCACCGCCCGTTACTCTTAGGTCAAACTATAGGTTGGTAATTATATATCACAACCTATCTCTCTAAACATTTCAATCACACACCACCATCATCATTTATACTCATATTTAGAAGTCAGCTAAGTAAGCCCAAAGGACTTACCTGTTATAACGCTCGACTCTTTATAAACCACTCGCTCTGTAAACTGTAACCACTCAGTTGCCTGTCAAAGGCGATAAGTGTATTAGCACACTCTCACGTAGATAGAAGTCTAAAACTTCTAAGATCGAATAAGGTATTAAGACATACTAGTTACAGTATTAGTTTAGGGTAAAATGACCATTTTACCCTTGGTTTCGATTTTCTCGAAAACCCTAAAATTCATGTCTAAACTCCTATTTGAGGTTCTAAATTTATATTCTAACTCTCGAGATGGCTGAGATTATATATATATATATATATATATATATATATAGAGAGAGAGAGAGAGAGGGGGGTTGACTTCCATGTAAACAGCTCTTACCATGTAAAATGAGAACAAATTGTATTTATTAGATCGTTAAATAGATGGCTGAGATTATGCGATATTAAAGGGGGGAAAATCAAAGTGGAAGAAATATTCGGGGGTATAGTCACATATATTCGGCAGTACAATCACATATATTCAGCGGTATAGTCATATATATTCGGTGTTTACATGTTCACATGGTACATATGAGTCACGATCTATATATATATATATATATATATATATATATATATATATATATATATATATATATATATATATATATATATATATATATATATATATAGGAGGGAGGGAGGGGAGGGAGGGAGGGAGAGTTCGCGTAGTTATGGCCCAATCTAATCATACGAAAACTGTGAGAGAGAGTGGGGGTATCAAAATTTAAAATTGTATACGAAATTAAGTTAATTGTTATACAAATTGAACACATCAACTTACAAACCAACTAAATTTATTAATAATTTTACGTTTGATGTTTTTTATCGTAAATTTATTTTGTTTGTATTGTATGTATCTAACATAATTTTAAAAAGAATATATGGAAAATATCAAAATTGAAAATAGCAACTTACAAGTTAACAAATTTTATTCAAGTTTTATATTGTTTGAATTAAGCATGTCCACGGGTCGGATCGACGGGTCCGGGAAGGGTGACCCGGACCCGTATAAATGGTCAACCCGCCGGGTTGGCGACCTGTCGGGTCACGGGTCAGACCCGGCGGGTCGGCGGGTTGGCCAACTCAACTTTAAAAAAAATAAAAAATAAATAAAAACAATTGGACTTAAACTTAAAAAAAAAAGAAAATAAAAAGAGAAAAATTGTTATTGTGCTTGAACTTAAATAAAAAAAAAGGGGAAGAATTGGGCTTGAACCGGAATCCCGGTTGCCTACGTATCCTCTCGGGGAGGAGGAATCATGTAATACCCGGAAAATTTTAATTTCCGTTTAATACCGTTCAAATCGGATTCCGATCCGCCAACCTAAATTCTTTTAAATAAAATAAAATGATATTTAATTTCGATTCACATAAAATGTTAAACTATGTAACCAAAAATAATTCCGTGCTTTTAAAATAAGACCGAAGAGCGGTCCCGTACGAATACCGATCCAGTTATCTTTCCACTTCAGTTAAATGAGCAGACCGGCCCATTCCTTTTTTTCGGCCCAGTGTTCTCCTGCCGGCCCATTAACTTAATCAGCCCTAACCCTTTGTTTTAACCTAAAGAGATAACCTAAACCTAATTAACCTCACCACTAATCCTGTCGCTACCTTCTGCACGCCGGCTGCTCTCTTTCGGCACTCTCGGACCCCGCCAGCACACCGCGCCGGAGATTGCCCTGGTACGCCGATCCTGCCGCCCACCAGGTAGCCGCCGTCCTTACCATCTCTTCCCTCCCTCTCTATTCTCGGACCTCATCAGTCGGAACCGCTGTTTGTTCGCACAACAGCAAGACGAATCGCAGGGGAGTGTCGCAGTGGCGGCGATCGACGCCGCAGCAAAGGTCTTCAGGCACGGCAGGTTACGTCTCTTCTCCAACCTTCCGACCGCTGTTGCCTTCGATCCCTTGTGCCATCGTTGAGACACTCGCGGATGAAGAAGAGTTGTCCATCCAACCGCCATGCAGAGGACATGAACGCCACTGCTGTTGCACAACCACCAACGCCGGTCCCCTCTCGCTAGGTCAGGTGCCGCCGACGTCGCCGCTGCTGCGGTAGGTGAGTCGGCTGACTCCTCCCCTCTTCGTTTCCTCTCATTCCTCTCTCCTGCCCATATGTTTCGTATGTTTAAAATACGAGAAACCCGGCTTTTCTTGGACCCTACAGTGACAGCCGAACCATCATCCGTCTGCATAGCAGGTACTGCTCGTCCCGAGTACGGTGTGGCGTTGGATTCTCTTCACTGCTGCAGACAGGTTAGCCGCTGAACTTCAGCCTCGTTTAGCTTATCTCCCGTCTCGCCAGGAAGGCTGTCGTTGAGCCCGATCGAAGCAAGCTGTTGGTGAGTCTCGTACTACCTTCTCCTGCATTTTCCTTTAGTTAAAATATTGAAAGAATTGCTGTTCGCTCAAAAGAGTGTGCGTCAAAGTCTTAAATTTATATCTAGAACTCAAAAGCAAAGCGAACCCGCAGTGTACGGATCGGCTGTAGAAAGGTAAGAATTCCAGAGTCGAACTCAGGGATTTGGTGAGAATAAATTCCAATTTCAATTATCTAGCGAAAAGTGCAAAAGCTTTTGTGATCAAATAAGAGGGGAATGATTCCAAGGATTCAAGTATCCGATTTAGGCTTTCGATTCAAGACACTTCTATAAATTTAGGACAGAATTTATAATACCAAGATTAAACGTTCAAAAGTAGGATTCGTACGATGAAGTTCCGAAACCTATATGACTAATCTATAGGTTCTCTCTATAAGGGTTGTTGAGGCTGCAATATAGAAAGATCTAAAGATAAGAATTATGATCAAACTAACTATCTAAAACTCCAGGATATGACTCTCCAAAGTAAAGATTAGGAAGCACATTTAATTTCTTAATAAAGGATGATGAGTCTCTTTATTACCCAAATTCTTGCAATCTTTATCTATTAAATATAAAAGAGGTTTGAAGTGCCTTCATACATTCAATTAGAGGATAGAAAGGTTAATCAAGATTGGGGTTTAGGCAAGGATTGGTTTTGATTAAAGATTAATTCAATTAAAGTTCGTCAGAAGAATAAATCGCCCTGTTCATAAGAAAATCGGCCGATTTTCCTCAAGAACAGCCCGATTTTCCTGTTTATCGCAAAACCAAAATCTAAACTCTCAGGGTCCTAATGTTTGAATGAGTTCAGTCTATCATCATCTAAGCCTTAATCATCAACTATTCTCCCCAGAATCACAATGGTTTTAGCCAACCATTTTCAAAATCGAATCAAATTAATTTTTGAGTGAAAAATCGCAAAGAAACCAAATCTTGAACGAATAATTCAATAACTCGTCAAATCTGTAAGCAATTGTCAATTCTACTCAATGTATCTCTTAAACAACTCAGTAATGTGTTCACAAATCACAACCAAAACAATGGAATAGAGAAATCTCACAATCAAAGATCAAGAATGACTTTCCGGCAAAAGCTCTTCAATCTCTCTCCAAGAATCGTTGATTTCTCACAAACGTGTAAAGATTCTCCCGTGCGACCCCCTCGTTTTCGTTCGTAGGGTTCTCCTCTATAGTTTCTTGCAGATGGGCCGTTTGGCAAAACTCTTCTCTAGCCCAAATTAATTGGGCTTTATGTCGTCTTTTCATTTGGCTGAATCGTGAAGAAAATCGACCTAGTCGATTTAGGTGCAAAATCGTTCAATTTCATCCAATGAAAATCGTCCGATTTTTATATCTGTTGGCACGATTTTCTTCAACAGAAAGTGTTCTTCTTTTGCTTCGTCTCCTATGCTTCTCCTTTGTAATTCCTTAGCATTTTGTGATCTTTCAATGGCTCCTTTAGCTTCCTTAACATCCTTGGATGCTTCTTGCTTCATTATTGCTTCCAATTCAACTCTATTTACCTGTAATTCATAAAAATCTCGTGTAGACCTCTATTTCCGACAAATGATTGAATGGAACATAAAAGGTATGCAAAATCCTTCTAAATGCAAGGTAAAGAGAGATAATGTGCTGCAATGTGCATGAATATGATGGTACATAATTCATGTCATCAAAATACCCCATACTTGCCTCTTGCTTGTCCCTAAGCAAGACTCAAATTTAGAATAAAAGATGTCATGGATTATGTATGTATGAAAATCAAAAACTTTTCTTTTGGTAGTGCTTCTTCTTATTGGATCACCCTCAAAGTGAAATTTCAAGGCATAAAAGAGCAAAGAATGTATCAATGATGACTATAAGATGAATAAACTCCCTTTTCTTCCTTGAAGCCATAAATAAAGAACATGATAGAGGTGTAGAGGCAATCAAATTCAAACAAATCTAAGCCATTAAGTCTTGAACACATGCATAAAAGTCTTAAGGTCTTCTAATCAAAGAAAGGGTTCAAGAAACGTATTAAGGGAAGGGATTCTTTTTGGCAATTGTGGTGCTAATCCGGGAAAGAGAAACACATAACACTTTCAAGAATTTTCTTCACTGCACATGCTTTGCATGTAGAAAGCTTTGCTTTCTTTATACTTTACTTTTTGAGAGTATGGACAGCGGTGCACAAAAACCGAAGCCTAGGAGATTGGCGTTTCTCAATTTCGAGATGCCTCAAACCCTTGATGCACATACCATATCCCGTTAGGACTTGTCGTTCAATCGGACTTTGGCAAGACACAAACACCCGGCTATGTGAATGGTGCCGAGTTACTCATCCTCATGTTCAACGTCCCCAAACTTATGAAATTTTTGCACTTTTTCAATACATTTTCCTTGGCCCTCCCACATCAAACATGCCTTTTTCAGTCGCCTATCCTAATTCCCGGATGATAAGAGGAGGGTTACATAATTCATTGAGGAGCTAGCATGATCAAGATATGAGAAAAGAAAAGAAGTGAATTGCCTTAGTCATCCTTAAATGGTGCAAAAGAACTTGCAATATAGCTTCGATTATTATTTCATTCTCTCATCAAAACAACTAAATCATATAACTTATTCATGTATTCAAGTAACAAAAGCAATTTCATTCATGCTATAGTCAAGATCTCAACATAACTAAGCATCTTTTTGCCTATCCATATACACAATATTCATCATAGAGGTCATTTCCATATAAGAAGCACTTAAAATTTTTTGAAAATTCATAGTTTTGAAAAAGGTCATGCAAATGCAAGTGATGGTAATAGAAAGCAAGTAGTGCAAGAGTTATTACAAGCCAATTTGTCAAGAGTAGTGGAAAGTACATAGAGTGCTAGAATGAAAAGTAAGGTATTGTAAGTACCCCCACCCCATACTTGACATCCACATTGTCCCCAATGTGAAAATCAAGCATAAAAAGGAGAAAAATACTTACAATGTAAAAGGAGTGGAAGCTCAATCCTCTGTCGGTGGTGGAGGTGGTGGATATGGATACATCGGTGCGGAGGGATCGTAGAAGTGGCCGAACTGGTGGTAGTACATGTCCCTCATCTGGCCGTCATAGGATGAATGCCTAGCGTCCGTCTCCTCCCTGTAGCTCCTGAACTGTGTGTTCAGAGTGTCATAATCGGTGCGGAGGGCATGGTAGTCGGTGTTGAGGCTCTGGAAGCTAGTGACTAGCTCCCTGAAATGGCGTGGAGCTCGGCGTCCTCGTCTAGGGCCTGGGGCATGTGCATAGGAGTGTCGAGGTGGCTGCATGTCATCCTCCGTCTCCTCATCCTGTCTGCTAGTCCTGCTCGGTCCTACTCCATGAGTGTCAGTGTCCATGGCGTCTGTAGCGTGTCCGCTATGAGTATCACTCTCAAACTCGAGCATGGTCTCCTGTCCGCCATCCTCATCCTCCTCATCTGAGTCACCTGCATCATCATCATAATAAGTAGGAGGTGAGAGCTCCTCAAGCATCGCCTCAAAAGTCTCCTTCCAGTTCCTTGTATTCCGAATGGTGTATTCGGATTTCCATATGATCTCGGATGGCTTCTTCTTCGGATCCCCGTGCCATGGCATCGGTACATGAAGAGTTCCTCTTCCTCGAGGAATCAAGACCTGTCGGACTACCAACCTCTGTGAGCCTAAAGGGAGGGCACTCTCAGCTAGAGTGCATCCGGAGAAGTCATAACCTAGAGTCCTAGCCACGTGAGTGACTAAGCCTCCTGCACAAATGTCGCCCTTAGCTTTGTTGGCTATCTTTCCTAGATAGTCAGCAAGCATGGTGGCGATGTCGGGAGTGGTGGTAGATGCCATGCAGTAGAGGATAAAAAGCTCATCAGCCTTGAGCTTCTGCGGGGTCTCGGTCCTGGCAAACAAACTCTCACTGAGTATCCTATGTACTACCTTGAAGGAAAGGTTGTACATGCTTGTCTCCTTAGAGTTTCCGGGTCTCCACTTATCCCCGCCGTACTCTCCTACGGAAATAGCCTCCCAAAAATCACTAGCGCTGGTGCCTCTAGCAAATGTGCCTGCATGTGAAGAAGAGAAGCCAAACAAGTCGCCAAAAGCATCAATAGACAAAGTGTGGTCTTGGCTCATGAGGCGGAAAGTGACCATCCTTTCCCTAGGATCATGCTCAAATGTGCTAAGGAATTCTAGGGTGATCTCCCTATAAGCATCTTCCCTGATGGTAGCAAACTGTCTCAACCCTGCTCTATCAAGCATCATATCAACATCCTCTCGAACATATAGCGAATCTAAGTCATCGAGCACTATGTAACGAGGAGGGGTGAATGGGCGATCTATAATGCGTTCATAGCGTTTCTTATGCTTGGATAGGGGAGGAGGGAGCCTAGGGATGTTGGTAGGTGGTGGTGGTGGTGGGTTGGGGGCTTTGGAAGAAGATCCCTTCTTCTTCCCCGTGTTTCTAGTTATCCTCTTGACAAGATCCATTCTAAGTCCTAAAAATCGACCTGTTCTTCACAAAAATCGGCCGATTTTTCTGGGCTGGGTCGATTTTTATCTCGATTTCAACGATTCTCACAATTCTGTAAAGTTCTGTTCAATCTATCACCACACACAGTTCTCTATGATGAATCCTAAGCAAATTCCTCTATCAATTCCAACAACAAAGCACTTCCTAAGCAACTTCGATTTCAAGTGAGAAAACTTAGGTTTTGGAAAGAAAAACCTGAATTCCTTGTGGAGTAGTCGATTGCCGTGCGTGTTGTTGGTAGATCCGTGTTCCTTGTTGAAAATGCTTCAGTTTGGAGCCAAGAATCTCTTGAAATGGTTAAGGAATGAGGATTTGGGGGTGTGGCGATTTTTCGGCGTTCTTGAGAGAGGGAAGTCGCGAGTTGAAGGTGTGAGAGTGAAGAAGATCGAGTGTGAAGTCTTTATATAGGGTCGACAATTTCTGAAGAAAATCGGCCGATTTTTCTGGTCGATTTATTTGTCGGGGCGATTTTTCTCTCTGACAGAAAAAATCGGACGATTTTTCTTGGCAGGTCGATCTCCAGGTCGATTTTTGTTTCTGTTGTGAAAAATCGTCTTGCTCTGTTACAGAATCGGACGATCTTTTTATGGTAGATCGATTTTCTTCCTTGTTTTCTTGGATCTTGATGATATAACTCGATTGTGCTCCATGCTTCATGAATCTCTCAAATTTGAACCTAGTTTCCTGCGATTAATGACACGACAAACCAAGAGTGCATCGAGGAACATAAAAAGGTAAAAACGAAGAAGCAAAACAATTAATCTATTCTAACTTAAGCGAGGGAAAGAAGGGAAAACTATACTATCATTGGGTTGCCTCCCAAGAAGCGCTTTATTTATCGTCTTTTAGCTAGACGGTGTATGATGTTGTGTTCAATGGAGGAGGATAGGAGCTATCTCCTCGACCGGAGCTTCCGGTGTGTATTTCTTCAACCTTTGGCCATTAACCTTGAAATTTCCGCTTTGTTCACCCCATACTTCAACTGCACCATGGGGGAAATTTCTTTTAATCACAAAAGGTCCTGTCCAACGGGATTTGAGCTTACCTGGAAATAGACGCAGCCTTGAATTGAATAGGAGGACTTGGTCTCCTTCCTTCAAGTCTTTCGGGATGATGTGCTTGTCATGCCAGCGCTTTGTCCGTTCCTTGTAAATCTTTGCGTTCTCATACGCATTCAGTCGGAGCTCATCTAGCTCATTGATGTCTAAGAGCCGTTTCTCTCCGACTTCTTTCATGTCGAAGTTGAGCCACTTGATAGCCCAATAAGCCTTGTGTTCTAGCTCTACAGGAAGATGACATGATTTACCATAAACGAGATTATAGGGAGTCGTACCTATTGGCGTTTTGAAGGTTGTCCTGTATGCCCATAGCGCATCGTCAAGCTTCATTGACCAATATTTCCTTGTTTTAGAGACAGTTTTCTCTAAGATCCCTTTAATCTCTCTATTGGATATCTCGACTTGTCCGCTGGTTTGCGGATGGTAGGGTGTAGCTATCTTATGGGTCACCCCATACTTTGCCAATAGAGTCTCGAATCGACGGGCTGTGAAATGCGTTCCTCCGTCACTAATGATGGTTCGGGGAGTTCCGAACCTTGGGAAGATCGTCTTGTTGAGGAACTTCACCACTACCAATGCATCATTAGTAGGGGAAGCGATTGCCTCCACCCATCTTGAGACATAGTCTACGGCAAGGAGTATGTACTGGTTGCCGCATGAAGATGGGAAAGGTCCCATAAAGTCGATGCCCCATACATCAAAGATCTCTACTTCTTGTATGTTGTTGAGAGGCATCTCGTTTCTCCTGGATATATTACCTGTCCTTTGACAAGCATCACAAGAAACAACAAACTTTTGCACATCTTTGAAAAGTGTAGGCCAATAGAAGCCGGAACGAAGTACCTTAGCACAAGTCTTGTGGGAACTAGCATGTCCGCCACATGGTAGAGAATGGCAGTGTCGGATGACGCTATCTATCTCATCTTCGGGAATACATCTCCTGTAGATGCCATCTGGACCTCTTTTGAATAGAAGAGGTTCGTTCCAATAGAATTGCCGGACGTCTCTAAAGAATTTCTTCTTTTGAGCGTATGAAAGTCCGGGTGGAATCTCCTGACAAACAAGGTAATTTACAATGTCAGCAAACCATGGATCATTACCTTGTGATATGTGTTGAAGACACTCTTCAATTTCGTGTAGCTGCTCGTCAGGGAAGGAGTCGTCTATCGGAAGCTCATCTGACTTGCCGGTGAGCTGCGGGAGACGACTAAGGTGATCGGCGACGGAGTTCTCCGATCCTTTCTTATCACGGATCTCTAAATCGAACTCTTGCAAGAGTAAGATCCATCTTAGAAGCCTTGGCTTCGCATCCTTCTTCGTGAATAAGTATCGGATTGCGGAGTGATCCGTATAGACTATCACTTTCGCACCTACAAGATAGGAACGAAATTTCTCAAATGCATATACTACGGCTAAAAGCTCCTTTTCCGTAGTTGCATAATTGTACTGAGCCTCATCTAGCGTTTTGCTAGCATAGTAGATGGCGTGAGTGCGACCATCTTTCTTCTGACCAAGAACGGCTCCGATAGCGACATCGCTTGCGTCGCACATGACTTCGAAAGGAAGAGTCCAATCGGGTGGTTGGATGATTGGTGCCGAAATCAATGCTTCTTTGATCCTGCAAAAGGCATCTAGACAATCTTTCGAGAACTCGAAAGTCGCATCTTTCATCAAAAGATTAGTCAAAGGTTTTGAAATCTTAGAAAAATCCTTTATGAATCTCCTATAGAAGCCTGCATGTCCTAAGAAGCTTCTAATTCCTTTTACTGATGAAGGGGGTGGTAATTTCTCAATGGTCTCTATTTTTGATCGATCTACCTCTATTCCCCTTTTTGACACTAAGTGACCTAACACAATTCCCTCAGTGACCATGAAATGACACTTTTCCCAGTTTAAGACTAAGTTAGTGTCCTCACATCTCTTAAGAACTAGTGAAAGGTTATAGAGACAGTTATCAAAGGAAGAACCATATAACGAAAAGTCGTCCATGAAGACTTCCATGATATTCTCTACGTATTCGGAGAAGATTGCCATCATACACCTTTGGAAGGTGGCTGGAGCGTTGCATAAACCGAATGGCATTCTTCTATAAGCGAACGTACCCCATGGGCACGTAAAGGTTGTCTTCTCTTGATCATCCGGATGAATTGGTATCTGAAAGAAACCGCTATATCCATCTAAATAACAAAAGTAGGCATGTTGGGCTAACCTCTCCAACATTTGATCAATGAAAGGAAGGGGGAAGTGGTCCTTCCTCGTGGCCACGTTCAGTTTGCGGTAGTCGATGCACATTCGCCACCCTGTAACTGTCCGTGTAGGGATGAGCTCGTTGTTTTTGTTGGCAACAACGGTAATGCCTCCTTTCTTGGGTACTACTTGTACCGGACTCACCCATTTGCTATCAGAAATAGGGAAGATGATACCTGCATCAAGTAGCTTAAGGATTTCTTTCTTCACGACTTCCTTCATTGCCGGGTTTAACCGTCTTTGAGGTTGGCGTGAAGGTTTGTAATCCTCTTCCATTAGTATTTTGTGCATACATAGAGAAGGTTTTATTCCTACTAAGTCATCAATGGTGTAACCTAATGCTTTCCTATGTTGCTTCAAAACATGCATGAGCCTTTCTAATTCATCATCATTCAAATTTGCATTGACTATAACTGGGTATGTGGAATTAGTACCGAGAAATGCGTACCTTAAGTGCGTGGGGAGTTGCTTCAATTCTAGGGATGGAGGTACCTTGATTGGTGATGAATCGTGACTTTCGGATGTTGTGGAGGAGGTCTCTATAGGTGTGGGTACCTCATCATTAGATTCGGAAGTGGCTGCGGTGAAGTTCGGAGAAGCCATAGAATTACTCAGTAAATCGACCACCTCTGGAATAAATCGGTCGATCTTTTGCACGATTTTTGTTTCTGTTGGAGAAAATCGTGCTGCCTCTTTCTGAATCGGACGATTTATTGTTGTCAGGTCGATTTTAGTTTCTGTCGGGAAAAATCGTGCTACCTCTTCATAAATCGGACGATTTATTTCTGGTAGGTCGATTTTAGTTTCTGTCGAAAATAATCGTTCTGAATCTGCAAAAATCGGACGATCTTTTTGAGACAGGTCGATTTTCTTCACAATTTCCGGAGTCTTCTCTAGCTCTTCAAGTTTTGCCTCTTGTTCTTCATCCATAGCATTTAATGCTTTCACATCCTCATTGCAGTCATGTTCCACCCCTTCCTCCATGATACTCATGCTAAGAACCTTTTGAAGGGAGTCTTTCATTAAGATCGAGCTTACTATTTCTCTAGACTCTTCTTCCTCAACAACTTCAAAAACGTCATCTTTCAAGGCTGGCTCCTTGATTAAGGAAGATAGTATGAACTCTATCTTTTCTTCACCTATGTGGAAGGATAGCTGGCCGTTCTTGCAATCCACCATACATCCAGATGTGGCGAGGAATGGTCTCCCAAGGATGATGGGAACTGGATAATCTGCAGGTATGTCAAGAACGACAAAGTCTATAGGTATGTAAAACTTACCTAGCTTTACCGGGATGTCTTCTAATATTCCCACCGGCTTAGTAGTGGAACGATCAGCCATGTAGAGTGTGATCTTCACTGGTCTAGGCTCTCCTAGACCAACTGCCTTGCAAAGAGCTAGAGGTATGATACTCACACTTGCTCCAAGGTAACAAAGAGCATCATAGGTAGCTTCTCCCAAGGTGATGGGTATGCAAAAAGATCCTGGATCGCGGAGCTTGGGTGGCATATTCTCCGTCATAGTCTTGATGAGTTCGGATGACTCCATGCTCATCTTGACTTCACCTATATCTTCCAACTTCCTCTTGTTGGAGAGGATCTCCTTGAGGAATTTCCCGTAAGCCGGCATACCTAAAATCGCATCCATAAAAGGTATGTTAATATGGAGCTTACTCATAAGTTCAACAAACTTACCGAAATGTTTATCTAGGCGTGCTCGCGCTCTAGATTGAGGAAAAGGTAGAGGTGGTTTGTAAGCGGGAGGAGGAACATAGACTTCTTCCTTCTCTTTTGCCTCTCCTTCTTTTGTGGAAGTATCAACTACTTTGGGTTGAGGGTCGGCGGTTGTCTTCCCACTCCTAGTAGTTATGGCCATAACCCTTCCCTTTGGGTTATCTTCTGTCTTTCCGGGAAGTTTCCCTTGATCTCTTGGAACTTCTCCGGCCTTGTTGAATACTTGGTTTTCTAAAGCTTTGTGGGCTTTGTCAACCGAAGTTATGTAGCTCTCCAATCCTTGTAGCTTGCCTAGGATCGTTTCTAGCATAGGATCCGGCTTGTTTGATCCGCTTGATTGTCCCTGGCTTGTAGAAGGAGTAGAAGAAGATGGAGGTGTTAGAGCTTTTTCGGCGTGTGAGTAAGGATTACCTGAACCTTGCTGATTTGACCTCCAATTGTTGTTATTCGAATTCCTATTGTTGTTGTTGTTATTCCAATTGGAGTTTCGGTTGTTATTGTTGTTGTTGCTCCAATTGGAATTCCGGTTATCATTCCTTTGGTTGTTGTCTCGCCCCATGTAGTTGGCTTCTTGCTCTTGAGTCCTTTGAAGACTCGTTTTGAGCACTTCCCTCAATTCCTTGATGTCATCCTTGAGGGAGAATATTTGTGTTTGAGCCGCTTGATTCAACTTGGCTCCTGAATCGCCTTGATTCCGGTTACTTGATTCCACCTTACGGTGGGAATACTTCTCAATCACTTGGGCTTGCTTCTCAATGAAGTCCCAAGCATCATCCTCTCTCATATCCATAAATGTGCCGCAGGATAGAGATTGGAGGTTGAATTGTGTCTCCGTATCCAACCCTTTGTAGTAGATCTCTAATAATTCCAGCTTGGAAATGCCATGGTGTGGGCAATCCAACAAGAGATCTTGAAACCTTTCCCAAGATTGAAACAAGCTTTCGTTAGGTTTCATAGAAAAAGCATTTATTTTACCTCTTAATTCCGCCGTTTTGGATGGCGGAAAGAACTTGGTGAGGAATTCCGAAGACAGTTCCTCCCATGTAGCTAACTTCACAGCCGGAAGTGTTTGGTACCAAGCTAGAGCCTTGTCCTTCAAAGAGAAGAAGAACGGCTTGATCTTGTAGTTGCTTGTAGTAGCCTTCTTCGGCTTCATAGTCTCCATGAGAATCTCAAAATTCTGCAAGTGTTGATGCGGAGATTCAGTACTTGCTCCGCCATATTGACTTTGGCGGACCATAGTAATGACTTGTGGTGAGAAGCTAAACTCCTGGATGTCTTCAGCTCCAAAGTCCACACCTAAACGGCGCGGTTGCTGAATAGGATCCATCCGTTGCCCCAAAGTTCGGGGTCTATCTTCGTTATTAGCAGCTCTAACATTCCTAGTCGTAATGCGAGGGACGACCTTAGATGTTGGAGTATTTCGGTTAGGACGGAGTGATGGATCAATCTCTTCAAGTTCCGGCATATCCGGATCAATCCCGTCATCATCGGATGAGTCATCTCGAATGGACTTAGTTGGTGTCTTGACTTTCTTCTTCTTGGAGGCGTTCGATTCCAACTTCATGTCCAAAATCATAGCTCTTAATTCATCAATTTGAAATTGATGACTTATTTCAGCTTCCTTTCGAGCTTTCTCACTCAGTTGGAGTTGGCGTTGAGCTTCGTTCAATTCAGCCTTGTAGTTTCTCTCGTCGTTTTCGGCCATTTTCTTCTCCTTCAACTTTCTCCTCAAAGTTCTTTCTAATTCGGGGTCGAAAGGAATTAGATCTTTGGTGGATCTAATCTTTCGCATATACCTAAAGAACCTGCAAAATCACTCAAGTAGACAAATCAAATCACAAGAGCAAGAGCTCCCAAGCTAGACAACCGAAAACCGGATTTGATCTAGACCAAATCCCCGGCAACGGCGCCAAAAACTTGTTCGCTCAAAAGAGTGTGCGTCAAAGTCTTAAATTTATATCTAGAACTCAAAAGCAAAGCGAACCCGCAGTGTACGGATCGGCTGTAGAAAGGTAAGAATTCCAGAGTCGAACTCAGGGATTTGGTGAGAATAAATTCCAATTTCAATTATCTAGCGAAAAGTGCAAAAGCTTTTGTGATCAAATAAGAGGGGAATGATTCCAAGGATTCAAGTATCCGATTTAGGCTTTCGATTCAGGACACTTCTATAAATTTAGGACAGAATTTATAATACCAAGATTAAACGTTCAAAAGTAGGATTCGTACGATGAAGTTCCGAAACCTATATGACTAATCTATAGGTTCTCTCTATAAGGGTTGTTGAGGCTGCAATATAGAAAGATCTAAAGATAAGAATTATGATCAAACTAACTATCTAAAACTCCAGGATATGACTCTCCAAAGTAAAGATTAGGAAGCACATTTAATTTCTTAATAAAGGATGATGAGTCTCTTTATTACCCAAATTCTTGCAATCTTTATCTATTAAATATAAAAGAGGTTTGAAGTGCCTTCATACATTCAATTAGAGGATAGAAAGGTTAATCAAGATTGGGGTTTAGGCAAGGATTGGTTTTGATTAAAGATTAATTCAATTAAAGTTCGTCAGAAGAATAAATCGCCCTGTTCATAAGAAAATCGGCCGATTTTCCTCAAGAACAGCCCGATTTTCCTGTTTATCGCAAAACCAAAATCTAAACTCTCAGGGTCCTAATGTTTGAATGAGTTCAGTCTATCATCATCTAAGCCTTAATCATCAACTATTCTCCCCAGAATCACAATGGTTTTAGCCAACCATTTTCAAAATCGAATCAAATTAATTCTTGAGTGAAAAATCGCAAAGAAACCAAATCTTGAACGAATAATTCAATAACTCGTCAAATCTGTAAGCAATTGTCAATTCTACTCAATGTATCTCTTAAACAACTCAGTAATGTGTTCACAAATCACAACCAAAACAATGGAATAGAGAAATCTCACAATCAAAGATCAAGAATGACTTTCCGGCAAAAGCTCTTCAATCTCTCTCCAAGAATCGTTGATTTCTCACAAACGTGTAAAGATTCTCCCGTGCGACCCCCTCGTTTTCGTTCGTAGGGTTCTCCTCTATAGTTTCTTGCAGATGGGCCGTTTGGCAAAACTCTTCTCTAGCCCAAATTAATTGGGCTTTATGTCGTCTTTTCATTTGGCTGAATCGTGAAGAAAATCGACCTAGTCGATTTAGGTGCAAAATCGTTCAATTTCATCCAATGAAAATCGTCCGATTTTTATATCTGTTGGCACGATTTTCTTCAACAGAAAGTGTTCTTCTTTTGCTTCGTCTCCTATGCTTCTCCTTTGTAATTCCTTAGCATTTTGTGATCTTTCAATGGCTCCTTTAGCTTCCTTAACATCCTTGGATGCTTCTTGCTTCATTATTGCTTCCAATTCAACTCTATTTACCTGTAATTCATAAAAATCTCGTGTAGACCTCTATTTCCGACAAATGATTGAATGGAACATAAAAGGTACGCAAAATCCTTCTAAATGCAAGGTAAAGAGAGATAATGTGCTGCAATGTGCATGAATATGATGGTACATAATTCATGTCATCAATTGCAAATATACATGTGTATATATAAACTCAGTAGACATGTATATTTGTAAAATAATGAAAGAGCTAAACATTTTTTTAGATAAGAGTAGTAAGCTCAGTAGACATGTGTATATAAACAGATAGAGAAGTTGGATGTGTAAGTTTTCATTTACAGGTAAAAGTAGCATGCTTATGAAAGTGTACATATATATATATATATATATATATAAATAAGTATAGGTATATATATATATATATATATATATATATAAGTGCATATATATTTATAAGTAGAGTGTATATATATACATATATATATATACATAGATGGGTAAGAGTAACGTATAATATACGTACACACACATAAGTATTAAAGTGGAATAATCGGAGAAGGGATAATGTAGTTCTTTTTGACGAGTGTTTGAAATTGATCTTATGACCTCTAAGTAAGCTATCCGTAAGAACCAAAATTTTGGAAACAAGTTCTAAAAATGAATGTTAAATTTTAATGATAGACTTTGAGAATTTTCGAAACCGGGGGTAAAATAGTCATTTTACCTTAAGAGGGTATTTTAGTGATTTTTCTCTTGATAAGGTTGTGCATCTTAGAAGTTATAGACTTCTAAGATTATGGGATGTATTTTGAACCACGTGCCTTGTATGACAGGCGTTTGAGTTTCTACGGTTGCAGAACGAGTTGAGATTGTGAGAGTTGTGGTTTGATTCAGGTAAGTCCTTGCGACTTACTTAGCTGGTTTCTGGATATTAGTTGAGTGATAATAGTGGTGTGTGTACCATGTGTGTTATAATAACAACTTGTTAGGACGACCGTTGTTATTATGTGTTAAGGCCCAAGTGTATGTATAACGGGCCGTGACATCACTGCCCAGCTCTGCCAGGAGACTGGGAGGTTCTCTATACCCAGACCATACAGGTACACGGTGAGATGCATCGGATCCACTCCTGATGGGTACACGGGGGCGGAGGCGAGGTTTGGGAATCCCTCGTGTCACAAAATAAGTATCATTAGAGTGAATGACTTAAATGAAGATAATAAATGGATTGTTTGAAAGCATGATGAGTGTTTATTATTTTGTGTGTGTGTGTGCTATTATTATTCACCTAATGTTTAGATAACTAGCTAATGGTTGTTTTGTTGTGTTTTAGACTTACTGCAGGTTAGAACAGCAGCTGAGTGATCCTGAAGTAGTGGTCAGCCGGATCTCCGTACTCTTTAGAGTGGGGGTTTGGGTTGTTGCTTTGTTGTCTTTCCCTTTTGTTAAAACAATTAGTCTTTTCTGTTGTTTAAGTACGATAGGCTGTTAGACTATGTTGCATTCATCCTTTTACAAATACATTTTATGAATTGCGGTTTTCTTATTTGTGTCTTGTTGCAAGATCCTAGTAATATTGTTGTCAAACTGAGGTCGGGACCCATTGTGAGGTCCTAACCAGTAACGCTCCGAGTTCTGAGAATTCGGGGTGTTACAAATCAAAGCCCACGTAGTTCTCTTACCTTTGTTTATATCCCCGATTGGCTGTTACCTTAGTCGTCGGACTCTCCCGCCGATACATCCGATGGTGTTTGTTGTCGCTCGTCGTCATCTTCGTCCTCCGCCGAGAGGTTGTTTTTTTGTGCTCGCATTTCCGCTTTCCTCCAATCGGCTAGTAGGACTTGTGTCTCCAACGTCTCGGGCAACATGTTTGATCTCGTCGGATCGAGCACCTTTCCACTCCGGCTAAAGGTTTGCTCAACCGCTACCGTTGAGGCGGGAACGGCAAGAATTTGTGCCGCGATCCTTTAGAGGGTAGGTAACCTCATTCTCTCCGGTCGGCTCCACCATTCTAATATGTTGAAATTCTCTTCTTCTTCATCATTGGCAAACTCAAAAGAAATGGTTAGATATTCGTCGAGTTTCGAATGGGAACTCGACGTAGTTTTTGTCCTTTTCGGCCAAACAAATCTCTAGCAATTGATTTAAATTTAGATGAATTTGAAGATGAAGGACGAGGAGGGGGTTGAGAAGGTTGACCTTGATCGAAAACACAATATTGAACCAATAATACATCAAATAATTTTCTAACTCTAGCAATTATGGTAGAAACATGACAATCGGGATTTTGTTGTAATTCTAAAAATTCATAATAACTTTCTAAAATTTGTTTTAAACCATCCATTTTACGTCTAGAATCTAACACAAATGCAACAAGAAAAACATCGGGAATAGTTGTATAATAATCTAACCATTTAGTTCGCATTGTATAAATAGCTTGTGAAATATTATCAATTAATAGACCTTGTAAAGTGCAAATGCAATATTAATTGATACATAACAAAATATATTTGAAGTTGGTGTATAAACATAACTAAAAGTATTAATAGCATCATAAAAATATTTAAAAACCTCCATTACATCTCTTGCTAAAACCCAAGATTCACCGAAAACAAAATCACCGTCAATATGTTGTGCGGCAAAACCACTTAAAAGATCTCGATATTCATATGATTCGGAAGTCATTTTGTAAGTAGAGTTCCATCTTATACAAACATCTTTTGAAATTTTTTTTAGGATAAACGTCATTTTGTTTACAATATGCATACCATTTAGTATGTATACTTTTTTTAGACCAACGTTCATTAAAAACTTTTTGAATAGGTTGTACTAAATCTCCAACATATGCTAAACCTTCTTGAACACACAAGTTTAAAATATGAGCGGCACACCTAATGTGAAAAAATTTACCTTCAATCGTCGACTTACAATAGTTGGTTAAATCTCTAATGGAAGCCATGTTAGCGGAGGCGTTGCCAAAACCGATTCAAAAAACTCGTGAAAGTAATCTATATTCTTCCAAAACATTTGCAATCAAACAGGCAATGTTTTGGGCGGTGTGTTGTTCGTTGAAAACTCGTAATGCTAAAACTCTTTTATTTAAAATCCAAAATTTATCAACAAAATGACAAATATTACCCATATATGATTTTTTTTTGAAAACCGTCGCTCCAAATATCACTACAAATAGAAACTTGAATATCACCATTTTCCATAAAATATTTAATCAATTCTTTTTTACGCATTCTATATTTATGCATCATTTTTTTTAGCGGTTTGGCGAGAAATCGGTTTATATGCGGGTTGAGAATGATTTTGCATCCAATCATTAAAACCAACATTTTGTGCAAAACTAAATGCCAAAGAATCTACGGCTAACATTTCCGAAAATGATTCCATAGAAGAAGCATGATCATATGTAAATAAAGAAGGAGGTTGGTTAGAGGTAGATGTGTACCCGATTAGTTGTGTT
The DNA here is from genome assembly GCA_033239045.1 of Fagopyrum esculentum. Lineage (NCBI taxonomy): Eukaryota > Viridiplantae > Streptophyta > Magnoliopsida > Caryophyllales > Polygonaceae > Fagopyrum > Fagopyrum esculentum. Next base: position 34,638,793 of record BSUD01000006.1, read on the forward strand.
TGCCCTCGTGCCAATCCCATTTTTTCGGGATGCTTGTTCCGAATATGTCTCTTGTAGTTCCCGTATCCTTCTCCCTTTTTGTGTTTGTATTGTGCCGAACAAAAATTGCATTTGGTATAGTAAATCACGTTGGCATCGGGAGCACCTTTTGTGAACCAAAATCAGAAGATTGCCGCTGATAGTTGAGTGTTGTTCAACAGCGGCTCCTCCGGCTCCTCCGGGAATTGGGTCTCGGATTCTTGGGTGTTGGGGAAAGGAGGTGATTCCATGTTGATATCCTCATCCTCAAGGATCTCATGATGTCCACTTAATAAGCCCCGCCTTAAATCCGAACCGGTTGGAGGACCGCTAACGGAATGACGTCCTCGGCTAACACCTCTGCCGGATGAAGGACCGCTAACGGAACGTTTTCCTCGGCTAGCCATTTTTTTAGAATAATAGAATGTAGTAGTAAGAGTAGTAAAATGAATAATTAATAACAAAATAAGAGAATGAGAATATGAGATTAGGAGAATAATTGAATGTAAGAGTTGGAAATTATAGAGAGATCGAGAGAGTGAATAGATAATTGAATGAGAATTGGTGTGAGATGAAATGAATTGGGTTTGAGGTATTTATAGAAATGTTTTTGGGTTAGATTTATTATATTTTATTATTTTTTAATTTTTTTTATAATATAGCCGTTACAACGGCTATATAGCCTTTGGGATTTTTTTTTAAATTTGACCGTTACCCGGGTCGACCCGGCGGGTCGACGGGTAAGGATCTCATGACCCTTACCCGTACCCGCGACCCGGGGGAACCCCTACCCGCTGGGTCGGTGACCCGCCGGGTTCCCGCCGGGTCAGAACCCGCCAGGTCACGGGTCACCCGTGACCCGTGGACAGGCTTAGTTTGAATAGGATCATCTACGAGACGGATGCGGATTTTGATTACTAATAAGCTGAATCACTCTTTCTCCCACTGGGACGGCCTTGAAGATGTTTTGGGACTAATCAAAACGAAGGTTGGTGATTTCTATGATTGTAAACGGTGTTTTGTGTGTCGACAGGGTAACAAAGCGCCAAAGCGGCATACTCGGTGGCCTCAATGTTTCAACCCCTCTTATTTACTATGCAATTAATGGTTTTATGAGACTATGTAATTTGATACAAATGGATTTGAGTATTGGATGAGGACGAGGTTATTAAAAATATTATTAAAAGAGATGTTATTCGACGAGACAAAAAATACTAAACAATCAAAAGATTCGGATCGAAAATATGGATTGTGTACACACTACAGCTGGGACTCGCAAAAGCATTGCGAGAAACTGGAGCCTGGGGCTCACTCTCACTCATGTTAGATTGTTACACGTTGAATGCGGACTTTGATCGGGACTTAAATAATGTTTTGTTGGATAAATAGAAATCCGATTACACAATCATACCAGCCTAATTAAGTCGATTAGAAAGTTAGAGAATATCTTTCTTTCAATTGGATTAGTAAGTCATAATCATACGAAAACAAACAAACACACACACACACACACAGAGAGAGAGAGAGAGAGAGAGAGAGAGAGAGAGAGAGTTCACGTAGTTATGACCCAACCTAATCATACAAAAATTGAGAGAGAGAAAGTTCACGTAGTTATGACCCAACCTAATCATACAAAAATTGAGAGAGTGGTGGTTATCAAATTTTAAATGAATTTTATATGAAATTAAGTTAATTGTTATACAAATTAAACATAGAAACTTACAAACCAACTAAATTTATTAATGAATTTACATTTGATGTTTTTTTATCGTAAATTTATTTTATTTGTATTGTATGTATCTAACATAATTTTAAAAATAATAGATGGAAAATATCAATATTGAAAATAGCAACTTACAAGTTAACAGAATTTATCCAAGTCTTATATCTATTAAAGCAGAAGACTCTATTGCCACGTGTCAACGTCATGTTTCTCGAAGCCTAAAAAATTATTTTAAAAAGTGATCTCTAAATGTTTATATAAATCGAAAATTGATTTCTAAATTTTTTTAAAAATATTTAAATAAATAGTTTTATAAAATAGTTTTTTAACTTTTACGAATTTTTTTTTACCAACAAGCATATCTTAACAAATCAATTTAAAAATATAGTTAATTAGAAGAGATAAATACTTAAAAGAGAATTAAAAATCATAATAATAATAATAATATCATTCTCCGGATTTTTATTTTACAAAAATATACATATAAATTTCTAAGTATTAAATATTTATTAAAACTCAACCCGCACAAAGTGCGGGTAATACACTAGTTTTATATTGTTTGAATAGTATCATTTGTGAGACGGATGTGGATTTTGATTACTCATTAGCTGAATCACTCTTTCTCCCACTGAGACAGCTTTGAAGATGTTTTGGGACTGATCAAAACGAAGGTTGGTGATTTCTATGATTGTAAACGGTATTTTGTGCGCCGACAGGGTAGCAAAGCGCCAAAACGGCATACTGGGTGGCCTCAATGTGTCAAACCCCTCTTATTTACTATGCAATTAATGGTTTTCTAAGACTATGTAATTTGATACAAATTGATTTGAGTATTGAATGAGGATGAGTTTATTCAAAAAAAATATTATTAAAAGTGATGTTATTTGACGAGACAAAAAATACGAAACGATCAAAAAATTCAGATCAAAAATATGGATTGTGTACACACTACGGGTGGGACTTGCAGAAGCTTTGCGAATAACCGGAGCTTGAACTCACTCTCACTCATGTTAGATTGTTAAACGTTGAATGCGAACTTTGATCGGCACTTAAATAATGTTTTTCATCGGGACTTAAATAATATTTTGTTGGATAAATAGCAATCCGATTACACAATCATACAAGCCTAATTAAATCGATTAGAAATTTAGAGAATATTTTTCTTTCAATTGGATTAGCAAGCCATAAATTCTTATAAATATGGGTGTTAGACTGTTACGTAGTACCTCAACAAGCTCTTATCACTGTTCTCTTTAACCGCCTCATCCTACCACTCTTATCTATTTTGTCACCGGTTTCGTTTCTTTCCACTTTTCAGCTGCAGAAATCCGTCATTGATAGTGAACCAAAAGCTTCAAAAGTCATCAATGGAAGCAAAATGCACCTTCACCAACCCCTTCGACGTCCTCACACAAGAGATACTTCTCCTTATTCTTGACTACCTCGCATCCGATCCAACTTCCCTTAAATCCTTTTCTCTAGTCTGTAAATCCTTCTACTCTGCCGAATCTCGCCACCGCCGTAACCTCCGCCCTCTGCGTCCCGACCTCCTACTCTGCCTCCTTCGCCGTCGTCGCTACTCCGCCGTTTCCTGCATCGACTTCTCTCTCTGCGTTCGCATCGACGACAAATGCCTCCTCCGAATGGCGTCGTATCTTCCCAACCTCCCATCCGTCAATCTATCTGGCTCTCGCTTTATCTCCGTTGCTGGAATATCGAATCTCGTCGCCGGATGCCGGAATCTGACGGAAATTGACCTTTCCAACTCCACGGAGGTGACCGATTTCGCGGCTGCAGCAATTGCGGAGGCCGCGGCACTGGAGAGGCTCTCTCTCGCGAGGTGTAAGCTCGTATCGGACGTCGGGATTGGTTGTATCGCTGTCGGTTGTAAGAGATTGAAGATGATCAGTCTCAAATGGTGCGTTCATGTTACGGATTTAGGCGTTGGTTTGATTGCGTTGAAATGCAAGGAGCTTCGTTCTCTTGATCTTTCCTATTTGCGGGTATTTGTTCATTTATTGATCCTTTCCTCCCTTCTTTCTTCGGTCGGGCTTAATACTTGTTAGTAAATAAATTGTGATTTTTGTCTGTTCCCGTAGATCACGGCGAAATGCCTTCCACATATTTTGCAGTTACAGTTTCTAGAAAATTTAGTCATGGCTGGATGCTTTGGCATCGATGATGATGGCCTCGGCACTCTCAAATACGGTTGCAAATCATTAAGGGTATGAAGTTTGAACTCTTTGCAAGAAAACTTGGTTCATTTCGTTAAGATACGAATTGTTTGATTATGTTTATAAATTATCTGCACTCGTTTAATTTTTTATGGTTGTCTCCTTATTGGTAGGCTCTCGATTTGTCCTACTGCCAGAACATTAATAGCCATGGTATATCTAGTTTGACCAGGGAAGCTTCGTGCTTGACCCATATATCTTTGGCATATGCTTCTGCTGTGAGTCTTGCTTTTCAACACCTAGAATTTTCAATTTGAAGTTCTAAATGCAGCTGATTTTTACCATTCTGCTAATCATTCTTACCAATGATGGCATTTCTTGGGGGTCCAGGTCACCGTGGATGTGGCAAAATCCTTCCAGCATTTTGCAAATATACAATGTATCAAGTTAGATGGTTGCCTTGTTACTTGCTCTTCAATGAAGGTTATTGGATCATGGTCTGCAAAGCTCAAGGAAATAAGCCTGAGCAAGTGCTCTGAAGTAACGGACGAGGGCATCTCCTCACTGGTTAGCAAGCACAAGGATTTGCGAAAGGTAGACATCACATGCTGTCGCAATATTACCTCTGTCTCAGTCGACTGCATAACAAGTTCATGTGATTTGCTCACTACATTAAGGATGGAATCATGTGACCTTGTGACAAAGGAAGCGTTTCACTTCATTGGACATCGTTGTCCTTTTTTAGAGGAATTGGATGTCACTGACAATGATTTAGATGATGAAGGTTCATTCCTTATTCCTAACTCCATCTCTCCAGGGATCACCATATATCTTCTAAATATATGTCTTTGTCTTTGCAAATATTGACATATTGTAATGTAGGTTTAAAGTCCATTTCCAGCTGTTCCCTCCTAACCAGCTTAAAGCTAGGGATATGCCTTAACCTTAGTGATGAAGGGCTTAAACATGTTGCTATGAATTGCCCAAGGCTTAAAGAAATTGATTTGTACAGGTTAGTAATCTTCTTACTAGATTTAGTTCTTACTCTTCATCTGCACACTAATCTCCTGTTATGAGAGAATTGATTTGATTTTTAAAGTTAGAGCAACTGAACGAAGTCAACTAGTCCATTTTGGTTAAACTTTCGGATTGGAATTCATAGGAATTAAGTTCTTACGAAATATATTTATTTGGAATTAAAAATCATAAAAGGTAATGAATTTGGGGCATAGGTTAAGAACATTGTTTTGGAAAGATTTCCCCTAATTAGATATTTAGGTTTTGTTCTAAATTTTTTCTAGGATTTATCCCTTTATTGGTAAGTTCCAAATTTCTCAACCTATTTATGCTAGAAAGGCCATTACTTTTATAATGTCATTAAAACTGTGGGATGGGAATTAGTAAGTTATCCTTAAATACTTATCTGAAGAAAATCATGCAAAGAGGTTGAAGAAAAAATCATAATTTTCCACAATTTCATCTAGACCTGCACAAAAGTAGGCTCGGGTCGGATTCGGGTCGGGCCATTACTAAATACTCTACCTTAAGGTGCGGGCCGGGCCAGCCCGGCCCGACTTGTCCAGGCCAATAATGTTGCCCATGTCCACCATGTAAAACGTTGACGGGCCTGCCCAGATGGCACGTATGTACTTGCTTGTGTAGTTGTGCGCTTTTCTCCGGAATTTATCGTTTAAAACAAGTAATATAATATATTTAACACACACTTTCAAACCAATTACACTTGCATAGTGTACTACCAACACGACAATCAAAACACAAAAATATAAATCAAAATACCCGAAAAAACAAGTATATTACAGTCAAATTAGCCCTGCAATTTTGTATTATAAACGAGTATAACTTGTAAAAATACTCCAAACAAACTAAATGAAAAATTAGAGTATGTGACACTAAAAACAATATAAATTATATATATACACATATATATAAATTATATGCAGACCGGGTTGGCCCGCAGGTCAAAATGTTTACTCATACGCGTCCCACCAAAATACGGGTCGGGTCTCAGGACCCCCGACTTGCAATTGCATATTGAATAAGATTGGTTCCTTTCTTTTCTCCCTCTTGAAAGCTTTTTTTGTTTCTATTGTACTTACGGTTTTATTGTAATGACTCCTGCCAGGGTTATGGGTATAACGGATATAGGCATTGAATTCATTGCTTCTGGTTGCCCTGCTCTAGAATTGATCAACATAGCCTACATCGATAGAGTGAGTGATGCATCTCTAATATCCCTGTCTAAGTGCTCAATGCTTAAAGTAGTTGAAATAAGAGCATGTCCTTGCATCACATCTGAGGGTCTAGCAGCCATTGCGGCTGGATGCCGACAACTTGGGGTCCTAGACTTAAAGAAATGCTTCAAAATAGACGATTTTGGTATGATTTCACTTGCTCATCACTCACGTAGCCTAAACAGGTATTGTATTTCTTTCTTTCTTTCTTTCTGGAGTACACTTTGCAGTGCTCCTTGGTTAACAAGAATAACATTTAAGGTTTTCCTGCTATCCATTTTGTGCAGATCAACTTGTCATATAGTTCGGTTACAGATGTCGGTCTATTAGCACTAGCACGCGTAAGCAGGTTGCAGAACTTGACAATCCTACATGTGAGGGGAATATCTCCACGTGGATTGACCGCTGCACTCTTAGCTTGTGTAGGGCTGAAAAAAGTGAAGCTTCACACTGCGTTGAAGCCCTTGGTTTCTCAGTCTCTCCTAGACCATATGCGCTCTTGTGGATGTATGTTTCAATGGAGCAACAAGCCATTTCAACAAGCCATTTGAAGCCCTTGGAATCATGGATAAATTGTTAGGGATCAGATCATATCTACTTAAACTTGGCCTTTAACAGAATAATACTGTAATGGAGGGTTTAAGAGTTGTAGAATTTCCTAGTATGATACACGAATCTATATAATTTATCATAAAATGGAAACTAGTGTATTTGGTGGGCACATTACGATACAAAAACGTCCACAGCTCAGTATACATCAGGAAGAATAGCTATTCTGGATCATAAATAACCTGTTATCTGCCAATGATATTTATAAAAACAAATGTTGTACAGTATTCTTTGTTTAAATTTGGGTTTATTCATATTCACTCATGTCGTCGTCATCATCATCCTTCTTGACCTCAGACTTTAATGAATATCTGGTAAGGTTTGAAGGATCATACTTGTGAGCAGCAAGGTAGTTTAAAGCTGTTACAACATCAGCAACTAAAGGCCTCAAATTTGGCTGCTCCTGAACACACATGGCTGCAATGGCGATTGCCTGGTATAAGCCCCTAGTTGGACACTTCCCTTTCAGAGCCGGATCCACCATTTGCACGAATGTTTTCCTGTCTTTGAATAGTGGCCTTGCCTGCAAGTAAACAACTATTTCAGCCAATACTAAAAACCTTTCATAAACTGTACACTTGCAACTTACAAGTATGAAGATTAAAGGCCATATTAGGTATGCTTGTTTGGAATTTTCAGAAAAACGAAAATATTACTTCACGTCTTGGAGTTTGTGTTGCTTCCCATTATATTCCAGCGGTTCCTAATAAACATTTCATCCTAGTTGTTGTCCCGTCCAAATAGATCTAGAGTGTCGAGGTCGAGATGCATCGAGGCAACCTCCGCGCCTTCATTTCATTTGGAATTTGGTTCATCGAAAAAATTTTCAGCTTTAAGAGCATGACCTCAAGGAACCCGCAATTGGATGTGAATCCTCTTAATAGAACCCCACTTGAAGTATATCTCACCACTAGGACACTAATGCAAGAACCTCACACACAACAATTTGTTGAAGAAATACTTCAACGATATTTGATATTAATATCAATAATTTGGACGATGATCACGACAGAAATCTACCCTATTTATAAGGAAATAAACTAAACTAGAAATGCTATAAATAAAGCACTAACTAGCCTACCACGAGCACTCTCCAAAGACATTCTAAAAATGCATGACAATTGTTAACCGATACTTGATCTCAAAGGGGAAAATCCCGTCCCGATCCTATTCAGACAAATTTACAATCCGATTCTAGACTTCATCATACTCTTAGTTTTACTCTCACTGTCATGTTATTGCTTTCAGTTTCACTCAATTTCTCAAACAAGGTCGTAAAGAGCTTACAATTTCCGCTTCATTGATTTTTCACAGTCGTAATTGAGGGATTTATCCCGTCTCATCCAGATACCAACCCTAGTGGGCACATATCATAGAGTTGTATGGTCATGGCCGATCTCAAGGTTGGGCGTGTTGATTGGAGACAAACAGGGTATAAGATATGACTTCTGAAATTTGAAGCAAACATGTTACCTTTCGGATGCTAGACAAGTTGATCGGGTTAAATTAGGGAGCTTCTCACTGGTCTTGGACTTGACCTTCCATTTACAAACTAGTCGGGAGTTGTAGTTGCGCTCTTGAAAGCCTAAAGCAGGGTGAAACTAGTGATGATCCAGGTATGTTGGCTGACCTCTCTTGGCACTCGTAGACTGTAAGGAAGAGGAACTTGCCCTTCTGTACCCAAACTGATGGGCCATGTGTGTGGGCTGACCACACATGGTGGAGAAGCGCCGGACAAGCATTGTGGGCGCCGGCTCATGCAACTAAGGACTCAAACTAGATGTTTTACTAGTTTTTCATATGCTACAACTACCCTTCACACAACTATCGAAATAACTACCCCAAAAGACTCAAACTAGAAGTTTTACTATTTTTCGTATGCTAAAAATACTCTTCAAACAACTACTAAAAAGATACAAATACTGAATATAAAAAACTATCCCAGCAACTAATGAGTAATGATAGTGAAGAAGGCCTAACTTTAGTTATTAAACAAGAGAATGACAAATCATGAAGATGGATAACAAAAAAGATAAGTCCTCTTACCCATGCAACGAGATTTTGCTCCCGAGCAGCTCTGGTACCATCAATTGCCTTTCTTCCGGTTATCAGCTCCAAAAGAAAAACTCCGAAACTGTAAATGTCTGATTTGAAAGTCAGCTGACCGGTCATGGCATAGTCAGGTGCGCAATATCCATAGGTGCCCATTACTCTAGTGGAGACATGAGTCTTATCTCCTTGAGGACCTACTTTGGCCAAACCGAAATCAGACAGCTTCGGGTGATAATTTTCGCCTAACAAAATGTTTGAACACTTCAGATCACGGTATATGACTGGAGGATTCATCTTGTCATGCAAATACTCTAAACCCATTGCTGCACCAGCAGCTATTTTCATTCTTGTATTCCAGTCCAGCCGTGGCTGATCATGCTTAAGATCTGCATGTCGTATTATTTGCCAGTGATAAAGAATCAAGAACAAAAACAGGCATCAGTTAAATTCAAATGCTATAGATAAAACAATTCTAAACATACAACTGCTATTGAGAAGGTAACACATGAGTAGCAGTCAACATACCATGCAATTGACTTTCCAGAGAGCCTAATGGCATGAACTCATAGACCAACAACCTATGTTTGCCTTCAGCACAATAACCAAACAATCTCACGAGGTTAGGGTGGTCAGCTAGACTGAGTGTCAGAACTTCGACTACAAACTCCCTGACACCCTGCAATCCATTGCGATCGAGTTGTTTGATAGCCACAACCTAAATCAGAAACAAGGAAGAAGTCAGACCGACAAAATCTAGTCAGAACATGAGCAAATGTTGTGGAAATTAAAGCCAGAAGTGATAAAACAAAACATAAAACAATTTGGCAAATATCATAATCAAACCTGATTGGACTTTTTCAAAATTCCTTTGTAAACCTTGCCAAAACCTCCCTCGCCCAAGAAACAGCTGGGTCTAAAATTATCGGTTGCATCCACCAATTCCTGATATGTAAATGTATGCGCCTCGTGCTGACTCGTTTCACCTTGAAGACTGACATTCTTCAGACTCGGCTCTGGTGATGGATTTACCTCCTTATTCTCCTCCTTCTTGGTAGCTGCATCCTCCTTTGCGTCCAATTGCTTGTTGACGTTTAATCCTTCTATACAGACACAATCATCAAGATTTTAGCATCCGGAATGTAAAAGTTACAGTTTAGAACAGATACGTAAGGAGACAAGAGGAAAAATTATAATCAACATCATCTGAAGAGGTAAAGACAACTTTGAGATTCGAACACAAAAATAATCAATATATTCTTACAACAAGAGCAACGGATCATTCATCTAATGAATCCGGATGATTCGGTCCTGATCATCACAAATATAAACAGTGATTCACGACAGAAAAATCTTTTTAAAATCAGCATTGTTTTTCGCATTTTGTTTTCTCCTTTGGCAAATGAAAACGAAGGATGTAAGCCAGAATTTCGAAAAAATTGACTGAATAAAAAATTACGCAATTTAGGGATTCTTCCAAAAAAACGGCGATCAAAGAAACGAATCAAAAATAAAACGGAGATGAATATAGATTAAACAAGAAGCCGAAAAGGAAAACTTGCAATCAAACAGCAGCACAATCGACGATTAGCATCACGCTTAGGTAAAAAAAATCGAGAATAAAACACGAAACCGAGTCACAATAATTAAACCTGCAAAATCACAAATCTCCGAAATTATGGAAGAAATAATCCGATCACAATTACCGAGGATGGATTGCTTTGGATCCTCTGGTTTGTCAATGTAATTATCGTCGGAAGTTTGAGATTTCTTCTTGTTAGTAGAACCTCCCGATGGCCGAAAACAAACCATCTTCCCTAGCTTTCCCCCAACAAGTAATCTCGCCAGCGCTTAATTGTCTCTCACACTTCAAATTCAAAGCTAAGGGGAAGACTGAAAACACAAACAACAATCAATAATCGGAGAAGAAGATGAGTCCTACCAGAAGCTCTGATTCCCAACGGACTCTGTTTATATTTTCTGCCCTGTGAGGGAAGGAACGAGGAGAGAGAAGGCGAAGAGGGGAAGGAGGGGAAACTCTGAGTTTATTTTGTGGCGTTACAACTTTCAATATGAAATACTCGCATTCTATTTGTCGTCCTTCAAATTTGCATAAATTATGAAAAATACACCAACTTTGTGATACTGTTTAAGAAATGGAATAATAATAAAAAGTTAGCGTGCTTACTACAGCACCTCCCACACGGCACAGTCACAGTGCGTCTAGTGGTGCGGGTTGATCATATCTTCCTACTTTTAGATTTACGTGGCATTTAGTCGGTGGTTGGACAAAACTATCTTATCATATATCTTATATATCTATTAAAAAAGAAACCTCTATTATCACGTGTCAACACCATATTTCTCGAAAGATAAAAAATCAATATATATTACTAAAGTAGAGTTCTAACCTGTTGACGTGGGGTTCCCTGGTGTGAGCATTTTAAAATCGAACTCTCTCATTAAAAGCCACAAAAACTTTTTTTAAATTACCTATATAAATTTTTTAAAACTAATCAGCTACAATATCTCTTTAACAAATCTCTTCTTTTTCTTTTTGAAATATCTATAATTTTTATTTATTCAATGTATTTTGAATAAAATTATAAATATTTTCAATTTAAAAAACAAAAATATAGAAAAAAAATACATAAATATTAAATCAAAATAAAATTATAATTATTTTCAATTAAATAAAAAATTAAAAAAAATCTCGAAATAACTTATAACTATTTTCACAACTTTATTAACTATTTTACATTACAATTAACTTTTTCAAAATAATTTATTATATATTTTATTTGCATTATATAAGTTTCCTATTTCGAATAAAAATTTTGTAACTTATTTCGATGTTAAAAATGTAATTACTTATCTTTTTTTTATTTATTTTATAAATTTAATCATCTTAATATATCATATTTTATGTTTTACGTTTTTTTTATATATTTTATTTGCATTATATTTTCATATTTCGAATATAAATTTTTTT
>BSUD01000006.1:34650720-34783036 GCA_033239045.1 Fagopyrum esculentum
TTGTATAAAAAATAATCATCATAATATATCATATTTTATACTATTTCACCCTTATAATTTTTTTTAACTTATTCCGATTATTTATAACAACTATAATAATCTCAACCGAATTTAAACTAAATTCATCTTTTTTTTCTTTTACAAGTATAACAAATCAAAGTATTTTTTAAGAAAGTTTTTTTTTTATTTTTTTCTTAAATTTATTTTTGAAAGATTATAAGCTCAATCTATTTACGTTAAATATTTTCAAAATTTTGCTATCCCACATCGATTATCAAGTAAGACTGATAGTTTGATAACTTATATAAATTGAGGGTTTGAAAATTAAACAAATCACACATTTCTTGGCCGTTTTGGCTAATTTGAAATATAACTTTTATTCATAATGGATTAAAATCTACTTTGTTAATCGTTGACCTACCACTTTGTTGGTTGTTAATCTAATGTTTTGCGGTTGCTAATTATTTTTTAATCTCACGTCGATTATCAATTAACACTGATAGTTTGATAACTTGTACAAATATAGGGTTTGAAGATTAAACAAATCACACATTTCTTGGCCTTTTTGTCTAAGTTGAAGTATAATTTTTATTCATAATGGATTAAAATCTACTTTGTTGATCGTTGACCTACCACTTTGTTGGTCGTTAACCTAATGTTTTGTGGTTGTTAAATATTTTTAATCTCACGTCGATTATCAAGTAAGACTGATAGTTTGATAACTTGTACAAATATAGGGTTTGAAGATTAAACAAATTAAACATTTTTTACCTTCTCGCTAAGTTGAAGTATAATTTCGGATTAATATATGTTTTGTGGGTCATTGACCAACTGTTTTGTGGGTCGCTAATCAACTGTTTTGTGGATCTTTGACCTAATATCTTGTGGTTTGCTAAATATTTTCAATCCCACATTGATTATCAACTAATGCTGATAGTTTTATAACTTGTATAAATATAAGGTTTGAAGATTAAAAATCAAAAATTTCTGACCTTATAGCTAAGTTGAAGTAAAAATTTTATTCATAACGGATTAATATCTACTTTGTTGATAGTTGATCTACTGTTTTGTGGGTCGTTAACCTAATGTTTTGTGGGTTGCTAAATATTTTCAATCTCACATCGATTATCAAGTAATGTTGATAGTTTGATAACTTGTATAAATAAAGGGTTTGAAAATTATACAAATCATAATTTTTTGACCTTTTGACTAAGTTGAAGTATAATTTTTATTCATAACGGATTAATATTTGCTTTGTGGGCCGTTGACCTAATGTTTTGTGGGTTGCTAAATATTTTCAACCCCACTTCGATTATCAAGTAAGGTTGATAGTTTGATAAATTGTATAAATAGAGGGTTTCAAGATTAAACAAACCATACATTTCTGGCCTTTTGGCTAACTTGAAATATAACTTTTATTTATAATATGTATTTGTGGGTCGTTGACTTACAACTTTGTGAGCCGTTGACCTAATGTTTTGTGGATTGATAAATATTAAACAACTCAAACAATTTTTGACCTTCTAGGTAAGTTGAAGTACATTTTTTACTCATAACAAATTAATATCAACTTTGTGGGCTGTTGACCTAATGTTTTGGGGGTTGCTAAATATTTTCAATCCCATATCGATTATCAAGTAAGACTGATAGTTTGATAACTTGTATAAATAGAGGGTTTGAAGATTAAACAAATCGAATATTTCTTAGCCTTCTCGCTAAGTTGAAGTATAATTTTTATTCATAACGGATTAATATCAGCTTTGTGGGTCGTTGATCTAATGTTTTGTGGGTTGTTAAATATTTTCAATCTCACGTCGATTATCAAGTAAAACTGATAGTTTGATAACATTTCTTGCTCTTTTGTTTAAGTTGAAGTATAATTTTTATTTATAATTAATTAATATCTACTTTGTTGGTCGTTGACCTATTGCTTTATGGGTCGTTGACCAAATGTTTTGTGGGTTTATTGGTTGTTGACTTAATGTTTTGTGGATTGTTAAATATTTTCAATCCCACATCGATTATCAAGTAAGACCAATAGTTTATTAAATTGTATAAATAGAGGGTTTGAAGATTGAAAAAAAAAATACATTTCTTGGCCTTATTTTCAATCCACATCGATTATCAAGTAAGAATGATAGTTTGATAACTTGTATAAGTAGAGGGTTTGAAGATTAATTAAATCAACTTTTATTGGCCTTCTGACTAAGTTGAAGTATAATTTTTATTCATAACTGATTTTTTTTTTCTGCTTTGTGGGTCATTGACTACTGCTTTGTGGGTTATTGACCTAATGGTTTGTGGGTTGCTAAATATTTTCAATTCACATCGATTATCAAGTATGAAGGATAGTTTGATAACTTATATAAATAGAAAGTTTGAAAATTAAACAAATCATACATTTTTTAGTCTTTTTGCTAAGTTGAAGAATAATGTTTAGTTTGATGAATTAGGTTCCGTGTCTCTTTTGAAATCAACCCGATCATAATTTTTCCAATATTACATTTCTATTTTAACTAATGGTTTCAATTTTTATCAATTGTTGAATGAATTTTATTTATTTTTTAAATTTTAAACTCGGTTAAAAATAATTCTTTTTCTCTCTATATATTTCTTATAAAGTCCGTATATTCTTTTTTTTTTCTTATGGAAAATAATAAAAGTTTTTAATCTAAATTGATGACTACTATTTTTATGAAAATTAAATTGGTAATTTTTTTCGAAACCGTATCGGTAGAAGATAAAAATGTAGTTAAATTAATTTTAATCTTCTCAAATGTAGTTAAAAATATAAGATTACAACATCTTCATGGTGGGCTCAAATCTCATTTACAGTAAATGTCTTGATGGCGGGGTCAGGCCAAATTAATTTATTTAAGAGACAATACAACTTGGTGGCGGGCCCCAGTCACATTGATGTGTTCATCTACACATACCCGCACATATCCCACCAAACAAAAAAGACAAACCACACATTAAAGTGAACTAAAGAAGCAGAATAGTTGAACTTCATCTCAAACCAAATCTTTCATCTCCAAATTCATCGAAGACCGAAGGAATACAACTCTCTTCAAAAATATCAAAGTAAGTTTCGATCATCGTCATATATGTAAAAAAAATTCGTTTTATATACTCGATTTTGTTTCTAACTTGGATTAATCACCATCTTCTCTCTAGCGAAACCCACATTCTTCAATAAAATCTAGGTATTGACTTCATTTTTGTCTTCAACAGGATGATTCACAATCGATAAGTTTAATAATAGGAATTTCATCACTGAATTGGTTGTGGGAAGGATCAATTGAAGTCAATGAACTCGGATTTGTGAAATTTGGAACAGTTCCGGAAAGCTTGCTAGATGGACAGCTGAAATATCTCTGCTCCTAATCCAGTTAGGAACCATTCTAAGACGAAGGTCATTGAAGGACATGTCTATAGACAAAAGAGAAGGAACCCCCTTGGCAAGGGCACTTGACAGAGGGTTTGTAGGAACCGTTGTAAGACGAAGGTCATCGTTTCACGTTGCATTTGAAAACAATAATTGGAATGGAGGAGAACGGACATATGATAAGGTAATATACATAAGATTGAGATTGCCAAATTGAATGTGCATATTAATGAAACAAACCTCGAAATTTATGACTTTTTTCATTGATGAACAATGATAGAAATATCAAAATTTAGGCCATTTTTCATGGTTCAACAGCAGGATTCTTATTAAATTCAGAGCATATGAATAAAACAGTGATTTAGAAGTAATGATGGTTCAACTTGTTTGAATTGGACTCTCTTTCTTCTAGGCATTCAACATCAGAATCACTATCAACAAAGTTGATTGTCCTCTTCATATTCTTCCTGGAACCTTTGATATCTACACTGTCATCAGAAGTAATGGAGGTGTCTTCTACCTATCGAATTATAACGTTAAATTAAAAAAAATAGCTTTAACTATTAAAGTGGTAAAATAAACAATGCATTTAACTATAGAAATAATATTTACCTCTTTATTGGATGTCAAATTGGTGAAGGTGGAAATCAAAGATGGATCATGAGTTAACTTCAATATAGTGAAGCCGGACCTGGAACGGGATGATTGTTCGTCAAGCTTGTACTGATCAACATCAACCTTGAACAATAAAGTCTTTCCTATTAATACATGAAGATCTTCCGGTATGGTATCCAAATCGAAACCCTGAAAAAAAAATAAAAATATGAAAAATTAACTAACATCTTGTATGAGAGAAAAAAACATTATAAAAGAATTACAAATACCTTTGAGAGAATCAATTATAGAATCAACATATTTGTTCAAAAGAGGGTGAACATCCCGATCAAATATTGTAACGCCCCAAAATTTGGGCGCGTTTGCGATATTTATCTTTCCGGCTTTTATCGATATATTAATAATTTAAATATTTTTACGTCGTATTAAATTTTACGAGTATATATATATACATCGATATATTTTCTTACCCGTGTTCAAATTATTATATAATCTCGTGAAATAAATTGCGGGAATGGTTTTTGTATTTCAAATTATATTTTTCAAGCTTATACATATTTGATCCATATATTTATTTTTTTCAATATTTTACTTCGGAAATATCGGGATGTTTTCTGGTACGGAAATCCCGTTCCGAACGTTTTGATCGGATCCACTCTTATCCTTCTTTTATTTCATTTCCCTTTTTCTTCTTTTCTCCCTCAATGGCTGGTGAGCAGCCCGACCCCTCGCTCCCATCTACCTACCCGACCCCTGGTTTTTACTACCCTATCACTATCACCCAACCAGTCCCTCTCTCCTTTCTCCCCTGTGTCGAAAGACATCTCCCTTGCAGCCCTTGTCATGGCACCCATCCTTTCTGTGTCTTCTCATCTCCTCCTACCTTTTGTTACATGGCAGCAGCTACTCCCCTTCACCGCCTTAGTTGCACACCTTCTCTCACCTTTCTTTCTAGCAGCAAGCAACAGTTCAACACACTCCCTCTGTTTGACCACCTGTAGCACCGCCAGGAGAGGTGACCTCGAGCCGTCGGAGCCTTGCAGGCCGCCTCCTTCCTCTGACTCTTCTTTACAACCGCCAGAAGCAGCAGCCTCCGGCCTCCCTCCTTGTCTCTCGACCACCTCGCATCGGAGCAGACTGCCTCGCCGCGCCTAGCATCGACACCAAAGGAGCCGCCTTCGCCCCAACAACGCCTCCCTTTCGTTCTCTCCGCCTCT
Source organism: Fagopyrum esculentum (assembly GCA_033239045.1). Lineage (NCBI taxonomy): Eukaryota > Viridiplantae > Streptophyta > Magnoliopsida > Caryophyllales > Polygonaceae > Fagopyrum > Fagopyrum esculentum. The sequence goes on from BSUD01000006.1 coordinate 34,655,941, forward strand.
ACACCACCACCTCTCCTCATCGTGGACCTCTTATGAACTGCGTCCCCGCTGCCACATTGAAGCCGTGCCGGAGGAGTGCCAACTCCCTTGCTTCGCCTAGCCGGAGCCGCCTTTTGGAAGCCCTATCCCGCCTCTTTGCCGCCGCCCCTGTATTCTGCGTTCACCGGCCGTTTTGCAGCTCCCCCTTTTGACAAGTAGAAGACGCAGATCTGTAAAACCCTTTAGGGTTAATTACAAACCCCCCCTCTTATTTGGTATAATTGCAAAATGTGCCCATCTTTTATTATTGCATATTTGTACCCAGATTTTTAAGTAACATTTATACCCTCCTGCAGAATTAATTACATTTTTGGGCCATATTTATAATTGCAGTTGGTGACCCAACGTTTTGCAAATTATCAAGTGTGCCCTTGCTGATTTTAATTATGGATTATGACCCATAGTTTTGGAACGGTATATTTTGCCCCGAAAAATGAATTGACGGTTTGGAACCTTGGATTTTGATTACGAGATATTCTTATATTTTTATACACGGTATATTATGTCTTTTTGGATTAATACGGTTATGGCTCAAATATTTAATCCCAGGTTTTTAGCATTGACTTTTTAAAACGAGTTTTCCTTAGATTATATATGCTCATTATTCCGTTCAAATTTAGCTTATAAGCTAAATTTGTTTAGTTTGGTGCTAGGTTCGGAAGTGCCCCGAGAAAGACCTAACGAGTCCAAGTCGACATCCGTTGAACGACTTCCGTCTTTTGACGTCGCGTGAGTATTTTTCCCCTCGATTTAGTTATGTTTAGTATTAGTATCATGCTAGGTTGAATCTAGCATAACTTAGAGTGAATGCCAAGTAGTGGCCTTGAACCTTAGGTGAGTTTTGAGGATTTATGATTGGCTAAGACTTGAGGTGTTTGGTTATCTTGTGAGGTTGTTATAAGGCTTTAAGTTATATGGTTGATCTTGTGAGCATTCTTAGGCTCGAGGTTGGGGTCGTATGATCTTGTGGGATTTTGGGGTTTAGGTTTGGCTTATCCTAGTATGTTGTTATGAGTTACGATCTTGCGAGATCCTTGGGAGGGTAGATGCCCCTACGTCGTTATAGTTTATGATCTTGCGAGATCATTGGTACTAGAAGTCTAAGGACTTCTAGCATGTGAGAGAGATGTTGATCGTGTGCCTTGTTTTGATCAGGCGTTGAGTGCCTTCCTATGGGAAGTTGTGAGCAGTGGTTATCGGGTTTATCTTTGGGACGAGGTAAGTCTCCGGACTTACTTAGCTCGTATTCTCTGTATTAGTTTCAATGCGTGTTTGGTGGTGTGTGTTTATTGTTTATGTTTGTGTTTATTGCTTATGTTATAACATCTAAACCGGTAATAGGACCACCGACTTTATATGTTTATATTTGGCCCAAGTGTATGATAACGGGCGGTGACCGCTTGTCCAGTCCAAAATGGGGATGACTGGGAGGTGCCTTGCGACCAGTCCATCGGGTGATGCTGATCCGCATCAAGTACAAACCCGTATGGTGAAAGGGGACAAGGGCGAGATCTTTAAGATTCTCGTGTCACAAAAGAAATTGAATTAGAACGGGATATGACCTAATAATAAAAAGATAATAAACCGGATTGTGTGTTTTGGAGCATGTTGTGTGTTTTTGATGCCTTATGTGTGTGTGTGTGCCAATACCATGATTCTAATACTTGGAATACTAGCTAACGGTTTTATACCGATATTGTTGTAGTTACCCTGCAGGTTAGGGACGCGGCCGAGAGATCCGGAAGAGTGGGCAGCCGGGGTTCGTACATTGTAGGATGGGTTTGTGGGTGGAGTCTTGTAGATATAATTATGTATTGTATGTTTTCGATGTTTGGTCATTTGAGTTGTTGACTCAGCTGTAGTCTTTTGTTATATGGTTTTGGGTTTCATTGCATTGCATAAAAATGTATTTCGTTTTGGCCTTTATTTGTGTCTTGTTGAAAGATCCGGTGAAATTGTTGTCAGGCTAAGGGTCGGGACCCATTGTGAGGTCCCAACCCGTGGCATCCCGAGTCCCGCGGATTCGGGGTGTTACAAATATAACGAATATATTGCTTCCGGTTTCATCACGAACTCTAATTCGAAGCTTAAACTTGAGATAGATAAATATATATAACTTTAGTTCATTTACGATGATTTATCTAAACTAATACATTCAAGATGATCTATTAAATATATTACCTTGGAAATACATGTTTCACTTTTCGATCACATTTTGAACAATAAAATGAATCAACATTCTTCTCAACCTTCTTCTTGCACTGTTTGCATGAATTGTAATGCCACCCATTGAAGTCATCAATATTCTCAATTGTAGAGAGGTTGAGGCACTTGCATAACTAAAATTTGAACAGAATAAATATTAGAATGTTTATACCATTAGTAATAATAAGATTTAATAAATAATAAAAAAAATGTTGTTTTAGTAATACCTCATCAACACGTAGCAAATCACTAATAGACTTGTGGAGCTCCACATCCAGAAATTGTTCGGTTAATTATCGAGATGGAGTATTAGGAATTTGATTGATTTTGGTAGGAACATCATCTCCATACGTCTCTCTCAACTTGTTAGATAAAAAATATTTCAATAAATTTAAATTATGACAAATATGTCTTACTGAGATAAATACTTACTGATTCTTAAGATTGTTGATTTCTGGGATAGCAAGATCATGCATAAATAACCGTGTTCCGCCAACAACGTTGAATAACTTGTATTGTCCTATACATTTCATTGGAAAATATTTAGTTACAAATTTAACAAATCATAAAACCTATAATATTTTCTATATTGTAGTAGTACCTTGATGAAGCCTTAGTTTAGCGTGTTAAATGATGACAACAACAAAGTCATTGATAAAAGTGTTAGCATAGGAGTTGAACTTGGTAGCATTAAAAAATTAAAAATATTTATATTCTTATTGGTTCGGAAGGAGAATTTCGATTCGAGTATGCTCAGTTTTATCCTCCCCGACTGCGCACGTGGTTATAGCTCCAATTCCAACCACATAACCTATAACATCTTATGCATAAAATAATATAAATATATAATATTTGTTTATGATAATCAAAATTTAATATGTATATATTTAATTAAGATGTATGTATGTTACATACCAACCAAAAACCTGTCATCTAGAGATCGATTTAGTATATCACCAAAGGATACGAAATCAAATACACCTATTGGGATCGAATGACCTAGAGCATCATCCGCTTTCATTGTCGTATGGATTTGAAAGTCTATCTTGAGAGGATTGTTGGTATATCGGTACATGCCGGTGGAAGCTTCTAAACCAGAATCAGCTATGACATAAACACTTGACTCAACAAAGTGCTTGAAATTTTTTGGGTTATATCTTTTGATGAAACCTTGAATTTTGTTTCCCTGAAAAAATACATATAAAATTAGATTAGTAAATCGTACTCGAATAGAGATTTGCTTCAAATCAATTCATTGATATTTATAATAAGGAAGAAACGTGTTAATGATATTTACCGCTTTATCAATGCACACCATTTCCTTCCCAATAAGGAATACATCCTTGTGTTTAAGATCAAAAGTCTCCCAATAGGACATGACTCGAACACGAATCTTGAAAGTTGATTTGGAATTCATCTTCAAATCGCTGATGCTTATGATATTGTTTACCATGATCTAGAAAAAAGACGTTTCCATGTAAGTAGTAAACAAAAGAGCAAAAAAAAAGAAAGAGAAGGGATACGTACGTTTGATGAGGTGAAGGTGTTGTTTCTAAGTCCATTTAGAAGCCAATATATAGGCATTGAAAGACAATCTTGTATGCAATTGTGATACACAAACTAAAAGATTTGCTTTTATAAATTTTTTAAAAAAAACTTATAGAATACAGTTGTATCATGAAACTTTGAAAACAGTATATGAACATAAAGATATGTAGCATCGAGATTTACTAAAAGATTTTTTTTTCAAAAAAAGAGAGATTAAAAATATTGTATGCATTTGTATGACAAAACTTTCTAAACAACTTATGAACATAAAGATCTGCATAATCGAGATTTACTAAAAGATTTCCTCCTATGAGAATTTTTTTTGTCAGTTAATTGATTGATACATAAATAGTTAAAGAGCATAATAAACTTTTAAAATTTTTGCATACTTATCTGATTGATTAATAAATAGTTAAGTTTTAAAATTCTTAAGAAATTTTATGCCTTTTTTATGGTTGGACAACATGATTCTTATTAAATCGTGAGAACATGAATGAAACAGTGATTTGTCTTGATTAGTATAATTTTAAGAGTAAAACAACAGGGGATCACTTTGAAAAGGACTATAAATTATAAATAATCACTGTTTATTATTCTTAGAGCCTTATCATTAACATATTCAACATCAAGGATTGAATTTTGTATCTACATTATAATATCTAGAAAGAATTTGGACTACTAGGCTCTTTTTGGTTTTTGTTAAAGAAACTATACCCATATTTTTTTACCACTTTCATTTAATGGTAGGTAAAATTAATAACCCTTCTATTTAAAAAAAATGTTTGTTATTTGTTATTTAAGTGTAAGTTTTAATTTTTAAAAACTGAATTTGTTTTTTTATTTTCTTTTATTGATTTTTTTTATTTTCTTTATTTATTTTTTATTTTCGAGAATGAAGAATTTTTCACATACCGGAATTTTCACATACTAGAATTTCCAATACCGGAATTTCATATACCGGAATTTCACATACCGGAATTTCACTTACCGGAATTTTCACATATCGGAATTTCACATACCGGAACTTTCACATACCGGAATTTTCACATACCGAAATTTCACTTACCGGAATTTTCACATATCGGAATTTCACATACCGGAACTTTCACATACCGGAACTTTCACATACCGAAACTTCACATACCGAAACTTCACATACCGGAATTTTCACATACCGGAATTTCACATACCGGAATTTTCACATACCGGAATTTCACATTCTTTTTCACACTCATTTTTTAAATACTAATAAAGAAAGTAAATAACTTGAAATACACCAGACGTACGTACCTTAAGCTATCCTCTGTTTGGAAATTGAATTTGAAAGTATAGGATTAGTGGGGTATACAACAACATACATGATGTTGAGTAAATTAAAAGACGTACGAAACACAAGGACTCCATGTTGAACGATGACGGGTTGCGTGGTAGCAGAGTCGCTACCTTGAGCTATCCTCTGAACGCCCAACAGGCATCCATCTTCTGTTTTCATCTGGCAATCCAAATTCAGCAAACGATTTTATATTTCAAATTCTTATTGCAAAGGTGTTGATTCTTACTTGGAACTCTTATCACAAGTTTTCAACTCTGCATTCAACAAAGATTCTGATATGAAGGAGGCGATCAGGGCGGATCTCTGGGCGGCGCGTGATCAGGTTCCAGCGTGTCAAAACTTCCTTGATTGCCTCAACTACAAAGGCTTTCTCGCCTTACAATTCTACAAAGCAGCGAATTGGTATTGGAAACGGGGGAGGTTTTCTCTAGCACTTCTGATACAGGGGAGAGCGGCGTTGGGCGTCGACATTCATCCTGGACCGAAGATTGGGAGGGGGATTTTGATCGATCATGGGAGGCAGAGAAAATTGCAGGCTTGCAAAGTAAGGAGATCAATCATGGTCTACATTGTGAGGATGCAGCTCTGGGTAGAGAAGGGTTGAATATTCCGGTGTGCACGGTAAAAAAAAATTAATGGGGTAAATTTACTAAATGTAAAACTAATAAAGGCCTAGTTAGTATACAACAAAATAAAAAAGCCTACTTACTAAATTAGCCCTAATATCTATCATTTAAGATGTATTTTATATATACCAAATTACCATCTTTTACAATTATCTTTCTGATTTCCTAGCAGAGTTATATGCAGCAGTAATATGAAGTTGTCCCAGTTTGGTTTGAACAACAAAAAGCATTCAAACTAAATGCAAAAATGGCGCCTTGAAGTGATCTTCAACCATGGAAGATGAGATATTGTTATCTTAACTTTATTCCTTGACTCACTTAGTGGTTGTGAACTGGAATGAGTTGGAGCATCCAAATCCCTCCATGATTGGATCTGCTAGTTTAACAAACAATTAAAGCCATGATTGTGAATTGGTTAGAGCTTGTGAACTTAGTTTTTGCGCTAATTTTAAGTGGTGTGAACTATGAACGGAGAAGGTTTTCTTTGAGAATTGCTAATTTAGTCGATATCATGTAGTAAATGAACTGAAAAACAAAATAGGCAATTATTTTAGTAAGTTGTTGATGTTTTACTTTTTGAATTGGAATGAGTCAAGAAGTTATTGAAGTATCTGCCTCAATGCAACAACTCATTTGATCTGCTTGTCGTGGAGCCTACTTGAATTCTTATCAAAAATTGAAAAAGTTGAGATAAGATTTGCTTAAAAAAACTAAGTTTGGACACGTACCAATCCGCGGTTAGGCTCACGGGTCCACGATAACGTTCACTGGATGAGGGTTTCATAGACGACCGAATCGGAGAAATCAAACGCAATTTCCTATAGGGAGAATTTCAGGGTTTCGATGGAGATAGAGTAGAGACTGAAAAGAACAGTAGAAGAAAGTGTTTGTGCAATGTGAGTGTTAATGGTGGTTGATCTACGCCCGCCAAGTGTTCGATGAAATGTTTTTGAGGTTTTTTTTATCTAGTTTGGCATGAAGATAGATTTCTTACCCTATGGATTGTCGTCCGTCACGTGTTTGATGAAATGTCTCTAAGAATTGCCGGTTCTGATATGACAACGGATGGTAGAGATTTCCTTCATTGTCCTCTTAGGGCATTTCAAGGTTGTCGGGATGGAGTAGAGGGAAGCAAAGGTTTCTCTTGTTTGGTTTCTCATCTTAAAAGGCAACATTTTTGTTCCAAAGATAACAAAAATGTGATTCGCGACACTATTGAGAATAACCTTGATGTATTTGTGGCTTTTGAGGAGTCCTTGGCATATCTTGTGTTATGGTTATGCGGGCGTTGTATGAGTATGCATGCTTTGAGTCGTGCAGGTCATCACTCTGATGGTTCCTTTCGTGTTGCTTATGAGGACGGAATGGTAAGAAGCTACATTTTGGGTGTCTCAAAGCCGGTTGTTGGAGAGTTGTTTGTTGCGGTTATTGAGGAAGGGTTGGCTTTTTATGCGGGTTTGCTCGATAGAGTTTTTCGCATTCCTATCACTACTGTGAAGAGTATCCCGCATAATTGTCGTCTTGCTTTCTCTCAAGCTCTAAAGGGTGCTCTTCAGAGAGTGGTCGTTGAGCCATGTTTTGTGAATGCTTGGGTTGCATTGCTTCTTCTTCTCCGGTGCACTTTGCAAGTGTTCAGGCCTTCGAATAGGAGAGATAGTAGATCAGGGAGTAAAAAGTCTATTCAACAGCAGCGGATCATGCAGTCTCTGGCTTTGTGGGGTGAGGACGGCGGTATCGACAAGCTAGTGCGGGGTTTGTTAGACCATTCCGAGCATGGGTTTTCGGCAACTACTAGGGTCGCCTCAACGGATGGTGATAGACAGAGAGTGGGACCTAAGATCAAGCAGTGTCTTCGCAAGGTCTTTGATGGACATTTCACGGCGGCTGTTAAGGTTTTGTCCTCTTCTGGAGTGGCTTTGTTTGATGATGAGACTGTGAAGGTTTTGGAGGCTAAGCACCCCTTCAAGTCTCCACCTTCTCGGGTATGTGAGGTTATGGAATCTCCCTTTGTTGCTGATGTTGATTTGATTCTTAGGTGTATTAAGTCCTTTCCCAAAGGTACTTCTTGCGGCAGGGATGGTCTGAGGGCACAACACGTGTTAGATGCTATGTATGGGGATGGTTCTCCTATTGTTGTTGATCTTCTACGAGTGATCTCATCTGTTGTTAATCTGTGGTTGGGAGGCAGATGTCCTGGGAGTTTGGCGGAGTTTGTGGCTTCTGCTCCTCTTACGCCATTATTGAAGCCTGACAATGGGATTCGACCCATTGTAGTTGGCACCATTTGGAGGCGGTTGGTTTCTAAGGTTGCCATGAAAAGGGTGAGTAAAGATATGACAACCTATCTAGCGGATTTTCAGTTTGGAGTAGACGTATCTGGTGGCGCAAAAGCTAATTTGCATAGTGTCAACAGGGTTTTGAGCGAGCGCCATGATGATGGTTCGCTTGCTATGCTTGCCGTGGATTTCTCGAATGCTTTTAATCTTGTTTATAGGACAGTATTGCTTCGTGAGGTGAGGAGAAGATGTCCATCTATTTATTTATGGGTTGAGTTTTTGTATGGTCAGCCTGCTCGATTGTATCTGGGAGATAGATTTATCTGGTCAACCACAGGAGTTCGGCAAGGTGACCCCTTAGGGCCACTTCTTTTTGCACTTGTCTTGCATCCACTTGTGCACACTATCCGTGACAACTGTAAGCCTCTTCTTCATGCTTGGTATTTAGATGATGGGACAATCATTAGTCGATCGGAGGATGTGGCTAAGGCACTTGGTATTAATTTGGAGGTTGGTCCGAATTTTGGACTTGAGTTGAATGTTAAAAAAACTGAGTTATTTTGGCCTTCATGTGATGGTTCGAAGCTTCGAGACGGGTTATTCCCTAGAGACATTGCGAGACCATCTTTGGGGTTGAAGTTATTGGGAGGGGCTGTGAGTAGAGATAGTGGTTTTATTAAAGAATTGGTTATGAAGAGAGCTGATAAGGCATTGGAGTTGATGCGTCTTCTCCCTCAGCTTAGGAACCCGCAGAGTGAGCTTCTCTTACTTTGTTCGTGTTTGGGTGTAGCGAAGATGTTTTTTGGCCTGAGGACTTGTCAGCCAGAGCATGTGAAGGATGCGGCATCTTGTTTTGACGCGGGACTTTGTGGGTCGATTGAGGATATTGTGGTTTGTGGGGGTCCTTTTTTCGGGGATCTTCAATGGCGGTTGGCTTCCTTGCCTATTCGTCGTGGAGGGCTCGATTTGTACTATGCTATGGAGGCATCTTCTTACGCTTTTGTTTCCTCCATAGCTCAGTCTTGGGTGCTCCAAGACCATATCTTGCGTGACAGTGGGCTATCCGGTATGGATTCAGTTTTTTACAAAGCTTTAGATGACCTGCATGTGGCTATCCCGGAGTTCAACCTTTCCAATTTTACTAGTAAGGACACCGTCCCCCCTAAGCCCCAACATATTTTGGCGGATGCTCTTTTTGGTAAAATTGTTCAGGAGATGGTTCAGAGGTTTGATATGACTAATAGGCAACAAGAAGTTTTCGGATGTCTGCAAGCGCCGCATAGCCAAGATTTTCTTCTTGTCATTCCCATCGATGGACTTGGTCAATGCATGTCCCCTGTGGAGTACCGCTCCATTCTCAAGTACCGACTTATGATTCCGCTTTTCTCAGCTGGTGAGGTTTGCCCCATTCCTAATTGTCAAAGGGTGTTGGATGCTTTTGGAGAGCATGCTGTACATTGTAAGGAACTTCCTGGCTTCAAGTATAGGCATGATCTGGTTCGTGATGTTCTTTGTGATACCTTTAGACGGGCCAAAATTTCTGTAAAGAAAGAAGCACCTATGAACTTCTTGACTGATCCGCGGGATGGAAGGGCGACATTGCGGTCAGCGGATGTTTTGGTGTTTGGTTGGAGTGGAGGGAAGCATGCATGTATTGATTTGACGGGGTCTCACCGCTTGTGGGATTAGGGAACGGACCTTTTGTTGTGGGTCAGGCACCTTGTAGAGCGGCATCAGCTAAGGTGGCCAAGCATGGAAGGGCATGTGTTGAAAACCAACACGTTTTTCTTCCATTTACTTTTGACACGTTTGGATTTTTTGCACCCGATGCTGTTGATATTCTCAAGAGGGTGCAAAGAGTTATGCATAGTAATATTATGTCCTCTAGATTTGTAGATGTTGTTTTTAAAAGGTTAGGTTTTGCCATCCAAAAAGGGGTAGCGGCGCAACTTGTTGCTCACTTATCTTCTACTTCTATGTAAATAGTAATACCGTGTAAATAAATATAAAGAATATATTTTTTGTCAGTTATCCGAGTGATTGATAAATAACAAACTTAATAGTTTACTTTTAAAAAATCTGCATAATTTATTATTATAAAAATTGGAAAAGATGAGATAAGATTGACTTAACAATTAACTTTATAAGATATTTGTTTTCATTATAATAAAAATTCAATACCCATACAAATTTGTTGTATTTGAAAAGAATAATTTGAATATTTCAGTAGATAAAAGACCAAACGAATTCATATAAATTATCTTACTACACAATAATTTTGGCTTTTCAAATTATTAAATACTTCTTTTATAGTAAACTTTGATGAGATTTTAAAATTTAAAATTATGTAACATATTTTACATTTTGGGAGTGCAAAACTTGTATAGATATAAACAAAAATAAACAAATTGATGAGGTTTTACAATTTAATATTATGTGACCTATTTTATATTTTTGGAGCCAAATAAATTTATAAACCTAAATAAAAAAAAGAAGTTTTCAAACTCTTAAAATTCTTTAATATTTTCATGAAGTATTAATTTATTATCATTATTTACTTTGATTGATGCAAAAATATCGTTTCAATAAACCAATATCATATTTTAATTAAATATTTACTTTTTTAATTAAAAGTACTTTAATCTTAAATTACGATATTAAAATTATTGGTCAATCTTGTGCCATTATCTTCAAACCACAAGTCCTAATAATGCGAGACATATTTACTAGTTTATCTTGTGTCATTATTTTCAAACCACAAGTCTTAATGATGTGAGACATATTTACTAGTTTGAATAATGATATTAAAAGTACAAGGGTAAACATCACTTGTATTTAAAAATCACTTTCACGGTACCACGAAGTAATAATTTTCTACAATACAAATGTATCATCGTCGTATTATTACAACCGCGTGCGAAGCATGCGACTTCGACCTAGTTCTTCTAAATACTTAACTTTATATTTTGGGGTGTGCAATTGAGTTTTATACTTTAAGAGAGCACTTATGACCAAAATGAATAGAAAATAATTTTTATTCCGTATTTCACAAGCGGAATCAATTTGAATTTAATTTGAGAAAATTGAGCTAGCAAGACACTTTTTCTAACTTAAGTACTAACTAGACTCCTACCAATTATCAATTAAAAATAAATATTAATAAAATGATAAATATAATATTAATTAAGCAATTAATTATATTTTGGATCATGGAGAATAATTAGTTACCATAATTAAAAAAATTAATTATAATTAAGAGGAGAGAGAAGAATCCTAATCTTTTATTTATTTTTAATAAATTTTTACTAAATTAATTATAATGAAGAGGAGAGAGAAGAATCCTAAATTTAGCACAATCTTTTATTTATTTTCAATAAATCTTTTTACTTAACATTGTGTAAAATAAATTGTGTAACTCGATGGGCTTGGACTTGCGTAACCAAACCATGTGTAAATGACGAACTTGTGTACATGACTGACCTTTTCGATTGTGTAACTCAAATTTGTGTTAACAAACGGAACTTGTGTAATTGAAAAATGACCGAAATTGTTAACTACATAAATTGACATAGCAAATGAAATTGTGTATTAACATTGTGTAATTGAAATTGTGTATGAACATTGTGTAGTTTAAATTATGTATTAACATATGTAATTGAAATTGTGTATTAATATTGTATCACATAAAAAAAATACACAAAGCTTAATTAGTTCAGCTGACATAAGGGTGCAACGAGGCTACTCATCCAGGGTTCAAAACTCACTAGCAACAATTTATGTGTGAAGAACCAGTAGGTGAAATAAATAAGTTAAAGATACTCTAGAAGGGGGGGTTGAATAGAGTATGAGAACTTTTCGCCAACCAAATCTCAAGGCCTTGAAACTCCTTTCAAGGGCCTTGATGTCGATCTGTGCTCTTTGTGAAACTTTGATTTCAAGGTCTTTGAAACAACTTTCAAGGGCCTTGACTACTTGCTCCTGCAAAACAAAGTTAGTCATAATAGCAAAATATAGTGCGGAATATAAAAGATTGACACGAGGATATGTTTACGAAGTTCGGCTCTAAATAGCCTACTCTCCGTCCCAGGGTATAGTCTTAGGATCTAACTATCTATTATCAGCTTCAAAGAGTCCTTAATACAAACTAGAAGAAATCCCCTTCTTCTCTCACTGTAGCCAATGCTACGATCTAGCTCCAACTCTCAACCTAGCTATAATAGTCTAGTTACTTTGCAGAGTAACAAACACTCTAGTAGAACACTATTTAGATCTTCCAATGGAGCTCTTGTGTTTTCTCTCTCTAAGGGGATAAAGCTTTTGTGTAAATGAGAGAAAGAAAAACAACGAATGAAGATGTTTAGGTTGCTTGAAGACGTAAAGATGTTTTCCGTGTATGCTTGTGTATCTTTCTTCTTCGACTATCATCTTCATTTATACTCTTCTATGGGGAGGTCTTCTAGCCGTTGGAGAGATGACCATTTGAAGATGAATCTTCTTCTCCATGAAGATCGTTTCTTGTTTCGAGATAAGGTAGACGTTGCAAATCTTCAACTCTTGAAAACACGTCGAGTCCTTAGCTCCTTGATCTTCTCGTCCTCTGTTGAATCGAAGGAGAAGATATTTTGCCGCTTTTGTTTTTAGAAAATCTTCGGTAGAGATCTTCGATTGAAAAAGATCTTCCATAAAATCGTCGGTTTTGAGCAAATCTTCCTGGAAAATCTTCTTTGCAATTGAATCCTTGTTTCGTGCATCTATAACTCCAAGGCCTTTGAGATCGTCCTTTTGTAAACGCTATCTTCCTTGTCCTTAAGTTATAATTCAAGGGCCTTGAATCAAGGCCCTTGACATTTGATAAAACCTACACTGAATTCAAACCAACCAAGCATCTAGAGAATATAATCAATACATTGTTTAGTATATCCAACTACTACATTTGTGTTAAGTCTTCCATCATCAACACCTACAAAACATTATAAATAAGGTGGAGTTTCCAATCTCCCCCTAGGTGGAGTTTTCAATGTGTTACAATAAATCTTTTTACTTAAATTAATTATAGTTAAGAGAAGAGAGAAGAATCCTAAATTTGGCACAAACCTTGTATATGTTCATTGTTGCAAAAACTACCTACATAGCCATTTTACCCATTTAATTTATACTCCGTACTATATGTTGAATCAATTGGACCAAATTTATCATGCACTCTATATGTGGAATTGGGAAAATGGTTAAAAGAAAGCTAATGAGAATTGGTTACAACAACTTATTTGGCAGATTAGTTTTTTCATTAGATTTTTCAGATGTTTTTTGGTCCAATTTTGAAAAGCTTCAAATTATAGCTTTCATTAGCTTTTTGTGTAGATTATCGAATTTATTTACAATTTTACCCCTTAAAGCTGGCTTTAACTATTTTTAGCTCCTTTGTCCTTTATTAATTTTTTGTAAATTCACCATGAAAATCTATCCACAAATCTACCCTTACCAAACACGGGGATTGTGTTTGTATTTGATGTAACAATAGATGATTTAACCAAGTCAAAAGGGAAGGTATTGAGTATAGGTAGAAATTTTGGTTTTAGATGTTATGTTGTCAAAACAACAAAGTAACACATGAAAGCAAGTGAGAAATAAGTATAAGAGAGGTAATCTAAAGGGGGAGGGGGAGTATCACAACAATAGAAAATTAACAAGTAATATATATATATATATATATATATATATATATATATATATATATATATATATATATATATATATATATATATATAGTAATGCTCATTGCAAACACCTCTTATGGTGTAAAATGAGAACACACATTAACCATAGGATTGCTTTGATCTAATGGTCTTAATTAAACCAAATTTTAGGGAATATTTTACTCCACTCTCCAATTAAAGAGGATGCATTACGCTCTCCATAGTAATTATAGTCAAATATGACAGTTAAAGATTTTCTCCCTAATTGTTATTATCCTAATCTCCACATTTACATCCAAATTTGGTTTTCAACGTGAATTCATATTGCCCTTTTTTCATTTGTCAATTCATCATTCACAATAGTTGATATGAACAACATTTCTAAATCAATTCAATTATCATCTCCATTCTTCTAGTTAATATTGTACAAAAGTATTCGTCTGTGTTCATGAAAATATTCGTCAATATATTATTAATAATTCATTCTTGATACCGATATTATTCGTTCACGTCCAACAAATTTTAGTCGATTATTGATAACTGAAATAAATAGTCAGTGGTACATAAATTATTTATTTATATAGTGAAAAATATTCGCTCATAATCTGAAGAGACCAATGTTTCAATCTTCGGACAATTCGCGAACATATACATATACGAAGATATTCGTCCATGTTACTTAAAGTATTTGTTAGTGTACCAATTAAATATTCGTTAGTGTTATTGAATATATTCGTACATATAATATAATATATTTGTTGCAAAATTTAGTTATTCAATTGTTTGCAATAACTTGTCGCACATACACGGACAAACCACCACAAATCGCCGGACAAAAGACATATAACCAACGTATATTTACAGCATTTAGTTTCTAATAAAATTAAAGTACAATAATTCATGTATATGACAATGGAATAACAAATTTTGTTTATCAGATCAAAGAAGGTTTCAAGCAACACAAAAACATATTGAATCCTAATCTAAGCAAAATCAATGTCCTTCTCATTTTACAAAATACATTAATATACATCAACGAATAAAAACTCAATAAACAGTGAATACAAATCCAATAGCATATGCTTCTCTTGTACTGTTGAGGATGGGGACAACCATGGATTTCAGTTGGTCTGCAATGATGACAAATTTGGAGTCGTACAACAAGATTGTTGTTGGTAATGATGTAATATCGACACGAGCCTACAAGGATGAAGGAAAACAAGGCTTTTGAATAGTCTAGAGCGAAATTGATGGTGAGCGAGACGAAATTGGTCTCATAGACGGTTGAGTCGCGATGCACGAGACTGAAGGAATGTTGGAAGGGCACATGAGGCTATCGAGGAAGAGCCATGGCGAGGTCAAGTCCGGATCTGCGAAGAAAACCGGCGCGAGGCCAAATCTGGTTTGGAGACGGCGGTGATGCCTTCATTGGACGAACGACAACAACCCTATTCATCGTTGAATCGCCCTTGCTCGCCATTGGAGTCGTTTCACAAATAATCGGTTATAAATTCATAGGAGGAGGGTTGATATTGAGGGCTATATGTTTCACCTTCTATGGATTCCCACGAAGTGTGTAAACTTTTGTTAAATGATTTTTGTTTCCTATTGAGCAATGATGGAAGATTTGAATGAGAGATTCTAGGGTCATATAAGGTAACAAATCTTTTTATATACAATAATTGAGCAAATTGGGTGAAATTTGGTTTTCACGCGCAGCCAATTTTCCCACTTTCATTCTAATTTGTTTTAATTTTATTTTTTTTCCTATTTATTATGATTAATCTTGACTATCTATTACTCTAATCTTACGGATTAGATTTGTTCTCATTGTACACTATATGGGTTGTTTACATGAGAGTCAGTCTCTCTCTCTCTCTCTCTCTCTCTCTCTCTCTCTCTCTCTCTCTCTCTCTCTCTCTCTATATATATATATATATATATATATATATATACATACTAGGCAAACACCGCGCGCGCTTCGCGCGCGGTTGGAATTGAGCGATCGTAAAATAAGATATGTCGCACAACCATTTTCGTTGATTCGATTAGAAATTTCCTTTGTAGAATAAATTGAGGACCAATCTAATAAGTATCTAAAAACAGTAAAATTAAAAACCAAAATACTTGAAATAATATTGAGGTTGAAACAATCAAATGTTTCAGTAATACTGGAGTTGTACACAAGTAACACAACATTATCCGACACCCAATGACTCTTTATCCGAACACATGAAGCGTTGCAATTCATTCTAGGGAGATGTATCCAGCAAGAAGCAACGGGGTCAAACACCTCCCATTCAAGCAATTGGCAAGAAAAGTATACCCTGCTTGAGCACATCATTTATCCTTCTTTAGCCTATAGATCTCCCCACTTCGTACCAACGAGCAAAAAGTCGTGTTCAATGATGCGACCGAGCCATATCCAACCATTAGTCCTACAAAGCAACTGCAGTGGCTTTACTAGATTGGATCCCACATAAAGCTCACTAAATCCTCTTGAGAATATAATTTCTTCTTTCATATAGCATCAGTTATTGCTGAATAACCATATTTTTAGGCAATCATAATTCTCACATTTGACAATCCCAGCTAGTACATGCAGTTCCACTTTAAAAGATATACTATAGCAAGATCTTGGCTCATTTATACAGAACAAACTTCTTTCCGAACCATTTCTCTCAAAAAACGTACAGAAGGACCTTTGCCTTCATCTTCCCCATGTAGAACAGTTGCAATTTTTGCTCCACTCGGAATCCATTGTAGACTGGTATTTACCAAGTCTTTTGATTCTGAAGTGGAATGCAACGCACACGAATCTCGTTCCCAAAGTTTCATCTGAGTCAAGGGAGATCCCTGCACCCTGCTTAACATAGCAAAGTACTTTCCATCACCCCTCCAGGAAATCGGACCTCCATTACAACAACCATTCAATCTTATCTACTCACTTGCAAAAAAAATACACAACTCAATCCTATGTAACCAGGCAAAGGGCACGAGAGATAATTTTAAGCAAGAGCAACCAAAATTTTCAACCAAAGCAAAACGAGAATAGTATGATAAACACAAATATTACAACATGTGTCAATCGGTAAAGTAAATAGTGTACGAATAGCCAAATAGGTCATGGGTAGGTAAGTCATGTCAACAGCTACCAACTGAAATAAGAATCCCCTAATAATTTTACAAATGCAAGCTTATGATCTCCAAACAACTAACTGACCTCCAAAGTTACGCCTTTAAGACTATAGTCCCTGCATTTTGCAACCCAAACTATTATGACCAAATTTATTGAAATAAAAGATCTACAAAAAGATTCAATAAATTCAAACACATACAAAACCAAAAGGCGATTAAAATAGAAACATAACTCTTATTGGGAGGAGTGTTAGTGCTAGATAGGGCCAAAATCCTCTTGTCCTATTTAATTAACCCTCAAAGGTAGCAATTTCTCTTATTTTCATCAAAACTTAGCAGCAAGTGCTTTTCTATATCAAGATCATAGTGCAAATCACATAAAGTAAAGAAGTTTGAGGACCCTTCACCATGTCAGAGAGAAAAAACAGAATCAGTTAACAAAAATGTGATGGTAGAAACTAACTAAGCAATTTTAGGCAGAAATTAGAAAAACGGAAAGCACTTAGCAACCAGAGACAAAATACCAGAAAGCTTGTGAATTGACCATGAAATTCTGAATACAGTAACTACGAAGTACCTCTTCTTTTAAGTGTATGTAGCCTTAAAAGTCTCCCTCAACACTTTTAGCTAAGCCTTGAGAATCTCAAGTTCCAAGCAACAAAACAAAACAATCTACACACCAGAGAAAAGGAGAAAGTATTAGTTCATCCATATACGAAAATTGAAGGAGTGATAAAGAGAAAAGGAGGAACAATCATACTATTCTTCTTGTTGTCTCTAGCAGCATTCCCAGCCAAATCCAAAACCTGCACTCCCATGAGCCTTAATAGTTTCATTGTGCTGCCTTGTAACCTACAAAACTTATGCACCTGTCATCCTTCTGCAGTTTTAGCCTGATCTCCAATCACAGGTGCTAAAAAGACTCTAAAATATAAGGCTTCTTCCTAAGCAAATAAAGCAATGTTAGAGAAAGAAATTGAATAATAAATTCACAGTTATACACTCATACTGAGAAGAGAATAGGAAACAATCTAAACCTAAAATAATTATAGATATTCTAGATTGAAGATCAAGCTAATGAAATCAAAAGTAGAAAGAAATACCCCACTAAAAATTGTACTGACTTCACCTTGGATTATTTGAAACAGAATTGTCTTTTGTAATTTCTTTTTTGCCTATTCAAGAAGTTTAGATGTGGCTGTTTTTGGTTCTGAAAAGCTAAAGAGTTGACATACATCAGAGTACAATTTTTTTTTATTTGAAACAAAAGTTTAGATGTGGTTGTTTTGTGCAATTTTCTTTTTATCTATATCAGATCAGTAAACAAATTTCATGACTAAAAATTGTTGGGTTCAGAGAAATCATACCTGAAAACAGAGACAACATTTTGTACAGTGTTTCTATGTAGCCAGTCAATATTCCAAGACAAACAACCAAAGATTACTCTACAGTCAACCTACATTCAGAGTACAAAAATTAAAAAACTGCAGAAAACAAGAAGGTAATCACTATACCATATAAATTATCAATGCACATTTAACGGAAGGACTTACATCAGCGAAGGAGAAAAGTAAAAGCATGAGAAAGATGGTGAAATTGATAAAATATTTGGAAAGCAATCAGCCAATTGAAACCTTATAGGTAGTATTACTCAGTATTGGTTCATCAGTAGGCATATGTGGAACCAAAAGTGAAAGTTGTCGAAGCTGAGTGAAACGGATAGTCCATCTGCGAGAAGTAAGTCAACCAAGTTTGTCATTGAAAAGAGTTGAAAAAATATATTGCCCGGAAACATAAGACCTTTCTCATGTTGGACCCTATAAAGCTGAAAATGAATTAATATCTAGCTGCAAGCAATCAAGTGGCAAAATCGATCATAGGACAATATAATGAAAGTTGAAAGCTTGTCACTTGATTGATTAGGTATGTGATGAGATTTAACATGAAAATTGGTCTTGCTTCTCAAAGAAAGCTTTCAACACCTGCTGCTGATTTTCCAAGAATCAACGAGAACTACACTGGCAGGTATGCTTCTGGACACAACTTCTATCTACGTGCTTAAAGTTTTCCCTTCTCATCCTTGGCTCAATATACCTCTCTAGTCTGAAATCTAAGAAATTTTGTGTGCATTCTCCTTCCTTTTGCTCAATCCCCTGCTCCACTTCAAGTGATGTTAAGATTCAAATTTCCAATTTACAGGAAGCAGCGTTATGTGTATGAAACTGTACTGGACAAAATTGCAAAGATTATCGCAATTGTAAAGTTTGACCTGCATGTTGAGCCTGATCCTAGCAAAACAAAGCTTGAAGTTGGAGGCAATGTTGAAGGAATTTTCAACCTAGGTCCTGGTAAATTTGGTTCTGAGGCTGTTTTTATTCCTCGTGAACCAGGTACGACTTCTGAAGAAGATGATGGATATCTGATCTTTTTACACGATGAAAATATTGGGTACTATTTCTCTTCTTAAATTGTCTTGCTATTTCCTTTATCTGTTCTCCCTCCCAACTAATCCTATTGAAGTACCATGTATTTTCTTAGTACATTGTGCATGCTTGTTGCGTTTTACTTATCATCCTAAGCATCTATGCACACTTGATATATGTTATTTGGAGTCTAAGACATGATTGTGAAAATATGCATTCAAGTAGAGAGAAAATACACCAAACTTTCCAAACAGCAAAGTCATATGGATATATGTCTGATTCAGATGCACACGCACTGCCCTTTATTTAAATGCTCCAGTGTCATGTCACTGGTACCTACAGAACATGGCTAAGTTCTGATCTCTATGTGCAGAAAATCATTTGTAAATGTGATCGATGCAAAAACTATGTCATCTGATCCGGTTGCAGTTGTTGAGTTACCACACATGATTCCTTATGGCTTCCATGCATTCTTTGTCACAGAGGTCAGTTCCATTCTTTTCATATTCATCATCTTTTTTGAGAAGCATACCAGTTTTCATGTTAAATCTCATCTCATACCTAATCAATCAAGTGACATGCAAATATGACGGAAAAAAACTGGAAAGAAATAATTAATATTTTCATTATCTCATCTAGATATTAACCACAAAACAGAAGACCTTTCTTTGAGAAAGCTGAAAGCTTTCTTTGAGAAGCAAGACCAGTTTTCATGTTAAATCTCATCTCATACCTAACCCAAGTCGTAACCACAATTTGACTCAAGTAGATACAATCAATCAAGTGGGAAAATCGATCATAGGACAATATAATGAAATTACATGAACAAGCTAGATGAAATTGAGGGATAAATGGAATCATGCAACAGT
The DNA here is from genome assembly GCA_033239045.1 of Fagopyrum esculentum. Taxonomy (NCBI): domain Eukaryota; kingdom Viridiplantae; phylum Streptophyta; class Magnoliopsida; order Caryophyllales; family Polygonaceae; genus Fagopyrum; species Fagopyrum esculentum. The sequence continues at coordinate 34,676,091 of BSUD01000006.1, forward strand.
CCACGGTGTCGATGAACCATGGTATAATACAAATGAAAGTCTTCAGAGAAGCAATCTCTTCCATATAGATAGTAATTTAGTTAAAATATTTAATTGGTCAAACAGAAATTAAAGAAGATAACGCAAAACTAAAGATTAGTAAAAGAACTTGTAGCAAATAGACGAAGGACAGGAAGTAGAAGAGAGGATAGGCATTACCAAAGGCTCCACTTGACTTTGCAGCTTCAATATTGAATGACCATGCAATAACGAAAGAGAAAAGTAATGGGGGTAATACTATTATACCACACAATTCATCTGCTATCTTTAAAACCATTGTAATCCATAGAGAATGCATTAAAGGTTGCATATTATGTTGTATCTTCATGCTTATCTTTTTCTGCATGACTATTTGCATTGTAGATAAACTGCCAGCACTTTTGGGACCATGACGGATATATCAACAAGGTTGCATATTATGTTGAATGACACATCATGACTATTTGCATTGTAATCCACAGAGAATGCATTAAAGGTAAAGACGGTGTTGGCTACGCCCAGCGACGGCGGCTGTGGTGGCTCCGGTGGTGTGGCGACGACGCAAAGCTGACAGGTCTCCTCTGTTTTCTGGCGTAGATCGAGGAGATGCAAAGCTTGGTTTCATTTTTAAAATCCGACAAAGAGAAGGAAGGGAGAGATCGGCGAGATAACAAGCGTGAGGGGAGAGATGGGTTGTTGGGGTATATTTTAGAGAGGGTGAAATTATTTGGGAGATTATCAATTTCTCAAACTCTTCGCTTATGCAATAAAATGTTTGAACCTGTCATTTTGGCTACAGCATTCAAACCCTAATCTTGGAACGAATAGCCAGAATATCAACAAATTGATGGATCCGGCACTTCAACCGAAGTTCATGGAAGACAAAAATCGGTAAACGAAGGAGACAAAAGGAAAGGAAACCTGGTCGGCTGAAGAGTTTGAAGGCGGATTCCATGGCGGAGTCGAATTCTTCTCTCAAACCCAAAAAAAATTCAGATAGCTATATAGGTTTATCAACACCTATTATCGAACAGGGAAGAAGGAACGAAAATCAACCCTGGAGAAACAATCTTGTTTGACGAGAATCGAGGATGACGAAAAGCCAGATAAACACAAGAGAAATTAGCCGATGCTAATTAAAAAGGGCAAAAACCTAGAATAAGTAAATCGAACGAAAATCAAAACTCACCGGAAAATCGAAGACGGAGACGAAGTTCTTCACTGGAAGAAAACTTGAGGAAATGAGAAGAAAACTTGTTTGAGAGAGGAATGCAACACGTTTGAGAGAAATTGTTTGAGAGAGAAAGAGAAGAAAACTTGGGGAGGAAGAAGAAGACGACGTAGGAACCGATATTCACTAGAAGACGTATTCATTGGGGAAAGGAGCGGTGCGGTGAATGAACCGAAGAGAGGAATGTAACACGTGTTTAGAGACGCTACAAAGACAGAGGAAGGCTACACGTATTCAGCCAAAAATATAACTAAGTCCGATTTTTTTTTTTAAAAAAAAAAGAAGGTTAAAAGTGGAATTCCCCTATTCATTTGGGGAACTCCCACTTTTAATATAGTAAGGATATATATATATATATATATATATATATATATATATATATATATATATATATATATATATATATATATATATATATATATATATATATATATATATATATATATATATATATATATATATATATATATATATATATAAATTTCATGAACATCAAATAAGCTATTATATGTTGGAGATTTGTGTTAAGTCTCAACGGAACCATTGAGCTTGTTCTCGAGACAAGGTGCAATAAGTTACTCACATGTGTGTCACGATGGTATGGGTTGCGGGAGACAAGCCAAGTGACTGGCACTTAGAGTAACTAGTGATTACGGGGTAAAAGTATGGAAGCTAATTAAATTGAACTAAACAAAAGGGCATGGCTATCACGGCTATGTTGAAAGTTGGTTTAGTTGAGCCTCATGACTGTCATGGGACATTGTCTTGACTCTGTCATGACTTGGCAAGAGCGTTATTGGCCTTGCCAACGCCTAGACCATTTTGCGACAGAAATTGAGAGTCCGACGCTGTGTTTTTGGAACACATTATGTAGCATTCTTTCGGGCATTCCTCATTATATTAGCTCAAGAAAGTTTTTACAAAGTTTGAGAGAAATCCAAGCACAAATATCCATTGAGCTCCAAGAAGTTAGCTAGTGAGCTACTTAGTGAGATGCTTGATTAGCTAAGCTAGTTTGAGCTAAGCTCATGTGTATTTGTTGACCTTGGAGCTTCACCTAGTTATAATGAGTTAGTCAAAGCTCATTGATGAGAAAAAAGTTAGGCCGGAAAAACTAGCTGAAATTTGGGTTTTTTGATGGCCCAATTGAGTTGGGTTTGGGCCAAAAAGTGGTTATGAACCCTAACTTCTCTCAACCGCCAGTAACCGTTTATAACCGTTCTCAACCGCTTTGGTGACGGTTATTCTCGCCAAAACCGTGCCCCCCTTTGTCTATAAAAGGGAGAGTCATTTGCAGTTGAAAGGAATCCATTTTGCATGAAAAAATTAAGCTATTAGTTTCGAAGTTTTAACAATGGATAGGAAATCTCTCTTTGGCTTATTTGTGCAACTTAGAAGACCAAAATACTTCATTAATATTGAAGAAAGATAAACATCCATTAGAAGAATCAAGCTTCGACAAGATCTAGAAGAAGTCTTCTTTTACAAACGTAAGACAAAGTATTTTTCTATACTTTAGTCTTTGTGACTTGTTAGTCTTATCCCACTAAGGTATTTGGATCCCGGTGTAGGGAAAATACACTTAGAAGGAAAACTCTATATTTGAGTGATTTCAACATTATCTAAGTCAAGTACATACAATATCCTAATAACCGGTTTTGCATGCAATTGAATGTAACTATATAAGGATGTTTGTCTACTCCTTTTGGAGACTACAACTCCTTGGATTTAATTTTAGACATTCAATTAAAAAATATATATAATTCTATTTTGCTAATTTAAGGCTACTTGTCTACTCACTTGGGAGATTACAACACTAAGTTGTTAGTCTACTCCTTAACAGAGATTACAACAACTTGTAAGTCGCTTGTCTACTCACTTGTGAGATTACGGAGTCTTTACCTAATTAAGTTGTTTGTCTACTCCTATTGGAGATTATAACAACTTGTAAGTTGTTAGTCTACTCATTCTTGAAGATTACAATAACTTGTAAGTTGTTAGTCTACTCCTTCTTGGAGATTACAACAACTTTGACACAAAACCGGACACCGAAATCTAACAATCTTCTAAGTGTATTTTATACATTTGATGTATGTTGTGCATACATATATGTTTGCATAAGTTAGGGTATGGTTTTGACAATTGTTTTGTTGACTTGATTGTGTTAAGACATGATGGATGACATGGTTGTCATGGATTTGCTACCGTCCAAAAAATGGGATAGTTTTGCAAGTATCCCTTTTGTCATATGACAACGAGAGGTGAAGAAGATTTTGACTTCCTTAAAGGTGGACTACATACTTCTTGAGGGGGCTCCCGGGCCGCCTGGAATTGGTCCTATCTTGGGCCATAATGGGTTGATGAGGACCCGACTGCAAACGCAGTGGAGTGTTGATAACTACACTTGTCGAGGAATCATTCTCAAGAGCATGTCGCCGTACATGTTGGATATCTATCATGACTTTGAGTCCGCAAAGGATCTTTGGGATGCGTTGGAATTTGAATATCATGGAACGATGTATGAGACTGTATTCTTCAGGTATGTCATGGAAGATGTACGTCCCCTCTCCTCTCAGTTTGAGGAGATGAAGGAGATGTTGACTCGTATGGACAAGTATGTAAAGGAGTTGGATGAGTCTACAAAAGTGGGTATTATCATCCGGAAGATCTCTCCATCCTCGGGTTGATTTTAAGCGCACCATGTTGTTGTTTGAGATCGGAGGATTATCCATGAAGGATTTGGGAATATATTTCAAGTAATGGGAGAAAACTCTCTCAAAAGTTCCCAAGAAAGAGAATCCATAAAGGATGATCTTGTACTGTTTGATATTAAGTATATGTAAAGGGCTTCAGGCCTATATGCTTTATAAGTATCTTACTATGTTAAAACTATGTATAGACTTCGACCATAATTTGTAATGCCTTATCAATATTAATAAAGAAGTGTTGTGTGTTTTCGATTTTACACTTGTGTCAAGATCGAATGGAAGCATTGTTGTTTGTCATATTTATAAATGTTTGAGAGCTTAGTTCGATTACACATTCTAGTGTTGAAACTCAAATGGTAAAGCACTCAAACTTGATCCTTTTTGACAAGCAAATAAGTCTTATTTATTATTTGTTGAAAGCCAAAAAAAATGGGTATGACATTGAGCTAGATGAACAAGCCAAGATATGCGCAAACTTATGCTGAGGCATTAAGTGTTGACATGGACTTGTTGTCCCAAAAGGGGGCGTGGAACACTCAATAAGGCTCGTGACATGCCTTGTTAATAAGCGAGTGTCAAGCCCAAGAAATGGCTAAAGCGGGTTGAGTAAAGGCTCACGCAAGTGCTCGTCTTGGCTTTGTCATGCTGCGCAAATGACAAGGCAAACCATGGTCCTAAGACGTGTCAAAATACCTAAGGAAAGACAAGCCATAAGTGACTCATTGAAGTCTCTTGGATTGGTTATGTCAAGGCCCAAGCCATATTGGCTAAGGGCTAACTATTGGTTGGAAAAGACTTGAGCAAACTATGTCACTCGACCAGTTCTTGATAATGAATCGGACGACTCGACCGGAACATGACACTGAAGGGAGCGACCCGACTTGCTACTTCAGGCGGCTCGACCGTCTATAGCCGCCACGTGGTCGACTTGAAGCCCTTGTCAGTCGACTCGACTGGACATGGCTTCCATGAAACCGTTGAGTAACCGACAAGCGGTTGACTTGATTGGTTTGTCGGGCGGTTTGACCGACACTGTATAGAACACGTTGGCTTGCGTTTTGTTAACCATTCGACCCGACTGGGACAATGGCCAACCTGAATGGTTTTTGACAGGGACTTGTGATTCTTAGGAATTACTAAAGTAATCGGCTTGATCGGTCCTTGTGATCGTACAATCGATTCATGCAATATGTATGAGTGTTCATGCCTTTGTACAAACGACTTGTCTTGAAATTCCTTGGAGTCGTGGGACTTGTAGAAGGTTGATATGAACATGAGTAAGACGCTTGAATGATTAAAACGTCGAGTGTGAATTCGTTGAAAGAACGAAATACTCAAAGAGGCATAGAGGTTTGGTGAAGTTCAAACCTAATATGTTGACTTCAGTTAAAGCCATGAAAGTCATGTTATGTTTTAAAGATGTTTTGACAAAAGTCTAAATAAGACTAAGATATGATTGAACGGAATCATAAAGTTGGCTAAAAGGCCAAATCTTCGTCGTTCGATTGCCCGGTACCAAGGGCAAGTACGAACATGACCTTATATGATTTCCGTTGATCAAGTGTTCTTAAAAGAAGGTAAGATATCTAAACGAGAATGTGATATCTCGAGATGTTACCTTCATGGCTTTAAAAGAGATTAATTGACTTTGGATCGTATGTAAACCTTCGGGTCATACAAAAGGAATTTTTATGAGGAAATTTAAAGTAGATGGACTCACTAGAGTCGAATTGTTCACTATGGTGACACATGAATGCCTACAAGGCACATGATCATTTCTAATTGTTGAAATAGCTATGGGGACTGATTGAATTTGGACAAGCGTTATGGAACAAAGAGGATGACTCGTTTTGGATATCCAACAAATTTTTGAAAAGGACAACTACATAAGGTATGTCATTTCAAAGTTATATATTCTCATATAGGAACTCTTTCTACCCCATGGCAATGACAACAAAGTAAAAATGATCAAAGTTGTTGGTTGAATTGGTTTAAGATAAATCGAGCCAATTGGTGTGTCAATAGCAAGTTGAATTATACCACACAAGGTAATATCTATTGCTTATGTTTAGACAACATGATGGTTTTGACACTAGTCAAAACGTGTGAATCTAAATGATTCTATACCTCTAAAGTTTTGATAAAAGACTTGATTATTCATGACTATTTGAAAAGGGTTTCGGAATTATTCCAATGATGGTCATTATACTCCGATAAAGTATATCCATGATTCAAGTGAAAGATATCATTGTCAACACATGACATGATCAGTTCTGAGACTTGAAGTTACTCATATATAAGAGTTGAAAGCTTGTTGTCGACACACGACAAAAGCGTTCTTTTGGGCATTGTCTTGACTCTATCATGACAATGTCATGACTTGGTGGTTAAAAGTCCTTGTGGCCTAAGTCCTGATTTCTTAGAAAATCTATTTCTTTGAAATAGTGGTTCTTTGGCTTGGTATGAAGTCAAGGATGTTATGAAAATCGAAACATCTTAGCGTTGAGACATAGTTTGGTTATAGAATTATTAGACTCAACATATAGCGTCGGTGGTTTGTTGAGAATTCACAAACGTGGCCGAAAGACTAACCAAGATCTTGGATTGTTATTTAGTACACAATATAGCCAAGGGGATGGGTTACAACCTACTAGTTTAACCTCTCGTCGTGGGACACCCAATTCGCCTATGGCCAAAAGTTATAGCCGAATTCAATGTGGAAAGCCCATTCCGAGAAGTTAGCGAAGTCAAATTTCCATCCAAAGGAGTTCGGTTCTACAAAATAAGGAAAGCTTGAGAGAATTCTCTTAACGACTTCTTTGAGAAATTGCGAGTGTATGCGCAAGATTAAAAGAAAGTCGGCTAAGTGAACGTGAAGTGTCAAGGCTTCTTCAAGGGAGTATGTGGTCGACTCACCTACGCGTTCATTAGAGGATTAGGACACAATAACCTTTAAATGTGTCAATTGTTTGTAAGGAATGTAAACTCACATGTACTTGCGTTCATGTACTTAGACAAGTTGAGTGGTTCAATCCGTTAGGACACCATGATTCTTTTGTACAGAATGTGCATTTGTACTAAATCAATAAATTCAATCGAAAGATATTTGTGATTATGTGTAGAGTTTTGTTTATAATTTGCTTAAATTAAGTTTCACAACTTTTCTCAAATGAGGGAGGAATGTTGGAGATTTGTACTAAGTCTCAACGGAACCATTGAGCTTGTTGTCGATACAAGGTGCAATAAGTTACTCAAATGTGTGTCACGATGGTATGGGTTGCGGGAGGCAAACCAAGTGACCGGCACTTAGAGTAACTAGTGATTACGGGGCCAAAGTATGGAAGCTAATTAAATTGAACTAAACAAAAGGACATGACTATCATGGCTATGTTGAAAGTTGATTTAGTTGAGCCTCATGACTGTCATGGGACATTGTCTTGACTTTGTCATGACAATGCCATGACTTGGCAAGAGCGTTATTGGCCTTGTCAACGCCTAGGCCATTTTGCGACATGTACTCTGCCTTCATGTACTTAGACAAGTTGAGTGGTTCAATCCGTTAGGACACCATGATTCTTTTGTACAGAATGTGCATTTGTACTAAATCAATAAATTCAATCGAAAGATATTTGTGATTATGTGTAGAGTTTTGTTTATTAATTTGCCTAAATTAAGTTTCACGACTTTGCTCAAATGGGGGAGGAATGTGGAGATTTGTGCTAAGTCTCAACGGAACCATTGAGCTTGTTGTTGAGACATGGTGCAATAAGTTACTCACATGTGTGTCACGATGGTATGGGTTGCGGGAGGGAAACCAAGTGACCGGCACTTAGAGTAACTAGTGATTACGGGGTAAAAGTATGGAAGCTAATTAAATTGAACTAAACAAAAGGACATGACTATCACGGCTATGTTAAAAGTTGATTTACTTGAGCCTCATGACTGTCATGGGACATTGTCTTGACTTTGTCATGACAATGCCATGACTTGGCAAGAGCGTTATTGGCCTTGCCAACGCCTAGGCCATTTTGCGGCAGAAATTGAGAGTCTGACGCTTTGTGTTTTTGGGACACATTATGTGAGCGTTCTTTCGGGCATTCCTCATTATATTAGCTCAAGAAAGTTGTTACAAAGTTTGAGAGAAACCAACCACAGATGTCCATTGAGCTCCAAGAAGCGAGCTAGTGAGCTGCTTGATGAGCTAAGCTAGTTTGAGCTAAGCTCATGTGTATTTGTTGACCTTGGAGCTTCACCTAGCTATAATGAGTTAGTCAAAGCTCATTGATGAGAAAAATTCGGGCCGGAAAAGCTAGCTGAAATTTGGGTTTTTTGATGGCCTAATTGAGTTGGGTTTGGGCCAAAAAGTGGTTATGAAACCCTAACTTCTCTCAACTGCCAGTAACCGTTTGTAACCGTTCTCAACCGCTTTGGTGGCGGTTATTCTCCCCAAAACCGTGCCCCCCTTTGCCTATAAAAGGGAGAGTCATTTGCATTTGAAAGGAATCCATTTTGCATGAAAAAATTAAGCCATTAGTTCCCAAATTTTGACAAGGGATAGGAAATCTCTCTTTGGCTGATTTGTGCAACTTAGAAGACCAAAATACTTCTAATATTGAAGGAAGATAGGCATCCATTAGAAGGATCAAGTTTCGACAAGATCTAGAAGAAATCCTTTTATAAACGTAAGACAAAGTATGTTTCTATACTTTAGTCTTTGTGACTTGTTGGTCTTATCCCACTAAGATATTTGGATCCCGGTGTAGGGAAAATACACTTAGAAGGAAAACTCTATATTTGAGTGATTTCAACATTATCCAAGTCAAGTACATACAATATCCTAATAACCGGTTTTGCATGCAATTGAATGTAACTATATAAGGATGTTTGTCTACTCCTTTTGGAGACTACAACTCCTTGGATTTAATTCTGGATATTCAATTAAAGAATATATATATATATAATTCTGTTTTGCTAATTTAAGGCTACTTGTCTACTCACTTGGGAGATTACAGCACTAAGTTGTTAGTCTACTCCTTAACGGAGATTATAACAACTTGTACGTCACTTGTCTACTCACTTGTGAGATTATAGAGTCTTTACCTAATTAAGTTGTTTGTCTACTCCTATTGGAGATTACAACAACTTGTAAGTTGTTAGTCTACTCCTTGAAGATTACAACAACTTGTAAGTTGTTAGTCTACTCCTTCTTGGAGATTACAACAACTTTGACACAAAACCGGACACCGTAATCCAACATTATATATAGGTCATTGTCAAAACTAGCCTTTACCACATCTATGTGCCCAAAGACCGTGTCCAACTCATCCTGAAGATGCTCTCACATTTGCAACATACATAAGTAAAACCCATTAGGTACCTAGAAAACTAGTAGAAAACCAAAACAGGCAACGCTCTCGCAAAAATTCCAAAAAGGTATAAAAATCGGCTAGTCTATGACAGTTAGGAGCCCTCAAGATAAAGATTGTGGTTAGACCCCTATCAAGTTCAATCCTAGAATGTCGAATATTATCAACACGCTCTCATAGAAAACTGATATCTATTTTATTATCAGACAAACACCACTTCTCAATGCATGAAAACAAAGGAGTCGATCTTTCTCTGGCTAGGAAAGGATCGAATAAGGTCACTAGGGTGAAAAGCAACCAATTGAGTTCAATTCAATCGATCACATTTACAATCACAAATTAAATCATTATTGGGTTCAACCAACCTCAGATATAGAGAAATTAGTCAAACATCATGAAAACAACAATACCAATGATTTCAAGGAAGGTAGAAAGCATAGAAGCTGAATTCAATGAAACAAAAACCAAAACTTGCACAAAACTATCAAATTGTACCGCAACGAGTCTCACGATGCAAGGAAAAACAAGAAACGAACGAAAAATCCAACACAAAATGTCCGATTGATTTTCGTGTGAAGGGAAAGGCAAACTAACGTCAAACGTATCTCCTCCCCACGTCTAACTCTCTATGTTACAATAATGCAGGTCCGAACCCTAACTTAGTAAAAAACAAATTGTCTAGAATCCAAATCCGGCTTATTTTCGTGTGAACGGAAAAACATATTATCTTATGGTTCAATACCATAGAGATCAAGGAATAACGGTAACAACAATTTGGAATAAAAAAAAATTCAAATCCGAATCACCACAACAATTCATATCCGATCTCAATTTACAATAATCATATTCAACAATCCTACATATCATGTTATGAAGACGATTTGTATACAATAATCATATTCAACAATCCTACATATCATGTTATGAAGACGATTTGTGTAGCTTATGAAGAAAATCTTGTGTAGCTCTCATATCTTGGGTACATATTGCAATTAACACCAATATCAGATATGAGTTTCAAGTTTAAGCTGAAACTTCAAATTAGTGCTAAATATAAAAGCTTCATGCACTCCACGAGGAAAACACACCAAAGTTGTTTCTGATCGATACGGATGTGAATTTTACGTCTTACATAACTCTTGAAACTTAATTACTCGTTACGCCAGGTAAGCAAACCCAGGTGTACATATCCAACAAGGTAAACATATACATGTTCTTATTAGCTATACACTTCTAAGAGCTACACTATCACGCATCATTTCATAGCATTTTCACAACCCATAGCTTATACTTCTTTATATACACATATACCAGACATGGTCCAACCAACTCAGCATCCGAAAGGCGTTTACATACCTTGAGATACGTTTCCATCTCTTCGGGTTGATGCAGTCTTCTCCTCAGCCCCTGTAGCACAGCTACACGGTCCAGATAATCGGGTCGCAGACCCAGATCAAGCATCTTATTCAATGCATCAGCAGCTGCGATATAGTTCTCTCCTTTGACATAACCTCGGAGCAACCAAGACAATGTCTTCTTCTTACATTTTGAGCTTGTGGCCTCTAGTGTTGTAAGAAGTCTTGAAATGGCTGTAGTTTCCCTTTGGGAAGCACAAATTGCTAGAACGATGTCGTAGAAGTACCTGTCAACTACCCTGCCAGATAGCTTCATTTCCCAGAGCTGTTGCTCAGCCTCAACTCCACGACCAGCACAGACATACATAGCAAGGAGCTTTTCGTGAACCAAGCCGTATATCGAAGTGTTTCCTTCTTGGATTGCCCATCTTGACAATTCTATTCCTTGAGCTAGAAGGTTTGATTGGTACTCCTCAATCAGATCAGTATTTTCTGCATCCAGCTTGGACAAATGACCAGATCTAACCAAATTCTTGAGCTTCCGTAATGCTTTCGCAAATTCGTTGAATTCTTTTACCACAGCTGTCATGGCAATGAGGTAGCTATATACCTCGGGTTTCAACCCAGATTCTCTCAGGTGGGTTACCATCTTCACAGCACCTCTATAATTTCCCTCCTCCTGAAATAAGGTTTTTGGAAACTCTTGTAAGTACCTTAATACGAAAGCAAGCCAGTAAACCCAAGGCACATGCCCAAGATCCAAACACAGGATGCGAAAATGTATTTATGGCACCAACAAATAAGGCATTATAAGTTCCTTAATAACATGTTTTTATAATGACCTTATCCAGACATACCCAAAGTTAACAAAGCAATAACACAGTGAGCTCTAATTACAAATTTAGAATGATACCTGTCATCTCATCCTTCATATGAAATCAAATTGTATATTTCTTTAAACAATCAAACACCCCATTTATGTCAACAGTAGAGGTTAAAAAGCATATCAAGTAAGTCTTAATAGTTATGGGTACACATCTAAGGAATAAGGAGGTAAATGAATATGATATACAGCCTTATACACAATCTCAAGAGAAAAATTCAGTCCAAGACACATTGGCTTAACAAAACAGCTAAAGGAGTATTAAGGTATGATTAAAGTAAATCTACCAAGAAAAAGTACTCATTTTTAATGGTTGTTGGTTAATAATTTATCTCAAAATTCAACATAGCTTTTACATCCTAAAGGCACTCCTAAGATAAATTTGAGAAGAATAAGCACTCTTCATATATTAATCGAGGTATTATTGCTTCATATGAACTCAATCGTATATTCCCTTAAACATCCTTAGTATGTCGATTGCAGACATTCAAAAGCATATCCGCCGAGTACATTTTTTATGCATAGACTCACAGACATCCAAGCAACAAAAATAAAGGTAAGTGATAAGATTTACAGCATTATACAGAGCCTCAGTGGCTAATGTCTTATTCCAACATAAATTGGCTTAGCATATCAACTGAAGCGGTAAGCAAATCAGTTCCTCAAAGTGTTAGATATGTTAATTGGTTTCACAATACATATAACTCTCCTAAAATAAAATTGAATACTCCCTGATAGGTCATTCAAGTCAATCAGCTACAAAATGAAATATAATTTTGTTTATAGAGAATCAAAGCTTACCATTATCTTCCAGGCTAGATACCCAACAGGTCCTCCTCTACTACCGTCGTCGTCATGTTCCAAACACGGAATTCCCCTTTTCAAAACCTCCTCAACAAATACCGCAGCTTGATCCTTCTTCTCCATCTCCCAATAAACAGAAATGACCTTCTCAATCATACTAAAACTAGGCTTCAACCCACCACAATCCATGTCTACCAAAAGATCAACCACCTCGCTAACAAGACATTCACTTTCAATCAACTTCTTAACCCAACCACACATAATCGAAACCATCAGCTCCATAGTTTCCTTATCCACCTTATTTTCCTTCTTCAGCCACTCAAAAACTTCCAAAGCGCACCACGAATCCCTCCCTTCCTGTGAAAAATACACCAGCATAAGCTGTAGCTCTCTGGACGAGAGCCGTTCGTTCATTTCCCCTAGAACATCGGACGGCTCTCGAGCCATCCTCTCTAGTTCTTCAATTGTTTCGAAGAACACGTCGCTCATTTCATCCTCGTCCACGCTCGTTACGTATCGGTCCTGCTGAACCGATTGGAACAGCCTGAAATCCTTCGCTTTACATCGAATTGGGATAATAAACTTCAAATTGTGGTTCCCGGTTAGACTAATTGTAACCCTAGAGCATGATTCAAGGGCAAATTTTTGTTTGTGGGAAGAAAAGCTCAACTTACCGAATGAAGTTGCTGCCGCCGCCATGGACGAGCTTGGACTTTCAACCTGATTAGCTTCTGGACAAGGAAAAGGGATGGAGAAGCAATTGCCTATGGTTTGGACAAGAACCCTAAGGAACCCGGAATCTAAAAATCCGGAATTGAGAGAATTAGAAAGAAAATGGAATAGGGCTTGAGAATCATGGTCGAGAGACTAGTCTATGATCTAGAAACGTTTATTCTAAGACTGAAATTGAAGATTTCAAACAAGATGAGGATGATGTACCGAATAAGGGTTTTGAGTGAGTGAATGGCAGCAATGGCTCTGGATGCCCCCCTTGGTCACCATGGGAAGAATGGAAGGAGGAGATAAATAAATTGAAATATCTGATGATTCGTTTTTTTTTAGATTTATCAAGTTCTATTTTTGTCTCTTAAAAGAATTCAAACATTATTTTCGTGGTTTAAATATCGACGTGGACACTAGACCAACTATTTTATAATATTTTCAATATGGACTAGATAAAATAAATAGCAATTGTATCTAAAATGACTTATATGTCCATACTTACTTTTTACGTACGGCAACACTTGGACCAACTATTTTATAATTGTGGGTGAAGCAAGTTGTACAACTACGGCTTTAAGTTCCAGGAAAGAGTTATAAGTTATAACTCTTTCCTGGAACTTAAACCGTAGTTTTTATGTGGATGAATTTTTCTTTTCATGCTCATGATTGAAAGGAAGATGTTGCACGTTCAATAAAGTGAATATTCATAGTAGGGGCGGGAAGAACTTCTCTGCCAACGGGAGCTTGATCAGGATGAAATCTAATAGACTGGAAATTTCTTCCGATGAATTGTGGGAAATTCCTTTAAAGAAAGGTGGATCTTATGTATGCATTATCTTTTGATATTCTCTTTGATTTTCTACATAGTTGACTTTTTTTTCAAGGCTTCATAGTAGTTCATGTGCTCATTGAAGTTGGAACAATCCTCTATCTCGTGTTTTGCACATTTGCAAAATTGACAATTAATATCCACATTAGCAATTGAGGGAGTAGAATTACCATCAACAAACTTCATCAAGACTTGAATTAGCCCAAAAGATGTTGGTCACAAAATCATCCTCATTCACTTGAATAGCATAAAAAGAACTTGGGTCTTCTACCTTCATCACTTGCATGTACTTTTGAACACCACAAGTTTCACTTGACCAAATATCCAAATTACGCTTAGTTTGCAAATAGTTCTTGTAATCAACATGGCCAAATCCAAGATTTTCATGACCACCAACTTGTCTAGCCATGAATTCATAGGCATTTTAGGGAGCAATACCTAGATATCGACTTGTGATGCATGTGTTTTTGATACTCTTCCATGTGATCTAATAAAGACGATGACTATGCGTATCCTTGAAGGTGACAATACGTAAGAAGCATCTTAACCTTTATATTTCATACCAATTCCAAGCATATGTGCCTTAGATACATGAAGTGATTTCAGCATTCTGGCATCCTCGCAACTATTTATCAAATTTCCATCTTCCTCAAATTCTAGCCAACGACATGTTTGCGTTTCTTGAGTAATGTTGTCCATTGCTTGACTACAAGAAAGCCCAAGAAACGTAGAAGTTGTTATCTACAAATGTCATCCATCTTTGAGATGAAACAAAGAGCCCAAAAAATGTACCCGAGATAAAGAGAATCGATTGTGTAGATATTCGTTCTTTATCGTATAACCAATTTGAAGACCTTGAATTGTTCTGAAATTTGATTGATCGTGAGAAGTTTAAAAGTTTGTTAATAAACCCTAATTTATAACTCTAAATTACAAAAAAAGATAATAATTGTTCATTAACTACTAAAATAACTCTTTTTTAACTACTAGTCGGGCGGCGCGTGCTACACACGCGCGTGGACATGAAAACTATCTAAGAAGGTGTTAGTAGGTTGCACGTGTGACGTATCCGAGAAACTTGTATTCATTTTTGTTTGATCAATGATTTGGGGTAATTTTGCAGCTCAAGTCTACATATTTATGTCAATTAGATCCACGTCCATGGAAATTTCAACTCGAACCCTTTGGCAACCTACTAATAGATGTTCATATCAATTGAAAAGCAAAATGCAGTTCAAGAATACATCAATTCGTTAATAAAATTGAACAACGAGATTGACCCTCTCAGCCCCCATTCTTGCAATGATAACTATCCTTTGTCTTATCTTCAAATTTCTGAAATATCCACTAACAAAAAATTAAGATAAATGTAATCAATATACGTACTACGTGCATATAAGTTATTTTTTCCTTCCACAATGGTCCTCAATATTCAAAAGACAATCAAAGTTATCGGAATTTTCCTCTGATCGATTCGATGCAGGACACTCTTTCTTGTGCTTGATTCGACTTTTGCATATTGGATCCATGTGTTTGATGTACGCGTAAATGTGAGCACAAACAAACTCAGCCCTAGCACACACATCTAGTTCATATATATACTAAAGACAAAAGTGGTTGCACCAATCTACATACAAATAAAAGGACCGACATATTGGAACAAAAAAAACATAGGAAAATTTTATAAAATTATCCTTTGATGATATGAAATTCCGTGTTGGAGAGCACGAAAGAGGATTTGAGGGGTAAAGAACAATAAGAAAGCAATAGCACGTCCAAGTTGAAGCTCTGCTCCCATGTCTTCCTTTGGATTATCTAGGACTGGAACATCTAACAATGAGAAAGCAATAGCACGTCCAAGTGAAGAAGAAAAAGGAAAGAGAAACAATAAGGAACTGAATCACATATAAAAAAAAACATCTATACATGGCTTCCTTTGCCCATGCTCTTTTTCTTTTTTTTTCCTTCACTTGTTTCTCAATTTGTGCCTCGGATTTCAAGGATTTGCTCTATGTATTTTGCTCAAAAAATAACTGAAAAACATAAACGTACATCTCCTTTTGAAACCATAACAAATATGATAGTTCAAGCAAATAAAAGTATGCATAATCAGGACTACATATGTGAGATAAAGAATGAAACAACTTAGGGCTACCACATCCAACTTTATATGAACTAACATATCTATCTGACCACACATATGAATATATTCCTAGTTTTCATGGGATAATTACCAGCACTGCCTTAAACAGGAACTTGATATAAAGATATGAATGTGCACTTTTATCCGAAAAAATTATATGCACTTAGCAAAACAATACCCAAAAATGTAGCGAGAGAGTCAAAGAATTTATAGTTCCAAGTTTTAAAGGAACACAAATCTTCAAAGTAACACAAAAGAGGTAGTTGGTGTGCTAAAGACCGAAGTAAATCACATGACAAGAGGAGAATCGATGCGGATTTTTTGAGCCCGTTAAGGATACAATCAATTGGAAAAATGAACGATTCGTCAAGCTGCACGACGTCCAGCAAAATCGACATACATAAGAGTTAGTTCAAAATCAAAACATGATGGTAAGAAGAGAATAACAAAAGTAACAAACCCTCCATTGAAGCGCTCACACAAAAGAAACAACACTTACCACGACATGAGAAGAGAAATCCGAGGGTATCAATCATTTGATTCACCTCTATTTTCCTTTTGTTCAAGCATAATCTAAGCAAAAATCGTCCAGTCAAGAGATAGATTAGCAAATAAATTCTATAAAAACTGTAAAATGCAATAATGAATGGAGCTAAGTGATTCGTGATAAGTAAGTCGGAATAAATTCCGGAGGGTAAGAATAAATGATGCAAACCTCCTTCCAAGTTGTATAAACAGTAGGCTTCCTTCAGACTTCTACAACATCAAAACCTATAACAACATAATCTCGCAACCGACACGTAGAGAGAATACACAACTCCGAGTGAGAAAACCCTAAAAACGTAATTGGAAAAAACAATAAGGGACAACAAGTCATCGGTGAAAAGACATGACAAATGGAATTCGAAAGGGATTAGTAAATAAACTCGAGAAAGAAAGACTTACATACACCGTTAGTCCCCCGAGGACTAGCCATCGTCGTCGATGGAGGAGAGAAAATCAGGTGAGGCAGCGCAAGGAGTTCAATGTTAGCTTTCACATATAAAAGATGGAGAAGACAAAGCGGTTTGCGACGCTCATTCAATGTTGGCTTTCAGAATTTTTTAAGTTTTAAAAACAAATAGAAAGTAAACAATTTCTTTCCATGACCATGGTCCGATTTGAAGTAAATAGGTAGAAACAACTTCTTTTTTATTCATATTTAGTTTTGTGTTTGCTTCCCTTTTTCAAATAAAAAAGTTATGCCACCTAGACCAATAAAGCAAGAGATACAGTAAATGAAACAATTTAGGTTCAGTTTATTGAACCGAGTAATTTTGGTCTAGACCAAACTAATAAACGATAATTTTGGTTTAATTTTAGGTCCGCTATTAGAAAATAGGTTTCAGTTCGATTTTCAGGTAATAACTGCAAAATCGATGGTCTAAATCAAAAAACCGATTTTTAATTTAAAAAAAAGACTGGTTCATATTTGTTATTTTTATCGAGAAAAATTTAGATTTGGATATTTCATATTTGTTATTATTATTGGGATAAATGAGAGTGACTATATGTGTACTTTATATTTAGACTTGTTCATACTCGGGCTTTAAAATATTAAGCCCGTTTATCTAGACCCCGTCCGGCTGACGAGTTTGTAATGGTTCTTGTACCCGCCCATCCGAGCCCGCGGGTACCCGTTTTTATTTTTTTAAAAAAGAAATATTTAAAAAAAAAATTTAATATGATTTTTTAAAAATAAACTATATTTAAGATATTTATGTAATATATATCAAATTTATTATAAGTATACTAAATATTTTATATTCATTTAATATTTTATAATATGTAAAAAATATAATATGTATATTTTTTTAAAATCCGGGCGGAACATTTTGGTTTGATGGGCTTAGAGTGGTGCCCAAATCCGGCTTGATGGGCTTGGTGGGGCGGGTTTCTTCCTATGTTCATATCCGTTCGTTTTTTCGGGTGGGCTGCCCCGATATGATCAAGTCTATTTACATTGTAGTTTTTTTTAAAAAAAATATTATAATTCTTGTAGCTTTTATCTTTTTTAACTCCGTTTAGATCCAAAATATAAACCGAAGCCGACTCTAATAGATTCAATTTTCGGTTTTAAATAAAAACTGTTTCGGTTCAAATTTTTTTAAAAAAAATTCATTTTTAGGTTAATTTTGGACCTATACTCACCCACATTAAAATTCTTGGACCTTCCCTACGGGTGTTGCAAAATGGCACGTTTTTAATTGAATTACTTGTGTTAAGAAAAAAAGTTAGTACATATATGGTTGTTGGGTTGTGCCATCCAAAACAAATGAACAAGAAAAATGGGCCCAGTGGCCCAAGAAAGAGCAGTAGCTTTGTTCTTTGTAAACTGGATCGGACGGCCACGAAGGACGCCGTGAATGTTAACCTGGGTTGTGCACCACCGGATCAAAACCTGAGGAGAGAGAAGGAGGATCACGTGAACATCCCGCAATAACAAGGTGGTGTGGCATCTGCACGTGAAGCTTTCACTTTTCAGTGTGCACACAACTACCACTTTTTCCTGCCATTTTTCACACTATAAATTCACTTTTTTTATACTCTACAATGAAGACTATTTTGTTTCTGTATAAATTACAACCAA
This sequence comes from Fagopyrum esculentum, assembly GCA_033239045.1. Taxonomy (NCBI): domain Eukaryota; kingdom Viridiplantae; phylum Streptophyta; class Magnoliopsida; order Caryophyllales; family Polygonaceae; genus Fagopyrum; species Fagopyrum esculentum. The sequence goes on from BSUD01000006.1 coordinate 34,694,780, forward strand.
AATTAATGACATGTGAAAATCCATTTACTGTATCGACACTCTAAAATGATTGTGAGGATTAATTTTCAGCAAAAATTACCAATTAAATGAATAGTAATAAAAATGAGAGAAGTGTAAAGATACAACCTTCTCCGAGATCCCAACTACTTGTTAAAAAGTTGAATTTCTAAAATTGTAGATCACAATGAAGTAACCACTTTGATCACATAATTTGTCAAATTCAATCAATCGATGAAAACAATGAAACATGGTCTTCTGTACTCGACTTTAATCATGAAAGACGCTTGAGTGATTTGACAACCCTCAGCCTGCACTGTTTATTGTTTTTAAATCAACGATATATATAATCAACAAGCCTTTTATAAATAAATCTAAATATCCATCCAATATCACACCGCCATAGCCAGCCCTCTGCCGCTTTTTTCAGCCCTTCCCTCCAACTAACCACGCTTCTCTTTCCATTATTTCGCTTCCGCCAACGGAACCGCGGGGCCCAAATTCATGACCTAGGGTTTGTGAGAATCTATTCATTGATCTATCCGTCGGTGGCCGGGGTTGATGTGGTCGCCGTGGATGGGACAATCACCCAGGGTACACAGCGCCTCACCGAATCCAAGCTTCAATTGCTCCTCCTTCAAAGACGTCCATCTTCTTTGCTCATCCGACGATAATTCCGCCGAGGATTTCTCCAAATCCGATAATAAAATCCAACTCCCCCCTCGATACCGGCAAATCGCTGCCAAGAATATCTTCCACCGAGTTCGCCTCGCGTCCTCTCTTCTCCGTAACTGGCCTACTCGAACTGGATCACAAACCCTAGATGAATTCAATGGCTCCAATCAGGCGGCACCGGCCCCTCGCATTTCGCTACCGGGAACCGAGGACAGAATCGTCGTTTACCTCACGAGTCTCCGAGTAATCCGGCGTACTTACGACGCATGCCGGTCAGTTCAATCGATTCTCGACGGATTCCGAGTCAATGTTGACGAACGAGACATCGCGATGTATCCTGGGTTCTTGGACGAGCTTCAGCAGATCTTAGGTATCGCGAAACAGAAGTTGACGTTACCGAAGGTGTTCGTCGGCGGCCGCTACATAGGCGGAGCTGAGGAGCTCTGGCAACTTTACGAGACCGGAGAGTTGAAGAAACTCGTCGAGGAGTTGCCGGCGACGAGGCCTACGGTTTGCGAGGCGTGTGGTGGTTTCAGGTTCTTACTCTGCGGCGACTGCAATGGGAGCCACAAGGTGCACTGCGGCAAGGGAGGGTTTAGGTGTTGTACGGAGTGCAATGTGGACGGTCTGATCAAATGCCCTGTTTGCTATCCGACGGCTCTCCTTCCTCGGTGAATACAGCCGTCAGATTGGAATAATACCAATTCGATGCTATTACCAACAGGTTTTTCTTTCCTTTTTGAGAAAAATTGAGTTGTTTTGATCCAAGGCCGAACCCATGATTTAGGGTTTTTAGTTAACTTTTTTAGCTTAGCGCTAGGGTTTCGTAATTTGGTTAGTTAATTGACCAGACAATTTCATTCTTTTTAAAACCCTTTGGGATTTGTCTTGTGTTACACTGTTAATGCCAGTAAAGTGGTAACTTTTGCATTATCTCTATGAGAGATTTTAAGTTTGTTACTTGCATGGAAGACTGATGCTCCTTGAACTATGTCATTTGTTCGGTTTTGTGCATTTCTACAGCCGGCTAATTATGTCATTTGTTCAATACACATATCATCCCTTGTGTCTCACCCTCACAATCTTGCCTAATGATTTTGTGAAGACATTATTTGCAAGCAAAGGTTGCAATGTAGATTAAAAGTGGTCCGGTCTGGTTTCTTTAATTGAAGCAAACCGAGCTAAACCAGTCCTCGGTCCAAACCAGTTTTTGGTATCCTTGTCATTTACATATTTCAACGTTAGAGACTCACAACACGCGTTTCCATTGAAAATAGTCCCCCCAAGTAAGCAATTGATGTTTTTGGTGATTCATGGTAGGAATAATTGAATTGAGCGGCTTAATTTTCAAATCTTGATTGGCAGTCAACACAGCCTGCATTTTTCCTGAGTAATACACGTCATTAAAGAATGGGAATCACGTGAGCAGAAGTTTTGGTTGCAATTAAAAAAATGAATCAGCTCAGAATGTCACGTGCTAGTTGGCATGAACAAATAAGAGTATGTGTACAGCTAGCTTATATGATTGTGTATAATAATGTTGGGGCTACCATATGTGAATTAGAAATACAAAAAGATGATAAAGAGTGGTGAATCAGCAAAGGCCTATTTGCATTGGGAAGCATTGTCCAGCTATAATCAACCGAAGACGGGCTGTGGGCTCCATTGAACTCAAGGAAAAGGTGTCTATAGCATACATATTAGTCATTCTAGAACATTTATTTAGCTGTAGATTTGTTTTGAGTGTGATCTCAGGTACTTTAGACTGTTCACGAGGCGTTTTAAGGTGATTTAGAGTGTTCAACGTTGATGGACGAGCATGGAGGGTTTAGTAGTGCCACAACAGAGATATCTACAACCGTGCAGAGAAGAGGAATTGAATTACGTATGAGAGACATACATACCCTTTGTTGGTGTTGATGTGATCTGGAATATAGAGCTTGACATAAATGGAAATAAAGCTATGGAGTTAAGGATTACATTTAAGGATCACATTCGGAACCCTCTGGAAGAGATGATGTTCCCGATTTAAAATTTATAATATTTTATATTTATTTATTTATTTATAATTTAGATGGTACATTCATTAAATTAATTCAAGAAGCTTTAAGAAATTCGGACTTTCATATCTACTCTTATTTTCTACCAAATGATGGAGCTCAAATCCAAGCCCAGTTGAAGAGGAGATTAGAGTCCAACAAGGAATATCCACAAGTAATATTTCCTTCTCCACTTCCCTTAGATGATATATCTATTTGTTCAACTAGTTAACTTTTGTTATTTTAGGAGTGCAGTTATATGCTCTCCTTTATTATTTTAGCTAATCTAGTTAGTTTGTTATTTTGAAAGTTAAATTATAATATCTCATTTCTAATCTTAGCATCATATAAACTAGCTTCCTTGTTGGATTATATCCTCCAAATTTAGCTAGTAGTATAAATAGAAGACAATCCTCTTTGTATTTCTCAACATGGTATTGAATAATATTTGTGCATGAGTTGCTAATATAATTCGACTATCCAACACATAATATAATTTCAACATTATCCTAAGAAATTCCAGCCATTTTCTCTTGCTCTCAGACGTGTGATTAACTCTTGCATTCAGTTCTTGATTCAACCACTCTAGATTGAATCCGGTATTGAATCTTCTCTCTTTTCCTTTTCTTTTACATACCAACATTTGTGATTGAGATTGTAGGTCCCGGAAGTGTTTAAAACATCCATTGTCGTCGACTTGTAGGAGAATTAGGGCTAAAGTTTCGAGTTTGATTCCATCAACTACATTGAATCAAGTTTGCTTTTTTCCCCCTTTGTTTGTCAATTCAGCTTCAATATTGAGTGTGTGTTCTTGCAACTTTTAGGAGCACAATATTGTCACTTCCAATCTCTTATTCTAAAGTCTTCTTCTTAATCTCCTTTCTTTATATTTGACTCTTGATTCCCGAATTTTGACAAGGGATAATAGGTTACTTGAGTCGAGAAATCTAGATACCTAGTTTCACCACCTAGAAAAGTTGAGTATTGACGAGGCTTAGGAATTCCTCATAGGTGACATTGAAGATCCCTCGAAATATCATACAATCCATCTTGAGTTAAGTTCCTACCCTTGGTTCATATCATAAGGTGTAAGGGTTTGCTCTTCCTTTTTCTTGAAACCTTACTTTTAGTTTTACCGTTCTTTATAAACTCCAAGATTTGTTTCAGATCGATTTATACATTGATTCGCTTTGTCATATTCAGTTTTTCTTATCTTTTGTCTCCAATTATATTTCTATTTTTGAATTAGTTTTCAAGATTTCAATATAAACCTTTCTATGAGTCATCCCATCAAAACCTTCTATCTAGCTAGCACGAGTTGCATGCGATGATGAGGCATGTGTACATTCACCAATTAGGGCATTATACGTGCTCTGACCACCTCAATATATACCTATTTATGAGTGATACTTCTCCCTCTGCTTTCATTTTTTTCTTTCATTGATTTCAATGTAATGTTTAAAAGTATGGGGTTGTCAGTACTCTATACATCCAGTTTATCGTGTTTATGATTTGAGTGAGGGGTATATGATGTGCTCTAGTAAGAGCTAATATAAAATGCAGGAACCACAAATGCACGATGATTGTCAATGTAGTACATGTCTTATAAAATCAAAGTCGAACTCTATAGAGAATTGAACATTGCTCGCTAACTATTCATGCAAAGCAGTGTGGAAAACGTTCAAGTAGCAAGGGTGATCATGGATACATAAAAAACAAAGGAGTGGTGATATAACAAGTATCCAAATGTTATAAGGAGGGTAATCCTCCTAAACCGATACTCACAAACTAAGTAAAGTGCACCTTCAAATCATTGAAGGGGATAAATAATGCAAAGCATGTTTCATAATCAAGAATACTATACTCAAGTAGTGAGTATTCATTCCACGAATACTAACTCTCAAGTCTAAGAGCAAAGGACATCATATTAGCATACAAAGCATCACAAGGCATGATACATCCAAGATGAAAACGTATAACTAAGCATTTAAGATATTGAATGGCATTCCATGGTATGCACGCATTCCGAGTATACTCACTTGGCCGACTAATATAATGTCACTCTATAGAAGATACCAAGATTGAGCTCCTAGGTCTCAAATAAAGCTACACAGAGAATAACATATATCAAAATAAACCTACTCCTAGAAGTAGCACAAAGCACTACATGCATGTGTGTATCATCTCCTCATAATACTTAAACATGGTAGATATTGTCACTATACCAACCAAGCCAAGTCTAGGCACAAATGAAAGCAATCAAGTAAATATATAGCAACAAAGAGGATCTCATATGCAACATACTACCGAACATGCTCTCAAATGGATAAGCACACAACTAGGGGACTACATACCATTTGAAAGGACACCTAGCCAAACAAATAAAAAAAATCTAACAAATATCATGAACTATCAACGCATAAACTAGTCGATCTAAGGAGATAATTAGATTTAAGCATGATACTAACCAAACAAGATGGTGACATATTGCTTTTCAAGTCAAAGTCTAGACATGTGCCATCTATAATACTCTACAATGTAGGATATCATCAATTTTGAGAAGGGATCTTCTATGCCTATAAACACTCATTTTGTTACTCATTCATACGCAACAAACCCATCAAAAGATAGATCTACACAAAATAAAGTAAGCATAGCATGGTTTGAGACTTTTACCGCCAAACCTAGAAAGGATCTACTCTAACATGATTGAAAAGAAATAAAACTTAACAAAACTCATCATAAACAAAAAGATCTTGGTAAAATAACAAAGTTTAGAGAAAGAAGGGAGTGATTTGGAGTTACCAATCAAAAGTTATAGAAAAAGCAAGACCGAAGAGCACGACTCTTGTTCTTGGTGGTTACCTCCAAAGAAAGAGAGAAAATTTTTATTATATAAAAATCCCTAGATCTAAAAATGAAGTTGGACCTCTTATTCCTCCTTTAACCTATATCCAATGGTTGTATTTATAGAGTTTTGGAGGTGACCCAAACCTCAGAGATCATCCATTGACCGAAATTGAGGAGTGATGTCACACAAGTAATAGGTCAACTTGGTATAGGGAAAAGGAAGAGGTATACTAGGTTGCTCTTAAACCGATCGAGTTTGCTTGATCAGAGATGATTTTTGAAGTTTGACCAAGGTCTTTCTTGAGGATTCAGCTCTCGATGTAAACTACAGAGGTGTAGTCCTTCAAAATACTTTTCCAACGAGTACTTGTGGGGTCTTCTAGTTCATTCCAAGGCCTCCTATAAATTTGTTTTTTTGGAACTCTGCAAAAGTAGCCTCTAAGATTTCTCGTTTTCACAAGTCCTACTTGTTCGGTTCTTGTTTCTTCTTGAGAACTTTCAAAATGCTCATGGTGGAGAGGTGGATTTGTGATTATGATAGTGATGATGAACCCTTTTCTCCTTTGGTCGGAATCTTGCATATTTGGTCCTTTTAAGATCTTTTTCAGATCAAAACACCTACAAACACACGAAGATGGAGGTAGACATCTATTTTACGATGTTAAGCATAAATGATGTAAAGATGTCTAAATCCATATAAAACAAAGACAAAACGAAATAAAAGGACATCTAAAAACCTCTAAAAACATAGTGTGAAAACATACTATCAATATACTCACACTATATCACACTATATACATATGACCTATATTATTATGTCACATTTTCATGTTTGTTATTCCTACCACGTATGCATTACAAAAATTGGAAAATTGCAATGAGAAGAAAATTTATAATAGGTTAGTTAGATTAGATTGAGTCACATCTTTTCAAATTCCTAGAAAATACAGGTTGACTATAGGATCACTTTTGTTGCATATAATCCTTTAAAGACGTCTCTTTAATTTGTCGAATTGAGTTGTTAAATAAAGAAGATGATACAATTCCTTGATTTTGTCTAGTGAGAACTTTGACCTATGAGATATTATTGTACACATCTCTTCTCTTCTCTCTCTTTTTTAGTGAGCTCTATTATGTGATATATTCTCTAGAACTTACGATTCAGTGTTATTCATTATGCATGATATAAATATGATTGAGACACTATTTTGTTATCCTTATTATTTCCTTTTTACTTGATATATGATATTCCACAAAGTTCTCCCTAGCTTGATTTTGACCGCGTTCTACCCTATATTGAAGTTAGAATGAGATTATTGTGCTATACATCGGGTTGGTAAGAGAAAAGTGTTGTATAAACGCAGTTATTGATTTGTCATTTGGTAGATGTTGGCATTCTAATTGTAAAGCTTCCAAGTATTATGTGCTAAAAAAAGAAAATGATGGATTAAAAAAATAATAAGAAAACAAATGGAATGAAAAGTATATATGTATTAGAACCACTTGGAATCACCCATTAAATATGGAAGTGTTAGCAAAGTAAAGAGCTTTAAGTAAAGAAAATGTTGTTATGTGATTATGAGATTTGGATTGAGAGTGATGTTGTTTGGGTGATCTGTTTATACCGGTAAATTACTTTCTAATTTTAGGAGTTAACACCACATTTGTCTATATATTTCCTCACCCTTTTTTCTTCTTCCCATGATCACGTTACAACCTTGAAAAGACAATTTGGTTCAAATCGTGTATGTAGGAAACAGGTGGTGCTTGACAAGCTTATGGTTTGCATGTTTGTGTTTGTGTTAAAATTTGAGTGTTATTCATATCCCTAAACACTTTGGTGAGATAGTTATACACATTACTTCGAGTGGTATTGGAACAATAGAACTTGATTTGGTTAAAGATAGAATAACTATGATGCGTAGGTATCCTTATATGATTGTAATTGCTTGATTGTGAATTGAAATTCGATGGATCCTAGTGATGCTTGTCTTAGGCAGGCTTGACCCTTTTGTAGTCGCACATTGAGAGGCGATGATTAGATTAGAAATTGTGATAGGTTAACTTATAAGTGTATATTGTCTCTATTAGACTCAATCTAGGATTGAACTTGAGTCTAGTCGACTCTTGATGATCTCTAGCTATTGTAGAAACCTTATGTTTGACTTCTATGAGGGCGTAGTCATAATCTATAAATTATGTAGACTCTAATGTGCATGATCCAAACTTTTATCGAATCGGACCCAAGCCAAACCCGAATCACTCGGTTTACACAACAATCATATTCAACGTTCTGTCTAAATAGAAGAAGGGTAATGGGTCCGACGTACAATCTGCCCTTGCCTTGGTCCAAGTTATTCATTCCCGGAGGAGATCCGACATAATTTGAAGAGGATTGGCCTCATGTGAGCAGACTTGGTTGGGCCTGTGGTGATACACTTTGGGCCCTGTCCAACCCCACTATAAGCTCTCACTAACTTTAAGCCCTATCGGCCCAGTCCACTGCCAAGTATATGACTTTCACAGTTTCACGTATGAACGATACCGTTTTATGCAATAATTATGTAATCTCACACAAAACTATATTATGTTAGACACAAAACATAAAAATGAACAGAACTATATATTTGTAACTGTTTTTTTATAATAATTTGTAAAATAATAAAATGATTTTATCTTAGACTTGTGTAAATCCGGACTGGCCCGGAAAAAACATGGGTATGGATAACTAGTTTGATTCGTTCGAACAGGATACGGACCGTACATTTTAAAAAGTTATACTCGTTTATTATTAAGATTGTAAGGATAGTTTAACAACAATTGTACTTTGTCCCCACGTAATTGAATATTTTTTGAGTTGACTGTTGTTGAACTCGTTGGGTAGTGCACTATGCAGATATAATTGGAATGAAAATTTGTGTTAATACATTGTGGACCCGTTTGTTTTAAACTTGGAAAACGGAATGAAAATGAATCTAGTTCATATATGCACCTTGTTCATCATTTTTTTGGAATCATTTTTTTTGGTCTCGTGCAAAATTCATTTGCTTCTCCTATTTTGTTTCCCTAATAGGATATCAAAATTAATCAAATTATACTCCAATTAGTTCATACCACAAGGAATGATTCTGGAAAAAAATCATGAATAAAGATATACGTATGGACTAGATCCGTTTGCATTCCGTTTTTGTGTCCGTTTCTGGAGTTTAAGAAAACGGGGCCTATATACTTGTTTTGTACGATATATATTAGAAGAAGAAAATCACAATCAGGTACATACGGGCTGGCCAAGGACATCCATTTCTACGTTGATGGACATAGGTAGTGTTTGAGGCCCAGACGAGACGGACGTACCAAAGTTTTTAGTTATCCGGTTTGTAGAGATGTAATTGGGGTGTTTGGAAATGTACGGAAGGAGAAGGGTGAAGGTGACTGGTGGTGGCTCAAAAGGTCAGGATACAATAGGATGGGGCCCATGTGATTGATGGAGCACTGTTCCCTTTCTTTTCTGTTGAGTCCAATCAAACTTTTTATGTGAAAATATTTATTCTTCCATCCTTTAAACACAAATTGAGACGCCATACTATCTATTATTATGACACCAAATAGCCCTACTTATTCCAACGTTTTAAGTTATTACACCATATTTTTCACATAAAAGTGTACATATACCACTGTGTTTTTATTTTATATTTTAACCAAACAGATTGTACGAACAAAATTGAAAAGGTCAAGTGAAGAGTAATGAAATTGCATAGCTTATTCTTGTTTTTATATTCGAAAATAATGATAATTATGGTACAGAGTAATGAAATTGCATATAAGTATATAAAAGTTGACGTAGTGTCAATCAACAAAATGTGCAGATGCAGGGAAAATGTGAAACAACGCAAGACTTGCCCCTTATGGACTTGATATCGAACTTTGTTGTGTCTACAGTGTACAGTCAACTATGCACTGCACCCATTCCTTTTTCTTTCCGACTATTCTTTGCCACAATGCACCATAAAGTACTGTACGTTAATGCAACTTATGTGTACAACGAATTACGAGCTGTCAACTCATATAACCTTAGTCTCACACTTACAACTTAATTACGGCGTACGCTGCTCATAACAAAATACTTTTTAGATAATAATAATATCATTTCTGGTCCTGAACTTGGTCCACCGGTTTTTTTCCGATTTTAGACCGGACCAGAATTCTATAATATTTTGGTCTGTGATCAAATCGGGTCCAATCCAGTTCAGTTTTGCACAGCACTAGTCAAGACACACCACATATATCTACAAATTACCAATGCATTCATGCCATCCATATTTAGCCACATCTACCTAAGCTTACAAGTCAATACTGTGAGAATGAATATGAATTCCCCTTAGGGTTTCCGTTCAGCAGACAACTCATATTAATAATAACTTGAGTTTACATATTTACAATTAGGGCACCCTATATTTACATATATTTACATAAACTATCATATCACCGCAGTCGAAACTGGAGGAGGTTGAACAGTGAGACTGGATCTAAAGTCTAATAATAATTGTCGGGGAAGTCCCTTGTAAAAATGTCTGCGTACTGAAAAGCTGAAGGGACGTGAATAACTCTAACGTGACCACGGGCAACCTTATCGGGGACGAAATGAATGTCGATCTCAATGTGCTTGGTCCGTTGATGTTGAACCGGGTTGCTGGCGAGGTAAGTAGCAGAAATGTTGTCTGTATAGACAATAGATGCCTTGGAAAGCGGACAATGTAACTCAAGCAAAATGTTCCGCAACCAAGAACATTCTGACACAATATTGGCAACTCCTCTATATTCTGCCTCGGCACTGGATCTAGAGACGACATATTGCATTTTGGCAGACCACGAGATTAGAGTGTCATTGAAGAAAACACAATAACCTGAGTGGAGCGGCGTGTATCAGGGCAGCCAGCCCAATCAGCATCTGTATAGGCAATAAGATCAGACTTCGGAGAAGAGGAGATGGTAATACCTAAGGAAGACGTCCCAGAAATGTATCGAATAATGCGCTTGAGAGCTGCAAAATGAATTTCCCTGAGGTCGTGCATAAAAAGGCACACCTGCTGTACTGCAAAACTAATGTCTGGTCGTGTGAAGGTGAGGTACTGCAGTGCTCCAACAAGACTACGATAAAGCTTCGGATCACTAATAGCAGGACGGGGCGAGGAACTTAACTTGACAGACGTTTCAGTCGGGGTAGCAGATGGTTTGCAGTTATACATCTTTGCTCTTTCAACAATTTCACGAGCATATTTATTTTGGGAAAGGAATAATCCAGATGATGTCCGACGAACATAAATGCCCAAGAAATAGGATAGGGGGCCTAAGTCTTTCAAGGCAAATTCTTTACTCAGAAGCTTGATCAGATGCTTGCGCAGGGCGTCAGAAGAAGCCGTAAGGACAATGTCATCGACATATAGAAGCAGATAGGCAGTGTTAGATACTTGATTATATATAACAAGGGAGGAGTCACTCTTACTGCTAACAAAGCCAATGCGATGTAAAAAGCCTGCAAAGCGTTGAAACCATGCCCTGGGAGCTTGCTTGAGGCCATATAGTGACTTCTGCAAAAGATAAACATGATTGGGCTTAGATGGGTCGCGAAAGCCTGGTGGTTGAAACATATACACCGTCTCGTTTAGATGGCCGTGAAGGAAAGCATTCTGAACATCGAGCTGATGAATGGGCCAAGAACGGGAAACTGCAATACTGAGAACCATACGGATGGTCGCTGGTTTAACAACAAGACTAAAAGTTTCATCGCAGTCAACTCCAACCTGCTGAGAACAACCGTTAGCAACTAATCGAGCCTTGTACCGCTCCAGGGAACCGTCAGACCTGAATTTATGCTTAAAAATCCACATGCATCGCACAATATTAGCATCTGCAGGACGAGGTATCACGACCCACGTCTTATTCCGCATAAGGGCTCGATATTCATCAAGCATGACGGCGGTCCAAAACGGGTCTTGGAGAGCTACATTGTGGGATTTTGGAATGGGAGATAATGAGGTGGTCGAAACGGATAAGTCAAAAATTTGTTTGGGTTTAACAATTCCGGATTGACTACGGGTTTGGGGACGGTTCCGAGGTGGAGGGGTCGAGTCATTTATAAAATGACCGGTTGTGCTGGGTAAGTGGTGTGGGAAATGTGGGACATCAAGCTGGGCAGCAGGAGGTGAGCTGGGCCGGAGCTGGGTAGTTGGATGGGAGAAGAAGGCTGTTGTGGTGGGCCGCTGAAAGATGAGGGAGGGGAAGCTGGCCCAATCGCATGGGAGGGAGGGCTGTGACAGCGAGTTGGGCCAGAGGAGGAAGAGGGCTGGTCTCGGTTTGGGCCAGGCGCAGGGGGTGGGGAATGGGCATGTGGTAATGGATCATTAGCAGCAATTAAATGATTTAATTGTTGCAAATGGTATTATGAAGTATCAACATCAGTGGACTGAGAGACGTGCTAAATTCCGGGGAAACACGGGACGGAGTAGAAAAGGGAAAAATGGACTCATCAAAGGTCACATGACGGGAGATTATGATTTTGTGAGTTGCCAAGTCTAAACATTTGAAACCCCGATGATGTTTAGGATACCCGAGAAAGACGCATGGGCTAGAGCGATGTTGAAGCTTGTGGGAGATGATGGCACTTTGATTGGGATAACAAAGGCAACCGAAAACCCGGAGGTGAGCTAAGGAAGGTGTAGTGTGAGGTACAACACTTGAGTAGGAGATTTATTATGAATGGAAGAGGATGGGAGAATTTTAAGAAGATAACAAGAAATTTCGACGGCATGGGGCCAAAAGGAAATTGGAATGGAAGCATGAAACAAAAGTGAACGCATCATGTTATTGATTGTTCGAATTATTCGTTCGGCTTTACCATTTTGAGGGGATGTGTGGGGACAAGAGAAGCGAAAAACGATGCCATTATTAGCAAAGAACTTGTGAAAGAGGGTGTTGTTGAACTCTCCTCCCATGTCACATTGAAAACTTTTGATGGGTAGTTGAAATTGTGTGGTGACAAATTTGTGAAATTGGACAAAATGATCAAACACTTGAGACTTAAACTTGAGCGGAAAAATCCATAGAAAATGAGAATAATCGTCAAGAAAAAGCAAATAGTATTTATAACCTTCCCTACTAGGAATAGGAGATGTCCAAAGATCACTATGAATAATGTCAAAAGGAGCAACAGAACGAGTTGTAGAACGATCAAATGGTAATCTATGATGTTTTCCTAATTGACAAGCATGACAAAGAGGAGTCATCTTTGACTTATTATATTTAATGAAAGAGGAAAGTCTAAGATAATCCAAAACAGGAGCGCCGGGATGACCAAGACGGGCATGCCAAAGGCTTGACGACTCGACGGAAAAAGCTTGATGAACTCGAGTGGGAGGACGGGTGACAGGATAGAGTTCCCCGGAACTATTACATCTAAGACGTGTGATCCCCGTTTGTAGATCCTTCACAGAAAAACCAAAAGGGTCAAATTCTACCGAGGCATTGTTATCCGTTGTAAAACGTCTAACAGACACTAAATTTTTGACTATTTGTGGGGCAATAAGTACGTTGGATAGGCGTAGTGGTGATTTTGTGGTGGGGATAGTAGTATCTCCAATACCTGTAGATGGAACACGCATACCATTCCCAACAATTATCGAATTTAATGAACCATTATGTGAAAAAGACGAGAGAGAACCTGAATTATTCGTCATGTGAGATGTTGCTCCCGTGTCCATGTACCAATAGTTGTCCGTCGGATTTAACGTCATAGATGCAAAGGCGTTATCCATTGCAGTAGGTTGAGGAAACTCGGCGAAATGGGCCTGCTGGGTCGGTCCTGGCCCAAGTAAGCTGGGCTGAGGTTGTTGATATCCAGCAAACTGAGGAAATGGGCAGGGCGGACGGATTGGGCCCATCTGGAACTGGGCTGGTGGGCCGCCAGGAGTGGGCTGGGGAAAGGGATACCAGCCCTGAGGTCTCCAACTGTAGCGGACGGACTGCCCTGCGCCGCCTCCAGCCTGTGGTGTGCTGCCTCCAGTCGTTCCACTGTTGCCGGCCCCAGCCTGACGCTGTCGACCTTTCCGGCCACGACCCCGCCGGTTGGACGAGGAATCCGGTGAGGCAGTGGAGGTGCCGGAGTTTTGCTGCGATGAAGAGCCGGACGAAGAAGACCGGGCATCGGTGTGTAACGTAGTTTGCGAAGAGCCGGAAGCAGATTGTGATGCCATTCGAGTTTCTTCTAGTTGTAATTGAGACCGAGCTTTTGCAAAACTCGGAAGCGGGTCGGATTGTTGAATAAAGCTTGCCGCAATATTGTACTCAGAAGGTAAACCCGAAATAAGTTGAAGAACAAGTCGGGTTTCAGGAACCGGTGAGCCGACCCCTTTGAGTTGATCGGCTAGAGACTTGAGTTGAAGACAATAAGCATTAATCGAAGCAAAACCGAACAACTTACAATTCGAGAACTCATGTTCAAGATAGACTGCACGAGTATTTTTGTTATCTTGAAAGATATCTTTAACTCGATTCCATGCCTGAAGAGCGGTATCGTCAGAATCAAGAATTTGCAACAGAATATCCCTTGAGACCGTATTGTAGATCCATTGAAGAACAACAGCGTCAACTTGTAGCCATAACGAATCGTCAATATCCGTCGGTTTAGGAACCTTGGCGTCAATATGATCAAGAACGTTATGAGCCTTCGCGGTGACGCGAAAAAGAGCAACCCATGAGCATATGGGGTGTCATGGTCAAGGACGAGGGCAATGTTATTCTTAATGCTGGAGATTCCGAGGGCGGAATGGAAGGAAGGTTTCCGTTCTACAGCCATCGAGGAACGTCGAGAAGGGGAAAGCAAGATAGATTGGCGGTGGTGAAAACGGCCTTAGGGTTTAGCGGAAGAGAAAAAGAGGAGTGACGGCTCTGATACCATGTGAGAATGAATATGAATTCCCCTTAGGGTTTCCGTTCAGCAAACGGCTCATATTAATAATAACTTGAGTTTACATATTTACAATTAGGGCACCTTATATTTACATATATTTACATAAACTATCAAATACATGTATATCTATTGCTTGAAAAGGATTATCATATTCATTTTAGTCCTTAAATAAATATTATATTATCCCAATAAAAGGATTATCATATTCATTTTAGTCGTTAAATAAATATTATATTATCCCGGCAAGGTAACTGATTTTGTTGTGATAAAAACACATACTAGTTAGTAAAGTTAGATTATTCTACATTTGTGGTTTGTAGTTGTGGTACATGGTTGTATTTGTGGTTGTATATTAGCTTTCTAGTGATTATGGTTTTATAGAAATATTCTTACACATGTTTAGTAATACAAGATTTGAAGGGATTTTGATTGGATAAAAAGACATTAATGTCCTTCGCTATTTAAGAAGACTTTTGGTTGTTTGTTCTATTGCCTGAAAACTGAAACCCCAATCAGTAAAGACTATGGAATGGTGTCAATTTTCAAGCTGAAGAAGAAACTCAATGTTTCTTTCTCTCCAATGGCGTGCATGGACCTAAGATAAGGACTATAATTCAATTTTGGACAGATCTAGCTTTCAAGTTGTACAACGTTCTTAAAGGTTTTCAAAGATCCTCAATTGTAAAACCGACTAAAGAAACACACAAGATGAACACAATCACTTGGTAACACGGTTCAGAGGAAAAAACCTCTAAATCTGTGGGACCTCAAGAGGGGAGATCCGATCCCATTATCACTAGGTATCCAAGAACAGGTTACAAGCACTCATATCTAGCATAGACTATGACTAGAAAGACTTAAGGAGATAAGAGAAGCAAGTATAAGAAAAGCCCGCTCAAAGTCACCTAAGCGAAGATCTGAGATTGGTCTTCGCAGTAATCGCAAGCCAACAAAGCGATGGCGAGAAGAGTTCCAAGAGATGGCAGATCTCTCAGACTTCCTTCTACTTCTACTTCTTCTAACTTCAGATTCTTCTTGCTTCAAGCAATATTTGGATGATCTGATCTTCTTCTCTCTCACTCTCTCTATTCTTTCTTCTTCTAATGAGCCGTCTCAACAACCCCGTTGCGCAAGAGAGATTTTTGGAGTTACATTAGCAAGCTTATGTATTAGGTTGACGGCACGTTTTGCATAACGCGTTAGAAACCCTAATCCAGTCCACCAAACTTCAAGTGAGTAGATCCACCATTTAGCCGGCCTCGTAACAGATCTTAGGAGATAGTGGGCCATCCGGCCCAACTAATTAAACCATCTAATATATACACATACACATATTGCATAACCTATACAACATAATATCTCCTAAGCATATAAAGGTCCACCTTATGCTATAATCTAACATCATACTAGTTACTAAGCTACCATACTTAGGGTCCGTTCGGTAGGGTAAAAAAGAAGGGTTATTGAGATTAATTTGAGGATTATTATACCACCTCATAAATAGTGGTGTTTGGTGCATGGAGATTAATGGGATGAAGATTATTTATGGGGATGAAATAGGGATGAAAATCAACATAATTTTCATCCATCTAGGTTGGGATTATTGAGATTATTCAAGAGGTTATAATAATTTAAGTCAAATATGCCCTTGACATTTGTGGCACGTGATTTTTAAAAAAATTATACCCATATCCATTTTTGTAAGTTTATCCGTAATAATCTCCATTCATACCAAGCACATGCTAGATTAGTTTTTTATTTCATCTCATCAAATCATCTACTATTTCATTTCCTTTCATCTTAATCTTCATCTTCATCTACGATAATCCCCGGATCACCAAACAGACCCTTAGTCTTCTAAGTGGCAACATTAGCTTCTTGTAGGCATTAAGACATAACATGGCAAACTCTTATACGACTCCTAGTTACGTAACTCTACCAAAATCAAAGTATAGTTTTGCTAGATTCACACTCAAAGTCATTTACTACATGACTTATACAAGAATTAGAATCACAACACAAGCTACTACATTAGAACCAGTAGCAAGACAAAGAAGAAAAGATGACAAATATCATAAACAAGAGAGAGATACGTAAGAGAATTTTCTCAATTTCTTAACCAAAACCTATTTACTTTTTCGTTCGCACATCAATGGTGGAAGAACTCAGTTTTTTTTCATTCGATCTGTTAGATCTATCACAACATCAAATCAATCAAGTGTATACATCAAGGAGAGAAGAACTTCAGACTTGCAGAAGAAGAGAGAAGGGGAAAACAAGAGAAGAGGGGAAATCAAGCGAAGAGGATGATGCAACTCTTCTCATGGGCATTAAGCGATGGTCTTTGAGAAAGAAGGGAGAAAAGAGAGGGGTGGGAGAGGAACAAATCTCAAACCTAAAGTTAGAATACCATAAAATTTCAATAATCTGAAATCTTAAATTTAAAATCTATAAACATCCATTCAAAATCCAAACTCATTTTACAAATCCGTAACTAAACACTACAAAATTTAGGTTGAGCCCATATGAAATCTATAAAATTCTCAAAGCTTGCATAACTAAACATGCCCTTACCTTATGTGCAATAGAGAGTCCCGAGCTCCTAATTTTTTCTTGTCACGTCAGTAAGATTTCTGCCACATTAACTTAAAACCCGTTTAGTATCCATACCAGAATCAAAGATATGGAAATGGGTATCACCCATACCCATATCCCGTGTTTGGTTTATTAGGGTATCGGAATCAAAATGATACCCTGATATCTCCAAGCTCTTGTTTTGATGTACCTTTTTTTGGGAGGTATCGAGTCTCTTTCTCTCGACATATCGCTTCTCCATCCTCCTGTCGCCGCCAACTTGAACCGTTAAGCCGCCACTATAGCCGACCAAACTAGAGCAAGAAGGTTGCTGCTACTCTCGACCTTTCTGTTCTTCACTCTCAATTTTTCCTTTTTCGGCAGTTTAGTCTTGTAGTTAAGTCATCGACAACAATTTTGATTTTTTGTTTCTCTGTCATCGAAAATAGTTTTAATTATTTTTACCATATGTTTCCAAGCTTGATTGCAAACAAATATACAAGCTTTAAATTGATTGTAATATGTTTTTATTTTATTTCCTTCACTCTCAGGCTGTTTTTTTTTTATTTACTATAGGCTGCTAGATATTAACTGATACCTAAACTTCGATACTTATATTTGATACACAAACCTCATACCTTTAATTGGGGTATGGATATCAAACGATCCCTTAGTAGCCCATTTAAGCGTTTTGCATATTTTCACCATAACAGAGAATCTCGAGACTCCTATTTTTCACTTTTACTTTCTTATAATAAATTAATGAATTGTATATTAATATATCATTTTGTTATTAAATAATATCATAAATATTATTATAAAAAAAATTATCCATAAAGTTTAAAAGTAAATATTTTTAAAACTACTAAAATAAAAAATTTAGTTAACAAACAAATTAATAAAAAGAAAAACATTTAAATAATAGCCAACATAACAAAAAGTACATACTAAAATAAATAACAAGAATGAAAAAATATAATTTAAATAACATACAACTTAATAAAAAATGCAACAAAATGTTCACTACATAAAACCCTATATACATTAATGTCTCATTTTATTGTAATTTTTTAATTATAAAAAAATGAATGCGTATAAAAATAAATATCATATTAGATTGATAAAATTAAATTCTTATGTAAAAATAAAGTTCACTATGTACGTTACAAGAAGTCAAATGTTTTTTTTATCGAAACATATACAAAATGTGTATCATTAGATAGATAAAACTAACTCTTATTAAAAAAATATATTTTTTATAATCAATATTTATATAGAAAATGAGGTTTTTAAAATTAACTAAAACTACTTGCCACAAGGCACACTGTCACTGACCAGATTTTGGCCAATGAGGCCGCCTATTATAGAGGGCAAGCTAAAACGAGGCACAATATGAACAAAACAACGTCGTTTGAATTTAAATAAAAAAAATTAAATAAAATATCAGATCGGAGTTCACCCCGAGCTACGAACTCCATCCTCCATGTCATCAATTGGGGGTTTGTAGATCCCCAACCTCCATTGTGGAGGGTATTAGTATACTCACAAATTTGGGGCTACATTCTTATTCATTTACCTATGCAATTGTAAATGGTAAACACATTAATGGGACTTCAAAAATATTATAATATTCATTTCAAGCTATTTGATTGTTTTATTGAAATGTGTCAATGTATTGAAATCCTAATCATGAAGCATACCATATACTTATTAAGATTCATACTGACGTGACTTGTGTATATCTCTGTGTACACCCATACTTATGCAACTTATGTGTGTAGTTACATATACATTAATACATACACCAACTTTGTCATCATAAGGTATATCAAATGCTTATAATTAATGGCGAGTTTTGAGCTATCTATGTTTATAGGTAAGCTAGCACCATAGCATTTGCGTTAGTTGATACCTCATTATGTCTTTAAAGTCGGGGTAATCTTCTCATCGCCCGCAATTCAATATTAGTAAGTTTTTAATTTGTATTTTCGGGATATAATTTAAGGGTTGATTCGATATTAACTTAAACAATATTTTTTTATCATGTAAATTAAGTATGTTTTCAAATTTTATTACGTAGACTAAGTATATATTTTTATTTTGAATTATTAGAAGAAAAAAATGATATTTTTTATGGATCTTATTATCTCACGAAGAAGGAAATAGATAATTAGGGGGTTTAGCGTATTATCTCAAAGATTTTGAGTGAGAAAAGGAAATAAATTGTCCCAAAAAAAAGGGAAAGGAAATTAAAGTTGAGTAACTGAATGGGTGATTGAAATTGAGTAACTAGAACGGGTAATTAAAATTGATAACTCAATTGGGTAAATAGAATCGGGTGATTGAAATTGGGTAGCTGAATTGTGTAAGAAAAGTTGAGTAGTTCAAGTTGGGTAATTGAAAATGAGTAATTAAAGTTGAATAAATGAAGAGAAGACTGGTAGAATAGAGCCCTTTTTGTTTAGTGTAAATTAACTAGTCCCCTAACAAAATTAAATTAAAAATAAAGATAAAAAAAATATAATACTATAATTAAGGATAGAAGTTAGGCAGTTAATTGATTTTCGGTTTTTAAAAACTGCCTAAAAAATTTAAAACCCTTTTGAAAAAAATGGAAAACGTAAAATCAAAGATTCTTGAAATCTTTTTGAGCAGCTAATTGATATAAATCACAATCAGTATCCTTATTTCAAGTCAAATACTCTCTACTCTCTCTCCGACTCCATTGAAGGCGATTGAAGGTATCTTCGTTGTGCATCGTCTTCTCCGTCTTGCAATCGTCGTTTCCTGGTGTTCATCTTCATCGATTGTTGTTAATTATACCAGGTAAGTTTTCGATCTCATCTTTTCGATCTCATCTTTTCGATCTATTCATGGTTAAATCCCCGACATTGAAAACTTCTCAACCTAGTTCGTCGGGAATGTTAACAATGGAGTATACAACATTCCGATTGCACATTTATGTATCAACTAACAATGTGTAAAGAAAATAAAAATATTATGTTCTGATCACACATTTATGTATCATCTAGACAACAATGTGTCCAGAAAATGATAACAAATAATGTGTGCATAATTTTAATATGTTATGTTCTAATCACACATACATACGCAATTGCTAACAATATGTACATATCATACATATGTTGTTGGTAATAAATATTATGTAGTTGCTGCTTTAATTATGTTCGTCAGAAATGATAACAATGTGTACATCATACATATATAGTTGCTGATAAATATTATATACTAGTTATTTAATAAAGCAAATAATGTGTGCATAGATATAATATATTTTGATTATTTATGTTTGTTGTAACAACAAGAATGGATGTTCAAACTTCCATTTCGGGAAATTATTAAGATTATTCTGTTGTAACAGCAAGAAAGGACCAGCGGAAGGAATGAACGTTCAAACTTTCATATGTAGTTGCTGATAAATATTATTATGTTGTAACAACAAGGAAAGACCAATGGAAGGAATGGAGTATCGTTTTTTCAGCAAGAATGAACGTTCAAATTAGAGTCCACGAATAAAGGATACTGTTAACATTTGTTTCCTATTTTAACGGTTTTTTGATAATTAATATCATTCTTAATTAGGTAAATAAATAAAGATAAATAGGAAAGAGAAATATTATGATCTATTGAGTATCTTTATTTATATTTTTAATAGATCTTTTTGTGAAAATATATAGGGGCCTAGTTTGTCAACATATAAAAAAA
Source organism: Fagopyrum esculentum (assembly GCA_033239045.1). NCBI lineage: Eukaryota > Viridiplantae > Streptophyta > Magnoliopsida > Caryophyllales > Polygonaceae > Fagopyrum > Fagopyrum esculentum. Next base: position 34,715,606 of record BSUD01000006.1, read on the forward strand.
TGGCCTAGTTTATACACCTTAATACATAAACTGCCTACTTAGTCAACTCATCCAAAAATGAATTTGAGTACACGTAACTAAGTCGGGTAACTAAAATTAGGTAAGTAAAATTGGTCAACATATTAGGTATGGGGTTTGCGTATTAACATATTGAATATTACGTCGGGTATTAACATATTGGTTATTAACATATTGAGTATTAAAATTGAGTATAAAAGAATTTGGTGAAGTAGGCTCTTTTTTATTTGGTTTTATTTGTAGACCCCTCAAATTTTTACCATTCTAGTTGAACTACCACTATTACTATATTAAGGGTATATTTACTAAATGAATTTATGTTGTGGGTACTCTTAATAGAGTAAATATGAAAAAAGGTCTACTTAGTGAATTTGGCCATATTAACATATTGAGCATTAACATATCAAGTATTACGGTTGTGTATTAACATGTTGGGTATCACACCTGGATGATATTGAGATATTGGGTGATAAAATATAAAAATTATTATTCCATTTATTTTTCTTTTTTCTTGGAATTATTAGGATATGAGTTTAATTTATATAGACTATTTTCCCCTTTCCTATGATTATTACGATATGACTCTAATATGTATATACACTAATTAACTATTAGAATAAGTGCATACTTTGTACCCAATTATAAAAAAGACATACTTACCAAAATTACCCTAGTAGTTATAGAAAATCATAAATAAAAATAATAACTGAATATAATGTTCAACAAAGTATGGTAAATAACTATGCTTTATAAAGGTTTACTAAATCGTACAACTTATTAGAACTAGGACTGTTGATTTCTTGGTCCGGCCAAATTTTTTAACCTGACCGGACTGACCCGGATCAAAGTCAATAAGTCCGGTCCTCGGTCCATGGATATCGGTCGTCCTAGGTCGGTCCGGTCCATATTAGGTCCAGTCCGGACGTATTTTTTTTAAAGGAGATATGAGTTGTTGCCCATGACTTACGAGTTACGACTTACCCCCTCTCTCGACTCTCAAACCTAATTACTGGTGGACGACAACTACTCTTGACTCTATCTCAACTAATTAGCTTGCTCGACTGGGAGACGAAGTTGCAACATGGGATTGGAGGAACAGTAGATCTGATCAGCAACAACTAATGGCCCGAGACAACACCGGCGGCAACTGGTGGCGATAGGAGCACATAGAAAGGAGGAAGAAGCGTCATTGTTTCTTGCTATGAATCGTTCGAAGGTGAGGTCATAGACCGTTGTTGTAACAACTTTTAATATGTGTGCTGATGTTGGTATGTAAATAGTCCCTACTTCCCCTTCATGATTTTGATTTTGGTTTAAATTATTGGCTTCTAGAACTTTACTATCAAAGAGAGCGAAGAAATTTGTTGTCAAAAAATTAGTCTGTCACAGGTTTGATTTGTTGGAGTTGCTGGAGGTCAACAGTGAAGCAACACAATGTAACACCCCAAGTTCAGGTAACTTGAAGCGCTACGGGCTAGGACCTCACAATGGGTCCCGACCCTCAGAGTAGCAACAACACAACGGATCTTACAACAAGACACATACGAATGAAAACCAAAACTCAATATAAACCAAACGTTTAAACAAAATATAGCGTAAAAGACTCGCAGCCGAGTTGAAAACAAAAGGGAAAGCAACAACATAAACATAAACCCGATCCCATCCTATAATGTACGGGAACCCCGGCTGACCACAACGTCCGGATCACTCAGCAGCATCCTGAACCTGAGAAACGTCTACAACATCGGTATAAACCGTTAGCTAACATTCTAGATATCAAAATGATCGTAAAGGCACAAACACACATAAGGTAAAGTAAACATATAGCATGCTCGCACTCAACCGGTTATTATCTTTCTTAAGGTTATCCATTACTAATTCAACTTCTTTTGTCACACGAGAATCTCCCAAAACTCGCCTCCGCTTCCGTCTACCAATAGGAATAGATCAGTAATATCCGTTACCTACGTTTCTGGGTTGCAAGAGCACATTCTAGTCCCTAGTAGAACTAGACAAGTGGTCACCGCCCGGTTATCATACACTTGGGCCAGTAAAGGTTACAAAGGGTGAATCCTATTCCGGTTATCCGTTATAACATGATAAACAATACAAACAAGCCAAAACACTCAAACCAATATACGGAATGAAGCTAAGTAAGTCCAAGGGACTTAACTCACTCGAAGGTAATCTAAAAGCTCAGTAACAACTCAGAGAACAACTCAGTTCCCTCAAGAAAGGAGTAAGGAAAGCCTGTTCACGCAAGCATCACAAATCAGGAACGAAACGGTTGCTAGAAGTCTATGACTTCTAGTCTCAATGATCTCTCAGAGATCTCCACAAGCTAAGGTCTCAACCTTAGTCTTACAGAACACTCAGGGGGCAAGGAACAACCATAAGAACCAAGGAAAGGAACAAGGAAAGAAAGGAAGGAAGCAACTCAAAAAAACGGGAGTTACTGCAGAAGAAACCGCGGAGGCGGCTGGGTAAAGGCGCAGGGGAGGCAAGGAGGAAATCCGCAGGGGCGGCTCTATGCAGGCGCGGGGAAAGATCCTCAACAAAGAGGCTGTCGGGGTTTCTTCTCGACAGAACTCTTAACAAGGGATCCAAAGCTCGAACCTTTGATCCAACCACGTCAAGACTCAACTAAAAGAGCCTGAGAACAGCAACACATCAACAACGGGGATGCAAACAAGAATCAAGGTTCAAACTTAATTGCATCAATTCAACCAACCCCCCCCCCCTTTGTACCACTTGTCATTATAATCGATAATTGCATCTAAAACACCTTAACTCTCTTGGGTTCGACCCTTACTTAATCACTATACTTGTTCTTAATGCTAAGTCAGGATTTACTTTTGATTGATTATAGACGACCATAGAAATACCTTCGGTCAAATTTTGGCGCCGTTGCCGGGGGAGTTTTTGTGTTTTATTGTTATTATTGATTATTGGTTTGAACCATTTTTATGGTTCAAACCCGTGCTACTAATTCCGGCTTTGCTTCTTTTGATCCAGAAATTGAGAGGACACACATCCGGCAACGAAAACAACAACTACAACAAGAGATGGCTGACTGTACTCTTCGTCAACTTACGCAGCCCACCTTGGCTCAAAACCCTCTTGCGGTCGCTATACCGGCCCTAGGGGAAGGAGTCAACTTTGAGCTCAATCTAGGCCTTATTCACTTGCTTCCATCCTTCCATGGGCTAAGTGGAGAAGACCCCATCAAGCACCTTGGGAAGTTCCACACCGTTTGTATGAGCATGAAGCCGGCCAACATTACCGAAGAACAGATCAAGATGAGGGCATTCGGCTTCACACTCAAGGATTCGGCGGATGATTGGTATTACCACCTTCCATCCGGGAGTATTGACACTTGGGAGAACCTTCACAAAGCGTTCTTGGAGAAATACTTTACAGCTAAAAAGGCCAATAGCTTGAAGAAAGCTATAAGCAACATCGAGCAAGAGGCAACCGAAACTCTTTACGAGTACTTCGAAAGGTTTGCACGCCTCCGATCCAGCTGTCCTTTCCACGGATATTCAACTCAAGATCTAGTCTTGTACTTGTACAATGGCTTGCTAGACAATGAAAGGAGGATCGTCGATGCGGCTTGCGGAGGTAATATTCTTAACTCTACTCCTGACCTTGCTTTGGAAGAGATACAGGAGCTAGCGGAAGGAACTCGGAACTTTGGAAGGACCCCGGCTAAGAAAGGAGTTCATGCTGTGAGTTCCGGGAAGAGCGAGATTTCCACCGAGCTAGCGGAATTGAAGGAAATGGTGAAGAGGCTAACACTTATGGGAACACCGCAACAACTCAAAGCTTGTGGAGTTTGTGCTGACCCGTATCATCCAACGGACATGTGTCCACAAGTTCAAGATGACGATGCTGAAGTGAACGCAATGGGTTATGGACAACAACAACAACAAATACCTAGGAACGATCCCTATGCACAGAATTTCATGCCAAATTGGCGTGACCAACATAATTTTCGGTGGAGGGATCTACAAAACCATCAACAATAGCCCCGCCAAGGTAAGTATCACTCAACTGAAGATATGTTGCAGGTTTTGACTTAACACTTTGCTACTCATATCCAAACAACAGAATCAAGCATCAAGAACCTTGAGAAGCAGGTTGGTCAAATGACGGAAGCTATTTCAAAGACCGAATCAAGGCTTTCCGAGGGATTGCCTTCCCAGATGTTTATAAACCCCAAGGAGAATGTTAGTGCGCTAACATTAAGAAGCGGGAAGCAAATTCGACAAGAACCAACAAAAGAGTCACAAAGGGAACCTTCTGTCATTATTTCCGCACCCACAGCCGCCCCTGCGGCTGCAGCTGCGCCGAGCCCAGAAGGAAGGACGCCCCTGCGGCTAGCTGCCCCCGCCCCTGCGGTGACAGCCCCTGAGCCGCCCCTGCACCTTCAAGCTGACGCCCCTACGGCAAACACAACAGAAGGTCCTGGTGAAAAGGATACTTACGTCCGGCCTAACTTCCCGCCTTTGTACTCCGAAAAGCCATCGGCTCCTTTTCCTGAAGCATTAAAGGAGCGAAGAATCATAGAGGACAAGGACCTCTTTGAGACTTTCTCTAAATTCGAGGTGAACATTCCTCTCCTTAAATTGGTGAAAAGTATCCCTAAGTATGCTCGTTTTTTGAAGGAACTTTGCACTATCAAGAGAAATCAAAAGCTAAAGGGGAAACAGAAAGTGCAAGTGAGTGAACATGTGTCGGCAGTTTTCCAACGGAGAATTCCCAAGAAATGCAGCGATCCGAGCATGGTAAGCATTCCTTGTGTTATAGGGGAAACCCGCTTTGACAAAGCAATGCTTGATCTTGGTGCTTCTATTAATGTTTTTCCATATTCGATTTACAAATCACTTGGCCTTGGGCCACTAATGGAAACTAGGATTGTAGTACAACTTGCTGATAGATCTAATGTGTACCCGAAAGGGATAATTGAAGATGTATTAGTGATGGTAGACAACCTAATTTTTCCTGTTGATTTCTTTGTAATGGATATGGAAAATGACTCGCATGCTGCACCCATTCTGTTAGGTAGGCCATTTCTGAAAACGGCTAGGACTAAAATTGATTATGTTAGTGGTAAATTGACCATGGAGTTTGATGGAGAAGTAGTGGAATTTGACATTTATGATGCAATAAAATTTCCTAGCGATTATCATTCTCTATGTGCTATTGACGTTGTTGAACCTTTTGTGCAAGATGTTTTTGATAACTCTGATGTGGATGAATTGAGAAATGTGATTGAGCATGACATTGATGGTTTCAAATCAGATTATGTGTTAACATCTAGCATGAAAGAGGTCCTAGCCCAATTAGATGGGCATAAAAGGCTACCTATCTCCAATTTGGCCATTGGGCTCACTTTACTAACCCCAAGCGAAAAGCTTGTTCCGTTCATAGTGTAGGCACCGGAAATAGAATTGAAGGATCTTCCGTCACACCTCAAGTATGTTTTCCTTGGAGCACACAATACCTTGCCGGTGATCATCTTCAATAAGTTGACCACCGAACAAGAAGATAAGTTGGTGAACGTACTAAAGGAGCACAAGACGGCCCTCGGATGGACTATTGCGGACATCAAGGGGATAATTCCTTCCACTTGCATGCATAAGATTTTACTTGAGGACGAAGCCAAGCCCTCTAGGCAACCTCAAAGGAGGTTAAACCCACCAATGATGGATGTGGTCAAAAAGGAAGTGTTGAAACTCCTCCAAGCGGACATGATCTTTCCTATCTCGGATAGCACTTGGGTTATTCCAACCCAAGTAGTTCCAAAGAAGAGAGGAATCACCTTGGTGGAAAATCAACATGGAGAGATGGTCCCAAGCAAAACACAAACTGGATGGAGAGTTTGCATTGACTACCGCAAGCTCAATAAGGTAACACGAAAAGACCATTTCCCATTACCTTTTATTGATCAAATTCTGGAACGTCTTGCATGTCATAAATACTATTGTTTCATGGATGGATATTCGGGCTATTTCCAAATAGCCATCGCACCAGAAGATCAAGAGAAGACGACGTTCACTTGCCCATTTGACACTTTTGTATATCGCAGAATGCCCTTTGGACTTTGCAATGCGCTGGGCACTTTCCAACGGTGCATGATAAGTATTTTCTCCGAATACATAGAAAATTTCATTGAAGTCTTCATGGATGATTTTACCGTCCATGGAGACAGTTTTGACGCATGCTTAGGGCATTTAAAACTTGTTCTTGAAAAATGTGTTGAAACCAACTTAGTTCTTAATTCGGAAAACCACGGTTCCGTACAATTCCACGGCCGTGGAACCCCCCGACAGACCGTGATTTTCAAAAATTTTTACGGTCACTATATAAACCACGTTTCTTCACAAAATACACCACAAAAACCCATTCCACGCCCCAAATCGCCGATTTCACTCCCCCTTTCTCAAATCCTCATTGGTTAATCGTTTTTGACGATTCTTTGACCAAAACTGAAGCAAATCCAATCACCTACAAGATCCAAGCAACGATTCGAGCGGCAAATCACCGGAGAAGCCACAATTCGGATTCCAAAATCCGAAAACCTAGGTTTTTGGTTCTTTCTCTATCTTTGTCGATTTGGCTTCGTTTTTGCTAGTATTTTTAGGCGAACTGATTGGAATTGGACTGGAATTAGTTTAGGACTGCTTGCTGCTGAGTTTGGTGAATTTCTGTTGGATTTTGAGAAATCACGTGCCGAACCACGGTTCCTGGACATTCCACGGCCGTGGAACCCTTAGAACAGACCATGGTTTTCAAACAGAATATGGATTTTGTGAGAAGAGTGTCCGGTAGGAACAAGGATAAGAACAATGATAAGAACAAAAAGAGGAAGGGCAACCCCTCTTCCTCTTCTAGAGCACCACCCCCTTCATCCCCTTCACCTCCATCATCACCATCACCACCTCCCCTAGGATCCCTACTATCCACGAGGATCATCTAGATGCCTTAGAGAGGATAGAGGAGAGGACGGTCATTGGACCCAGATACTTACTGCTTGAGGAGTTAGAGCCTCTATATGTGATAGGGGACCTTACTTGGCTTTTGGATAGAGCCGGTTTAGTCATCTTCTCCGCTATCCGGGAAGATGCTTATGAGGAGATCACTAGGGAGTTTGTGGTTTTCTTCGAGCATAGCCATGTTGACAGGACAATTTCTTTCCGGCTGATGGAGAGAAACTATGATTTTTCGATTAGAGAGTTTGGATCCTTCTTTGGGTTCCAGGAGACCTTTAATGGTCGATTCCCCAGTGGCGTATACGCCAAGGATTTCTGGGAGGAGATTGCTATGATTTACGCCAGTGAGGACCGCTGGCAGCCTGCTGACACCAAGGCTAGATTGATCTACCATCTAGCCTTGAAGATAGCTCATAGAGTGCTTTTTGAGTGTCTCTTCCCTAGGACGGAGACACCTCAGAAGATCAAGACGGATGAGTTATTCCTGCTCTACAGTATGTTATATGGCAGGCCAACTGACCGCGCCACCCTCTTAGCTGCTACCATGAGCAAGCTAAAGAATAAGAGGGCTGTCAACATTGGATACGGTGGGATGGTCACCCACCTTGCTAGACAGTTAGGGGTAGACTTCTCAGCTTGCACACGCATTGCAGCTAGACCCCTAGGACTTCAGGCCCTCATGACTAGAGGCATCATTTTTCCCACACATAGAGGTCCACCTTATGCTGCTATGCCATGGGAGAGTAGGACAGGGAGAGGGATAGAGTGGCTCCCCGAGTATTCCATTATGGCTGGACGCCATAACTGGAAGGCGACGTTCGCTGCCATGCATGCGAACAAATTGGTAGCCCCTCCCTATGTTCCACCACCACAAGTTGTAGAGGAGGAGATGAGAGGAGATGATTTTGAGGGAGGAGGAGGAGTTGATCATGACTTTGGTACATTCCCGGATCAGCCGGATGCAGTTCCCTACATGCCTAGACGTTCTCCCCGCCCCGCTAGAGCTTCAGGATCATCCTCTCGCCGTGCTAGTGTGAGCGAGAGGCCTACTTGGATGGCAGATCCTCCTTCATGGTACAACACTCAGCCGGATTGGATGGGAGCTCCACCGCCTTGGCACTCACAGCTGCCACCTGCACCAGAACCTTCAGATGCACCGGCGTGGTACAACCAGCCGCCTGGTTGGTACGAGCAGCTGCCACAGTGGGCTACCGACCTTTCCGATAGGGTTGGAGCTTTGGAGATTCGTGCTGATGCTAGGGATGCACGAGCCGACGATCTTGACCACATGATGAGAGATGTCTACCGCCAGCAGTTCGGGCGGTACTATGATCCTAGCTTCTCCCCGTTTCCACCACTGCCTCCACCGCAGTGAGGACCTTTGATGATCGACGTTTTAGCCGCTCCACCACCATTTTGTGAGTTCTTTTTCTTTCTTTCTTTTCTTATTTTTCTTTTTTTGAACATTAGGGACAATGTTTGTTCCAAGTATGGGGTGGGTTGTGACTAATAGTTTGTAATAACTCTTACTCACTTTTGTATGTTTTTATCGAGACTACCTTGCATGTTCATTCTATTGTTACACATTTCATTATTGCATTGCATGAAAAAGCTTTTGAAAAACCCATAAAAATTGAAAAATTTTGAAAACTTTGTGCTTCTAAGGATAGAGATGATTTCTATGATAATCACCACTTGTGAATTGAGTTTTGATGACAATCGCATGCTTAAACAGATAGTGAATTGGAAAGAAATTGAATGAGTTGATTATTCCTCTTTTGCAAATTTCATAATGTGATGAATGTTACTTAAATCATGTTGAGAAATCAAGGTTGAAATCACATGATAAGTTCTTATGCTTCTTTTTGAGATGATTAAGGCAATTCGATTTTCTTTCTTCTTCCTTTGATCATTTAGCCCCTCATTGAAATAATGACCTCCTTTACCTATCCGGGAATTTGGAGGAGTTGATAATTGGCATGTTTGATGTGGGAGGGCCATGAAAGCAATACCTTGCATTCAAAAGAATAGAAAGAAATTATAGGTTTGGGGAAGTCAATCATGATGATGAGTAACTCGGCACCATTCACATAGCCGGGTGTTTGTGTCTTGCCAAAGTCAGATTGAGCGATATATCTAGCGGATTATGGTATGTGCATCAAGGGTTTGAGGCATCTCGTAAAAATGAGAAATGCCAATCTCCTAGGCTTCGGTTTTTGTGCACCTCTATCAATAACTCCAAAAGTAAAGTCAAAAAAATGAATTGAAAAGAAGAGAGCGAAGCTCTAAGTTGAAAGTGCTGCGGAAACCGCAAGAGAAAAGAAAAGAGTAGTTATCCACTTTCCCGGATTCATGCACCACATTCCTTAAAGTTTTCCTTCCCTTTCCACATTCTAGACCTTGTTTGAAAGTCCTTAAGATCAAGAGAATGATATATAACTTGGTGATCTAAATTGAAGTTTCTTATGTTTGATTTTGATAATGTTTGAAGGTTATGATGTTTACATGGAAGTTTGATTAATTCATGAGCTTTCTTTACTCTTTACTCTTTGACTGTGTGTATGAAAGTCTTATAAACGAATGAAGCAAGATTTGAGAATGATCTATAGATTAGAAAGCACATTCATCTAAAAGAAGTTTTGCTTTGAGAATGTACACATATTTCATCCTAACTTGAGTTTTAAAGTTTTTGAAAGACCTTGCTTGGGGACAAGCAAGTGGCAAGTATGGGGTTATTTATTAGCATGAAATATTGTGATATTTTAGGCACATTTTCTAAGTGTATTTCATCTATATTGGTATTCATTGATAAAGCATTGAAGCAATTGTGAGTTAGTTCGCCTATATTGTCGATATAGAGGTCTACATAAGCTTTGTGTTGATTGTAGGCAATTAAGAGCTAAAACCGGACGAATCAAGAGAGAATGGAGATAGATTGAGCATGTCCAAGGATTGAGGACATCACTAGGAGCTAAGGAAGATACTAGGATGAAGAATGACACAAGACAAAGGAGATTTACGAGCACATGACGTTCCACGCTCTAAACCACGGCCGTGGAACTTTAGCAACACAAGCGTGGAGCATTCCAGCAACTTACACGGCCGTGGAGGATTTGAGGAACCGTGATCCAACTCCACGCTTTAAATTTCGGGCGTGGAACCCTTCCACGACCGTGATCTTGACGATCTTTTACGCAATATTTTAAGCCACAATCTTTTACGCGATGGGTTGGGCTCATATTTTATCTTGCCCTATAAAAGGACGGGAAGAGAGAGATTCCGTCACCTTCGCTTAGACCTCCGTTGAGAGACTGCGCTTAGCCCTATTGAGATTTCCGAATTGACGGAAAAGCTTACGGAAAGAGTGAAGATTTGGAAGATTGTTCGTAAGGAGATTTCGTCTTTTGTCCTTAGGTTTGATTAGAAGACGGATTGACATCCCGTTCTTCGTTCTTATCAAGGATTGTGATTGTTTGCGTTATTCTGAATCTACTTACATCATTGTTCTTTGTTTGTGAATTTGAGATTGATTTGAGATTTATTCAAGGTTTTCGAAGGTTTTCATCTTTCATTCTTTTAAATCTTGAATTTGATATCATAATGACTGTTGTTGGCTAAAACCCTTTAGCAATTCTAAGGTGAAGGGTTGATAGTTGTGGCTTAGATGATGATAGATCGATCGTAAACAGATTGAATCCTAAGAGTTAGAGAGAATCGCCGACGAACCTAATCCACGGTCTGTTCTTGAGCTTCCATGGCCGTGGAACTCAAGAACTACCCGTAATTTTGTGTCAGTTACGAACCTTGCTTTTACTTTAATCCAAAGTTAAAGATTTGCTTTAACTTAGTCTTGGCTTGCCTTTTCTAGGTGGTAGTGAAGCCTCAACAACCTCTACCTTGATTTCGAGTGTCACAACCTTAATCGGTTAAGTTAGTCTTGATCCTTGGATTACAAGTTTGGGTATTTGACGTTAATATTTACCTTTAGAATCTTTCTATACTGAAGCCTCAACAATCTTTAGAGAGTGCCTTTGAGTGAATTATATAAGGTCTTGGAACTTCACCGTACATTGCCTTACATTCGTATACCTTTGCATACCTCAACTCTGTCCTTATACCTTTAGTATATCTTGAATCGATTGCCACAACTGGATTCCTGGATCTTTAGGATTGTTGTTTTCCCAATAATTTACAAAGCTCATACATTTACTTGCTTGACAATTCTTAATTGGATTTAACCCCCCAAATCCCTGTGTTCGATACTCTGGAATTCTTGCTTAACTACGTCGATCCGTACACTGCGGGTTCGCTTGCTTGATTCTAGTTTTATAAATTAAGGCTTATTTGCACGCACGCTAAGTGGCGAACAAGTTTTTGGCGCCGTTGCCGGGGATTTGGTCTAGGCCGAATTCGGTTATCAGTTGTCAAGCTTGGGAGCTTTTCCCTTGTTATTTGATATCTCTTCGAGTGTATGCGCAGGTCTAGGAATAACGAAGACCTCTTACCTCTTGATCAAGAGCTTGAGAGGACTTTAAGGAGAAAGCTTAAGGAAAGAAAAATGGCTGAAGAAAGAGAACGTGATTACCAAACGGAGTTAGCGGAGAAAGAAGCTCAACTCCAATGGAGTGAGAAGACTCGTAGGGAAGAGATGGATCGTCATCAAACGAAGGTTGATGATCTATCGGACATGATGTTCCAAATGAGGTTGGAAATAAACAACCTTAAGGAGAAAAAGAGAAGAAGAAGACCGGGAAGATCGGTTAGAGCCAACTCATTCAAAGAGGATAGCGACTCCTCCATGCCACCACTAGAGGAAATTGATCCAACGATCAATGTAAATCCATTCTTTCCACGGCCAGCTGCAAATCGCCGTGTTCCACCTAGAGGTGCGAGGGTCGAACGTATAGATGAGGAGCCAAGAACTCTTGGCCAAAGGATGGATCCAACGCAGCAACCACGCCGTTTATGTGTGAACTTTGACGCTGATGATGCACAAGGGTTTAGCTTCAACCCTCAAGTTATTACCATTGTTCGCCAAAACCAATTTGGTGGAACAAGCGCTGAATCTCCACATCAACATCTACAAAATTTTGAGATTATGATGGAGACAATGAAGCCAAAGAATGCAACTACCAACAACTACAAACTCAAGCCTTTCTTCTTCTCCTTGAAGGGGAAAGCATTTTCTTGGTATCAAGCTCTTCCAAGCGGAAAGCTTGAAACATGGGAGGATCTTTCTTCGGAATTCCTCACTAAGTTCTTTCCGCCATCCAAAACGGCGGAGTTAAGAGGTAAGATTAATGCATTTTCTATGAGATATAACGAAAGTTTGTTTCAATCTTGGGAAAGATTTCAGGACTTGCTATTGGATTGCCCTCATCATGGTATATCCAAGCTTGCACTATTGGAGATATACTATAAGGGGCTGGATGTGGAGACACAATTCAAGCTCCAATCCCTTTCATGTGGTACATTCATGGACATGAGGGAAGATGACGCTTGGGACTTCATTGAGAAGCAAGCGCGGGTTATTGAGAAGTATTCTCATCGGAAAGTGGAGGCGAATCATGTGGATCAAGGAGCAAAGCTATCACAAGCAGCTCAAACTCAAATCTTTTCTCTCAATACGGAGATTAAAGAGTTGAAGGAAGCCATCAAAATCAACTTTCCGAAGCACAAGGAACAAGATGTGGGTTATTTACGCAACAACAATAACCACAACGGTAACGAGAATACAAATCGCAACAACCGGAACAACAACCGGAACAATTGGAACAACAACAACAACAACCGGAACAACAATTGGAACAATAATAGGGGTTCAAACAACAACAATTGGCGTCCCAATCAACAAAATTCCGGTAATTCTTATTCTTCCAATTCAGGAAATTCACTAACTCCACCTTCCTCTTCTTCCACTCCTTTGAAAAGCCAGGGGCAAACATCTAATGGTGGAAGTACTTCGGGAAAAGAGAAGCCCGATCCCATGTTGGAAACGATTTTGGGGAAGCTTCAAGGGTTGGAGACTCGCATCATCAAGGTTGATGATCACATTACTAAGGTTGATAAAGCCCAAAAGGTTTTAGAAAACCAAATGTTCAGCCATGCGGAGGAAGTTCCTAGGAATCAAGGGAAACTTCCAGGAAAGACGGAGGACAACCCAAAAGGAAGGGTGATGGCAATCACAACTAGGAGCGGAGTAACAACTACCGACCCGCAGCCTAAGTTTGTAGAAGTTCCCATTGAGAAAGAGAAAGAAAAGGGGAAGGAGAAGGAAGATGTCTATGTTCCTCCTCCAGCATACAAACCTCCCCTACCGTTTCCGCAATCTAGAGCAAGAGCGCGTCTAGACAAACAATTCGGTAAGTTTATTGAACTCATGAGCAAACTGCATATTAATATACCTTTCATTGATGCTATTGTAGGTATGCCGGCTTATGGTAAGTTCCTAAAGGAGATCCTCTCTAACAAGAGAAAGCTAGAGGATTTTGGAGAGGTTAAGATGAGTTCGGATTCTTCGGATCTCATCAAAACCATGAAAGAGAAGATGCCCCCAAAGCTAAAGGATCCGGGGTCATTTTGTATTCCCATAGGAGTGGGAGATGTCACATATGATGCATTATGTGACTTGGGAGCAAGTGTGAGCATCATCCCACTTGCATTATGTAGGAAGATCGGTTTAGGCGATCCTAAACCGGTGAAGATGACGTTGTACATGGCGGATCGATCCATAACTCGTCCCGTCGGTATTGTTGAAGACGTCCCAGTCAAGCTAGGTAAATTCTATGTTCCTATAGATTTTGTTGTGCTTGACATTCCCGCAGATAGTCCGGTCCCGATCATTCTCGGAAGACCGTTTCTTGCAACATCCGGCTGCATAGTCGATTGCAAGAATGCTAGACTCGCCTTTGACATAGGAGAAGAGAAGGTAGAGTTCGTTCTTTCCACTCTAGTGAAGGAACCAATCTTTGATGAGGATATATTCAATATCCAAGATGAAGAAGGGCTATCTAGAGAGGAGGTAAGTGCTATTCTCTTCAAAGATCCTTTGCAAAAGGTTATTTCTATGAGCCTAATGGATATAGGGGAAGAAGAGGAGTGCAATGAGGCAATTGAAGCCTTAGAAGCACAAGAAGAAGTATGTGAAGAAGAGTTTGAGAAACTCCACGATGAGGCAAAAAACGTACGGATCCACGGTCATACACTCTATTCCACGGCCGTGGATTTCACCAACAAAAGCGTGGAGCACTCCAGAGGGTTACACGGTCGTGGAGAGAACAGAGCAACCGTAAATATTTTCCACGCCCAAAATCACAGCCGTGGAGGATGCAGAGAGACCGTAATTTTGGGTGATTCCGAAGGCAATTGTGTCTCTTCCTCAACTTCTCTTGATTCTTCTTCAACACCTTCTACTTCCTTAGACGCTTCTAAGGAACCATCGGATATTCCTCAAGAGCCATTGGAGACTCCAATAGTGATGGAACTAAAGCCACTCCCTACACATCTAAGGTACGCATTTCTTGGACCTAATTCTACCTTTCCGGTAATTGTTAGTTCCGATTTAAGCATAGATGAACATAGTAAGCTTATGGTTGTCCTTAGGAAACATAGAAAAGCTTTAGGATACACTATAGAAGACTTAGTTGGAATCAAACCTTCCCTATGCATGTATAAGATCTTAATGGAAGAGGACTTTAGGACTTTGCGACAACCTCAAAGGCGGTTGAATCCGACCATGAAGGAGGTTGTCAAGAAGGAAATTCTTAAACTTCTTGATGCAGGTATCATCTACCCTATCTCCGATAGCAAGTGGGTGAGTCCGGTACAAGTGGTTCCGAAGAAGGGAGGAATGACAGTCATCACCAACAAAAATAACGAACTCATTCCTACTCGAACCGTAACAGGATGGCGGATGTGCATAGACTACCGCAAGCTAAACAACGCGACGAGGAAGGATCACTTCCCACTACCCTTCATTGATCAAATGCTTGAAAGGTTAGCACAACATTCGCATTTTTGCTATCTTGACGGTTATAGTGGTTTCTTTCAGATTCCGATACACCCGGATGATCAAGAGAAGACCACGTTCACGTGCCCGTGGGGTACGTTTGCCTATAGGAGAATGCCGTTCGGGCTTTGCAACGCCCCAGCCACCTTTCAAAGGTGCATGATGGCCATCTTCTCGGAATATATAGAGGAAATCATGGAGGTTTTTATGGATGACTTCTCCGTTTATGGTTCCTCTTTTGACAATTGCATTTCTAACCTTGCTCTTGTATTACAAAGGTGTGAAGACACTAATCTAGTTCTTAATTGGGAGAAGTGTCAATTTATGGTGAAAGAAGGCATTGTGTTAGGACATTTAATCTCTAGTAGAGGGATTGAGGTGGATAAAGCTAAAATAGAGACAATAAAAAAGCTTCCTCCCCCAACTTCGGTGAAGGGGATAAGAAGTTTTTTAGGTCACGCTGGATTTTATAGGCGCTTCATAAAAGACTTCTCTAAAATATCAAAACCGCTTACTAATCTATTGATGAAGGATGCAGTTTTTGAGTTTTCGCAGGAATGCTTAGATGCGTTTAATATGATTTGGGAAGCTCTAATTTCAGCCCCGATTATCCAACCTCCGGATTGGAATCTTCCCTTTGAGGTTATGTGTGACGCAAGTGACGTAGCTATAGGAGCTGTCCTTGGACAAAGAAAGGAAGGGCGAACCCACGCTATCTACTACGCTAGCAAGACGCTAGATGAGGCGCAACTCAACTACGCCACTACCGAAAAAGAGTTTTTAGCTATTGTTTATGCAATTGACAAATTTCGCTCTTATCTTGTAGGTGCAAAGGTGATTGTATACACGGATCATGCTACGATCCGGTATCTCCTTGCAAAGAAGGATGCGAAGCCAAGGCTAATTAGATGGATTCTTCTCCTACAAGAATTCGATCTAGAGATCCGCGACAAGAAGGGTTCGGAAAATTCTGTTGCGGATCATTTGAGTCGTCTAACACATTTAGAAGACGACCATCTACCTATAGATGACTCCTTTCCGGACGAGCATTTACATATCATAGAGGAGTGCATCGATGTGATCGCCAAAGGTAACGAACCATGGTTTGCTGATTTTGTTAACTATTTGGTTTGTCAGGAATTACCACCCGGATTATCCTACGCACAAAGAAAGAAGTTCTTTAAGGATGTTCGGGAATACTTTTGGAATGAACCTCTCCTCTTTAAGAGAGGTCCGGATGACATTATTCAGCGATGTGTGCCGGAAGATGAGATGCAAAGTGTCATCCGCCATTGTCATTCACTACCTTGTAAAGGACACGCTAGTTCGAACAAAACTAGCGCTAAGGTATTGCAATCTGGATTCTTTTGGCCTACTCTATTTAAAGATGTGCAAACCTTTGTTTCCTGCTGCGATGCTTGTCAAAGAACAGGAAATATATCTAGGAGGAATGAGATGCCTCTCAACAACATCCAAGAGGTGGAGATCTTTGACGTTTGGGGAGTAGACTTCATGGGACCTTTCCCATCATCTTGTGGTAACCAATACATACTTTTAGCGCTTGACTATGTTTCAAGATGGGTTGAAGCGATTGCCTCTCCCACCAATGATGCCATGGTAGTGGTTAAGTTCTTTAACAAGACCATCTTCCCACGATTTGGGACGCCACGGACCATCATTAGTGATGGAGGCTCTCACTTCATTGCCCGGCGCTTTGAAGCTCTCTTAGCTAAGTATGGGGTGACTCACAAGATCGCCACCCCTTATCATCCACAAACTAGTGGACAAGTGGAGATCTCAAACCGAGAAATCAAAGGAATGCTAGAGAAGACGGTTTCAAGGACAAGGAAGGATTGGTCTTTGAAGCTAGATGATGCATTGTGGGCGTACCGGACTGCATATAAGACTCCCATCGGAACTACACCATACAACCTTGTGTATGGGAAGTCTTGCCATTTACCGGTAGAGTTGGAGCACAAGGCGTTTTGGGCAATCAAGTGGTTGAATTTCAGCATGAAGGAAGCAGGAGAGAAGCGTCTCTTGGACCTAAATGAGCTTGAAGAACTTCGCTTGAACGCTTATGTTACGCTAAAAGGTGTCCACGCAATAAGCCTTAAATTTATACTCGTTATAATTATCCTAACTTCTAGCGCACCCGCAGTGTACGGGGCGTTTGTAGTATGGATAGTACTCCGAGGTCGAACACAAAGACTAAGGTGAAATCGATTCGATTTTGTGATTAAGTTTAGTGAAGGTCTAAGGTTTAGAAAAGAGGAAAAACAAAGAACGAAAATCTCAAATGTTTTTGGTTGGTTTTTGATGATCAAAGATCACAATTCATGCAAGGTGAACAATCTACTAACTAAAAATAAACACAAATGGGTAACCAAACGAGATAATAATCAAGGAAAGGAAAAGACGGATTCTAGGAGTTGGAAGTTCCGGTTATGGCATAAAACTCAAGTTATCTATTCATTCCTTGGATTAACTATGATATGTTGGGATTAGGTGTATCTAATTTGGGATCAATTACCGGGTAGGTCTCATGATCCAACTAATCCACTCTTAAGATCTCATTACCGGGTAAGTCTCTAAGATCTTAAGGATGGGAATTCTACACAAACCGGATTGTAAATTAGGGATCTAACCTATCCTTACCGGGTAAGTCTCGGACAAGGGAAGTCCTAAATAACTATCCTAGCACATCTAGTCCAATGGCGGCTTATTAGGCTCACCACTACCTAAGGTTTGCAATTTTAGATTCTAAGGGCAAGGATTACCGGGTAAGTCTTTCCTAACTCTTAGTCGCCACACTAAGTCACCCTAGGGTAGGTTAAACTCAACAAACACTTAGGATTTCAACATTTATAGGTCTAAGGCAAAAATTCCTTCGAACCAGGGAAAATCACGGTTTGTTCTTCCGAATCCACGGCCGTGGTTCTTCAAGAACTACCCGTGATTTCTAACAGCTTCTACGTTCATAAGCAAAAGTCATCCAAAGGTGATTCTAAGTCTGTCCTATCATAGTTCTAGCCATAGCCATCCCTTCCTTACCCTAGAACCGTATCAATTTAGCCTACAACACTCATAATGGAAATCAAAGCAAACAAACATAGAATCATAACATCCATTGCAAGATAATGAAAGAAAAGAGATGAACAAGTGAACTTCAAAATCAAACCAATCTGAAAATGGAATTAGAACAACTTACAATCCTTCCAAAAGAAGGTTCAAGGGTTCACAAATCTCTAGAAATAAAATCCGAAATACAAGAAGCTATGGTGTGTGTTCTTCTCTCCTCTTCAATGGAACCTTTCTTCTTCTCTTGAGCACTTTCCTTCCTAGAAAAAATCTTCTTCTCTTGAGAATATATTTGTTAGAGAGAAATGGATAATGGATGAGCTGCTCCCAAACTACCCCAGCTCCTCAAACAACCCATGATGGACCACTTTTATAACAAATCTTTCATGAGCTGGCCATGAGAGTCGTGGCACAGCTGTCACGAGAATCTGGCAAAATCCACGGTCATTTCCACGGCCGTGGTTCTTCAGGGAACCGTGATTCTATGCAGAAACTTCGCCTTGGATCATTGAGCTGTGGTTTGGTGCATGGCTAGTGTTGGCAAGGTTCCATGAGTCCTCCTTAGCCCTTTGCTTGTGTCCTAATGAGTCCGAGGACGTGTCATCTAAATGAACGATCCTTTAACGCATCGTTTTAGCTCTAAACTTCCCGAAATACCTACAAAACGCACACAAGTCCGTGTAGACGTCTATCTCGACAAAATACATGTTTTGAGTGCAAAACGTATTGGACTAGTGCTAGATCATGCATGATTGAGCGAGAATCCTATCTAAATGTACACCTAAAACTATGCTATAAATCGTGTTATCAAAATACCCCATACTTAAGGTTTGCTCGTCCCCGAGCAAATTCCCAACTATAGACTAAGAGATGACATGATTTATGTATGCAGAAAAATGGCAAAATCTTTTTGGGTTTTGTGCTTCTACTATTGGATCACCTTCATAGTCATGATCAATGGCAACTTGATAAGAAATTATGTATCAAACAATAAGGGCATGGAAAGACAATTGTACTTAACTCAAAAGTATGCATGAGATATGAGAATGAAGAGGTCAAGAATATCAAGAGTCTATCCAATCTAGATTACTAAGCCTTACATTCATGCAAGTAGGTCATAAGGGCTTGTGACATAAAAGGCTAAGAAACGTTGCAATCGGTCGGGGGATTCTCTAGGTTATGTGATGCTAATCCGGGAATAGAACTAACTTCACTTCCTTGTCCTCGATCAACTTCCCCCAAGTGTATATTTTTCCCATCTTGCTTTCTTTTCTTTCTCTTTAACTCGTTTTTGAGACAATGGCATTGGTGTACAATAGCCGAAACCTCGGTGATTAGCCATCCTCGGGCTTTTTCTCTTTTTTCGAGGTGCATCCACACCGGGCACACATACCAAAGCTCGTTAGGGCTATCGGTTCATTTGACTTTGGCAAGGCACCAACACCCGATTATGTGAAGTGTACCGAGTTACTTGTCATTTAAACCAACGCCCCCAAACCTATATTTTGGCTACACCCGCAGTAACTTCAGCATTTCATTCACGACATTCTTTTCATTACATCTTCACCCCGCATTTGCTTTTCACACATTTCAACACACTAGCATGCTCCTATTCCCGGATGGGTTTAAAGGAGGTCGAATTTATATCCATTTGAGGTGTTCAAGCAATCATGGTCAAGATGAGAAGTAGAAAGAGATGAAATGCCTTATTCATTCCTAGATGGTATGCAAGAACTATCGTGTAATTTCGACTTTCAATACTCAATTCATTCTAGGCAATCATCATGATCACAAGTCATTCATAGAATTTAAGAGAAGTAGTTCAAGTCCACATATGCATTTATCAATTCAACACATAAGGCCATCCATAGCCAATCACAAGACAAGTTTCATCATTAGGATCATATCCAAGCCTAGAAAGCACAAATTTTTTTTTAAATTTTCTGATTTTTATGGGATTTTCGATTTAAGTATGTACAATGCAAGACATGTGCAAGTATTAACCTATCCTAGATGCTCATCATGCAAAGGATCATGCAAACCCCACCCCATACTTAGAAACACATTGTCCCCAATATGGTATACAAGTAAAGAGGGTGAAAGAAGGTTCTCACAATGTAAAAGTGTTTGCTATGGTATTCGGGGTTGTTCAAGTGAATCGATGTTGGATGATCCTATCAACCATGGTAGAGAGCTCTAAGCATTTCTTCAAAGCTTCGGAACCCGCGCTAGGCACTGCTAGCCGTCCAAGTTCCGCGTCCGCTCCACCCATAATCGGTGAGGGGTTCATCATCATCATCATTCACATGTCAAGAAAGACTTCCAATGCCACTAATGCTTCTAGCACACACACAAAACACGAAACACACAAAGCACACAAAAACAGAAAAATCTAAGCAAAAATGAAAAAGAAAAATGTTACCAATGGGTTGCCTCCCACCAAGCGCTTCTTTAAGGTCACTAGCTTGACCAAACTCGGGAGCGTCTATTCAAGGTGAAGCGGGGCAATCATGTCTATCGGGGCTCCCGGAATATACTTCTTCAAGCGATGCCCATTCACTTTGAAATTTCCACAATGCTCCCCTCCTATTTCAATAGCTCCATAGGGAAAGATCTTCTTCACCACATATGGCCCGGTCCATCTTGATTTGAGCTTTCCGGGAAAGAGCCTTAGCCTTGAGTTGAAGAGAAGGACAATATCTCCTTCACTCAACTCCTTTGGAATGATCCTCTTGTCATGCCACCTTTTGATTCTTTCCTTGTAGATTCGGGCATTCTCATAGGCTTCCAACCGGAGCTTCTCAAGGGCATTGATATCGAGCAACCTCTTTTCTCCCGCTTCCTTGAGGTCAAAATTTAGCCACTTAATGGCCCAATAAGCTCTATGCTCCATTTCCACCGGAAGATGGCAAGACTTGCCATAGACCAACTTGTAGGGAGTGGTGCCTATCGGTGTCTTGAAGGCGGTTCTATATGCCCACAATGCGTCATTGAGCTTCATAGCCCAATCCTTCCTTGTCCTAGACACCGTCTTCTCGAGGATGGCCTTGATCTCTCGGTTGGAGATCTCCACTTGACCACTAGTTTGGGGATGGTAGGGTGTTGCCACCTTATGAGTCACCCCATACTTGGCCAAAAGTGCCCCAAAATTCCTATTTGTGAAGTGCTTCCCTCCATCACTAATGATCACCCTTGGTGTTCCAAACCTAGGGAAGACCACTCGGTTGAAGAACCGCACCACCACCTTGGCATCATTTGTAGGAGAGGCAATTGCCTCCACCCATCTTGACACATAGTCCACCGCTAATAGGATGTAGAGATTGCCGCATGAAGAAGGGAATGGTCCCATGAAGTCTACACCCCACACATCAAAAATTTCGACTTCTTGGATGTTGTTCAAGGGCATTTCATTCCTCCTTGAGATGTTCCCCGTCCTTTGGCAAGCATCACATGCCGCTACAAAAACTTGCACATCTCGAAACAAGTTAGGCCAATAAAAACCGGATTGCAATACCTTTGCACACGTTTTGTGTGAGCTAGCATGGCCTCCACATGGTAAGGAGTGACAATGCCGGATCACACTCTCCATTTCATCTTCCGGTATGCATCTTCTAAGCACCCCATCCGGGCCTCTCTTGAATAGAAGTGGCTCACTCCAATAGTAATGCCTTACATCGTTGAAGAACTTCTTCCTTTGTGCATATGTAAGTCCGGGAGGCATTTCCTCACACACCAAGTAGTTCACGATGTCGGCGTACCATGGCTCATTTCCTCTAGCCACTTGGAACAAGCATTCCTCCACCATTTGCAATTGTTCATCCCGGAACGAGTCATCTATCGGGATGTTGTCTTTCCCAAGCTCCAATGGTGGGAGTCTACTAAGGTGATCCGCCACGGAGTTCTCGGATCCCTTCTTATCTCGTATCTCCAAATCAAACTCTTGAAGAAGAAGAATCCACCGAATCAACCTTGGTTTGGCATCCTTCTTTGTAAGTAGATAACGGATCGCCGCATGATCCGTATAAACTATGACCTTCGCTCCAACAAGGTACGAGCGGAACTTCTCAAATGCATATACCACCGCCAACAACTCCTTCTCGGTGGTAGCATAGTTGAGTTGGGTATCATCTAGCGTCTTGCTAGCATAGTAAATAGCATGAGTGCGCCCTTCTTTCCTTTGCCCTAAAACGGCCCCAACGGCCACATCGCTCGCATCACACATGATCTCAAATGGTAGACTCCAATCCGGAGGTTGCATGATAGGTGCGGAGATCAAGGCGTTCTTCAACCTACAAAACCCTTCAAGACAATCTTTGGAAAAGACAAAATCAACATCTTTCATTAGTAGGTTAGTGAGAGGCTTTGAAAGTTTAGAGAAATCTTGAATGAACCTCCGGTAAAAACCGGCATGCCCTAAGAAACTCCTTACCCCCTTCACCGAGGTAGGTGGTGGCAACTTCTCTATCGTTTCAATTTTAGCTCTATCAACCTCAATGCCACGGTTAGACACCAAGTGTCCTAACACAATCCCTTCACTTACCATGAAGTGGCATTTTTCCCAATTTAAGACAAGATTTGTCTCTTCACATCTTTGCAACACTAATGACAAGTTAGCCAAGCAATTATCGAAAGAAGAACCATAAATAGAGAAATCATCCATGAATACTTCCATGATATTTTCTATGTATTCCGAAAAGATAGCCATCATACACCTTTGGAAGGTGGCGGGTGCATTACACAACCCAAATGGCATTCTCCTATATGCAAAGGTACCCCATGGACACGTAAAAGTTGTTTTCTCTTGGTCATCGGGGTGGATAGGGATTTGGAAGAATCCACTATACCCATCTAGATCGCAAAAGTGAGAGTGTTGAGCTAACCTTTCTAGCATTTGGTCAATGAAGGGGAGGGGGAAGTGATCTTTCCTAGAGGCCATGTTCAATTTCCTATAATCAATGCACATCCTCCACCCCGTAACCGTCCTAGTTGGTATTAGTTCATTGTTCTCATTAGTTACTACCGTCATTCCACCTTTCTTAGGCACTACATGAACGGGGCTAACCCACTTACTATCCGAGATAGGGTAGATAATTCCCGCATCTAGCAACTTAATGATTTCCTTTTTGACCACCTCTTTCATTATAGGATTTAATCTCCTTTGATGTTCAATAGAGGGTTTGTGGTTATCTTCCATCATTATCTTATGCATGCACAAAGATGGCTTAATGCCAACCAAATCATCAATAGTGTAACCAATGGCTTTCCTATGCAATCTTAGTTCATGCAACAATTTAGCAAGTTCATCATCACTCAAACATGCATTAACAATCATAGGATATGTAGAATTGTCACCAAGAAATGCATACTTTAAATGAGAGGGGAGGGGTTTAAGTTCAAGTGAGGGAGGACCTTTATCGGTTGAAGATGATCCAAATAAGGTTGGGTGAGATGAACCCAAAGCAAATGAAGACTCCCCATGGCTCCTAGAAGCTTGATCATCATCGAGAGCTGATTCAGGGAAAACCACGTTTGGAAACACGGGTTGCTCATTTTCCACGACCGTGGTTTTTGCCAAGTTTGCTTCTCGGAGTTGTCCAGAAACTTTGACGGCCGTGGTTTGTAAATCTCGACCGTGGAACTTGCAGCTGTTCAACACTTCTTCGTGGCTTTCAAATCCAACTCTATGCTCCTCTTCCAATGCATCCAAGGCTTTGATCTCTTCATTGCAAGCCTCCTCATCGTCTTCCTCCATCATGCTTAAGGTAAGAACCTTTTCCAAAGGGTCCTTGATCAAGATCGAGCTCACAACTTCTCTAGATTCGTCTTGCTCGATTATGTTGAAGATATCTTCATCAAGGGTTGGCCCTTTCATCATGGTGGACAACTTGAACTTGATTTTCTCTTCTCCAATGTTGAAGGAGAGAGTCCCGTTCTTGCAATCCACTAAACATCCGGAAGTGGCTAGGAAAGGCCTTCCTAGGATGATAGGAACCGGATAATCCGCCGGAATGTCCAACACTACAAAATCGATAGGCACGTAGAATCCTCCTAGCTGCACCGGAATGTCTTCTAGAATCCCAACCGGATGAGTGATAGAGCGGTCCGCCATATAGAGGGTCATCTTGACCGGCTTTGGCTCTCCTAGCCCGACCTTGTTGCTAAGTGCAAGCGGTATGATGCTTACACTTGCCCCAAGATCACAAAGGGCTTCGTACTTCACGTCTCCTACTCCAATTGGAACGCAAAAAGAGCCCGGATCTCTTAGCTTGGGAGGCATTTCCTCCTTCATCGTTTGGATCAACTCCGAGGATCTCTTGGTCATCCTTATCTCCCCATACTCCTCCAACTTCCTTTTGTTGGAGAGTATTTCTTTCAAAAACTTGCCATATGCCGGCATTCCTAAGATGGCATCCATGAACGGAATGTTAATATGTAACTTGGACATTAGTTCAAGGAACTTACCAAAGTGATTGTCCAAACGAGCTCTCGCTCTTGATTGCGGGAATTGTAGTGGTGGCTTGTATGGAGGCGGTGCCACATAGGTTGGCTCTACATCCTTGCTCTTGCCTCCATCATCTTGCTTTCTTCCCTCTTCTACCACTACTTGCTTTCCCTTAGCTTGGTCCTTGGGCAAAGGATCCTTCATACTCAACCCACTCCTTGTTGTGATAGCCAACACTTGGCCTCTTGGGTTGTCTTCGGTTCTTCCGGGAAGCTTCCCCGGATCCCTATGTGCTTCACCCGCCTTTTGAAAGACTTGTGCTTCCAAGACCTTTTGAGCTTTAGAGATTGAAGTCACGGTGCTCTCAAGTCCACTCAATCTTCCTAGCAATTGTTCAAACATGACTTCGGTCCTATCCTTTGAAGGTTGAGTAAAACCGGGTGGAGGTTCTTGTGAAACTCTTTGTGGTGGAGTTGTGCTTGTGGAGGCGGGAGGGTTCAAGGCTCCATCCGGATTAGAGTAAGAAAATGCGGGATGGTTGTGATTCGGCCGGTAATTGTTGAATTGCCGGTTGTTGTTGAAATTTCTTGGGCCTTGGTAATTGTTGAAGTTGCCCCTTCCCATATAATTCACATCTTCCTCCTTGGAAGACAAGTTAGCTTGCGGAGGTGCTTGAGGAGTTGCTTGGCTCTTCAAGGTGGTGGTACACAACTCTCTCAAGGACTTCAACTCATTGTTGATGGCGTCAAGCTTGAAATTGCTCATGGTGACTTCACTCACCTCATATGCTCCCGCCTTTCTTCCTTCGCTCTTCCTATGAGAGTACTTTTCAATCACTAGAGCTTGCTTCTCCACAAACTCCCAAGCATCATCTACATGTTTCTCCATAAATGTCCCACCGGAAAGAGATTGAAGCTTGAATTGGCTATCTTCATCAAGCCCTTTGAAATAGATCTCTAATAGCTCAATCTTCGGTATGCCATGGTGCGGACAATCTAGGAGACGGTCTTTGAATCTCTCCCAAGACTTGAACAAACTTTCTCTATCCCTCATCACAAAGGCATTGATCTTCCCTCTTAATTCGGTGGTCTTGGAAGGTGGGAAGAACTTGGTCAAGAACTCGATTGTCATCTCCTCCCAAGTACCAACTCGCCCTTGTGGAATAGATTGATACCAAGCCAAGGCTTTGTCCTTAAGAGAGAAGGAAAAGGCCCTTAGCTTGTGGTTGTTGCTCTCCAATCTTGGTGGTCTAAGAGTCTCCATCAAAATCTCATAGTTCATCAAGTGTTGATGAGGAGACTCCCCTTCTATCCCTCCAAATTGATTATGCCGGATCATTTGAAGAACTTGAGGGCGGAGCTCATAGTTGTGGGTTGCGGGATCTCCTAGATTCACACCCGGTCGGTGTGCTCTTTGTGCCGGATCCATACGTCTCCCTAGGGTTTGTGGCTCCTCGATAGCAATGGGAACAACCCTAACATTGGCCGCCGGCTGCGGTTGTGGTGGAGGAGGTGGAGGTTGTCGGCGATTAAGCTCTCCTTGAACAAGGGCTTGCCTAATCTCCTCAATCTCCCTCCTTGTTTCCTCTTGCCTCTCATTGGCAAGTCTCCTTTCTTCCTCCAAGAGCTCATCTCTTAGCCTTATTTGCTCTAAGGCTTCATCCAATTCAGCTTGGAGGTTTCTTCCGGCCATCTCTCTCTCTTTTCGGATGTTCTTAGATCTAGATCGAAGGGTTTTCTCCGGTTCGGGATTGAATGGAGCTAAATCCTTTCCACGAGATCTTCGCATACACCTAAAGAGAAATAGATGTTCTGAAAATCAAAGACACAAACAAAGAGAGATCAAAAGCAACAAGAAAGATCTACACTAGAAACAATCACAAAATAGACTCAATCTAGACCTAGTCCCCGGCAACGGCGCCAAAAACTTGTTACGCTAAAAGGTGTCCACGCAATAAGCCTTAAATTTATACTCGTTATAATTATCCTAACTTCTAGCGCACCCGCAGTGTACGGGGCGTTTGTAGTATGGATAGTACTCCGAGGTTGAACACAAAGACTAAGGTGAAATCGATTCGATTTTGTGATTAAGTTTAGTGAAGGTCTAAGGTTTAGAAAAGAGGAAAAACAAAGAACGAAAATCTCAAATGTTTTTGGTTGGTTTTTGATGATCAAAGATCACAATTCATGCAAGGTGAACAATCTACTAACTAAAAATAAACACAAATGGGTAACCAAACGAGATAATAATCAAGGAAAGGAAAAGACGGATTCTAGGAGTTGGAAGTTCCGGTTATGGCATAAAACTCAAGTTATCTATTCATTCCTTGGATTAACTATGATATGTTGGGATTAGGTGTATCTAATTTGGGATCAATTACCGGGTAGGTCTCATGATCCAACTAATCCACTCTTAAGATCTCATTACCGGGTAAGTCTCTAAGATCTTAAGGATGGGAATTCTACACAAACCGGATTGTAAATTAGGGATCTAACCTATCCTTACCGGGTAAGTCTCGGACAAGGGAAGTCCTAAATAACTATCCTAGCACATCTAGTCCAATGGCGGCTTATTAGGCTCACCACTACCTAAGGTTTGCAATTTTAGATTCTAAGGGCAAGGATTACCGGGTAAGTCTTTCCTAACTCTTAGTCGCCACACTAAGTCACCCTAGGGTAGGTTAAACTCAACAAACACTTAGGATTTCAACATTTATAGGTCTAAGGCAAAAATTCCTTCGAACCAGGGAAAATCACGGTTTGTTCTTCCGAATCCACGGCCGTGGTTCTTCAAGAACTACCCGTGATTTCTAACAGCTTCTACGTTCATAAGCAAAAGTCATCCAAAGGTGATTCTAAGTCTGTCCTATCATAGTTCTAGCCATAGCCATCCCTTCCTTACCCTAGAACCGTATCAATTTAGCCTACAACACTCATAATGGAAATCAAAGCAAACAAACATAGAATCATAACATCCATTGCAAGATAATGAAAGAAAAGAGATGAACAAGTGAACTTCAAAATCAAACCAATCTAAAAATGGAATTAGAACAACTTACAATCCTTCCAAAAGAAGGTTCAAGGGTTCACAAATCTCTAGAAATAAAATCCGAAATACAAGAAGCTATGGTGTGTGTTCTTCTCTCCTCTTCAATGGAACCTTTCTTCTTCTCTTGAGCACTTTCCTTCCTAGAAAAAATCTTCTTCTCTTGAGAATATATTTGTTAGAGAGAAATGGATAATGGATGAGCTGCTCCCAAACTACCCCAGCTCCTCAAACAACCCATGATGGACCACTTTTATAACAAATCTTTCATGAGCTGGCCATGAGAGTCGTGGCACAGCTGTCACGAGAATCTGGCAAAATCCACGGTCATTTCCACGGCCGTGGTTCTTCAGGGAACCGTGATTCTATGCAGAAACTTCGCCTTGGATCATTGAGCTGTGGTTTGGTGCATGGCTAGTGTTGGCAAGGTTCCATGAGTCCTCCTTAGCCCTTTGCTTGTGTCCTAATGAGTCCGAGGACGTGTCATCTAAATGAACGATCCTTTAACGCATCGTTTTAGCTCTAAACTTCCCGAAATACCTACAAAACGCACACAAGTCCGTGTAGACGTCTATCTCGACAAAATACATGTTTTGAGTGCAAAACGTATTGGACTAGTCCTAGATCATGCATGATTGAGCGAGAATCCTATCTAAATGTACACCTAAAACTATGCTATAAATCGTGTTATCAGCTTACGAAAACGCCAAGATCTACAAAGAAAGAGCAAAGCGTTGGCATGATAAGCATATCATTCCAAAGGACTTCAAATAAGGAGATCAAGTTCTCCTCTTCAATTTGTTCGCTCCAAACGGTGTGTGCAAGCTTTAAATTTATAACCCTAGACGTAAGCTTAAAACAAGGATGCGAACCCGCAGTGTACGGGTCAATCGTAGTAAAAAGCAAGGAATTCCAGGGGTCGATCACAGGGACTTAGTGAAACAAAGTCCAATTACGGTATGCTTAAGCAATCACTAACCACAAAGCAATTAAAACAATCAAAGATGATAAAAGTCAAATAAGGAAACATGCAATTTTAGGGATTAAAGCATCTAGTTGTGGTTCCAACTCAAGATCTAAAGATAAGCGGATAAAGCTGAGGTTTTTGCGTGGGTAAGGTGTTGCTAAAGTGGAATAGATCACCGGGTAAGTCTCACTACTCACTAATCCTAAACCATAACTCCTATTACCGGGTAAGTCTCAAGGAATCAAGATAAAGAACTATAATCTCAAACTAACACACCATCTAAGGGAATAGAATCAACCTTTACCGGGTAAGTCTCAGGCTAACTCACAAAGATGGGACGAAAGCACACTCAAACCCCAATAAAGGACAAACCTTTATTACCTACACTTATGATCTTAGGTACACAAACTAAGGAATTACCGGGTAAGTCTCATCCTAAGCTTGCATTGAATCAGGAAAGGTGTAATAAGAATAGGATTTGGCAAACTCTAACACTTAACTCTCAGTTTCGGATCAGATAAGTCACCTCGGTCAGCCAAATTCCACCCCGGCCGAGATGTTCATCGACTGAGCGAGATGCTTAGGGTTAAGGTTAAAGACTCGAACTTTCAGGGTCCTACTGGAATCTAAGATTATTCTATCATTGTTTTTCCCACAACCTTCAGCCAATCACCCTAGAATCACACAAAGAGATTAGCCACTCATAATCATGAAAGTATTAATCAAAGTATATGGGAAGAAGGTGAATATTTGAACAAGAAGAATTTAATGAAAAGACTTCAATAACTGAATCAAATATCACAACAAAGCGTTCCTTGGATATAAATCCAACAAAGGAAGACAACAAGGAAGGGAATCTAAGATAATCTTACAAAAACCCTTCAAAAGCTTTAAAAGCTATAGACTTCAATCTTCCTTCAACCTTCAAAAAGGTTCTTCGAATCTCCCAACTGGAGTATGGCTGCTGCGGTATAAAAACCCTGATCGATGGTATAGCACGATATGCAGGATGTCCCGAGTGATAGCGGATGTCGGATTTGTGGGAAATCCGACCCTTTTTATAGGAAAATAACTCTCCAAAGATAAGATATCTTAGAAAGATCTCTTCCCATAAAAATAGGTAAAATATATAATCTAGTATAGCTTCTTCCTTCCAGGAGCCAAGCCCAAAAATATAAGATCTCTTTCCAAAGATAAAAGATCTCAGCCAAGAATAAAATATTCTCGCCGCGTCCCAGGTGTTCGCCTCGGTCGAGTCGACTTCTCTGGATCACCTCGGTCGAGGTGAATATGTGGTCAACCGAGGTGAATCACAACTGAATGTGAAATCTCTCAAATCTGGTCCAAAGTGAATCTCTAATCCATGGCTATGCTTCCTGGATGGTTCCTTATGTTCCTGAATGTAGCTCTAATGACTCCATAGCTCTTTTTGCTCCTTTTTGATGCAAAACGTGCCATTTTACCTACGATTACAACAAAACTAGGTGTAGACCTCGATTCCCGCAAAGGTAGATGAAATGGTAATATAATCACATATTATACATACAAACATGCAGATTATTGAAGATAAATCGTCCAAACAAACCCTAAAATATAGACTATAATTCATGCTATCAAAATACCCCATACTTAGCCCTTGCTTGTCCCCAAGCAAGTTCCGCATATAAAAGACAAGATAGAATGGATTATAAGTCGAGAAAATCGATGAAAAGTCTTTCAAAAACATTTTTATGGTGTGCTACAATCACAGATCACTCTAAGAGAATACTTCATGGAATTTAAAATCAAAATATGATCAAATATTTTATAAATATAAGAAAGCTGTTCATCTTTGCATAAAATCATAGAATGCATAATAAGTCATAATTATCGAAATTAATCATGCATAATCCAGTTTAAACCACTAAGTCAATCAACAAGCTCGAGGTCTCAAGGGCTTCCCAAAAGAAAGGTCAAGAAACGTGTAGGGTAGGGATGTATGTAAGGTAATGTGGTGCTAGAATCCAAGAAAAGGATATACTTCACTTTCACTTTGACTTTCAACATCTTCCACCAATAAGCTTTGCTTATTTCACACTTTTTCTTTTTACTTTACTTTTTGGGATGCATGGACAGAGGTGCACAATAACCGAAGCCTAGGAAATCAGCAATCATCAATTTCTTGAGATGCATCAAACCCTTGATGCACATACCATGACCCGTTAGGAATATCGCTCAATCCGACTTTGGCAAGACACAAACACCCGGCTATGTGAATGGTGCCGAGTTACTCATCTTCATGATTGACTTCCCCAAACCTATTATTACTTTCTAACACTTTCACTTCCAGCCAACTTCTCAACTTTAACTTCACTTGCTTTCACCACTTCGCTTTCTTCCAAATTCCCGGATAGGTAAAGGGAGGCAAAATGTATATGAGGGGCTAAGCATGATCAAGAAGAAGAAGAGAAAAGAATGAATTGCCTTGGTCTTTCCAGGAAGAAAGTGAGAGAACTCATAATGTGGTGTCAACCTTCAAATTCAACATAATTTGGATAAAGACAAAGTATTAAACATGCCAAAATCTTAAACAAAGCATTTAGCAACTTAAACATATCATAAAACCTTTCAAACATGTAAAGATTTCAAAACCAGTCAACAAACAAAGTCTTCACTGAGATCATATCCAGATAAGAAGCACAAAAATCGTTTTCGAAAACTCTCAATTAACCCACCTCGGTCGAGGTGTTCTTAGGTCAACCGAGGTGAAACACCTCGTTCGGCCAGAACTGTCCCGGTCGAGGTCAAATTTTTTTTTTTAAAACCAGTTTTCTTTCAGTTTCGACGTTTTTCTCAATCAAATAACCTGTATGTATGCATGCAATCTCAGATAAGCATATAAAAGCAAACTGAAGCATAAATATGAATATCCGGTCAAATAGAGTCATACATCACATAAATGTCAAGTAGTACACAAATACCCCATACTTGGGACACACTGTCCCAGTGGGTCAAAATAAGTCTAAGAGAATAAAATACTCACCGGATAATAAGCTGAACTGCATAAAAATAAGAAAGAAAATCCTGCAGCTCTCAGTAGTCACGATCCGGTGGTGGCACATACGGATATTGGGACGGGTCGAACGGATACCCCATGACGTGCTCAAACTGAATCTGGGCCATCATGTGCTGGTAATGCTGCCGCTCCTGCATCTCGCGGATATCCAGTGACAAAGCAGCATACGAATCAATAACTTGATCCGTCAGATCATCGA
The DNA here is from genome assembly GCA_033239045.1 of Fagopyrum esculentum. Classification (NCBI taxonomy): domain Eukaryota; kingdom Viridiplantae; phylum Streptophyta; class Magnoliopsida; order Caryophyllales; family Polygonaceae; genus Fagopyrum; species Fagopyrum esculentum. Next base: position 34,747,416 of record BSUD01000006.1, read on the forward strand.
TCCGACGGTGAGCCTCTGGATCTCTATGTCGGCGTGTCCTACGCCTAGCAGGTCTCACTGGATATGTAGTAGGTGCAGGCTCAGTATCCTCATCATCCAGATCTATAACTGGTGCGCTCGTCCCTGCAGTATCCGTCCCTGTATCCATCGGGACTCCACCACCTCTGTCATCAACAGTCTCCTCATCATCTGCCTCCTCCTAAGCTGGGGCAGCTGCTGCCTCTCTGTAATCCTCCATTAGTGGGCCCAGGCGGTCTGCCAATAATGAGGGTCGTAAATAGTAAACTGTGCTGACCACCTGATCCCCTGCGGTGTAGTCAACTCCCATGGCATAGCCACGTATGGTGTAGTCAGTCCTCGGGGAACCAGAATCTGCCGAGTGATCATCTCCTGCAGCCCAAGCGGCTTGGCAGCCGCTACCATAGTGCAAGCGCTGAGATCCATATCCTGGTAGCTGGCGATGTGGGTGACAAGTCCTCCGCAGCAGATGTCCCCCTTCTCCCTGTCACCATGCAGTATAGGCTGAACAGTTCCCCCTGTCGGACCTTCTGGGCGTCTCAGTACGCGCCAGAAGTGTCTCACTGAAGATACGGTGAGCTAACCTAAAAGATAAGTGGAAGATGACCTTCTCCCTGGAATCTCCAAGGCGCCATCTGTCTGCGTGCTCAGCAACATGGGCAATCTGCCCCCAAAACTCCCTAGCTACAGATCGGGACGGGAAGTCAACAACTGTCGGGTCAGGGAAACCAAAAATCTCTCTCCAGTACTCTAGTGGCACTAGGAAGTTCCGGTTCATCAACCGGTACTTCACAGATCGCTTTGTGGGGAGGTAGGTGAAGGAGCTAACAAACTCTAAGGTGGGCTCCAGATAGGCAGGGGCTCGGATCTCAGTAAACTGATCTAGCCCTACTGTGGATATCATCCGTCTAAGGTCTCCATCTACCTGGAGACAGTCAAAGGCAGACACGTCCAGGAAGCGAGGTGCAAACACTGGACGGCCGAAAATACGCTCATAATCGACCCGGTGTCGCTCGTGGATCACCGGGCGATAGGGTCGGGAAGAAGAGGAAGAAGGGGAAGGGGAGGATCTATCCCTAAGGGCAAGGCGTCTCTCAGAACTCATTTTCAATTCTATCACTGTCAGAGCACCTCGGTCGGTTTGACACACTCAAGAACATCTCGGCCGAGGCACAGCACGTCTGGACCGAGGCGATAAACTGCGATCTAATTCCTTCAAAAATCCAGTTCTTTTTCCCCCAAAATCACTACAATTGCTTCCTATGGGGTACTTAATCCTTTTCTCAGCAAATGTAGGGCAATCCAGGCCCAAATCAAAGCGGAATCAGCGAGTTAGGGTTTCGGTTTTGTTTGACCTCGTTCGGCCGATTCGGTTCGATTTCCTTGCAGATCGATGATGCACTGGGATCCTTTACGCCTTAATCGCAGTTTGGAAGCGAAAATCTTCGAAAATGAGCGAGAATCAAAGAAGCGAGGTGAAGAAGAGCGCCGCGGTCGAGGGAGGTTAAAAGTGAGGAAAAAGAATTTTTTTCCCTTTTTTATACCCTCGCTGGAACTGCTGTCACCTCGGTCGAGGTGGTCTCGACTGGACCGAGGTGGTACGGACCGAGGTGGTTCTTCAGAAACCCTAGTCGCCTCGGTTGCTCAAGAATCATCTCGGTCGAGGTGCTCTGACAACAACCGAGATGTCTCAGTCAAACTTCGTCTTCTCAAATTCTCGATCTTCTGTCCTTCCAGTTATGCTCCCTCCTTAGATGTCACCTGTTATCTGTCTAGAACGCCAAAAAAAAACAAAACAAAGCAAATCAAAAGCAAAACTACCTAAACTAGACTAGAAAAAGAGAAAAGAAAGCAATACCTTGGGTTGCCTCCCAAGAAGCGCTTGGTTTAAGGTCGCTAGCTGTACCATAATGCGTCTCAAACGAGGTGTATTGGTGCAACCTCCTCAACCGGAGTTTCCGGTTTGTATTTCTTGAGTCTATGGCCATTGACCTTGAAGCTTCCGCTCATTTCGCCCCATATCTCAACTGCACCATGAGGAAAAACATGTTTCACAACATAAGGTCCGGTCCATCTAGATTTTAACTTACCTGGAAAGAGGCGGAGGCGGGAGTTGAAGAGTAGAACTAAGTCTCCTTCGTTAAGCTCCTTTGGAATGATACGCTTGTCATGTCATTTCTTTGTCCTTTCCTTGTAGATTTTGGCATTCTCATAAGCGTTCAAACGCAGCTCCTCCAGCTCGTTGATATCTAATAGCCGCTTCTCGCCGGCCTCCTTAATGTCGAAGTTCAACCATTTGATCGCCCAATATGCTTTGTGCTCTAACTCAACGGGCAAATGGCAAGACTTCCCATATACCAGATTATAAGGGGTGGTACCTATGGGAGTCTTAAATGCGGTTCTGTAGGCCCAAAGAGCGTCATCCAATTTCATGGACCAATCCTTCCTCGTCCTAGAGACGGTCTTCTCCAAAATTGCTTTGATTTCTCTATTCGAGATCTCGACCTGTCCACTAGTTTGAGGGTGATAAGGGGTTGATACCTTGTGGGTTACCCCATACTTCGATAGAAGTGCCTTGAACTTCCGGTTGATGAAATGTGTTCCTCCATCGCTGATGATGATACGCGGAGTTCCAAAACGTGGAAAGATAGTCCTGTTTAAGAACTTCACAACCACCTTGGCGTCATTAGTGGGAGAAGCAATGGCTTCAACCCATCTAGAGACGTAATCAACTGCAAGAAGAATATAGAGGTTTCCTCCGGAGGATGGGAAAGGTCCCATGAACTCAATCCCCCATACATCAAAGATTTCCACCTCTTGAATGTTATTAAGTGGCATTTCATTCCTTCTTGACAAATTTCCTGTTCTTTGGCATGCATCACAAGAGACAACAAACGATTGTACATCCTTAAATAATGTAGGCCAAAAGAAACCGGAACGTAATACCTTAGCGCATGTTTTATCGGTGCTAGCATGTCCTCCACAAGGAAGCGAATGACAATGCCGTATGACGCTATTAACTTCATCTTCCGGAATGCATCTTCTAAGCATCCCATCCGGCCCGCGCTTGAATAACAGCGGTTCATCCCAGTAGTAATGGCGTACTTCTTTGAAGAATCTCTTCTTTTGAGAGTACGTCAATCCGGGCGGTATTTCCTGGCAAACAAGATAATTCACAATATCAGCATACCAAGGTCCTTTATTATCAGAAAGTTGGAGGATGGGATGTTCCACCAACTGAGGATGAATGTCAGAGCAGGGAGTAAGAAGTTTGTTATTCTCAGTAGTCTCAGTTGACATCATCTCGCCATCGACCTCGGTCGAGGCGCAGAGGCGTTGACCGAGATGTTCTTTAGTCGCCTCGCTCAGTCCAGAAAGTGCCTCGGTCGAGGTACTGCAACTGGACCCGACACTGGAGATCTTCGTCTCCTGGATTAGCTTCTCAGTTTTAGCTCCGGGATCTTCTTCCAGTGCTTTTAAGCTCCGTATATCTGCATCACAAGAAGCATCTATACCTTCCTCCATTAAACTGAAACTAATAACTCTTTCGAGGGGATCGTTAATAAGGATAGAGCTCACCAATTCTCTTGATTCTTCTTCATCGTAGATGTTGAAGATATCATCGCTCAGCTGCTCCCCTTTCATGGCTGCAAGTAATGCGAACTCCACCTCATCGCCGCCAATGTTGAATTTCAACTTGGCGTTCTTGCAATCCACGTTGCAACCCGAAGTTGCTAGAAATGGCCTCCCGAGAATAATAGGAACAGGATAATCTGCGGGAATGTCAAGTACAACAAAATCTATTGGTAAATAGAAGTTACCTAACTTGACCGGAACGTCCTCCAAGATGCCCACGGGATGGGTGATGGAGCGATCCGCCATGTATAGTCGAATCTTGACCGGCTTGGGCTCTCCAAGTCCGATCTTCACACATAGCTCCAGCGGGATGATGCTCACGCTGGCCCCTAGATCACAAAGGGCTTCACAAGTGACATCCCCAACTTGAATGGGAATGCAAAATGAGCCGGGATCTCTCAATTAAGGTGGCATCTTCTCCTTCATGATTTGTATGAGCTCCGAGGATTTAGATGTCATCCTAACTTCACCAAACTCTTCCAGTTTCGTCTTCCTTGATAGGATCTCCTTCAAGAACTTCCCATAGGCGGGCATTCCTAGAATAGCATCAAGGAAAGGAATGTTAATGTGCAGTTTATTCATCAAGTCAAGGAACTTACCAAAGTGCTTGTCTAGATGTGCTCTGGCCCTTGACTAGGGGAATGGAAGTGGTGGTTTGTATGCAGGAGGTGGAACATAAACTTCAGTTTTCCCCTCCGCTTTCTGTGGCTCCACCTCGGTTGGCATCTCGGTCGAAGTGTTCTTCGACTGCACCTGGACCGAGGTGGTCTTCGTCGGTACTGACACCGACCGAGGCACTGTATCTGCAGTTTTCAGTCCACTCCTCGTAGTTATGGCCATGATCTGGCCCTTAGGGTTGCTTTCCGTCCTTGCTGGAAGCTTCCCTGGATCTCTTGGCGCTTCATTCGCCCTACTTGCAAGTTGTTGTTCAAAGGCCTTTTGGGCCTTCGAAAATGAAGTCATAGAAGTCTCCATAGCACTAAGCTTGATCAAGATAGCCTCTAGAACTGCGTCTTTCTTTTCCGGATGAGACGAACTTGATCCTTGCCCCTGACTCTTTAATGGATAGAAGAAGAAGAAGGGGAAGAGAGGAAAGGGTTAGAGGAATCGTTAGAGTTGGAGTTTGAATGATTGTTACCAGAATTTTGGTTGTTCGCCCTCCAGTTGTTGCTATTGGATCCGCTATTGTTGTTGTTGTAGTTGTTGTTCCGGGAACCGTTGTTGTTGTTACGGTATCCATTGTTATTGTTCCTTTGTCCTTGCTCTTCCTTCTTGGTTTGAGCAACCAAGAGTTCCTTCAATTGCTTGACGTCATTCTTCAAAGACGTGAGTTGATTGTTGTTGGGCTGAGTTTCTTGGAAGTTAACTCTTTTAACTCCACCTTCAGCTCCTTGATGGGTTTACTTCTCCATATGCAAAGCTTGCTTCTCGATGAAGTCCCAAGCTTCGTCAATCGCCATGTCCACAAAGGTACCGGCGGAGAGTAGTTGGAGGTTGAACTGGGTGCTTCCGTCCAGTCCCTTGAAGTATATCTCCAATAACTCTATCTTTGGAATCCCATGATGTGGGCAATCCAAAAGAATATCCTTGAACCGCTCCCATGATTTGGACAAGCTCTCCTTGTCCTTCATAATGAAAGCATTGATCTTCCCTCTCATTTCAGCGGTCTTTGAGGGGGGAAAGAATTTGGTCAGGAATTCCATAGTCATCTCCTCCCATGTGTTAAGGTTTCCATCAAGATCTCATAGTTTTGAAGATGTTGATGGGGTGACTCCTTCTCTAGCCCTCCGAACTGGCATTGGCGAATCATGGATAGAACTTGCGGTCGAAGTTCATAGTCATGGTCCGCTGGATATCCTAGGTTAACTCCTGGACGCCTCAGTTGTTGATTGGGGTCCATCCTTTGACCTAGGGTTTGTGGGATTCCTGCAAGAAGAACACCTCGGACTGGCATCCGAGGTGGAAGTATCTCGGCCGGGGCGTCAGGTACTGGAACCTGCCTCGGTCGAGGGTCAGCGACTGGGACCTGGATCGGTCGAGGATCTGGAACAGGATCATCCCTCGGTCGAGGTAGAAACTGGTCTCGTAAAGCTGCCATATCAGCTTTGATCGCTTCAGTCCTGGTGCGAGTTTCTTCTCTTTCCTGCCTCAATTCTTCCCTGTTGAGGCGTAGCAGCTCTAGCGCCTCTTTCAGTTCGGCCTCAAGATCGCGATTGTCTTGGTGGGCCATCTTCGCTTCTCTTAAGCGTCGTTTTTATGTCTTCTCTGGTTCGGGATCGTAAGAAACGATTTCCTTCCCAGTGCGGGTTCTTCGCATAAACCTAAGAAAGAACCTGCAAAAGTCACTCAAGTAGAGTGGTTAGTAGACACGGGGGCAAGTGCCCCAAGAGCAAACCGTAACCGGCTCGGTCTAGACCAAGTCCCCGGCAACGGCGCCAAAAACTTGTTCGCTCCAAACGGTGTGTGCAAGCTTTAAATTTATAACCCTAGACGTAAGCTTAAAACAAGGATGCGAACCCGCAGTGTACGGGTCAATCGTAGTAAAAAGCAAGGAATTCCAGGGGTCGATCACAGGGACTTAGTGAAACAAAGTCCAATTACGGTATGCTTAAGCAATCACTAACCACAAAGCAATTAAAACAATCAAAGATGATAAAAGTCAAATAAGGAAACATGCAATTTTAGGGATTAAAGCATCTAGTTGTGGTTCCAACTCAAGATCTAAAGATAAGCGGATAAAGCTGAGGTTTTTGCGTGGGTAAGGTGTTGCTAAAGTGGAATAGATCACCGGGTAAGTCTCACTACTCACTAATCCTAAACCATAACTCCTATTACCGGGTAAGTCTCAAGGAATCAAGATAAAGAACTATAATCTCAAACTAACACACCATCTAAGGGAATAGAATCAACCTTTACCGGGTAAGTCTCAGGCTAACTCACAAAGATGGGACGAAAGCACACTCAAACCCCAATAAAGGACAAACCTTTATTACCTACACTTATGATCTTAGGTACACAAACTAAGGAATTACCGGGTAAGTCTCATCCTAAGCTTGCATTGAATCAGGAAAGGTGTAATAAGAATAGGATTTGGCAAACTCTAACACATAACTCTCAGTTTCGGATCAGATAAGTCACCTCGGTCAGCCAAATTCCACCCCGGCCGAGATGTTCATCGACTGAGCGAGATGCTTAGGGTTAAGGTTAAAGACTCGAACTTTCAGGGTCCTACTGGAATCTAAGATTATTCTATCATTGTTTTTCCCACAACCTTCAGCCAATCACCCTAGAATCACACAAAGAGATTAGCCACTCATAATCATGAAAGTATTAATCAAAGTATATGGGAAGAAGGTGAATATTTGAACAAGAAGAATTTAATGAAAAGACTTCAATAACTGAATCAAATATCACAACAAAGCGTTCCTTGGATATAAATCCAACAAAGGAAGACAACAAGGAAGGGAATCTAAGATAATCTTACAAAAACCCTTCAAAAGCTTTAAAAGCTATAGACTTCAATCTTCCTTCAACCTTCAAAAAGGTTCTTCGAATCTCCCAACTGGAGTATGGCTGCTGCGGTATAAAAACCCTGATCGATGGTATAGCACGATATGCAGGATGTCCCGAGTGATAGCGGATGTCGGATTTGTGGGAAATCCGACCCTTTTTATAGGAAAATAACTCTCCAAAGATAAGATATCTTAGAAAGATCTCTTCCCACAAAAATAGGTAAAATATATAATCTAGTATAGCTTCTTCCTTCCAGGAGCCAAGCCCAAAAATATAAGATCTCTTTCCAAAGATAAAAGATCTCAGCCAAGAATAAAATATTCTCGCCGCGTCCCAGGTGTTCGCCTCGGTCGAGTCGACTTCTCTGGATCACCTCGGTCGAGGTGAATATGTGGTCAACCGAGGTGAATCACAACTGAATGTGAAATCTCTCAAATCTGGTCCAAAGTGAATCTCTAATCCATGGCTATGCTTCCTGGATGGTTCCTTATGTTCCTGAATGTAGCTCTAATGACTCCATAGCTCTTTTTGCTCCTTTTTGATGCAAAACGTGCCATTTTACCTACGATTACAACAAAACTAGGTGTAGACCTCGATTCCCGCAAAGGTAGATGAAATGGTAATATAATCACATATTATACATACAAACATGCAGATTATTGAAGATAAATCGTCCAAACAAACCCTAAAATATAGACTATTATTCATGCTATCACAATTCAAGGCTTCGTCTCTTTCCAGGTAAGCTTAAATCTCGTTGGACCGGACCTTTTCTAATCAAACGTATTTTCCCCCATGGTGCAGTTGAAGTATGAGGTGAAACGGGCGGAAGCTTTAAGGTGAACGGTCAACGACTCAAGAAGTATACACCAGAACTCCAAGCTGAAGAGTTCGCGCCCACCGCACTCGAATAAGTGCGAATTTGGTCTAGCTACGGACCTTAAACAAAGCGCTTCTTGGGAGGCAACCCAAGGTATTGCACTTACGTTTTTGTCTTTGATTCATAGATTAGTTTAGTATAGACGTTTTGCTTTGTTTTGCCTTCGATACCTTCCGGTATGTTCGTGTATTTGGATGTAGGAACAGTGGAAAAGGAAAGGGGAAGGGAAAGCTTGAAGAAAATTGACGAAACTTGGACTTTGGAGCATTACAGAGAGTTCCACGGCCTAAACCACGGTCGTGACAGCTACAGTGACCGTAATTTTCAAAAGCCTGAGAAAAATCACCAAAACCACGGTTCCGTACAATTCCACGGCCGTGGAACCCCCCGACAGACCGTGATTTTCAAAAAATTTTACGGTCACTATATAAACCACGTTTCTTCACAAAACACACCACAAAAACCCATTCCACGCCCCAAATCGCCGATTTCACTCCCCCTTTCTCAAATCCTCATTCGTTAATCGTTTTTGACCAAAACTGAAGCAAATCCAATCACCTACAAGATCCAAGCAACGATTCGAGCGGCAAATCACCGGAGAAGCCACAATTCGGATTCCAAAATCCAAAAACCTAGGTTTTTGGTTCTTTCTCTATCTTTGTTGATTTGGCTTCGTTTTTGCTAGTATTTTTAGGCGAACTGATTGGAATTGGACTGGAATTATTTTAGGACTGCTTGCTGCTGAGTTTGGTGAATTTCTGTTGGATTTTGAGAAATCACGTGCCGAACCACGGTTCCTGGACATTCCACGGCCGTGGAACCCTTAGAACAAACCGTGGTTTTCAAACAGAATATGGATTTTGTGAGAAGAGTGTCCGGTAGTAACAAGGATAAGAACAATGATAAGAACAAAAAGAGGAAGGGCAACCCCTCTTCCTCTTCTAGAGCACCACCCCCTTCATCCCCTTCACCTCCATCATCACCATCACCACCTCCCCCTAGGATCCCTACTATCCACGAGGATCATCTAGATGCCTTAGAGAAGATAGAGGAGAGGACGGTCATTGGACCCAAATACTTACTGCTTGAGGAGTAAGAGCCTCTAAATGTGATAGGGGACCTTACTTGGCTTTTGGATAGAGCCGGTTTAGTCATCTTCTCCGCTATTCGGGAAGATGCTTATGAGGAGATCACTAGGGAGTTTGTGGTTTCCTTCGAGCATAGCCATGTTGACATGATAGTTTCTTTCCGGCTGATGGAGAGAAACTATGATTTTTCGATTAGAGAGTTTGGATCCTTCTTTGGGTTCCAGGAGACCTTTAATGGTCGATTCCCCAGTGGCGTATACGCCAAGGATTTATGGGAGGAGATTGCTATGATTTACGCCAGCGAGGACCGCTGGCAGCGTGCTGACACCAAGGCTAGATTGATCTACCATATAGCCTTGAAGATAGCTCATAGAGTGCTTTCTGAGTGTCTCTTCCCTAGGACGGAGACACCTCAGAAGATCAAGACGGATGAGTTATTCCTGCTCTACAGTATGTTATATGGCAGGCCAGCTGACTGTGCCACCCTCTTAGCTGCTACCATGAGCAAGCTAAAGAATAAGAGGGCTGACAACATTGGATACGGTGGGATTGTCACCCACCTTGCTAGACAGTTAGGGGTAGACTTCTCAGCTTGCACACGCATTGCAGCTAGACCCCTAGGACTTCAGGCCCTCATGACTAGAGGCATCATTTTTCCCACACATAGAGGTCCACCTTATGCTACTATGCCATGGGAGAGTAGGACAAGGAGAGGGATAGAGTGACTCCCCGAGTATTCCATTATGGCTGGACGCCATAACTGGAAGGCGACGTTTGCTGCCATGCATGCGAACAGATTGGTAGCCCCTCCCTATGTTCCACCACCACCAGTTGTAGAGGAGGAGATGAGAGGAGATGATTATGAGGGAGGAGGAGGAGTTGATCATGACTTTGGTACATTCCCGGATCAGCCGGATGCAGTTCCCGACATGCCTAGACGTTCTCCCCGCCCCGCTAGAGCTTCAGGATCATCCTCTCGCCGTGCTAGTGTGAGCGAGAGGCCTACTTGGATGGCAGTTCCTCCTTCATGGTACAACACTCATCCGGATTGGATGGGAGCTCCACCGCCTTGTCACTCATAGCCGCCACCTGCACCAGCACCTTCAGACGCACCGGCGTGGTACAGCCAGCCGCCTGGTTGGTACGAGCAGCTGCCACAGTGGGCTACCGACCTTTCCGATAGGGTTGGAGCTTTGGAGATTCGTGCTGATGCTAGGGATGCACGAGCCGACGATCTTGACCACATGATGAGAGATGTCTACCGCCAGCAGTTCGGGCGGTACTATGATCCCAGCTTCTCCCCGTTTCCACCACCGCCTCCACCGCAGTGAGGACCTTTGATGATCGACGTTTTAGCCGCTCCACCACCATTTTGTGAGTTCTTTTTCTTTCTTTCTTTTCTTCTTTTTCTTTTTTTGAACATTAGGGACAATGTTTGTTCCAAGTATGGGGTGGGGTGTGACTAATAGTTTGTAATAACTCTTACTCACTTTTGTATGCTTTTATCGAGACTACCTTGCATGTTCATTCTATTGTTACACGTTTCATTATTGCATTGCATGAAAAAGCTTTTGAAAAACCCATAAAAATTGAAAACTTTTGAAAACTTTGTGCTTCTAAGGATAGAGATGATTTCTATGATAATCACCACTTGTGAATTGAGTTTTGATGACAATCGCATGCTTAAACAAATAGTGAATTGGAAAGAAATTGAATGAGTTGATTATTCCTCTTTTGCAAATTTCATAATGTGATGAATGTTACTTAAATCATGTTGAGAAATCAAGGTTGAAATCACATGATAAGTTCTTATGCTTCTTTTTGAGATGATTAAGGCAATTCGATTTTCTTTCTTCTTCCTTTGATCATTTAGCCCCTCATTGAAATAATGACCTCCTTTACCTATCCGAGAATTTGGAGGAGTTGATAATTGGCATGTTTGATGTGGGAGGGCCATGAAAGCAATACCTTGCATTCAAAAGAATAGAAAGAAATTATAGGTTTGGGGAAGTCAATCATGATGATGAGTAACTCGGCACCATTCACTTAGCCGGGTGTTTGTGTCTTGCCAAAGTCGGATTGAGCGATATTCCTAGCGGATTATGGTATGTGCATCAAGGGTTTGAGGCATCTCGTAAAAATGAGAAACGCCAATCTCCTAGGCTTCGGTTTTTGTGCACCTCTATCCATAACTCCAAAAGTAAAGTCGAAAAAATGAATTGAAAAGAAGAGAGCGAAGCTCTAAGTTGAAAGCGCTGCGGAAACCGCAAGAGAAAAAGAAAAGAGTAGTTATCCACTTTCCCGGATTCATGCACCACATTCCTTAAAGTTTTCCTTCCCTTTCCACATTCTAGACCTTGTTTGAAAGTCCTTAAGATCAAGAGAATGATATATGACTTGGTGATCTAAATTGAAGTTTCTTATGTTTGATTTTGATAATGTTTGAAGGTTATGATGTTTACATGGAAGTTTGATTTATTCATGAGCTTTCTTTACTCTTTACTCTTTGACTGTGTGTATGAAAGTCTTATAAACGAATGAAGCAAGATTTGAGAATGATCTATAGATTAGAAAGCACATTCATCTAAAAGAAGTTTTGCTTTGAGAATGTACACATATTTCATCCTAACTTGAGTTTTAAAGTTTTTGAAAGACCTTGCTTGGGGACAAGCAAGTGGCAAGTATGGGGTTATTTGTTAGCATGAAATATTGTGATATTTTAGGCACGTTTTCTAAGTGTATTTCATCTATATTGGTATTCATTGATAAAGCATTGAAGCAATTGTGAGTTAGTTCGCCTATATTGTCGATATAGAGGTCTACATAAGCTTTGTGTTGATTGTAGGCAATTAAGAGCTAAAACCGGACGAATCAAGGGAGAATGGAGATAGATTGAGCATGTCCAAGGATTGAGGACATCAATAGGAGCTAAGGAAGATACTAGGATGAAGAATGACACAAGACAAAGGAGATTTACGAGCACATGACGTTCCACGCTCTAAACCACGGCCGTGGAACTTTAGCAACACAAGCGTGGAGCATTCCAGTAACTTACACGGCGGTGGAGGATTTGAGGAACCGTGATCCAACTCCACGCTTTAAATTACGGGCGTGGAACCCTTCCACGACCGTGATCTTGACGATCTTTTACGCAATATTTTAAGCCACAATCTTTTACGCGATGGGCTGGGCTCATATTTTATCTTGCCCTATAAAAGGACGGGAAGAGAGAGATTCCGTCACCTTCGCTTAGACCTCCGTTGAGTGACTGCGCTTAGCCCTATTGAGATTTCCGAATTGACGGAAAAGCTTACGGAAAGAGTGAAGATTTGGAAGATTGTTCGTAAGGAGATTTCGTCTGTTGTCCTTAGGTTTGATTAGAAGACGGATTGACATCCCGTTCTTCGTTCTTATCAAGGATTGTGATTGTTTGTGTTATTCTGAATCTACTTACATCATTGTGCTTTGTTTGTGGATTTGAGATTGATTTGAGATTTATTCAAGGTTTTCGAAGGTTTTCATCTTTCATTCTTTTAAATCTTGAATTTGATATCATAATGACTGTTGTTGGCTAAAACCCTTTAGTAATTCTAAGGTGAAGGGTTGATAGTTGTGGCTTAGATGATGATAGATCGATCGTAAACAGATTGGATCCTGAGAGCTAGAGAGAATCGCCGACGAACCTAATCCACGGTCTGTTCTTGAGCATCTACGGCCGTGGAACTCAAGAACTACCCGTAATTTTGTGTCAGTTACGAACCTTGCTTTTACTTTAATCCAAAGTTAAAGATTTGCTTTAACTTAGGGGGGTGTATTCAATCGAGACTTTTAAAGATTTTGACGGATTCTTAATAATCATAGGATTTGCAAATTCTGGGTGAAATTTTAATTCTATATAGAGTCAATACAGATTCTGTGGAAATCTTATGTGTTGGGGGAAGATTTCTATGGATTTTAGGTAGTTATAAAAGTAATGAAGAATCCTACAAAATCAATGAAATAATAGATTCTTTTAAAATCCACAAACTTTTAAATACCATAGGAGTTTTATGAAAAATTTTAAATCCTAATTGAATACCTACAGATTTATATGGACTTTTAAAAATCTATATTCAATACCCATAGACTTTTAAACTCCAAAAAATTCCTATAGACTCTTAACTGAATACACCCCCTTTAGTCTTGGCTTGCCTTTTCGAGGTGGTAGTGAAGCCTCAACAACCTCTACCTTGATTTCGAGTGTCACAACCTTAATCGGTTAAGTTAGTCTTGATCCTTGGATTACAAGTTTGGGTATTTGACGTTAATATTTACCATTAGAATCTTTCTATACTGAAGCCTCAACAACCTTTATAGAGAGTGCCTTTGAGTGAATTATATAAGGTCTTGGAACTTCACCGTACATTGCCTTACATTCGTATACCTTTGCATACCTCAACTCTGTCCTTATACCTTTAGTATATCTTGAATCGATTGCCACAACTGGATTTCTGGATATTTAGGATTGTTGTTTTCCCAATAATTTACAAAGCTCATACATTTACTTGCTTGACAATTCTTAATTGGATTTAACCCCCCAAATCCCTGTGTTCGATACTCTGGAATTCTTGCTTAACTACGTCGATCCGTACACTGCGGGTTCGCTTGCTTGATTCTAGTTTTATAAATTAAGACTTATTTGCACGCACGCTAAGTGGCGAACAGTGGCAGATCATTTGAGCAGACTAGTGTAAGAGGAGGAAGAACTAGGAAAAGAAAGAGAGATAGCCGGAAGCTTTCCAGACGATACATTCTACAAAACTCTCTGTTGTGTAACCGCCCCCGCGCCTCACACCAGCCGCCCTTGCGGCCAGCCTCCCCTGAGGCTCTGTCTAGGCGCCCCTGCGGAATTGTCGATAGAGGTTTATCTTAAGCTTCAATCTTTTGAGCCTTGGTTTGCTGACATTGTGAACTTCATTGTCAGGAAGGACTATCCTCCAGACTTCACCAAGGCACAACGAGAGAAAGTCAAAGCTGAAGCTCGACACTACGTTTGGGACGATCCTTACCTTTGGAAGCATTGTAGTGACCAAGTGATCCGGCATTGCATTCCGGACAATGAGGTACAATCCGTCCTAATTTTCTATCATTCTGAAACATGTGGGGGGCACTTTGGAGCAAACAAAACTGCAAGAAAAGTTTTGGATGCCGGTTTCTTTTGGCCACACATTTTTCGAGACGCTTTTGCGTTTTGTAAAGTGTGTGATAGATGCCAAAGGGTGGGAAATCTTTCAAGGAGACATGAAATGCCCCAATCCTCTCTTATATTTTGTGAAATATTTGACGTTTGGGGAATTGATTTCATGGGGCCATTTCCTACGTCATTCGGGAACACATATAGTTTGCTTGCGGTGGACTATGTTTCCAAGTGGGTGGAAGCAAAGGCCACCAAAACTGATGATTCAAAAGTGGTTGCAACATTTCTTAAGGAAAATATCTTTGCTAGATTTGGAATTCCGAAAGCCTTAATCAGTGATAGGGGTACCCATTTATGCAACAAGACGATCACGGCTCTCCTTAAGAAGTACCATGTTCACCAACGAGTATCAACAACCTATCATCCTCAAACAAATGGCCAAGCGGAGGTATCCAACCGGGAAATAAAGACCATCCTTGAAAAGACGGTTTCTCCCGGGCGGAAGGATTGGAGTGCAAGGCTAAATGACGCCCTATGGGCATATCTGACAGCCTACAAAACTCCCATCGGAATGTCTCCTTTTAGGCTCGTGTTTAGGAAAGCTTGCCACCTACCGGTGGAGTTAGAGCACAAGGCTTGGTGGGTGGTAAAGAAGTGCAACATGAACATAGAAGAAGTGGGAGAATTCCAGAAGCTCCAATTGCAAGAGTTGGAGGAACTAAGGCTAGATGCATATGACAATGCTACCACATACAAAGAAAAGACCAAAGCATGGCTTGACCGGAACATCCTCCGGAAGGACTTCAAGGTAGGTAATAAGGTACTTCTCTTTCAATCCCGTTTGAAACTCTTTGCAGGTAAGCTGCGTTCAAGATGGACAGGGCCGTTCATAGTAGCTGAAGTATACCCTTACGGGGCTGTGAATCTCTATGACCCGAAAACGCACAAGGTGTTTAAGGTGAACGGCCAAAGGCTAAAGCTTTACCATGAAGGAGTCAAGGACGGTCCGTGTAATACCCGGAAATTTAATATCCGGTAAATCCTGAGTCAACTAAAATATTGTCATTTTATGCGAAGAGTTAATCACATAAAATATTCTTTTCCCAACTTCTATGATTTTATGTGAAACTTAATCATATAAAATTATTCCTAAAACACTTTGCAAGCCTTATAGTAATTGACCCATTTGACAAACCCATGAATAAGTTATGAAAAGGCCATCCGGGCCCATTACAAAGCTGAGTTTGGCCTTTGAAACCCCACCATCCGGGCCCGATAAGGAGCTGTTACAAGCCAGCCCATGCTCTCTCCCTCTCTCACGTAAACCCTAACAACATCTCTCTTCCTTCTCTCGCTGTCACGTAACAGCGCCCTCCTCCTCCTTCACGCCAGGCCGCTGCCGTCACTTGCACTGCTCCAGCCGTCCGCCTCCTCCTCCACGCCAGGCCGGTGCAACCGTCCACCACCAGGGGTCCTAGCAGGCTTCGTGTGCGCAACAGACCTCAACCGCGCAGGAAGGCTTGCGCTCCTCTTCAGCCGACTCCAGCAGCGACACCAGGAAGGCTGATCTCCCTCTTCTGTCGATCCAGCAGCGACACCATGAAGGCTGCTCTCCCTCCTCTCTCGACTCCAGCAGGCTGGCGGACGGGCCTTCTCTTTGATCCTCCATGTCGTGCGACCACAGCAACCGCCCAGGAGCCTCCACTGCAGGGACGGCTGGTGCGGCCTTCTCTTGGAGTGTGCCTTTAGGGCCAGTGCCGCTCCTTCCTCTACCGCAGTCACGGACTCTAACAACAGCAACCGGTGTTGCTCCCTTCACCCCTTCGAAACACGGAATCGAGTAAGATCCATATCGTCCTTCCTAACCCTTCTCTTTGCGTTACCATTAATATATATATGCTGATGTGAGCACTCATTGTGTCTCCAAGCCAACCTTAACAGCCTCAGAAGATTAACTTGGACAGCTGAGGTGTTTGTTGAGTTTTCGGAAGTGAAGAACAGTCAACTTCAGCCCCAGTTTTGGGTAGGTTAGACTCCACCTTTACTGCTGACGTTCGGATATGTTTTAGTCGATTTTGTATAGTCTAACATACTAAAATTTGAGAGGAATCTGAGCTACGGTTTGAGAGTTATTGTGTTCCAAAGTTGACGTCTCATGCAGTTTTTATAAATGTGCTGAGTGTTGGGAAAAACTGAGGTGATGCTGTTTTGTGAGATGGTTTCGAATAAGCTCTTGATCTCCGTTGGGCTTGAATTTTGGATATGATATAGACGACATATTGTTGTAGAACATATTAAAATTTAGGAGGCATCCAACGAGTGGTTTGGGATTTATGATTTTTCAAAGCTTGGGTCGTAAGCAGTTTTTCTGTTGTGCTGAAATTTCTAAGTGTTGAGGAAAGGTGCTTGTGATACAGTTTTGTGAGATAGTTTTAAATAGGCTTTTGATCTCCTTTGCATCTGAATTTTGGATATATTGTAGATAAGATTTTATGGTAGAACATATCAAAACTTGGGATAAATCCAGCGAGTAGTTTAGGAGTTATGATTTTTCAAAGTTAAGACAGTGTGCTGTTTGTTAAGTGTTGTAACCAACTTTAGAAATTTTTTGTAGAAGTGATGCTTTAACAGTTTTAAGAAATTCTTTCTCCTATGAGTAGATGGGATATCATAGAGGAACTAAGGAATTATTTCGGAAATTTTATAAATTTATTCGAGTTTTATATTTGAAGCCGAAGTTGGACCTTAATGACCTTTCGGAAAATAAGAAGAATGTGTAAATTGTCAGTTTGTAACCAAACTCATCTTTAGGAGTTAGAATATGACATTTTAGTCTCAAATAAGAGTTTAAACATAAATTATGGAATTTTTAGAAGTTTCGGGACCAAGGGTAAAATAGTTATTTTACCATAAATTAATAATGTAATCAATTCCGTTCTATTAAGACCTACTATCTTAGAAGTCTTAGACTTCTAATCACCTAGAAAGTGTGTTGACACACCTGCCTCCTTTGACAGGCCACTGAATTCCTATTGTACAAATCGATTTGTGAATTAGAAAGTCGAGATCTGATTTAGGTAAGTCCACGGACTTACTTAGCTAGCTTCTTGTATGAGTGTAATGTGTATGAGTGGTGTTTGTTAGTTAGGATAAACAACGAAACTGGATTAGGCTGACTTTATTATTTACGTAATTGACCCAAGTGTATGATAACGGGTCGTGACATCATCTGCCTAGCTCTTGCGAGAGTCTAGGAGGTTCCCTGCGACCAGCCCAGTCAGGTAGACGGTCAGATGCATTAGTATCATTCCGCGCTGGTAAAAGGGGACAGGGGCGAGGTTTGGGAATCCCTCGTGTCACAAAATAAGTATCATTAGTAATAATTTATCACCTAATTAATGATAATAAAAGGATTGAGTGCTGCATGTTGATTGTGTATGTTGTGTGTTTGTGCTTTTACCTTTATCCTTATGCATAGAATGTTAGCTAACGGTTGTATACCGCTTGTAGATGCCTTGCAGGTTAAGATAGTTGTAGAGAGATCCGGAGGAATTGGTCAGCCGGGTCCACGTACTCATTTAGTTGGGGACGGGAATGTCTTATGTTCTTCATATGCGTCGTTTTAGTATCTTTTCTTGTAAGGCTGATACATATTCTCCATGTATATATTGTTTAAAGTTTTCAAATGTTTTAAATACTTTTGTGCCTTGTTGTAAGATCCAAGTAAAATTGTTTTCAAACTAAGGTCGGGACCCATTGTGAGGTCCTAACCAGTAGCTCCCCGAGTTCTCAGAATTTGGGGTGTTACAATATGGTATCAGAGCTCTGGGTTGGCAACAATGGCACTTGAAATCTTCTGAAAGACCAAATGTATAAAATAACTAGAACCCGAAAGGGGTCTAAAATTTTCAAAATGGATTTATGTTTTCACACGCGCGCATAGTCGGGTTGTTGGGTTAGTAGTGCGTTGGACCACCATCGCTCTCCGTGGATCTCTATAACTTAGATCGATAGGAGTTAGCTTATAGACTTTTTATGATGTTATTATTATATGTTATACACATGTGTTTGCTTAGCTTGTTAGTATCCTAAAGGATATTTTATATCCTTTAGTCGTGATATCACGAAGCGATTATCGCCTCATGATAAATCAACTGCGGACTTGACGAATCTCCAACACGAGACAATGGAATCGGACCTTGAATTGAGTATTATACTCGGGTAGGCCGCTTGGTGATCCTTGGAAAGCATCCAAAGAACAAGTGAGCAAGGAAGTAAAGTTGTGAAGATAATTTTTACCACAAGCACAATCAGATGAGGCAGAAATCCCTGAGTCAGTTCAGTTAGAAGCAATAGAAGGTCGTACAAGGAACTCAAGCATACGAGGCCGAGAGACGGAATTAGAAGGGCCATGCAAGAGACTATAAGAGTGTGGAGTAGAGATAACAATATTGGAACGAGACAAGTAGAATTGAGTACAACCAAGATTGCAGAATCAAGGACATTATAATCGAGGCGGATGCCCCATAGACCATTATGGGCATGAGAAACCAGAAGAGACAGAGTGTCAATCCGAGTGTGAGAATCTAAGGTGCACGAAATGAAGACCTACAATTGAGTGTAAAAGCGAAAAGGAAGACCCACAAGCGTGGGGAGGTTTTGACCCTCCTCAGAGATATAAGCAGTTTGAAAGAAACCGCGACGCCAATATCCAAAGAATGGAAGCCTGTAGCAGGGTCAACGGAGTTTCATGAAGGCGATATTACCACTATCTCCAGTGAAGAAATATGTATGGGAGAACGGCCTTGCTAGACTCGAGAGTCCAGGGTAACCCGAATTATCACGGGACCTAAGCCATCAACACAGATGGTCCAGGCAAAAGGAACTGCAAGTGGATGATCATTACGGCCATAAGAATTTCAAAGCCGCTTGCAAGCTATCGTGGAAACCTGAAACGATTATTTATGCCAGATGAATGACACAATCGGACTAGAGAAATGGAGTTAGCCCATAAGAAGCGGAATGGTGGAAGGTAGAACGAACTAAAGAAGAATAAAAGGATTGTTGTGAGCAACTGTTTACCTACTAATTAAGGAAAATTTTGACAGATCACAATTAACACAAAATGGAGACTTACAACTTAATGTAAGAGCGAAAGGTAGACTTTACAAGCCTGTAGACGTTTTGTCTTCTTTAATGATAAGAATTCTAAGAGGAATCACAACGATAGTATCGAAAGGATCGAAGCCCTGTAACATAGTCAACAGAGATTTGGAAGGAAATATTACAAACAAAGCCGATTAAGGAACCTGTGCTTGTGAGAATCGTGTGGTGGACTCAACAGTCCAGGGTAACCCCCAATTATAACAGAACATAGGTCATCAACACAGACGGTCCTTGTAAAAGGACTACAATTGGGAGGTAAGTAAAAGTCATCGGAACTACAAGACGCTTACCATCTATCGTGGAGTGTTAGGAACGAATTTTGACGTCAAGTGAATGGCACTGTGAGACTTGATAAAGAGAGTTGTCCCAAAGGAAGAAGAAGAGTGAAAGATAAGACGAACTAAAGAAGGATAAAAGGATTAATCTAGTAGGTGATGCGCACCTAAAGTTTAATACCAGTAGAGGTATGAAATTGAGATAAGTCAATTATAGACTGACCGATGTCAACTAAGTACGTGCAAGGGTTATTTGGTATTGACGAGCTATGCACAGTTAAGAGGAGATATCTATGATTGAGGATTATTGAAGTAATTATACCGATGCTCTAGAGGATTTCCTCAAGTAGGCAACGTAAATCTTCATAGACAACTAAAGGTATAGAGAGAATCGTGTTAGAGGTTACTGCTTGGTTGATTAAAATTCAAACTCCGGTCGAGTCGGGGGGGTTCGGATCCGTGCTAAGAGAATTAAGAAAGTAAACGGAAGAAGTTGTTCTCCAGTCGTTTTTGTTTTATTAAGGCAATTAAGGAAGGTACCTGGTACTTCATCCGGTAAGGACTTAGGGTATAATTGGAAGAAAGAGTTTGAGGTTAAGTACTTGGGACTCACAGAAAATGTCCTTATGATTAATGAGTGACAACAAAATTATCAGAGTAGCGCAGCGGAAACATGGGGGGTCCTAACCCACAGAGCTGGAGTTTAAGATGTTGATAATTGGTGAAATGCATTTCGCTTGGAAGGAACGTGAGAAAGGCTAGGCGGAGTGACTGAAAATATTGTACGGGAACTTATGTGCATG
The DNA here is from genome assembly GCA_033239045.1 of Fagopyrum esculentum. Lineage (NCBI taxonomy): Eukaryota > Viridiplantae > Streptophyta > Magnoliopsida > Caryophyllales > Polygonaceae > Fagopyrum > Fagopyrum esculentum. The sequence continues at coordinate 34,767,971 of BSUD01000006.1, forward strand.
TAGACGTAATAGAAGGAGACTGGTACCAATTATGGATACGAATGAAGAGTGATGGCTTCGTTACATGTTGCCAGGCATGTAGTTTTGGAATTTTATACCTAACGGAGTACGTTAGAATGAGTTTTCTTGATGGATTGAGAGAAAAATTTACGATGTAATAAAAGTATTGTGCATGGTCTGCACTAGAAAGCTCAAAGTGAGTAACTACCATTCTGAGTCCAAGATACATAAGAAAGAGAAGCGACATGAGTATACTTACAACCTAGTAACCGTGCTTAAAGAAAGCATAATCTCGGAGTAGATTTTATGTGTAATGTTATATCGGAACATACCCAAGTTGTGTTTTGAGTTAGAGGGATACTGATAACACGATTTATGACTTAGGATTAGACACTCATTTAGATAGATTTTTCACTCATTCATGCATGGTTTAGTACTAGTTCACGACGTTTGCACTCATGTCATGTATTTTCTCGAGATAGACGTCTACACGGACTTTTGCATTGCTTTGTAGGTATTTTGGGAGATTTAGGAGCTTAATCGATACGTTTGAGGATCGTTCATCGAGATGACACACCCTCGGACTCATTGGGATGCAAGCTAGGAGCTAAGGAAGACCCATGAGACCTTGTTGGTGCAAGCCATGCACCAAATCGTGACTCAATGATCCAAAGCAAGATGAGGCACCAAAACCACGGTCACTGGCACTTCCACGGGCGTGGAATCCAACCGTGGTTTTTGCCAGACGGTTGTGACAGCTGTGCCACGATCTCATGGCCGACTCTAGCAAGGATGTAGTATAAAAGTGGTCCTGCAAGGCTGAGAGAAGGGCATCCCCTATCATCGAATCAAATCCACACTCTCCACAACACTCTCAACAAGAAGATTCTCTCAAGGGAAAGCTTGGGAGGGAGCTACCATTGGAGGAGGAGAAAAGCTCCATTGGAGAAGAAGAGAAGAACACACCATTGCTAGTCTTTGATAAGTTTTGTAGTGAAGATTTTCGGAATCGATTTTTAGAGCTGTAACAATCAATTGAACCTTCTTTGAAGGGTTGTGAGTCTTTCTAATCTCATTTCAACTTGATTTTACTTGTTTCACTTGTTCATCTCTTTCTCTTCATTATCTTGCAAATGGAAGCCATGATTTTATGTTTGATGATTTCGATTGTGATGATGTATGTTGTAGGCTAAATAGATGCGATTCTAGGGTAAGGAAAGGATGGTTATGGCTAAGACTCTGATAGGATGGACTTAGATTTGCCCTTGGATGATTCATTTGCTTGAACAAAGTCACTGTTGTAGTCCACGGTTTGTTCTTGCCAGTCCACGGCCGTGGAAGTGGTAGAACAGCCCGTGGTTTCCCTGGTTCGTTTGATTTGATGGATCTAAGTTCTAGATTGTTAGAATGTTGAAATCCTAGTGTTTGTTGAGTTAAATCTATCCTAGGGTGACCTAGTGTTAGCAACTAAGTGTTAGAAGAGACCTACCCGGTGATTCTATCTCTTAGATTTCAAAGATGATAAACTCTAGGTAGTGGTGAGCCTCATAAGCCGCCATTGGACTAAGTGTGCTAGGATAGTTGTTTAGGACTTACCCTTCCGAGACTTACCCGGTGAGGATAGGTTAGATTCCTAGGTGACAATCCGGTTTGTGTAGAATTCCATTCCTTAGGCTCTTTGAGACTTACCCGGTGATGAGACCTTAGGTACGGATTAGTGGACCATGAGACCTACCCGGTGAATGATCCCAATCTAGAAACACTCACTCCCAACATATCATAGTTAATCCAAGGAATGATTAGATAGCTTGAGTCCTATGCCATAACCGGAATTTCCAACCCCTAGAATCCGCTTTTCTCTCTTTGATTCATATCTCGTGTTTAGCTTGTTTGTTTGTGTTGATTTGTTAGCTTAGTTGATTGTTTATTTCGCATGATTTGTGATCCTTGATTGATCACCTAAAAACCTACCAAAAACATTGAGATTTTCATTTCTTTATTTCTTTCTCTTTTCCTAGGCCTAGATCTTCACTAAACTTAATCACTAATCGAATCAATCTCACCTAAAAACCTACAAAACGTCCCGTACACTGCGGGTTCGCTAGGAGTTAGGAGAAATATAACGAGTATAAATTTAAAGCTTATTGCGTGCACACTATTCCTAGGCGTGACAGATACTATCGGGCTAGTAACAACGGTGGACAAAAGAGCGCACTGCTGATGGTATGTTAACATTTATTGAGTAGTTATTATCAAATAACGGTGATATGAGATCACTTTGTGCCTAATACCGTAATTCCGGATATATTCTATGTCACTTAAGATCTTGGGAAATGTGTGGGAAGCCTAGGTTAGAGCTAACGATATATTAGAGATCTATAAATAATATAATAATGTCAAGTGAACAAAGAGGATGAATACTATATTTGATTTTAGTTGTCTCGAGTGTTAGACCTGAAAAGGGTAAAGGTGACAATTCCTGACCTGAGGAATAAGATGACTGAGTAATATTAAAAGACAAGACCAAGTAAGTCGTGATACGAAGAGCATTGAGCACTTGGTAAGTGCTGGTGGATGTCCAAGACCTTGGACCTGATGGTGTAGTCAAAACCTTTTTAGAAGGCCGGAAGCAAGTGGTCATAACGAAGGGAAAAAAGTTGAATAGATCATTTTCCGTAGGGTCGTCAAAGGATCTAGAAGTGAGTTATGTAAGGCAACCATTAGAAGTTTTAAAGCGGTTTAAAAGTGACTAATGGACTAATATTCCTCACCCTATTGGAGAGTGCAGCTTCAGTTTTCCACGGAGAATAAGTTTGGGAACTGAATTTGAGAATTTTAGTTGGAGAGATACCTACCAAACACGAGTTAGGTCATCAGATTAGAGGATTAGACAGTTGATCCGGATGATACCGGTGAGATATTCGGTAACCACGCTAGAACGTGGTGGCAGACGCTTGTGATCTAAGTACCTGAAAAGATGTAAGATTCAGTGGTTTTATGAAAAGCTGATAAGGCTACCTAAGATATGGGGAATAGTAAGGGACGTAACCTTTCAAAGACCTATGTAACGATAGTTGTAACCTCGAGAGTAACGAGTTAGGGCTTGACCTTGTATGTGTGATATTGTTTGACTGCTTGTTTATTTCATGATTGAGTGTTTAGTAAGTGATGTGTGCTTTTGGTAATCTTGATGTGCGGGAAACTTAGATGTGGAAATGATGAGACTTTTGTGCAATGATCAGAAACACCTGTTTAGTGCCTTAAAGGCCGATCAGGATTGTCTTACCCTAAGTTTCGGGACGAAACTTATTGTTAAGGGGGGATTGATGTAATATCTAGAAATTTTCTTCCAACTATTTCCGAAACAAATAAGAACTTGACCGATTATGACTTTTTCGGCGCTTTAGTTCCCTAGTATGGATTCCGACATTATGTTGTCTTCTTTTAAGTTTCGGGACGAAACTTATTTTAAGGGGGTACTAATGTAATACCCTGAGTCAACTAAAATATTGTCATTTTATGCGAAGAGTTAATCACATAAAATATTCTTTTCCCAACTTCTATGATTTTATGTGAAACTTAATCATATAAAATCATTCCTAAAACACTCTTGCAAGCCTTATAGTAATTGACCCATTTGACAAACCCATGAATAAGTTATGACAGGGCCATCCGGGCCCATTACGAAGCTGAGTTTGGCCTTTGAAACCCTACCATCCGGGCCCGATAAGGAGCTGTTACAGGCCAGCCCATGCTCTCTCCCACTCTCACGTAAACCCTAACAACATCTCTCTTCCTTCTGTCGATGTCACGTACCAGCGCCCTTCTCCTCCTTCACGCCAGGCCGCTGCCGTCACTTGCACTGCTCCAGCCGTCCGCCTCCTCCTCCACGCCAACCCGGTGCAACCGTCTACCACCAAGAGTCCTAGCAGGCTTCGTGTGCGCAACAGACCTCCAACCGCGCAGGAAGGCTTGCGCTCCTCTTCAGCCGACTCCAGCAGCGACACCAGGAAGGCTGCTCTCCCTCTTTTGTCGACTCCAGCAGCGACACCAGGAAGACTGCTCTCCCTCCTCTGTCGACTCCAGCAGGCTGGCGGACGGGCCTTCTCTCCGATCCTCCATGTCGTGCGACCACATCAAGCGCCCAGGAGCCTCCACTGCAGGAACAGCTGGTGCGGCCTTCTCTTGGTTGTGAGTGTGCCTTTAGGGCCAGTGCCGCTCCTTCCTCTACCGCAGTCACGGACTCTAACAACAGCAACTGGTGTTGCTCCCTTCACCCCTTCGAAACACGGAATCGAGTAAGATCCATATCGTCCTTCCTAACCCTTCTCTTTGCGTTACCATTAATATATATATATATATATATATATATATATATATATATATATATATATATATATATATATATATATATGTTGATGTGAGCACTCGTTGTGTCTCCAAGCTGACCTTAACAGCCTCAGAAGATTAACTTGGACAGCTGAGGTGTTTGCTGAGTTTTCGGAAGTGAAGAACAGTCAACTTCAGCCCCAGTTTTGGGTAGGTTAGACTCCACCTTTACTGCTGACTTTCGGATATGTTTTAGTCGATTTTGTATAGTCTAACATACTAAAATTTGAGAGGAATCTGAGCTACGGTTTGAGAGTTATTGTGTTCCAAAGTTGACGTCTCATGCAGTTTTTATAAATGTGCTGAGTGTTGGGAAAAACTGAGGTGATGCTGTTTTGTGAGACGGTTTTGAATAAGCTATTGATCTCCGTTGGGTTTGAATTTTGGATATGATATAGTCGACATATTGTTGTAGAACATATTAAAATTTGGGAGGCATCCAGCGAGTGGTTTGGGATTTATGATTTTTCAAAGATTGGGTCGTAAGCAGTTTTTCTGTTGTGCTGAAATTTCCAAGTGTTGAGTAAAGGTGCTTGTGATGCAGTTTTGTGAGATTGTTTTAAATAGGCTTTTGATCTCCTTTGCGTCTGAATTTTGGATATATTGTAGATAAGATTTTATAGTAGAACATATCAAAATTTGGGATAAATCCAGCGAGTAGTTTAGGAGTTATGATTTTTCAAAGTTAAGACAGTGTGCTGTTCGTTAAGTGTTGTAACCAACTTTAGAAATTTTTGTAGAAGTGATGCTTTAACAGTTTTAAGAAATTCTTTCTCCTATGAGTAGATGGGATATTATAGAGGACCTAAGGAATTATTTCGGAAATTTTATAAATTTATTCGAGTTTTATATTTGAAGCCGAAGTTGGACCTTAATGACCTTTCGGAAAATAAGAAGAATGTGTAAATTGTCAGTTTGTAACCAAACTCATCTTTAGGAGTTAGAATATGACATTTTAGTCTCAAGTAAGAGTTTAGACATAAATTATGGAATTTTTAGAAGTTTTGGGACCAAGGGTAAAATAGTTATTTTACCATAAATAAATACTGTAATCAATTCCGTTCTATTAAGACCTACTATCTTCGAAGTCTTAGACTTCTAATCACCTAGAAAGTGTGCTGACACACTTGCCTCCTTTGACAGGCCACTGAATTCCTACTGTACAGATCAATTTGTGAATTAGAAAGTCGAGATCTGATTCAGGTAAGTCCACGGACTTACTTAGCTGGCTTCTTGTATGAGTGTAATGTGTATGAGTGGTGTTTGTTAGTTATGATAAACAACGAAACCTGATTAGGCCGACTTTATTATTTACGTAATTGACCCAAGTGTATGATAACGGGTCGTGACATCATCTGCCTAGCTCTTGCGAGAGTCTAGGAGGTTCCCTGCGACCAGCCCAGTCAGGTGGACAGTCAGATGCATTAGTACCATTCCGCGCTGGTAAACGGGGACAGGGGCGATGTTTGGGAATCCCTCGTGTTACAAAATAAGTATCATTAGTAATAACTTATCACCTAATTAAAGATAATAAAAGGATTGAGTGTTGCATGTTGATTGTGTATGTTGTGTGTTTGTGCTTTTACCTTTATCCTTATGCATAGAATGTTAGCTAACGGTTTTATACCGCTTGTAGATGCCTTGCAGGTTAAGACAGTTGTAGAGAGATCCGGAGGAAATGGTCAGCCGGGTCCACGTACTCATTTAGTTGGGGACGGGAATGTCTTATGTTCTTCATATGCGTCGTTTTAGTATCTTTTCTTGTAAGGCTGATACATATTCTCCATGTATATATTGTTTAAAGTTTTCAAATGTTTTAAATACTTTTGTGACTTGTTGTAAGATCCAAGTAAAATTGTTGTCAAACTAAGGTCGGGACCCATAGTGAGGTCCTAACCAGTAGCTCCCCGAGTTCTCAGAATTTGGGGTGTTATAGTCTGATTGACGAGATGGTACTAGAGGAGGCACGGCAAGAGAAGTAGAGATATTACGTCGAGCCAACGACGTAAAATGAAGGCGCTTCTCGGGAGACAACCCGAAGGAATAAGAAGCGGAGCTTCTGTCAAGAAATCCGCTCCTGCAGTTTAATATCTCGTCCCTGCGGTGACATTCAGACCAGCACCGCCCCCGGCGCTGGGCCTGCGCCTGCAACACGCCTGTCACCGCCCCCGCAGTGACATCCCCACGCCCCTGCGGCGGCCATCCTTGACACAAATTCTCATCACCGCCCCCGGCGCTGGGCCTGCGTGCTCCTCTCCCTTGTCGCCGCCCCTGCGGTATCAAACCCCCGCCCCTGCGGGTTTACCCAGAAAAGAAAAAAAAATAGGATCTCGAAAAAATACCTATACCTACCACGCACCACCCACCAACCCTCCTCACCAAACACAACCACAACCCCTCACACCTTCTCTCTCTCTAAGCTGTGATGCCCCTGCACCCTCAGAGAAACCACCCAACCACCCTCTCCGACGCCCCTGCGTCACCAACACCAAGGACGCACACCCCCAACGCCCTTGCGCCACCTTCCCTCGTGCCAAACGCCACCTCCCTTCAATTGCAACGATTCTCCACTCCTGCGCCACCATCAACGTCGCCTGCACCAAAAACCACCACCAGAGCCACTCCAAGGCGCCACCACCTTCGAAGCATTCGAAAAATCGCCTTCTGCTGTTCTCCCGCACCTGCGCCTGCAAGCATCCGCCCCTGCGCCTACCTTCCCGCCCCTGCGGAAAAACCAACAGAAAGGTCGATTCTTTTCCTTTTTCCAAGCATTCACTAATCCTTTGCTCGAATCCTTGCAAGAATGGAAGCCCCAAGGAAATACAAAATGACGGAAACGGAGAAGGACATATATAGGATTGTGCAGGATCGAGTTGTGTATGCAACTCAATTTCTACATATTCCGACCTTGGAGAAACTGGGCATGCTAGAGAGCATGCAAACGTTTTTGGCGAATGCTGGGCTCAGAGACTTCCTCCAGGAGAGTGCTCCGACATATCCGGAGCTCAGCAGACAATTCATCGCCACTTTTTCAATGCAGAAGGAAGATCACGTGTGTACCGGCCTCACCTTCAAGTTCAACAAGGTGAAGTACACGCTTGACTACAATGATTTACGGGAAGCTTTTGGGGTGACTCTAAACCCCTCTGAGAACTTGTGGGATCCAGTCCCGGCCCCGGACCTATGTGAGTTTTGGCGAGCAGCTACCGGGTCAGAGTTCCATGCTTGGGGTGAGTACTCCAACAAACTCACTCACCCCAGTTTGAGGTTGATTTCCAAGATCCTCGTGAGTGTCTTCTGTGGACACAAAGAGGAAAACAAGGTCGCTCTCAAGGACCTCCCACTGCTCTACTCCTGCCTTCCACAAAGCCATCAGCTGATGGATTGGCCCTCTCTCTTCCTCGCCGCTTTGAAGCGGATTAGGAGGAATGAGCCGAGGGATATTTTCGGCGGTGGGGTGATCTCTTTGATCGCCTCACAAGTGATTGACCTGTCCGAGTTAGAGGATGGGATGGCAACTCCTCTCTACACTGAGGGGATGCTTAGGAGGTGCAAGCTCCTCCGGAGGGACGGGGAGAACCTGTTTTGGATCTCCCTTGCAAATGGGAGCCACCTCACCTACCTCCCCCGACCTTTACCACTAGGAGGTGAGCTCTCCGAGCTCTACATACCGGCAGATCCCTTCGTGCCGAGGAGGCCACTAGTGGCCATTGTGGAGAGGCATGCCGTCAGCTCCAGCCGGGCCCATCAGGAGGAGCACCTGCCCGTCCCAGATGACGAGGAGATGCCCACAGCGACACCAGAGGAGGACCCGGCCCTTGCGAGCCTTCAGGCTTAGATGGCGGCCATGACGACCCAGCACCGGGCTTGGCAATCCGACTACCAGCGGACTATGCTGGAGCAGCAGTAGAGCTGGCAGGACACTTTTGCCACCTCCATGACCTCACACTTCGACCAGAGGCAGGAGGCCTGGAAGGCAGCCCAACAGCAGCAGCTGGAGGCTCAGCAGCTGGCGTGGCAGGCCAGTTTTGAGTCCTCTTTCGGTCGCTGGATGTCTGCTCAAGAGGACCGCATTGATGACATCTATCGCCGCCAGGAGCACTTCTTCAGCCACTTCCCTTACCCGCCGGAGGAGGGTCCTGGTGGTCCATCCGGACCACCCTAGTGAGGGGTACATTTCTTTCCCTTCTCCCACATTTATCTTTGACTCATTTCCACTTTGAGGATAAAGTGCACTTCAAGTATGGGGGAGGGATATATATCATTGCTTGTACAGTTTATTAGTTGTTTTTGGCATTTGTTTTGCATTGTTGAAATCACTTTGAAAAAAAAAAAGAAAAAGAAAAAATGCCAAAGAAGTGAAAAAAGGCAAGAAAATTCTTGGATAAACCGAAAACCCGAAAGGGCGGTTTAGGTAAAAAGAAGGTAGTCGGACCAACCTTAGGTTGGTGCAAAATTGGACTTGAGGGATGTGAGCTTAAGTGAGAAAAGAAGAAGAGTGGCAAGGTGAAAACCCGAAAGGGCGCCTTGGCAAGATGAGCGACACCGAGTGTAGGTTCCCCTTCCGGCGTTTTGGCGACATAAGAAGGAGAGTCATAAGGAGGTTGTCCGGGTAGGCCACTCTTGGAGCGATAAGGATGGTAGTATCTCTTTTTCTCACATTTTCCTCTCTTTTCCTTCCTTCTTTCTTTCTTTCTTGGTTTTTTTCTTGTTTTCCATTATTTTTGTTTCTTTCCCTTGCTTCCTGAGACCTTGAGTCTAATGGTTGTCATTTGTTTTACTCGGGACGAGTAAAAGGTCTAAGTATAGGGGAGTTTGATAGGTGATGGAATCACTATCATTTAGTGTAGTTTTTAGAGTCTTTTTATTGCATTAGTGTCGGTTTATGCTACTAACTCCTTGGTCCAGAAGAAGAAGATCAAAAGAAGCTAAGGAAGGAGTTATAAGCACTTAGGAGTGAAGATCGATCAAGAAGCAAAACTTCTGTTGCTCCACCACCCCCGCGGGTCCTTGCAGCCGCCCCTGCGGTGACTTGCCTTGAAGAGACGAAGACCAGCTCCCCTGCGCCTCCCACTGCGCCCTGTTTGCGCCTCGCCTTGGGAGCTGGAAGGTGAAGAGTCTATGTCACCGCCCCTGCGTTGGCCTTAAGGCGCCCTTGCGCCTTGACATCAGAAACGTCAGGAAGGCAAAAGGTCACACGTTGAAGTGCATTACAGATCCGCCCCAGCGGAGTTGTGTAGCCGCCCCAACGGTTTTGAAGAAGATCAACCGATTCTGCCTAAACCGCCCCTGCGGGTCCTGAAGGCCGCCCCTGCGGTTTAACGCCAGAAGCTTTACTCCGGCTGTTTACACCACCTTTATGGCATTAAAGGTGGTTGTTTTAGGCCGGCTATTTAGTCCTAATTAAGTGTCTTTTGTAGTATAAATAGTCCATGGCTGATTGCTAGAATCATCCATGTTTTTCCTCACAAAATCCATTTTAGACTTGAGTTTTTCCATTGTAATGAGTTGCTAACTCCCTTGCTACATTGGGTTGGTTTGAAGCTGCTTTGTTACTTTGGTTGTAAGTTCTTTTAATATAAGTTTTTATTCAGAAATGCTTTGTGTTTCCTTGATCTCCATTGTTTAATTGCATGTTAACTATTACTTGAGATTGATCACCTTAGGTTCTAAAGTGCATGTAAACAACTAGGATTAATAGGTTCCGGGTTCGGGTCTTTAATCTAGTAGCAACTTTAAGTAATAACGGATGGTAATTACTTAAAGAAAAGGAACACAAATATAAAGATAAGTTTAACGGTTTTAATCTTCTCTTTATATCCCTTAGTCTTTGTTTGAATGCTAACTTGTTATTTGTTCTTGTAGGTTTACAGAACTTTAATTGGTTAAGTTGTGTTGATGCCGGTTGGCTCAACACATATGTATGATCGAGATGGGAGATTACTTAAAAACTTGTAAAAGGAATGCGCCAAAGTAGCAATTGCATGCTTAGAATCAACCTAGTGTAGATTCATCCATTATTGTCTTATTTGTCGCATTAATCGTTTTCATAAGTTTTTGTGAATCAATTCAACCAAACCCCCCCCCCCTTTGTGTCACTTGTCGTTATAATCGATAATTGCATCTAAAATACCTTAACTCTCTTGGGTTCGACCCTTACTTAATCACTATACTTGTTCTTAGTGCTAAGTCCGGATTTACTTTTGATTGGGTATAGACGACCATAGAAATACCTTCGGTCAATCAACAAAACCAACAACAATAGCCCCGTCAAGGTAAGTATCACTCAACTGAAGATATGTTGCAGGTTTTGACTAAACACTTTGCTACTCATGTCCAAACAACAAAATCTAGCATCAAGAACCTTGAGAAACAGGTTGGTCAAATGGCGGAAGTCATCACAAGAATTGAAACTAGGGCCTCCGGCGGATTACCCAAACGGTTATAAACCCAAAGGTGATGTTGGAAGAGGCTCGATCATAGATGAAGAATCCCTACGTCGAGCCAACGACGTAAAACAAAGGCGCTGCTCGGGAGGCAACCCGAAGAAATAAGAAGAGGGGTTTCTGTTAAGAAAACCGCCCATGCGGCTCTAAGTCCCCGCCCCTGCGGTGACAATCATGGCCAGCGCCGTACCAGGCGCTGGGCCAGCGTCTGCTCACGTTGGCCACCGCCCCTGCGGTGACACTCCTACGCCCCTGCGGCGGCCACCCTTGACACACATCCTGAGCTCCGCCCCCGGCGCTGAGGCTGCGTACCCCCTCTTCCCTGTCACCTCCCCCGCGTTGACAAACGCTGCCCCTGCGGTTCTATAAAGGAAAGAAAAAAAATACACTTCCCAAAAATAAACCTACATCTACCGCCCCATTTACTCCCTCTCCATTCATCCTTCAAAAACCTAGCCGACTCGCCTCCCACGCCCTCGCGCCCTCCGGAGAATCTCGCACCGCCCTGTCCAGACGCTGCTGCACCGCCTCCGGCAAACCTTGTGTCACCGCCCCTTTGTGACACCAACCATCTCCACCACCACACACAAACACCACCTCAACCCTCTCACTCTCCAAACTCCACTGCCTCACCTCCGGCGACGTCTGCAATAGCAAAGAAAATGCCGGAAAAGCCTCATCGCCACCATCATTACCGAACGCCCAAATCGCCCTCTGCTCTTCGCCCGCCCCTGTTCCTGCAAGCTCCCACCCCTGCGTCGTGCCGCCCTTGCGCCTGTTGCAGCCGCCCCTGCGGAAAACACAATAGAGGGTTCGTTTCTTATTCAAATTTTCTGAAATTTCTAATTTCTTTGATTGTCTCAACTGCAAGAGATGGAGAATCAGAAGAAGTATAAGTTTTCGGAAGCCGAGACAATGAGGTATAGGATTGCACAAATTCGGGATGTGTATGCAACCCGATTTCTGGACGTTCCTACTTTGGAACAGCTAGGTTTGTTAGAGAGCATGCAGGAGCTTCTCAACAACGCTGGGCTCGGGGATTTTTTGACAACAACCGCTCCAACATACCTTGAGCTCAGCCGCCAGTTCATTGCCACCTTCAAAATGGAAACAGTGGACCATGGGTGTGTTGGACTTACATTCAAGTTCAACAAAAGGAAGTACACATTAGACTACACCCAGCTGCAGGTGGCATTAGGGGTGACTATAGCCGCTTCCGACGACTGGTGGGAACCTATTCCGACACCTGATTTGATGGAGTTCTGGCAGGCCGCCACCAAGTCTGAATTTCATGCAGGGGGTGAGTACTCCAATAAATTCACTCACCACTGTTTGAGGCTCATCTCGAAGGTATTCATGAGTGTCTTCTGTAGACACAAGGAGGAGAATAAGGTTGCTCTTAAGGACCTTCCGCTGCTATACGCCTGCCTCTCCACAAACTACTGGGTACCGGATTGGCCATACCTCTTCCTTACCGCTTTGAAGCAGATTAAGAAGAATGAGCCACGTGATATTGTGGGAGGAGGGATCATCTCCTTGTTGGCTGCACAGGTGATGGATCTCTCTACTTTAGTGGACAGATTAGAAGCCCCACTTTATACAGAAGGTATGTTGAGGAGGTACAGGCTCCTCAGGAGAGACGGGGAGCATCGTTTTTGGCTCTCTTTAGCAGATGGGAGTCACATCACATACCTCCCCCGATGACTTCCATTGGGAGACGAGCTCTCCAATCTATATGTACCAGCTGACCCAGTTCCCCCGAGACGACCTCAGGCAGATATTGTTGGGATATACGCAGCCGGCTCCAGCCAAGGCCCCACCACTGATGAGGAGATGCCGACGGCAGCACACGACAGTCAGGCCATGAAGAGTCTACAGGCTCAGATGGCGGCCTTGACTACATAGCACCAGGCATGGCAGACCGAGTACCAGCGGTCCATGCTTGAGCAGCAACAGACGTGGCAGTCCAGTTTTGCCTCCTCCATGACCACTCACTTTGACCGCCGTCACGATGCTTGGCAGGCGGCTCATCAGCAGCAGTGGGAGACTCAGCAGCTGGCTTGGCAAGCTAGCTATGAGACTTCATTTAGAGAGAGGATGGAGGCTCAGGAGGGCCGTATCGACACCCTTCACCGCCGGCAGGAGCACTTCTTCTGCCATTTTCCTTACCAACCGGAGGAGGGTCCAGGTGGTCCATCCGGACCACCCCACTGAGGGGTACATTTCTCTTCCCATCTTCCACATTTATCTTTGACTAATTTCCATTTTGAGGACAAAGTGTACTTCAAGTATGGGGGAGGGATATATCATTGCTTGTACATTTCATTGAGTTGTTTTGAGTTTGTTTTGCATCTTTTGAATTCAGATTGAAATTCACAAAAAAAAAAGAAAGAAAAATCCAAAGAAAATAAAAAAGGCATGAAAAACCTTGGATAAACCGAAAACCCGAAAGGGCGGTTTAGGCAAAAAGAAGGTAGTCCGACCAACCTTAGGTTGGTGCAAAATTGGGCTTGAGGGATGTGAGTTCAAGTGAGAAAAGAAGAAGAATGGCAAAATGAAAACCCGAAAGGGCGCCTTGGCAAAATGAGCGACACCGAGTGTAGGTTTCCCTTCCGGCGTTTGGCGACATAAGAAGGGGAGTCATAAGGAGGTTGTCCGGATAGGCCACTCTTGGAGCAATAAGGATGGTAGTTTCTCTCTTTTTCTCACATTTCCTCTATTTTCATTCTTTCTTTCTTGGTTTTTTTTCTCTTATTTTCATTGTCTTTTCTTGCTTACCCATGCTTCCTGAGGCCTTTGAGTCTAGTTGCTGTCATTTGTTTTACTCGGGACGAGTAAAAGGTCTAAGTATGGGAGAGTTTGATAGGTGATGGAATCACTATCATTTAGGATAGTTTTTAGAGTCTTTTGATTGCATTTGTGTCGGTTTATGCTACTAACTCCTTGGTCCAGAAGAAGAAGACTAAAAGAAGCTAAGGAAGGAGTTATAAGCACTTAGGAGTGAATATTGTTCACGAAGCAAAGCTTCTGTTGCCTCACCGCCCCTGCGGAGCCCTGCCACCGCCCCTGCGGGTGACGCCTTACACCGGAGTGCTCCCTGCGCCTTCACCAGTACCAGCCATGAAGTGTGTCACCGCCCCTGCGCCACTCTTTGACGCCCCTGCGGTGACCTACCCTGAAGAGACGAAGACCAGCTCCCCTGCGTCTCTCACTGCGCCCCTGCCTGCGCCTCAACCTAGGAGCTGGAAGGCGAAGAGGCTCTGTCACCGCCCCTGCGCCGGCATAGGGACGCCCCGGCGGCTTGGCATCAGAAACGTCAAGAAGTCGAAGGGTCCGACGTTTGAAGAGCATTGAAGATCAGCCCCAGCGGAATTGCCTAGCCGCCCCTACGGCCTTGAAGAAGATCAAGCATTTTTGCCTTCACCGTCCCTGCGGATCTGAAGGACGCCCCTGCGGCTTAACGTCAGAAGCTTTACTCCGGCTGTTTACACCACCTTTATGGCATTAAAGGTGGTTGTTTTGGGCCGGCCATTTACTCCTATTTAGTGCATTTTGTAGTATAAATAGTCCTTGGTTGATTGCTAGAATCATCCATCTTATCATCTTGTTAGCCAACAAATTATCCACTTAGATTGTCTTGCTACCTTTGTAATGAGTTGCTAACTCCCTTGCTACATTGGGTTGGTTTGAAGCTGCATTGTTACTTTGGTTGTAAGTTCTTTATAATATAAGTTTTCATTCAATAATACTTTGTGTTTCCTTGATCTCCATTGTCTAATTGCATGTTTACTATTGCTTGAGATTGATCACCTTAGGTTCTAAAGTGCATGTAAACAACTAGGATTAATAGGTTCCGGGTTCAGGTCTTTAATCTAGTAGCAACTTTAAGTAATAACGGGTTGTGACTACTTAAAGAAAATGAACACAAATATAAAGATAAGTTTAACGGTTTTAATCTTCTCTTTATATCCCTTAGTCTTTGTTTGAAAGCTAACTTGTTACTTGTTCTTGTAGGTTTACGGAACACTAACCTGTTAAGTTGTGTTGATGCCGGTTGGCTCAACACATATATATGATCGAGACGGGAGATTACTTGAAAACTTGTAAAAGGAACTCACCAAAGTAGCAAATGCATGCTTAGAATCAACCCAGTGTAGATTCATCCATTATTGTCTTACTTGTCGCATTAATCGTTTTGTGTGCATCAATTCAACCAACCCCCCCCCCCCCC
>BSUD01000006.1:34783144-34818423 GCA_033239045.1 Fagopyrum esculentum
CCCCCCCTTTGTTACTTGTCACTATAATCGAGAATCGCATCTAAAACACCTTAACTCTCTTGGGTTCGACCCTTACTTAATCACTATACTTGTTCTTAGTGCTAAGTCGGGATTTACTTTTGATTGGGTATAGACGACCATAGAAATACCTTCGGTCAGTGGTCATTGCAAGCTTGGTTTCCCTTTGTTCCAAATGTGGCATGTGCATCCTCCACACTTGATCATAAGAACACTAATGTGCATTTATTTCATGCTCGTTTATGACATTTGTATTTGTCTAAACTGTATCATATAGATACTTGTTGTACTTCTAAACTTGCTACATTGGATTGGCATACATGTATTTTGACCAAGCAACATAGGTTTCCCTTTTCCCCTAGCACATCGCATGCTAAATCTAATTTTGCTTTGAGTTATGTGGACATATGGGGACCATATCATACACATACTTTATGTGGAGCTAGATATTTTCTAACTATAGTTGATGACTATACTCGTTGTACATGGACAGTTATTATGTATAACAAATAACAGGTGCTCAAGATTGCAACTAGTTTCCGTGCATATGTTTACAATCAATTCAAGGCCAAAGTCAAGGTTTTCAAGTCAGATAATGGTGTTGAGTTCTTGCAACACCAACTTCAAGAATTCTTTCTTAGCTCTGGCATTGTTCATCAGAGGTCCACTCCATATGTTCCTCAACAAAATGCCTGTGTTGAGAGGAAACATCGCCATTTATTAGAGACTGCGTGAGCTCTTCGCCTTCATGCAAATCTACCTATCTTATCGTGGGTGGAATGCATTCTTACTGCTACTTATCTCATTAACCTCATGCCCTATCATTTTCTTGCTTGGAATACGCCCTTTGAACTCTTACACAATATTCATGTTTTTTAGGATCATCTACAACCTCATAAAGAAGAGCTTGAACATGTGTCTTCTCCTTGTGTTTTGGTTTGTTACCCACTTGGCAAAAAATCTTACAAGCTTTTCAACCTTGAGTCTCATAAAATCCTAACCAGTCGGCATGTATTTTTTTCAAGAATTCATTTTTCCTTTCAAGACATCATCTACATTACCATCCCTTTCCACTTCACCACTAGTTTCTTCTCTTCCTCTTATGTCTCCCACTTCAGATATTAATCCTTCTCCTATGTCTTTTCCTCCTGCTTCCTTATCTTCTCCTCCCTCACCATCTTCTTCTCCAAGTGATGGTTTCTCCATCCCCATCCCAGTTATTTTTGACTCTTCTTCATCAAATACTTCTTCACCTTTAATTATTTTTTCTCCACCTTAAATTTTTCATCACCTCCTTTACCTCACTTACCTTCCACCCGTCTTTCCCGTATTATTCATCACCCTACCTACCTACAAGATTATGCTTGTAATTCCTTCACCTCTCCCAATTCTGTAGCCCATTTTAACCTTTCTTGTCATACTGCTGATTTCGTCCATGCATTGTGCAACGTAATCAAATCTTTTGAACCATCTCACTATGTCTAGACCAAAGATTCTCCACCATGGATATAAGTTATGACAAAAGAACTTCAAGCTCTCGAGCTTAATGATACTTGGGAACTCATTCCCTTACCTCCTAGCAAGTCTTCCATTGGCTCTAAATGGATTTATAAACTCAAGCATCATCTAGATGGTTCCATTGAGCGTCACAAGGCTCATTTGGTAGCAAAAGGATACAATTAAGTCAAAAACAAAGATTACAAACACACATTTTCTCTAGTGGCTAAATTCTCTACCATTCGAGTTATTTTGGCCTTTGCTGCTGCTAGTAATTGACCTCTACATCAATTGGATATTAACATTGCAATTTCTACATGGATCGTTGGATGAAGAAGTGTTCATGTTGCCACCCCTAGGTTACACTAAAGCTCCACCTGGCTATGTTTGTTAACTACAAATATCCCTTTATGGCCTTAAGCAAGCCAATCGTTAGTGGAATATTGAACTCACCAAGATTCGCACTCAGCTTCATCATATCCAATCTCGCCTGGATTATTCCTTGTTCATCAATCATTCTTCTTTGGGCATTACGGTTGTTTTGGTATATGTTGATGATGTCTTAGTCATGAGTGATGTACCACCTGAAATTGCCTCTCTCAAGCAACATCTGGATGGTGCATTCACTAGCATGGACCCTGGTCTTGCTCGTTTTTCCTCGGTATGGAGATTGGTCATACCAATTCAGGTATTCTTATCAACCAACGAAAGTATATTTATGATATTGTTTTTTATTCTTAACTCTTTGAGTGCAAACCTACCACTTTTCTCATGCAAAGAAACTTGCATTTGACTCCAAACTCAGGCAATCAAATCCCTGACCCCGAGGTATATCGTCGTCTTATAGGTGATAGGTGATGGAATCACTATCGTTTCTAGGCAGTTTTAGAGTTTCTTTAGAGTCTTGTAGCTGTATTATGTTTCTATGTATGGATCCAGATGAAGGAGTTCAAAATGAAGTAAACAAAGGATCTAGCAACACTTGGGAGAAGAAGAAGATCGACGGAGACAAGGTTCTGGTGCCACAGCACCCCCGCGGTAGAGGTCACCGCCCCAATGGTGACCGACGCCGCACCCAGCGCCCCGAGAGCAAGGTGTCACCGCCCCCGCGGCGTCACCTAACCGCCCATGCGGTGACACCCCCTGAAGAACATAAGCTGGCGCCCTTGCGCCTATGCCTGCGGACCTGCGAAGCTTAAGAGTCTATGTCACTGCCCCCACGGTGACATTGGGCCGTCCCTGCGGTTTGACATCAGAAATGCCAAGAAGATCAAGAGTTAGACGTTCCAAAGCATTAAAGACACCGCCCCCGCGGCCCTACCATTCCGCCCCCACGGCCAAGTTGGTCATCTAATTATATACATGGATAGCGTTGTTTGCAAAATCATTTATGTCCTAATACAGTTAATTTATATATTGTATCTATTTAATTCATATTCATTAATCGACTTATATTGATAAATGAGAAAAAATAGGTACTAAGAAAAAACATTAAATATTACAAACAATTCATATTCTATTTTCATTTAGTTCATTTTAGAACTTGTTTTTACCATCTTATATTCGTGGAACATCAACATTGCACAATCATCCAACATAATCATAGTCTAGACAATAACATCACAAGTACGATGATAATCCTATCGGCATAACCATTCTACTCTAGCATGATAAGCATATCAACGTTGTACAATCATCCTTATATTACTTATCGGTCTCAACTTGGATGATTAATCTACATCTCATTCATTTATGCTTAGAGACATGCAATGTGTTATGGGAACAATCTAAACTAGTGATAGTCTAGCATCCGACATTGAAAATATGTCCATTATAGAATGAATGGCAAGCAGATTCGATTACTCCTATATGCTACTAATATGTTTTAGTCTCCCTTTAAATTATAAACACAACATAAGAAAAATTCGAGTCTAGCATGATTTGAGGATTTTCACCCTAAAACCTAGCAAGAGAACTGCTCGCTCATCATTGAAAATCTCAACATGGTAGCAATAGAATAAGTGACATGGTTGCTAAGTAGACAACAAATGATGAATGTATGGAAAAAATGGACGAATTTGGACTCAATAATCCAAAGTTATGACCAAAACAAGTTGAGAATAATATCTAACAAGAACACCAATTATTCTCCTTAGATTGGATCCAAACTCGGCCAATTCAAGCTCCAAAATATTGTTTCTACAACCACACTAGTACTAAGAGAATTGTATGTGAAATGGTAATGTGAATGATACATATACAATCAGCCAAAGACCTCTTATATATGCCTAGAAGTAGTGATCCCCTTCTTGAAAAGCAAGTGGATCAAGTGACTAGGAGGTTATTTATGTAAGTGGCTAGAACTCGACGTTGCTACCTCAGTGGGCAAGTATTCCTTGGTTGAGTGGGTTCTTGCAGAGCATCGAGTGTTCCATTGACTTAACTCCGTCTTCCTTGCTTGAGTGCCTCGTCTTCTTCTCTCGAGTTTTTCGTCATCCTTGCTAGAGTGAATGGTCACTCGAAGCTCTACAACAACAACATTGAACTTCCTAGCAATGAGTCTTCTTAGATCGAGTGGATTGTCTTCCTTGCTTGAGTTTCTTGTCTTCTTTGCTCGAGTTATGATGTAAACTCGACCAACATTGACAACTCCGCCTTCAGTGCTTCTTACCTCGAGTTTAACCTTCCTCCTTGCTCGAGTTAGGCTTCACTCGATGCTCCATACTCGGGGTTTCCTTTGCTCCAATGGCTTTATGTGAATGTCCTAGCTTAATTTCTTTTCTTCCTTAGCCCCATGAGGTAGATGATGATGTGATGACTGGCCTTTCGGATGGTTTGGGATGATTGAATGTCTTCATTTGAGCTCCATTTGAGACGAAAACACCTATCAACGCACAAGACAAGGGGAGTAGACAATCTTTTGACATTTAAAGCTTTAGGTAAGATGTGAATTCTCAAGCCATGTAAAACAAAAGAAAATCACATAAAAACACCATGAAGACATGTTATCAGTCTTTATATGATAAGAAAGGGATAGTTGTTCCATTTTACCGTGGGCCTATCCCAATATGATATGAGCTTTCACAGAGCATTGTAGCATGTCTTTGGATTTCTGCTCCGAGGATAACAAGATATTGGGAGAGAGGGTCGTCTTGTTTTTAGACATTTTTCAAGAAAGAATTGATTGTTTGGTCCATTGTTGACAAGAATTAAAAAGAAAACCGTATAGATGTACTCTCGTATTCAGCAAATAAATTTATTTAAAAAAGCCATTTTTAATCAAAATAAAATGGAAAAATTACAATCAACTCTCACAAAAGTTCTTCCATCTCAAACTTGATTGACATCAAACATTCCTTCTTCTTCTTCTTTTTTTTTTGTGTTAAACGAGTGAAAAATTTCATGGACAATTAAGATATTGTCATGAATTGAACGATTTGCAAAAAAAAGGCTCTTGAAGGGAGTGAATAAGTTGGTTGATTACATGTTTTCATTCTTTTTAATTATCTTGGCGATAATGAAACATATGGTAGTTGATATAAGTTCAAATAAAAAAAATTAGTTGGACGTTTTATATATATAAGATAATTACTTATAAAATTACTAAAAGGAAAGATGTATATAAATTGAGAGGGAAATGAGAGTTAGATTTCATTCGTGATAAACTTTGACGGAGAACAATTTCATTCGTAATAAACTCATAACTTTGTCCGCGATGTGAAAAATAATAAATATTAACAAACACCAAATGACACTAACTTGTTTTTCATTCATCTATTTTTATAATTTTCATCTTCATTCTTTTCGTATTGAAAGATGAATCAGTCTCTATACACATAATTAAAGACATTAATTTTGTAGAAATATATAATTATTATATAAAATATTTTTGTTAGTCAATTCAATAGGTGCAAGTTGGAAAGAGGTGGAATAAATAGGAAAATGAGAGAATCCTACAGCGCGAAAAAAAAAAACTAGTAGTGATTTCAGACGGTGGTGGAGAGTGGAGGGGCCGCCGTTGGTTCCCCATCCTTATAGCTAAGAATTAAGAATAGTGTTTTAATATCATTTTAGACATTTTTAGTACAATTTGAAATTAACATTTTTATTAATATTTTTACTTCATTAAAACTTTACTTAACTCTCATCTATTAACTAGGATGTTCAATTTATTAAAGATATAATAAATAATAATAACAATAATAGTAATAATAATAATTATTATTATTATTATTATTATTATTATTATTATTATTATTATTATTATTATTATTATTATTATTATCTTCTTTATCTTCCACTTGGTTTACATTATTTCACTTTGATTGTTATTCGGAAATTATTCAAAAGATTATATTTTCACGATAATTCAATTATTTTAAATTGAGGTGGATTAAAAAAAAAAAAAGTTTGTATAACCTTGTAAAATAATCTTATCTGAATAAACCTGATAATCTACTCGGTGACCTTTACATACCTAATTTAGAAAGTGAGGATCACATTTACCCGAATGACTAATACAGGTTCGTACACTTTATTATACAGATTTATAGATTGATGTTAGCTTAGTATGTGTTATTTTTTCTTATTAAAAATATGATGCAATTACTTTTTTTAGTATAATTTCTAATACATTTGTATATACCATTAGTTAAGATATTTTATATCATTGGTTTTAAAATATGGTTGATACATAAAACAATAAACTACTAAATAGTAAACATGAACTAACCAGACCTAAATTGACGTTAATTACACTGACACCAACGTGAGATATATCTCAAATTTACGACCAGCCTCACTAACATCTAAATTTTAACAGTTACTACTATTTGGTTTCAAGATTCAATTGAAGTTAATTACATCACATTGAGTTGTATTTTTGAGCACTTAAAAAAAAACCCTTAAAAATAAAGATGATATATTTTGAACTCTTAAACGTTTATCTAAATCTTAAAACTCAATTTAGTTATTTATGAAATTCAAATTTTTTTATATCTTATTTTATAATTATGATAAAATATTTATGACAATTTTCGTTATTTTATGTAACAAGTTTTACAAGAAGTTTAGTAAACATAATTTTTTTTAACAAATCACTAAAATATAAATATGTTATAAATTTGAACTATGAATTCTTATTTTATTAACACATAGTTTATACTTCATATTTTACAAACATTTAATTCAAATTTCCGCATATCCAAAACACAAATTTAGTCCATATTTGAACAACTCTGTTATGATTGGTGTATTCTTTTTAATTGATGTTTTTTTAAACAAACTTAGACTAATACATAAATAAAATTATATAATATTTACTAAAAATAGGACAAGTAAAAGCCATGTCATCATATTGCAACAAATTATCCATGTAGGTTAATTTTCACTGTCTACACCCTCAAGATTTTCTTTTTATAAAGAAGAAAAATAAATAAATAAAATCAAAGTGTCCCACTCATTCATCGATTCGACCCTTTTTACGTCCCATCACAACTCTTCTTCCTCCTCTTCTCTCTTTTCCCATCCTTTCTTCTCCATCTCCCAGACCTCAAAACAATAAGGGAATTGTAATGGCTTCATCTCCCGGAGCAGGAGGATCCGACCCGACACCCGGAACCGAAGAGCCAGCAGGTCAACAAACTATAGCAAGCGGGTCAGCCAGCCAAGGCAGTTCAGGTGGTCCGACGCTAAGTAGATACGAATCCCAAAAGCGTCGGGACTGGAACACTTTCCTACAGTACCTCCGCAACCACAAACCACCTCTAACCCTAGCTCGCTGCAGCGGGGCCCACGTAATCGAGTTTCTTAAGTACTTGGACCAGTTCGGCAAGACCAAAGTCCACGTCACCGGCTGTCCGTACTTCGGCCACCCTACCCCACCTGCTCCTTGCGCCTGTCCTCTTAGACAAGCTTGGGGTTCCCTTGACGCGCTTATCGGACGCCTACGCGCTGCCTTTGAGGAGAACGGTGGCCGCCCTGAGTCCAACCCCTTCGCTGCACGCGCTGTCAGGATTTATTTGAGGGAAGTGCGCGAGAGTCAGGCTAAGGCTCGTGGTGTTCCTTATGAAAAGAAGAAACGAAAGAGAAATCCACCTGCTCCGTCACTGGATTCGGGTGGTGCTGGCGGTTCAGGCGCTGGAGATGATGCCGGTGCGAGTGGTAGCAGTAGCGTGGCTCCTTCTGCTCATACGACGTCGTCTGCCGCTCAATAGGTTCCGAGTTATTATTATTCCGATCCTTATTTTATTTTTTTAAAAAAATTAATTAAATTCCCTATATTATGATTATGATTAAATATTAATGCTTATATATATCTTTGGTAGTTCTAGACTTGGATCTAGACTCTAGAGTCTTGCAATATGAATCTGGGAGGAGCTTTGATCAAATATATATAGTTCAATCAGATCAACCACCTCCTTTGAACAGAAATTACCAGCCTTTGCTTAATCAATTACTTAATTGCATATTGTATCCTATTTCAGATCATACTTCCATAGCAACAAATCAATATGTTTTTTTTTAATTATATTAACACCTTCCACGTTTGAGGTGTATATATGTTCAAGATACACATCTAAAAACACCTAAAAATGGCGTCTTTAATAAGTGACAAAATTTGCAGAATTTGTGTCTCAAATGTCAGTATTTTTTGTGTGAAAGCAATAGAGTCTGCAGGTGCTAGTTTTTGATTTTCAAGAATGAACAAGTTCCAAGTGTCTACGTAGTGTGTGTATATATATATATATAATGAATGGTAGTGAGCATCTAGGCATGAATTGAAGTCTGTTGTTGTATAGTGCACAAGTTTGGTAAAAAAATGACCGATTGATGATAGTAGCTAGAAATTTTCATGACATGGTTTGAAGTGCATCATCACTTTTGCTTAGTTTGAGTATGGGTAGATTGAGCTTATAATTCCATTTAAGAAAATGATTAGGCATTTTAGGATAAATATATAGTATAGTAACAGTGAGTCATTATTCACTACACTTGGAGGTGATGATATGGTCCCCCAGGAGGCACACGTGTGGTTGCTGAATCCTGATCAGATGATCTGATACTCACTAAATTTACTACTTCAGTCTCAGGTGCTCTACCCGAACTGCTGCATGTCATTTATGATATTTACTGTTCTATTACCCCCTTTTCCCCTTAAATTACCCTTCTTGCCCTTACTTTTCAAAATTCAGGTTTTCTCACCTCCTTCCCGTGACCAGATCAAGTATCTAAACCCGTTTTCTATATTGTATTGGCACTTGTTTATTTATGAGAAAACAGAGTAGAGAATTTGTCTGTATGGAAACATGGTGAAAGCGGCCTCTCCACCCAATTTCATGAAAACGACGAGTAGCCAAACCCTTGAGTTTCTTATTAAATTGTATTTTCCAATATCCAATTCTTTATTGTTTCTTCAATTATATGCTACTAATAAATTAGCTATAATAGTGGAGTTTTCTTGGGTCGACTAGCATAGGATCCTTCCTGCTACCCCTACCAATATATTAATTATTTATTAAATGGTGAGAAATATTCCTAATCATATTCTTGATATTATATAAAATAAAAATATATGGTCAAATTTTTGCTCCACCTGAAATCATATGGTAGGTACCTTTTAAATTCTAAATTGTGTTGTATAAATGGATATCACTTTATCTTTCTTTTTAGTCCCTTCTCCATATCACCATATATATTAGTTTTATATTGTAGGAAAGTGATATAGTTCTTTAATTTTTTCGAAAGAGTTGGTTCAATTATTATTCTCACAAGGAACTCTCCTTGCACCTTTCCTTTTTTTTTTTTTTCTATGCTCTAATATCATACATTTTTCACTCTATGAATAAGGGCAGTTTGCGAGTTTATGTCAATAGATCGAGTCCTGATAAAATTACATATTTATTTTGTCTACACTCGACTACTTGTAAATATGGGGAAATGAATTGAAATAGTGCACGGACTAGCCTTAATTACGGTTGTTGGCGCCGGCGTCAAGCCATCACATGCCAAAGGGCACCACTGTGAGGGTCATCGCACCCTTGTCATGACTTAGTGCGGATGAGAAGACTCGATATAGTTGGTGTTGTGAGCATATGGATAAATTCCCCTTAGGTTTCCTTGTTTGATAAGTATTATTTATAGAAAAAACGTATTTATCATATTTACAAAAAGGGACCCTATATTTACATAATCTATCATACCCTACAGTCGAAACTGGAGGATGTTGAACATTCAAACTGGAACGAAAGTCTAAAAATAGTTGTCGCGGTAGACCTTTCATGAAGATGTTTGCATATAGAAAAGCCGAAGGAACATGAAGTACCTTGATGTGACCAAGAGCGACTTTGTTGCGTAATAAATGAATCTCGAGTTCAATGTGCTTGGTCCGTTGATGCTAAACAAGATTACTAGCGAGGTATGTAGCAGAATTGTTGTCAGTGTACACAACAGAAGCAGTGAAAAGCGGACAATGGAGTTCCAAAAGCAAATTACGTAACCAGGAACACTTAGAGACAACATTAGCAACACCTCATCTGCACTAGACCGAAAGACAACTCATTGCCGTTTGGCAGACCAAGAGATTAGTGTGTCATTAAAAAAACACACAGTAACCATAAGTAGAACGACGAGTATCTAGGCAAACTCCCCAATCAACATCTGTATAAGAAATCAAGTCAGATTTAGGTGAAGGAGATATGGTATTACTGAGTGTCGAGGTCCCGACAATATAGCGGATGATCCATTTGAGAGCGGCGAAGTGCAGCTCTCGTGGATCATCCAAGAACAAGCATATTTGTTGTACAACTCATTATCGTTTGGCAGACCAAGAGATTAGTGTGTCTTCTTAAAGGGAAAGATTCACAAGAATATCCAATTTATTATTTAAATAACAAAATATAAAAGATGACGGAATTAAATATGCGGGAAGCATCTTCCGTCGGCAAACCTCAATTATCTGTCGGTAAACTCATGGTGTCGTAAAGATAGGGTATGTCGCTGAAAGTGTCGAGATAGGTGGGCACATTGATGAGAGAAGTAGCCAAGGGTGCATGAGCCCCCCATCTTGGATGTGAAATATCCCCGCTTCACTTGCGTCGAATAAGGGACCAACAAATAGGGCAAGGTCGTTGATGATAAACGATGGGTGTACACCATATGAATTTGGGGACTCGACCTTGTAGTCCATTAAGATGGTGGAGTTGTGGAGTTCATTTAACATGTCGTCAAGGTGCGAGATTGGAGTATGGTAAACCACACATTTTTTAAGACGTGTCCTTCTTAGGCACCAAATTGATGTGCACCGCATAAAGGAGATAGGGTTCGGGTCCATATACTTGGTCTAGAAGCTCTTGTATGTAGAAATGGAGCTCTTCCGCCTCCTCCAAAGTGGATTTGAATGTTTTCACGTTGGGTAAATATGTACCAACCAAATTGTGATGGTGCTCAAAGCCTCGAATGGTTGGCAAACAAGGTGGTAGATCAAAACACCTAATAACCTAAAATCCAAAAGCAACAAAGACACCTCGTGTAGCAAATTATTTTAGTCATGAGAAGTTGATAAATGATATGGGACGAGTAAGAAACAAGGAAGCTTGCCCTTTGTGATCGTGTCAAATTATTTCGTCGTGCTAAAAGAATTCGCGGCTTACATCGTCCTTAAATGATAGGCACTAGAGGTCTCAATGATGCGGTTGTAGGAACGAAAAATCCTTCACTAGACCCCGTTGTGATGCCCTTGGGGCGATTGGTGATATCGCAGTTATTCGATCTACTAGCGCCTACGACGTCCGGGGAACTCCAAGAGGATCCAACGAGGCTAAAGCTTTCTCGGTCTCATCCATAGCTTGTTGCCTTTTTCTTTCCGCGTATTCTACCAAATTATAATGCGGAGTCATAAGCAAAAGTGTGACTCGTTGCGTGTATTATTGGAACATGTATCGGTTAAGATAACCATCGTGAAATGTTAGACGATCAAATTGTCATGGTTGTCCTAACAATACATGTGTGGCATCCATCTTGATAACATCACAACAGTTTTCAATAACATAGACCCCTATGGAAAACAACACCAAAGCTTGACCGTCACACGTCTTTTCGGAGATCCATTGGAGTCCGCAAGGTTGTGGGTGAGGGTTGTTGGTAAGTTAAAGTGTTTTACTAGTTTATCACTGATAATATTACAACATGAACCCCCGTTAATTATAAGGACAGGGTTGTGTCATTGACCAAGCATCAAGAATGAAAAAGTTCTCGCGTTTATCAATATGCGCAGACTCCTTGATAGTTAAAATACGTCTCGACACAAGGGCAAAGTTACTTCGAGGTGCCGGGGCACAATTCAGTTTTTCTTCACATGGTTCCATGCCATAATCGGGGTTTACATCTCCTTCATCCTCAATGATGATATTACCGTCCTTGTATTCTCCGATGTCCTCATATAATGGGTTGACAAACAAAATACGCTTTGTGTTCGGGCAATCACGTTGAACATGACCAAACCCGCTACACTTGTAGCACACGGGTTCACGAGGTTGCGCTGCGACTTGGGAGACTTGTATAGTGCAGCCGTGGGTGGATTGTGATGGCTGAACATGGACACAGTTTGGCGCCCTCTCGGAAGCCGTTTGGTAGGTAGGTTGGGCCCTTTGTTGGCCTCCTTTGACGGAACCTGAATCTTTCGGATTGCACACATCTCGCACACGTGTGTAAGAAGTATAAGCATATTGAGTAGAGTAGGAATTATTATAGCTTGAGTACTTCGGTTGTCCTTGTTGTTGCTTATTGAGTTTCATTGCCTCATGATATATGGCACCCAACTTTTTGCATGCCACAATCTCGAGGGGTCTCTTAATTTAGTCATTAAGTCCACTCATAAACATGGTGCGGTGGGCGGATGCGAAAGCCAAAATTCCATTCTTCTCATGCATATCTTCAAGTTTGGTCACGTAGGACACCGGTGAATCGTTGCCTTTTTCGAGTCCGGCAATTTGCATTCGCGTGCCATTCTTGATGTCATCGGGCACATACTTCTTGGTCATGACATAGATCAGTAAATCAAACGTCATTACCGGAGCTTAACCTCAGATCTTACGTTTGTTTTTATAACGGTTACCAAGACTTGGCATAACCGTCAAAGTAGAGAGTTGTCTCCTCGATCTTCTCAGCTCTTCGTAATGACAATACTTCAAGGCCCTCTTCATATCATGTGCCCAATTAAGAAAAGCACACGAATCATAATCACCATAAAAATGGAAATTTGACCTTGCCTTCCCTACGAGCATTGTAGGGGTTTGGACGCCGGGGCTTAACGTAATCGTCTTTTTGTTAAGTTCGACGTTGGCTGCCTTGAGGCCGTGGACGCCCATGGGCGGTTTGTCTAGGCCTCTGTGGATTTGGAGGGGGAACCATTCATCACCCCGATCTTGGTTCTCAAAAGGTTTCCGAATAGGAGGGTGTCCTGGTCGAACATGTGCAACACGCTCCAAATTGGACTCATCATTGGAGAACTCATCAAACTCATCATATTCCTCATATACTTGATGCATGGATCGATGGCGGTTCCTTTGGAGACGAGAACCATAATGATCACTTTCGAGACTATAAGGAACGACACTAGTGGGTCGATAGGTCGGAGCACTTCCCTAGTGTCACGTCCAAAACGATGTGTGTCACATGGAGTTGAGGAACCCTTGTAAAGTTGTCAATCAGACTCCCGATGCTTGTGTCTATCCTCAGTGTTGACAAAACATGTGTCATCCGGAAGAGGCCCAAGGTCCTCTTCGTCTTCGTCAAATGACTTGTCACAACCACGTAAATGTTGGCTTTGGATTTTGATAACGGAGTCAAGACGTTGAGCATTAGATGGTCCTGCACCCATGATACCTTTGTTTTTGCGACGCCGACCGATGGAGGATCATTGTGAACGGTTTCATTTGGTGGTGTTTGGCGTTGGGAGGATGCCGTAAAATCCCGTAATTGTTCCTTCGCCTCCTCCATTTCACGCCTTAGAATGGTGTTTTCCTCTCATATTGAGCGGATAGTGTCATGTTCTTGCCGTTCCTAAGAATCTTGTTATTTTTCCAAGTAAAAATTTGTCATAATTCCAATTTCAAGGCACACTAATGTAGGCGATCAAATGAGCAAGATGACGAATTAAGTCAACGCTACCCAAGTTTAAGTGCGTTAGGGTTCTAATTTGGGATAGCCGTGTGGGCGGTTAAACAAGTAAGGCTAATCAAACAAAAGTTAACCAATTGCACACAAAACAAAAGGTGGTTTGCAAACGTATGTAAGAAAATGCAGAGATTGGAAATGGACGGATTGTTTAAACGGAAAATACTACTTGCTTCGGTCTTGTGACCTTTTTTAAAATACCCGATTTTTCGGATGGCCCCGGTTTTCCGGACTTCTTAAACATTGTGTTTGTTTTTGTTTTTTTTTTTTGAAACTTTTGAATGCAAATTTCCAATGATGAAAATGCAGGAGAGGAATTCACTTTTTGAAACAAATCCGGTTTTTTTAAGGTATTTTTGGTATATCAAAGGTGCGATATCCGAATTTTGTTTGCAAAATACTCCAAGAAATTTGGCGCAATTAATTAACAACTATGTCGGATTGGGTGAGTTAATGTGAAAGATTTGGTAGATATATGGTTTGATAAAAACCAAAATATCTCCTAAATTGCTTGGCAAAATGGATCAAGAGATTTTTTTTTTCAAGAAAATGGATTTGAATGATGGAGAACACGGTGAAGAACGAGATGACAAAAGGCTAAAAGGATAAATATGTAAGGCACGAAAACTAGATTAAAGAAAACTTAGCTTGGATCTCTTTGCTCTGGTACCAATTTGACGCGTTGAAGGACAAATTCCGGATATAGATCGAGCTTGAACTTCAAATACTTTGTTTTGTTGTGTGCGGATGTATTCGAATGATGAAAAAAGAGTCCGCAGAAGCTTTGAAATGGATACGGAAGCGAATGGTTGATTCGATCTAGGTAGATCGAGCAATATGTGAAGTTGAGTGATTAGGTGATTCTTGAGAATTCTCGAAGATGGAGACTTGGATCGAAGATCCAAAGAAGAACTTTTAGAGAGGAAAATTGTGATGTCCAAAACCAAGGACGATGAAATACTTCTCAATTATACTTGATTAAAATTATGCATGCTTTACAAATGAGGACAATCATCCTTTGTATAGAAAATGATAGTGGCAAATCACAAGACTTAAAATGAGAATATGCTAGACATTAATAAAGAGATTTGGTGTGAACAATCTAAGTATTATTTCAAACCATTAATGTCTTCTTAAATGGAGAGATTCACAAAAATATCCCTTTAATTATTTGAATAGTAAAATATGAAAGATGACGGAATTAAATATACGGAAAACGTCTTCCGTCGGCACTGTGGGCCAGCCTCAGTTATCCATCAACTCATGGTGTCGCAAAGGTAAGGTGTGCCGTTGAAAGTGTGGAGATGCGCGGACACATGGGTGATAGTGGTTGCCAAGGACGCATCACTCAAAGTGTTAAAGATAGATTTGATCATATCATAATAAGTTTATTCTTATCGTAGTTTATATTTATTTACTATTTTATATATTTGATCAGTTATATATAAAAGTTTTCAAATCAATGGAATAAAATGAGCTTATGTGTCAAATTCTCTACAAAAGCTAATAAGAAAAGCTTACTAAAAGCTATTTCCTTGAACTTTCAAAAATCTACCAAAAAAATTTCACAATAGTTTACTAATGAGTAATCTAAATAATCAACATCCACAAAACACTAAATAGTTTTCATTATCTCAAAACTTTACAAGAATCTCTACAAAAGCTTCAAAATAATTTACTAAAACGCTAATCCAAATCTACGTTCACCAAATGCTAAATACTTTTCATTTTTCTAAAGCTTTACAAAAATATTTAGAAAAAGCTTTACCGAACACGCCCTTGGTAAATATTGTGGACGATTCTTTATATTGCACGTCAGACTTATGTTTGACGTAGACTCATATGTTTGTAAGCGGCGTTGCTCATGTCATGACACCATCTTGATAGTAGGAGGGCTTGTTCACAATAGTGTCAGCATGCCACTAGATTCTCGATGTCCGAAGCTTTTGGATATTAATCCTCTTGTGGTTGATGACATCGTCCGATTGAACAATGAATTATCTCAAGAATGTCGTAGTACAATTTGAGAAACCATCGAAGTTTGATGGTTCAGTGCGTGTCACAAGGTTAACTAATGAGCTAAGCTAGTTGGATCCAAGACGTACATTGAATGTCTATGAAAGTTGGAGCTTCCCCTAGCTATGTGAACTTATCTTGAACACACGCCGGACCAAGTAAGCTATATAGATCTAGGACAAGGGTATGATCGCCCATGTGTCGGCGTTTGTGTTAATGGTTCACTTTGATGTCAGAATTTTACTTATTTTGTGATGATTATTACAATAATCTCGGGTATAAACAGACCAAGAAATATGTAAAACATAGATATCTTAAAGAGAAGAATACATTGGGGTTAGAACATAATATTATAAGTCGGACATTATCCAAGTCAACTAAGATTAACAATTTATAAATGCAATTAAAGTTTGATTTTATTAAGGCTTTGTATATCCTTGTTGGACACTACAATCCCTTGGCCAAAAATTTATTTTCAAGTCTAACAAGTAAGATTCTGAATCGCACATTAGGGCATAACGTAAATACGAACACTCAACAACAAAAGTAGGTCTATGATCTAAGAAATCTCACTGAAAAAGAGGTTCTTAGGCGGTCCCTTCTTCGAACGTCATCATTTGTAGCTTATTTGTATGAAAAATTAGTGTATATTCTTTCATTATATCGATCAATAACATACGGGCAACAATTGCTACAATCAAGATTCGTTGAGTGGTGAAAGGTCAAGGCATTGTTACGTGGGCCTTAATTGTGCGTGGAAAAAATATGGACAATGTATTGAATATGAGTTTATTTGCACGAGCTTCGTATTTTGAACCTCCGTGGGGCTTACATAATCAATTGTAAGATATTGCTTCTTCCTTCATTTTGACAAAAAACTACATCGCACATAGAAAATCATATGCGTTTATTAATTACTAGTCGGGAAGCGCGTGCAAATAGATGAAATTGAAAAATACACGTCGTAGATAAAAACAGGAATCGTTCATTTTGTAATAAGTCAATACAAATACATGTCGTTTTTTAGAAAAAAAAATTTTACATCAAATAATACTAAGGTGGAACACGGTGCTCGTGCACATGTAGGTGTGTGGTTTGTCGGCCGCATAAAATCCATATAAGAAAATAGATGGGGGACCTTTCCTAGCAAAAGACTCAAGGACTGCCAAATCCAACAACAAATTTGCCGTATATTAAGTAATTCATTCACTTTTAGATGCAACACATCAATGTCAATGTAACAACAAATCTTACAATACAAACCGACTTCTTACAATTACACCCTAAGCAATCCAACAACAAATCTAACTATTTTTTTAACCAACCGTTTTATTTCTTTCTTTTTTTCAAATGCAAACAAGATGTCCTCTCATTACAAGGTTTGAAGCTCCAAGACATAAATGGAAAAGAATCATAAAATTAATGTGTCCCTCATCTAACGAAATGGAGAACAAATTGATAACTAAAAAAAGAGTTGACCAATTTACAACTTAACGTTATTGAGAGAGCCTGCGGCCCAGCTGCACGAAGATGAAGTGTTCTCTCTTCTATCCCTCTTCACATGGTAGGTCACACCGTTTAGGAATGATGGCCTCTAAATTATACATATAAGTTCCATCACTCGGTGACGCGGGAAATTAGTCCACTACAGAACATCCATTTTTAATAAACAAAAAAATGTGCTTGAGATTTGAGAGACTAACCTAGTTATTTACAAAATCAATAATAGTATGAAATCCTATAATCTGAATTTCATCATGCCTAGTTTGGTGCAACAAAGTGTGCACAATGCTCGACAAACTACTTGCAAAGAGAGTCATGTAGATTAGTCAATGTTGTCAGATACATACCACATAAAGGGAAACAAAAAATGATAAAACAATCCAATCAGACCATGACAATAGATCCAACCACATAGAGAACACATCCAAGCACGCCAAATATGTGAAACTTTTTGTTCCATATAAAATGAGCTAGAACTGCAATGTAGTAAAGCAACTCTACTTAAGAGATATAAATGTGCTTGCTACATTTATTGGAAAGAGATATGAGATTATCCAAGTCTTCTCATCATTTGTTCCTAGACCAGATGTATGTATTTGTACCAAATTTATAGATTTCTACAGAATTTGAAAAATATGAACAACAAAACCCATGAAAACCTAAGTTGGATTTCACAAGTAAGAAGTAAGAAAAGAAACCTAGAAAGGGAAGAGGGAATACCAGTAGTGAGAGCTTAATCATAGCAGTTCTTCGAGACATGAATCAACATCAAACTATCAAAACAAGAAGAGAGAACCTGGAAGCGAGACAAATAACCGACATCAACCTCCAATTGTTTGAAATTATAATATAATTCGATTTGGCATTTAACTTATAATCATACATGTACATCAACCTTAATTTAAATCCCAATTTTGCATGAAGAGAGAACGAACCAGGAGAGGTGAACATATTACGGATGGTTTGAGAAACCATGACTTCCACAAAATCCGATGGAAGCATTCGATTCAATTCATCGTCGTCCGAGCAAGAAGAATTTGTATTGAGTATTTGTACTTGGTGCTCTAAGAATCTGCGTCGGAGATGCCCAATTCGAGAATCGGAAGAAATAGTCCATCGAGGATCCTTTGGCCCAATACCCTAATTTGAGAGATAGAGAGGATGATGACAGTGAGCATATCGAGAAGAAATTGAAAACGGAAGGACATTGAAACAAGTAGGATTCAGTAACATCAATGGGTTTGGGAGATTAAGACGTTGTGTGTTTTCATCAATCTTGAAAATGCAAGGAACTTGTATATGAACCGAGTATGACGGTTCTAGAAGAGAAAGGGAGATTTGTGTGGAGGCAAGACGAAGATAAGCAAGAGAACGAAGAAAGATAAGCTAGAGAAATAGACGGTGAAGCCTAAAAAGGAGATGATGAATCGACTATGACGGTTGTAGAAGGGGAGTTGTGTGGAGGCAAGATGAAGAAACATGCAACCATTGTGTTGGAGGCAAGCAAGAAAGGGTTTTAGAAGAAGATATATAGAAGCAAAAAATATTGGAAAAATAAAGCTGAAATACTATGACTGTAATTTTCACCAAACTTAAGGGTAAATGTAACACTTCAAGTTTTGGGAACTCGAAGCGTTACGGGCTAGGACCTCACAATGGGTCCCAACCCTCAGCGTAACAACGACACAACGGATCTTACAACAAGACACAAATAAATGAAAACCAAAACTTATAATCAAACCAAATGTTTAAATAAAGGGAAGCGTAAAAAACTCGTAGCCAAGTTCAAAACAAAGGGAAAGCAACTCCCGTCATATAATGTACGGGAACCCTGGCTGACCACACCGTCCGGATCGCTTAGCAGCATCTCTAACCTGCAAAACATCTACAACATCGGTATAAATCGTTAGCTAACATTCTAGGTATCAGAAAGACTGTAAAGGCACAAACACACATAAGATAATATAAACATATAGCATGTTCACACTCAACCGGTCACTTATCTTTCATTAGGTTATCCATTACTAATTCAACTTCTTTTGTCACACGAGAATCTCCCGAAACTCGCCTCCGCTTCCGTCTACTAACAGGAATAGATCAGTATTATCCGTTACTTGCAGGTTTGGGTTGCAAGAGCACCTCCTAGTCTCCTGTAGAACTAGTCAAGTGGTCACCACCCGGTTATCGTACACTTGGGCCAATTACGGTTATAAAGGTCAATCCTAGTTCCGGTTATTAGTTATAGCAATAACAATAATTTAACCAAGCCAAAACAATCAAACAAATACACGGAATGCAGCTAAGTAAGTCCAAGGGACTTACCTCACTTGAAGGCAACTCGCAGATCAAACAACAACTCAGTTTCCTGCAGGAAAGGAGGAAGGAAAGCCTGTTCACACAAGGCATCACGAATCAGGAACGAAACGGTTGCTAGAAGTCTATAACTTCTAGTCTCAACAATCTCTAAGAGATCTCCACAAGCTAAGGTCTCAACCTTAGTCTTACAGGTCACTAAGGGTCAACAACAACATCATAACCCGATCCCGTTCTATAATGTACGGGAACCCCGGCTGACCACACTGTCCGGATCACTCAGTAGCATCCCTAACCTGCGGAACATCTACAAGATCGGTATAAACAGTTAGCTAACATTCTAGGTATTAGAAAGACTGTAAAGGCACAAACACACATAAGATAAGTAACCGGTTAAGTGCGAGCATGATATATGTTTATATTATCTTATGTGTGTTTGTGCCGTTACAGTCTTTCTAATACCTAGAATGTTAGATAACGGTTTATACCGATGTTGTAGATGTTCCGCGGATTAGGGATATTGTTGAGTGATCCGGACGGTATGGTAGGCCGGGGTTTTCGTACATTATAGGACGGGATCGGGTTTATATTTTTGTTGTTGCTTTCCCTTTGTTTTGAACTCGGCTGCGAGTCTTTTACGCTTCCCTTTGTTTAAACCTTTGGTTTTATTATATGTTTTGGTTTTCATTTATTTGTGCCTTGTTGTAAGATTTGTTGTGTAAGACCCCAACTTTAACCTTCACCGCCCCCGCGGTGAAGAAGGCCGCGCCAGCGGCAAGCTGAGCCTGTCACCACCCCCGCAGTGACAAGGGGCCGCCCCTGCGGCATGGGCGATCCGCCCCTGTGGATTCGCTGCAGATAGTGCCCGATCTGTTTTTGTTCATTTTATCTTCTTTCCATAGATAGAATATTCAATCTTCTATCTTATGAACCGACTTCCTTATCTTCTTCCTAACCTTAGAACACCTTTCTTTCTATCTTTCCAACCCTTTTCTATATATTCTCGTCTTTTCTTCTTTTTCCCGTTTCTTGCTTACGCTTTCTTCAACCCTCGAGTGTTGCAGCCTTGCTTCTTGTGATCTTGCTGAACGTGTATGTTCTTCCTCCCTTGTTCTTCATCACATTCATGTGTTGTTGCACCGTGCTTCCCTTCTGTTTTGTTTCTCCCTTCGTTTTCTCTTTTCTTCTTCTCCAAGAATCAAGTTTGATTCTTGATTCTTGTGGAGCGTTCCGTTGATGATCCTTTGATGTTCACAGGCTCCCTTGATTGAGCTGTGAAGTGTAAGATTGTTGGAAGAGCAATATTTGACGTGTCGTGGTTCTGCTATCGTCGAGAAGCCGACAACGGCTTTTGTCAATGCACCGCCCCTGCGCCTGCACATCCTCGCCCCCGCGGCAAGCCGCCCCTGTGCCTTGGTCCGTCGTCCCTGTGGTTTCTTCTGCATTAACTCCCGTTCTCGGGAGTTGCTTCCTTCCTTGCTTTCCCTAGTTCCTTTCCTTGTTCCTGATGTTGTTGTCGACCCTTAGTGTTTTGTAAGACTAGGGTTTGTGACCCTAGCTTGTGTAGATATCTTAGAGATCATGGGCACTAGAAGTTTTAGACTTCTAGCAATCGTTTCGGTTCCTTATTCGTGATGCCTTGTTGAGAAGGCTTCCCTTTGCTTCTTTCTTGAGGATATGTGAGTGTTTGTTGAGTGTTAAGATTACCTTCAAGTGAGGTAAGTCCCTATGACTTATTTAGCTTCATGCAGCGTATTGGTTTGATTGTATTGGCTTGTTTGTGTTGTTATCATGTTTATAACTGATAACCGGAATAAGATTTACTTTGTTATACCTTAACTG
Organism: Fagopyrum esculentum; assembly: GCA_033239045.1. NCBI lineage: Eukaryota > Viridiplantae > Streptophyta > Magnoliopsida > Caryophyllales > Polygonaceae > Fagopyrum > Fagopyrum esculentum. Next base: position 34,804,508 of record BSUD01000006.1, read on the forward strand.
GACCAAGTGTATTATAACCGGGCGGTTACCGCTTCTCCAGTTCAGAATGGGGAAACTGGGAGGTTCTCTCACGGCTAGTCCAGCAGGTGAGAGAAGGATGCATACGTTCTATTCCTGTTGGTGAAAGGGAATGGAGGGATCATAGCGACTCTCGTGTAACAACCATAAGTTGAATTAGTAATTGGATAACATAATGAAAGATAATAACCGGCTGTTTGTGAGCATGTTGATGTGTTTACTTTACCTTATATGTGTTTGTGTCTTTACCGTCTTTCTGATATCTAGAATGTTAGCTAACGGTTTATACCGATGTTGTAGATGTTCCTCAAGTTCAGGATGTTGCTGAGTGATTCAAATGGTGTGGTCAGCCGGGGTTCCCGTACATTTTAGGAAGGGATCGGGTTTATGTTTAAGTTGTTAGTTTCCCTTTTGTTTTGAACTCAGCGGCGAGTCTTTTACGCTTTCCTTTATTTAAACCTTTGGTTTTATATTGAGTTTTGATTTTCATTTGTATGTGCCTTGTTGTAAGATCCGTTGTGTCATTGCTACTCTGAGGGTTGGGACCCATTGTGAGGTCCTAGTCTGTAACGCTTCGAGTTCCCAGAACTTGGGGTGTTACAATATGGTATCAGAGCTCTAGGTTGGCAACAATGGCACTCGAAATCTTCTAATGGTCGGATAGATAAATAAATAGAACCCTCAAGGGATCTACGTTTTCAAAAGGGGGTTTTTGTTTTGAACTTGTCGGTCTGGGATAGATGTACGGGCGACCACCACTACGTCCGCGGATCTTAATAGTGTAGTTTTCATTTGTGTTGCCCTTGATGTGCTTATCTTGGATTTCTACTTTAGTTGTAGCGTGGCCTTATATAAATTCTTATATCCCTATCGTAGATGGCGCGTACTAGAGCTACATTTGTTATGGGGCGAGGAAGGGGTCGATCACATCTTCCACCTGTCGTCCGTGGACGAGGACGTGCAGGAAGACCTCCACTAGCTAGAGGTCGGGGCCAGGTCCCAATTGTTGATCTGCCTATCGCTGAGGCGTTCATTGAGGAAGTTGTTGAGAGTGTTGTTCCTGAGGCTGGGAACGAGACCGCTACTAGGTCTGGACCACAGAGAGCGCCATCAACGGTGTCCGGTCGGGTGTCTATAGGAGCTTTTGCATATCACGATTATGTGTAGAGAGTTGAGGAGGCTATGAGGATTGGAGGACCTGCACTAACACCGTCAGTTCCCGCGAGATCAGCTGATGTTTCACAGAGAGTTACACAGATCGTTGCCCCACCTACTAGAGTTGCTGAGATTATTAGAGCGTTGACTGAGACGAGAGATCCGAGGCCCAATAGTTGGTTGAAGGCTTTCGACCAACTGAATGTTCCCACTTTCATGGGGACGACTGGATTGGAAGTAGAGTTGTGGCTAGGACAGCTGGATTCTGCTATGGAGGCGATCGGTTACCCAGAGGGACGTCACGTTGACGTAACACATACGCTGCTGAAGGATCAAGGTCATTCTTGGTGCAGGACTGCTCACAATAAGGTCACTAGTTATGAGTAGATAAAGACGGTGATCAAGGATCGCTATTGCCCTGCAGCTATGAGGAGGGATCGTCTTCAAGATTTCCTTGAGGTTGGTTTCAAGGATCTTCCTATTGCTGAGATCATCAGCAAGTTTCAAGATGAGTTATCTATTTATGGGTCTGTCTGCACCACCTGAGGATCAGCATGTTTACTTGTTCTCTCTGAGACTGAGAGAGTCGACACGCTCTTATCTTGCTGGTTTTCGTTGTGATTCTTTGACGGACTATCAAGATAGAGCATCTACTTATGAGCGAGACCGACCGGGTCAGAGGAGAGCTTCTCAGACAGGAGGTTCTGAGAAGAGATAGAGGACGAGACCGGCCAGTGTTGGAGCTAGAGCATCTGGTTTTGGGCGTAGTCAGACGCCGGGACGTTCTAGTTTTCAACAGCCTATACAGAGTTCCGACCAAGGACGACAATACTTTAACTACAAAGGTGTTGGACATATGAGACCTGATTGCAAGAAGGCTGTTGTGACTTGTTACTCCTGTGGGAAGCCTGGACATAGAGTTGCGTTCTGACGTCAAGGCAAGACGCCATCGTAGTAGGGTTCTTCACCTGCTAGTACTGCGGGAGGTGGACAGAGATCTCAATATCAGCAGCAATAACAGATAGTTCCTGGTTCTACCGCTTCTCAGGGTTCCACTCCAAGATATGGGAGAGGTAGAGGATGAGTTTGTGGTTCAGTAGACACCAGAGATGCATCAGCCAGAGTTTATGAGCTGAGGAGTACGTGTTGTAGAGCCGATAGCGCCAACGACCACATGTACCATTCATATTAATGGTTTTCTTGTCAGAGTTCTTTTCGATACTGGTGCTGCGTATTCTTTTACATCTGATGCATGTGTAGATAGATTGGCCTTAGTTACCGTAGAAGGTAGACCCTTCATTATAGGATTACCCGATGGGGGTAAGATTAGAGGTACACGAGAGGTTCACGATTGCCCTATCAGATTGGGAGGTCGCGATTGGTCAGCTGACTTCTTCGTCATGTACTTAGTGCATGAAGAAGTTATCCTTGGCATGGATTGGATGGATCAACATCGAGCAGTTCTGGACATCGGCAAGAGGACAGTGACGGTAACTACAAATGCAAGCCATGTTGAGATATTCAGAGGATGAGATCTAGGAAAGACTGGTACAGTCATCAATGCAGTCCGAGCTGCGAGACTTATCGGTCAGGGTTGTGAGGCTTTTTGGTGTTGTGCCATGAAGGATACTACAAGTCCAGCTTTAGAGGAGATTACAGTAGCTTGCGAGTTTTCCGACGTTTTCGGAGAGCCATCAGGTTCACCTCCACATAGGAGTGTAGACTTTGGCATCGATTTAGAGCCCGGTACAAGACCGATCTCTAAGGCTCCTTACCTTATGCCGCCTATCGAGATGCTTGAGCTTAATAAGCATCTCAAGGAGTTAGCAGAGAAGGGCTTCATCCGCCCAAGTATATCTTCTTGGGGCACACCAGTACTCTTCGTCAGGAAGAAGGAAGGGTCAATGAGGTTATGTATCGACTACCGAGAGCTGAATGTTCGCTCCGAAAGGTGTGTGCAAGTTTTAATATTTATACCAAGAATAATTGCAAATAAGCGAACCCGTAGTGTACGGATCGATTGTAATAAAAGCAAGAATTCCAGGGTCGAACACAGTGATTTGGTGAAATCAAATTCAGAATAAAAGATCTAATAAGGAAAGATGCAACTTTTGATAATAGAAGACAAAGACTTGATTTTGTGTAAAAATTTGGGAAAACAGATTCTAAGGATCAAGGTATTCAATTTTCGTTTTCGATACAAGACTTCTAAAGATTATATGGACAGAGTTGGAGTTGCTAATATAAGGTATGTGTTCTAAAACGGTATGATGTACGGTGAAGTCTCCACCACCCATGTCCAATCCTAAAGACTCTAAATAAAGGATGTTGAGTCTCGATAAGACAGAAGATCTAAGGGAAGGATAGTATTCTCAAAACCAAACACAAACTCAAGGGAATCAGGTTAACTCACAAAGGTAATGGTTATGGCACACTCAACCTTAATAGAGGGGCTTGAATCCTCTATTACCTAGAACTTGTAATCGTTGGCAACCAAGGACGGGAATCACCGTGTAAGTCTCTTCCCACACTTGGATATAGGTTAGAAAGGTTCAACAAGGTTAGGGTTTAAGCAATCTTTAACCAAGGATAAAGGATAAGGCAAGATAGGTATTCAAATCCCACATATGTTATAAATCAATTCAAACACATAAGAATCATCATAGCTATTCAACAAAACATTATCATCATAGATCATATCCATCCTAGAAGCACAAGAAATTTTAAAAATTTTAAACTTTTTTGGATTTTTAAAATTATATATGATGCAATACATAAAACATGCAAAAGGCATTGCAAATACCCCATCCCGTACTTAAAACTCACATTGTCCCAAATGTGAAGAAAAGAAAAGAAAGGTGGAATAAGATACTCACAACGTAATATGGCGAATCAAGCAAATTATTCTTGGAGTGTTTGTTACGCTCAGGATGTGATACGCAATGGGTTTTAAATTTATATTCTCGTTATATTTATCCTAACTCCTAGCGAACCCGCAGTGTACGGGACGTTTGTAGTGGGGATAGTATTCCGAGGTCGAACACAAAGACTAAGGTGAGATTGATTCGATTTATGATTAAGTTTAGTGAAGATCTAGGTTAAGAAAAGAGAAAGAAATAAAAAAATGAAAATCTCAATGTTTTTGGTTGGTTTTTGGATGATCAATCAAAGATCACAAATCATGCAAAACATAATAATCAACTAAGCTAACAAATCAACACAAACAAACAAACTAAACAAGATATAGATCAAGGATAGAAAAGCGGATTCTAGGGGTCGGGAATTCCGGTTATGGCATAGAACTCAAGCTATCTAATCGTTCCTTGGATTAACTATGATATGTTGGGAGTAAGTGTTTCTAGATTGGGATCAATCACCGGGTAGGTCTCATGGTCCACTAATCCGTCCCTAAGATCTCATCACCGGGTAAGTCTCTAAGAACCTAAGGGACGGAATTCTACACAAACCGGGTTGTCACCTAGAGATCTAACCTATCCTTACCGGGTAAGTCTCGGAAGGGTTAGTCCTAAGCAACTACCTAGCGCACTTAGTCCAATGGCGGCTTATGAGGCTCACCACTACCTAGGGTTTGTTATCTTTGGAATCTAAGAGTAAGGATTACCGGGTAAGTCTCTCCTAACTCTTAGTTGCTAGCACTAGGTCACTCTAGGATAGATTTAACTCAACAAACACTTAGGATTTCAACATTCTAACAATCTAAGACTAGATCCATCGAACAAGGGAAGATCACGGGTTGTTCTACCTAGTCCACGGCCGTGGTTTGGTATGAACAAACCGTGGATCCTAACAGAGGCTACGTTAAGCACACAAGTCATCTAAGGGCTGATCTTAGTCCATCCTATCATAGTCCTAGCCATAACCATTCTTCCCTTACCCTAGAATCACATCTATTTAGCCTACAACATTCATCATAGCAATCAAAATCATCAAACATAAAATCATGGCTTCCATTTGCAAGATAATGAAGAGAAAGAGATGAACAAATGAAATAGACAAGACCAAGCTGAAAATGGAATTAGAATGACTCACAACCCTTCTTAAAGAAGGTTCAAATGGTTTATACAAGTCTAGAAATCGATTCCGAAATTCTTCACTACTAGGCTATCAAGTCTATCAATGGTGTGTTCTTCTTCTTCTCCAATGAAGCTCTTCTCCAATGGTAGCTTCCTTCTACCTCCTTCTTCCAAAGAATCTTCTTGTTGAGAGAATATTTTGATTGGATGATAGTGGATAATGGAGAGCTGCTCCAAGATGATTCTCTCAGCCAATGCAGGACCACTTTTATACTACAACTTTGCAAGAGCTGGCCAAGAGATCGTGGCACAGCTGTCACGAAAACCTGGCAAAATCCACGGGTAGAATCACGGCCGTGGAGTGTCAGTGAACCGTGATTTTGTGCTTCAGCTTTGCCTTTGATCATTAAGCTTCGATTTGGTGCATGGCTTGTGTTGGCAAGGTTCCATGAGTCCTCCCTAGCCTTTAGCTTGCATCCTAATGAGTCTGAGGGTGTGTCATCTTGATGAACGATCCTCAAACGTATCGTTTTAGCTCCTAAATCTCCCAAAATACCTACAAAGCAATGCACAAGTCCGTGTAGACGTCTATCTCGACAAAATACGTGAATTTAGTGCAAACGTCGTGAACTAGTGCTAAACCATGCATGAATGAGCGAGAAATCTATCTAAATGATTACCTAAACCTAAGTCATAAATCGTGTTATCAAAAATACCCCATACTTAAGGTTTGCTCGTCCCCGAGCAAATTCTCAACTATAGACTACAAGATAACATGATTTATGTATGCAGAAAAATGGTAAAATCTTTTTGGGTTTGTGCTTCTACTATTGGATCACCGTCATAGTCATGTTTTATGGCAAAGGATAAGCAATCATGCATCAACAAGTGAAGGCATGGAAAGACAATCGCACTTAACTCGAAAGTATGCATGAAATGTAGAAATGAAGAAGCCAAGAAGATCAAGAGTATATCCAATCTAAATCACCAAGTCTTACAAACATGCAAATAGGTCATAAGGTCTTGTGAAATAAAAGGCCAAGAAAAGAGTTGACTAGGTGGGGATTTTCTAGGTTATGTGATGCTAATCCGGGAATGGAACTAACTCCACAATCTTGTCCTCGATCAACTTCCCTCAAGTGTATATTTTTCTCTATCTTTTCTTTCTTTTCTTTTTCTTAATTGGTGTACAAAAGCCGAAACCTTGGTGATTAGCCATCCTCGGGATTTTTCTATTTTTCGAGGTGCATCCACACCGGGCACACATATCAAAGCTCGTTAGGACTATTGGTTTATTTGACTTTGGCAAGGCACCAACACCCGATTATGTGAAGTGTACCGAGTTACTTGTCATTTAAACCAACGTCCCCAAACCTATGTTTTTGTCTACACAACAAATTCAGCATTTTATTCATGGCATTCTTTCATCAACATCTTCACCCCACACTTGCTTTTCACACACATCAACACATTAACATGCTCCTATTCCCGGATGGGTCAAAAGAGGTCAATTTTATATCAATTGAGGTGCTCAAACAATCATGATCAAGATGAGAAGTAGAGAAAAATGAATTGCCTCATTCATTCCTAGATGGTATGCAAGAACTATCATGTAATTTCGACCTTCAATACTCAATCCATTCTAGGCGAACATCATGATCACAAATCATCCATGGAATTCAAGAGAAGTACTTCAAGTCCACATATGCATTCATCAATTCAACACATAAGGCTATCCATAGCCAATTCACAAGACAAGATTCATCATTAGGGTCATATCCAAGCCTAAAAAGCACAAAAATTTTTAAATTTTCTGATTTTTATGGGAATTTCGAAATGAATATATACAATGCAAGACATGTGCAAACATTAAACTATCCTAGTTGCTCATCATGCGAAAGATCATGCAAACCCCACCCCATACTTAGAAACACATTGTCCCCAATGTGTAAATGAAGTAAAGAAGAGTGAAAGAAGGTTCTCACAATGTAAAAATGGTTTGCTATGGTATTTGGGATTCTCAAGTGGAATTGATGTTGGATGATCCTATCAACCATGGTAGAGAGCTCTAAGTGTTCATCAAAGCGTCGGGACCCGCGCTAGGCACCACTAGCCGTCCAAGTTCCGCGTCCGCTCCACCCATAATTGATGAGCGGTTCATCATCATCGTTCATATGTCAAGCAAGGCTTCCAATTCTACCAAGACTAACACACACAAGGCACACAAAACACACACAAAAATAGAAAAATCAAAAACAAAAACAAAACGAGAAAGGGAAAAACGTTACCAATGGGTTGCCTCCCACCAAGCGCTTCTTTAAGGTCATTAGCTTGACCAAACTCGGGGGCGTCTACTCAAGGTGAAGTGGGGCAATCATATCCACCGGAGCTCCCGGGATATACCTCTTCAAACGGTGCCCATTCACCTTAAAGTTTCCACAATGCTCCCCTCCTATCTCAATAGCTCCATGGGGAAAGATCTTCTTCACCACATATGGCCCGGTCCATCTCGATTTTAGCTTTCCGGGGAAAAGCCGCAGCCTTGAGTTGAAGAGAAGGACAAGGTCGCCTTCACTCAACTCTTTCGGGATGAGGCGCTTGTCATGCCACCGTTTGGTCCTCTCCTTGTAGATCCGGGCATTCTCATAAGCATCCAACCGGATCTCTTCAAGGGCGTTCATATCAAGCAACCTCTTTTCTCCCGCCTCCTTGAGGTCAAAATTTAGACACTCAATGGCCCAATAAGCTCTATGCTCTATCTCCACCGGAAGGTGGCAAGATTTGCCATAGACCAACTTGTAAGGAGTGGTGCCAATTGGTGTCTTGAAAGCGGTCCTATATGCCCACAAGGCCTCATCGAGCTTCATAGCCCAATCCTTTCTTGTCCTAGAGACCGTCTTCTCAAGAATTCCCTTTATCTCCCGGTTGGAGATCTCCACTTGGCCACTAGTTTGGGGATGGTAAGGTGTTGCCACCTTATGAGTCACCCCATACTTAGCCAAAAGTGCCCCAAAGTTCCTATCGGTGAAGTGCTTCCCTCCATCACTTATGATCACCCTTGGTGTTCCAAACCTAGGAAAGATCACTCGGTTGAAGAACCGCACCACAACCTTGGCGTCATTTGTAGGAGAAGAGATTGCCTCCACCCATCTCGAAACATTGTCAACCGCCAATAGGATGTAGAGGTTGCCACATGAAGAAGGGAATGGTCCCATGAAGTCCACACCCCACACAAAATATTTCCATTTCTTGTATGTTGTTCAAGGGCATCTCATTCCTCCTTGAGATGTTGCCCGTCCTTTGGCAAGCATCACAAGCTACCACAAAGCTTTGCACATCCTTGAACAAACTTGGCCAAAAGAAGCCCGATTGCAACACTTTAGCACATGTCTTGTGTGAGCTAGCATGCCCTCCACATGGCAAGGAATGACAATGGCGGATCACACTCTTCACCTCATCCTCCGGTATGCATCTTCTAAACATTCCATCCGGCCCTCTTTTGAACAAAAGTGGCTCACTCCAATAGTAGTGCCTCACATCTTTGAAGAACTTCTTCCTTTGGGCATATGTCAAACCGGGAGGCACTTCCTCACACACTAAGTAGTTCACAATGTCGGCAAACCATGGCTCTCTTCCTCTAGACACTTGGAACAAGCATTCCTCCACCATTTGCAATTGCTCATCCCGGAATGAGTCATCAATCGGGATGTCATCTCTTTCAAGCTCCAATGGTGGGAGTCTACTAAGGTGATCCGCCACGGAGTTCTCGGATCCCTTCTTGTCCCGGATTTCCAAGTCAAACTCTTGAAGAAGAAGGATCCACCGAATCAACCTAGGCTTGGCATCCTTCTTGGTAAGTAGATAACGGATCGCAGCATGATCCGTATACACTATGACCTTCGCTCCAACAAGATATGAGCGGAATTTCTCAAAAGCATACACCACCGCTAGCAACTCCTTCTCGGTTGTGGCATAGTTAAGTTAGGCATCATCTAGCGTCTTGCTAGCATAATAAATGGCATGAGTGCGCCCATCTTTCTTTTGCCCCAAACCAGCCCCAACGGCTACATCGCTTGCATCACACATGATCTCAAACGGTATGCTCCAATCCGGAGGTTGCATGATAGGTGCGGAGATCAAGGCGTTCTTCAACCTACAAAAAGCCTCAAGGCAATCTTTGGAGAAAACAAATTCAACATCCTTCATTAGTAGGTTAGTGAGAGGCTTAGAAATTTTAGAGAAGTCTTGAATAAACCTCCGGTAAAAACCGGCATGCCCTAAAAAACTCCTTACCCCTTTCACCGAGATAGGTGGTGGCAACTTCTCTATCGTTTCAATTTTGGCCCTATCAACCTCAATGCCATGGTTAGACACCAAATGTCCTAACACAATACCTTCACTTACCATGAAGTGGCATTTTTCCCAATTCAAGACAAGATTTGTCTCCTCACATCTTGGCAATACTAATGACAAGTTAGCCAAGCAATTATCAAAGGAAGAACCATAAACAGAGAAATCATCCATGAACACTTCCATGATATTTTCAATGTATTCCGAAAAGATAGCCATCATACACCTTTGGAAGGTGGCGGGTGCATTACACAACCCAAATGGCATTCTCCTATATGCAAAAGTACCCCATGGACATGTAAAGGTGGTTTTCTCTTGGTCATCGGGGTGGATAGGGATTTGGAAGAATCCACTATAACCATCTAAGTAGCAAAAATGAGAGTGTTGAGCTAACCTTTCTAGCATTTGGTCAATGAAAGGGAGAGGGAAGTGATCTTTCCTAGAGGCCATGTTGAGCTTCCTACAATCAATGCACATCCTCCATTCCGTAACTGTCCTAGTTGGGATTAGTTCATTGTTCTCATTGGTCACTACGGTCATCCCACCCTTCTTAGGAACTACATGAACGGGACTAACCCACTTACTATCCGAGATAGGGTAGATAATTCTCTCATCTAGCAACTTAATGATTTCCTTTTTGACTACCTCTTTCATTATAGGATTCAATCTCCTTTGATGTTCAATAGAGGGTTTGTGGTTATCTTCCATCAATATTTTATGCATGCACAAAGAAGGCTTAATGCCAACCAAATAATCAATAGTATAGCCAATGGCTTTCCTATGCAATCTTAGCTCATGCAACAACTTAGCAAGTTCATCATCACTCAAGCATGCATTCACAATCACCGGATAGGTAGAATTATCACCAAGGAAAGCATACTTTAAATGAGAGGGGAGGGGTTTGAGTTCAAGTTTAGGAGGACCTTTATCGATTGGAGATGATCCAAATAACGTTGGATGAGATGAATCCAAAGCAAATGAAGACCCTCCAAGGCTCCTTGAAGCTTGATCATCAATAAGGTCTAATTCAGGGGAAACTGATAGCATGAATTATAGTCTATATTTTGGGGTTTGTTTGGACGTTTTATCTTTCATAATCTGCATGTTTGTATGTACATTATGTGATTTTACTACCATTTCATCTACCTTTGCGAGAATCGAGGTCTACACCTAGTTTCGTTGTAATTGCAGGTAATATGGTACGTATTGCATCAAAAAGGAGCAAAAGGAGTCAAGAGTCATTTGGAGCTACATTCAGGAAGCACAACCATGGATTAAAGATTTACTTTGGACCAGTTTTGAGAGATTCTACATTCAGTTATGAGTCACCTCGGTTGACCAGAGATTCATCTCGATCGAGGCGATCCAGAGACGCCGACTCGACCGAGGCGAACACCTAGGACGCGGCGAGAATATTTTATTCTTGGCTGAGATCTTTTAAAATTGGAAAGTGATCTTATATTTTTGGGCTGAGCTTCTAGAAGGAAGGAGATATGCAGAATCATATATTTTACCTATATTTATGGGATAATATCTTCTTAAGATTTATTATCTTTGGAGGTTTATTTTTCCTATAAAAAGGGTTGATTTTCTACAATTTAAAGAGGCTGCATACACCACATACAATCACGCTATAACACCGATCAGGGTTTACAAGCGCAGCAGCCGCATCCTACTCCAATTTGGGAGAGAGTTGAAGAACCTTTTTGAAGGTTGAAGGAAGATTTGAAGACTATAGCTTTATAGCTTTTTGGAGGGTTTTTGTAAGATTGTCTTCAATTCCTTTCCTTGTTGTCTTGTCTTGTTGGATCATTATCCAAGGAACGATTTTGTGTGATATTTGATTCAGTTATTGAAGTGTTTTCATTAAATTCTTCTTTGTTCAAATATTCACCTTCTTCCCATATATTTAATACTTTCATTATGATGATGAGTGGCTAATTTCCTTGTGTGATTCTAGGGTGATTGGCTGAAGGTTGTGGGAAAAACAATGATAGAATAATCTTAGATTCCAGTAGGATCCTGAAAGTTCGAGTCTTTAACCTTAACCCTAAGCATCTCGTTCGGTTGATGAACATCTCGGCCGGGGTGGAATTCTTCTGACCGAGGTGACTTATCCGACCTAAAACAGAAAGTTAAGTGTTAGAGTTTGCTAAATCCTATTCTTATTACACCTTCCTGGTTCAATGCAAGCTTAGGATGAGACTTACCCGGTAATTCCTTAGTTTGTGTATCAACGATCATAAGTGTAGGTAATAAAGGTTTATCCTTTATTGGGGTTTTGAGTGTGCTTTCATCCCATCTTTGTGAGTTAGCCTGAGACTTACCCGGTAAAGGTTGATTCTATTCCCTTAGATGGTGTGTTAGTTTGAGGTTATAGTTCTTTATCTTGATTCCTTGAGACTTACCCGGTAATAGGAGTTACGGTTTAGGATTAGTGTGTAGTGAGACTTACCCGGTGATCTACTCCACTTTAGTAACACCTTCCCCACGCAAAAATCTCAGCTTTGTCCGCTTATCTATAGATCTTGAGTTGGAACCACAACTTGATGCTTTAATCCCTAGAATTGCATGTTTGCTTTATTGACTTCTTATTCATCTTTGATTGTGTTAAATTGCTCTTGTGGTTAGTATTGACATTAGCATACCGTATTGACTCTGTTTCACCGAGTCCCTGTGATCGACCCCTGGAATTTTCTTGCTTTTACTACGATTGACCCGTACACTGCGGGTTCGCATCCTTGTTTTAAGCTTAAGTCTAGGGTTATAAATTTAAAGCTTGCACACACCGTTTGGAGCGAACAAGTTTTTGGCGCCGTTGCCGGGGACTTGGTCTAGACCGAGCCGGTACGGTTTGCTCTTGGGGCATTTGCCCCGTGTTGTCTTACCACTCTACTTGAGTGACTTTTGCAGGTTCTTTCTTAGGTATATGCGAAGAACCCGCACTGGGAAGGAAATCGTTCCTTACGATCCCGAACCAGAAAAGACATACAAGAGACGCTTAAGAGAAGCGAAGATGGCCCAACAAGACGATCACGATCTTGCGGCCCAGTTGAGAGAGACGCAGGAGTTGCTACGTCTCAGTCAAGAAGAGCTAAGGCAAGAGAAAGAGGAGAATCAGGCCAGGACTGCAGCAATCGAAGCTGAGATTGCAGCAATTCGGAACCAGATTCAACCTCGACCGATGCAGGATCCAGTAGTTGATCCTCGCCCGAGGCAGATTCCAGTACCTGACGCCCCGGCCGATGTGCATCCGCTTCGGATGCCAATCCGAGATGTTCTTCTTGCAGGGATTCCACAAACCCTAGGTCAAAGGATGGACCCTAATCAACAGCTGAGGCGTCCAGGAGTGAACCTAGGAGATCCAGCAGATCATGACTACGAACTTCGACCGCAAGTTCTGGCCATGATTCGCCAATGTCAATTCGGAGGGCTGGAGAAGGAGTCGCCGCATCAACATCTTCAAAACTACGAGATCTTGATGGAGACCTTGCGACCTCCCAGAATTGAAAATAACAACTACAAGCTAAGACCTTTCTACTTTTCTCTTAAAGATAGAGCTCTTACTTGGTATCAATCTCTCCCTGCAGGAAAGATCAGCACATGGGAAGAGATGACTACGGAATTCTTGACCAAATTCTTTCCCCCCTCAAAGACTGCTGAAATGAGAGGGAAGATCAATGCTTTCATCATGAAGGACAAGGAGAGCTTGTCCAAATCATGGGAGCGGTTCAAGGATATCCTTTTGGATTGCCCACATCATGGGATTCCAAAAATCGAGTTGTTGGAGATCTACTTCAAAGGACTGGACGGGAACACCCAGTTCAATCTCCAATTACTCTCCGCCGGCACATTCATGGATATGGCTGTTGATGAGGCTTGGGACTTCATTGAGAAGCAAGCCTTGCACATGGAGAAGTACACCCACCAAGGAGCTGAAGGTGGAGTTAAAAGAGTCAACTTTCAAGAGACTCAAACCAACAACAACCAATTCACGTCCTTGAAGAACGACGTGAAGCAGTTGAAGGAGCTATTGATGGCTCAAACTAAGCAGGAAGAGCAAGGGCAAAGGAATAACAACAACAACAACAAGAACGGGTACCGTAACAACAACAACGGACCCCGAAACAACAACTACAACAACAATAGAGGATCCAATAGCAACAATTGGAGAGCGAATAATAACCAAAACAACGGTAACAATTATTCAAACTCCAACTCTAATGATTCCTCTAATCCTTTCCTCTCTCCTCCTTCTTCTTCTTCTACTCCATTGAAGAGCCAAGGGCAAGGATCAAGTTCGTCTCAGCCGGAAAAGAAGGACGCAGTCCTGGAGGCAATCTTGATCAAGCTTAATGC
>BSUD01000006.1:34822613-34850836 GCA_033239045.1 Fagopyrum esculentum
AAAAAAAAAAAAAAAAAAAAAAAAAAAAAAAAAAAAAAAAAAAAAAAAAAAAAAAAAAAAAATGTTTTTTTTTAAAAAAATTTTTTTGACCTCGACCGGGACAGTTCTGGCAAAACGAGGTATTTCACCTCGGTTGACCCAAGAACATCTCGACCGAGGTGGGTTAACAGAAAGTTTTCGAAAACGATTTTGTGTTACTTATCTGGATATGATCTCGGTGAAGATTCTGTTTACCTACTGGTTTTAAATTCTTTATGTGTTTGAAAGGTTTTATAATATGTTTAAGTTGCTAAATGCTTTGTTTGAAATTATTAGCATGTTTAATACTTTGTTTTTATCCAAATTATGTTGAATTTGAAGGTTGACACCGCAGGTTAAGTTCTCTCACTTTCTTCTTGGAAAGACCAAGGCAATTCATTCTCTTCTTCTTCTTCTTCTTGATCATGCTTAGCCCCTCATATACATTTTGCCTCCCTTTACCTATCCGGGAATTTGGAAGCAAGCGAAGTGGTAAAAGCAAGTGGAGTTAAAGTTGAGAAGTGGGCTGGAAGTGAAAGTGTTAGAAAGTAATTTTAGGTTTGGGGAAGTCAATCATGATGATGAGTAACTCGGCACCATTCACATAGCCGGGTGTTTGTGTCTTGCCAAAGTCGGATTGAGCGATATTCCTAACGAATCATGGTATGTGCATCAAGGGTTTGATGCATCTCAAGAAATTGATGATTGCGGATTTCCTAGGCTTCGGTTATTGTGCACCTCTGTCCATGCATTCCAAAAAGTAAAGTAAAAAGAAAAAGTGTGAGATAAGCAAAGCTTATTGGTGGAAGATGTTGCAAGTCAAAGTGAAAGTGAAGTACATCCTTTTCCCGGATTCTAGCACCACATTACCTTACATACATCCCTACCCTACACGTTTCTTGACCTTTCTTTTGGGAAGCCCTTGAGACCTTGAGCTTGTTGATTGACTTAGCGGTTTAAATCGGATTATACATGATTAATTTTGATAATTATGATTTATTATGCATTCTATGATTTTATGCAAAGATGAACAACTTTCCTATATTTATAAAATGTTTTGATCATATTGAGTTTTTAATTTCCAGGAAGTACTCTCTTAGAGTGATCTATGATAGTTGCACACCATAAAATGTTTTTGAAAGACTTTTCATTGATTTTCATGACTTATAATCCATTCTATCTTGATTTCTATATGAGGAACTTGCTTAGGGACAAGCAAGGGCTAAGTATGGGGTATTTTGATAGCATGAATTATAGTCTATATTTTGGGGTTTGTTTGGACGTTTTATCTTTCATAATCTGCATGTTTGTATGTACATTATGTGATTTTACTACCATTTCATCTACCTTTGCGAGAATCGAGGTCTACACCTAGTTTCGTTGTAATTGCAGGTAATATGGTACGTATTGCATCAAAAAGGAGCAAAAGGAGTCAAGAGTCATTTGGAGCTACATTCAGGAAGCACAACCATGGATTAAAGATTTACTTTGGACCAGTTTTGAGAGATTCTACATTCAGTTATGAGTCACCTCGGTTGACCAGAGATTCATCTCGACCGAGGCGATCCAGAGACACCGACTCGACCGAGGCGAACACCTAGGACGCGGCGAGAATATTTTATTCTTGGCTGAGATCTTTTAAAATTGGAAAGTGATCTTATATTTTTGGGCTGAGCTTCTAGAAGGAAGGAGATATGCAGAATCATATATTTTACCTATATTTATGGGATAATATCTTCTTAAGATTTATTATCTTTGGAGGTTTATTTTTCCTATAAAAAGGGTTGATTTTCTACAATTTAAAGAGGCTGCATACATCGATTAAATTTCGCATAAGACGCAGCAGCCGCATCCTACTCCAATTTGGGAGAGAGTTGAAGAACCTTTTTGAAGGTTGAAGGAAGATTTGAAGACTATAGCTTTATAGCTTTTTGGAGGGTTTTTGTAAGATTGTCTTCAATTCCTTTCCTTGTTGTCTTGTCTTGTTGGATCATTATCCAAGGAACGATTTTTGTGTGATATTTGATTCAGTTATTGAAGTGTTTTCATTAAATTCTTCTTTGTTCAAATATTCACCTTCTTCCCATATATTTAATACTTTCATTATGATGATGAGTGGCTAATTTCCTTGTGTGATTCTAGGGTGATTGGCTGAAGGTTGTGGGAAAAACAATGATAGAATAATCTTAGATTCCAGTAGGATCCTGAAAGTTCGAGTCTTTAACCTTAACCCTAAGCATCTCGTTCGGTTGATGAACATCTCGGCCGGGGTGGAATTCTTCTGACCGAGGTGACTTATCCGATCCTAAACTGAGAGTTAAGTGTTAGAGTTTGCCAAATCCTATTCTTATTATACCTTTCTGGTTCAAAGCAAGCTTAGGATGAGACTTACCCGGTAATTCCTTAGTTTGTGTATCAACGATCATAAGTGTAGGTAATAAAGGTTTATCCTTTATTGGGGTTTGAGTGTGCTTCCATCCCATCTTTGTGAGTTAGCCTGAGACTTACCCGGTAAAGGTTGATTCTATTCCCTTAGATGGTGTGTTAGTTTGAGGTTATAGTTCTTTATCTTGATTCCTTGAGACTTACCCGGTAATAGGAGTTACGGTTTAGGATTAGTGTGTAGTGAGACTTACCCGGTGATCTACTCCACTTTAGTAACACCTTCCCCACGCAAAAATCTCAGCTTTGTCCGCTTATCTATAGATCTTGAGTTGGAACCACAACTAGATGCTTTAATCCCTAGAATTGCATGTTTGCTTTATTGACTTCTTATTCATCTTTGATTGTGTTAATTTGCTCTTGTGGTTAGTATTGACATTAGCATACCGTATTGACTCTGTTTCACCAAGTCCCTGTGATCGACCCCTGGAATTTTCTTGCTTTTACTACGATTGACCCGTACACTGCGGGTTCGCATCCTTGTTTTAAGCTTAAGTCTAGGGTTATAAATTTAAAGCTTGCACACACCGTTTGGAGCGAACAAGTTTTTGGCGCCGTTGCCGGGGACAGTTCTGATATGTTTAAGTTGCTAAATGCTTTGTTTAAGTTGCTAAATACTTACAGGTTATTTGACTGAGAAAAACGTCGAAACCGAAAAAAAAACAAAATGGTTTTAAAAAAATTTTTGACCTCGACCGGGACAGTTCTGGCAAAACGAGGTGTTTCACCTCGGTTGAACCAAGAACACCTCGACCGAGGTGGGCGTAACAGAGAGTTTTCGAAAACGATTTTTGTGTTACTTATCTGGATATGATCTCGGTGAAGATTCTGTTTACCTACTGGTTTTAAATTCTTTATGTGTTTGAAAGGTTTTATAATATGTTTAAGTTGCTAAATGCTTTGTTTGAAATTATTAGCATGTTTAATACTTTGTTTTTATCCAAATTATGTTGAATTTGAAGGTTGACACCGCAGGTTAAGTTCTCTCACTTTCTTCTTGGAAAGACCAAGGCAATTCATTCTCTTCTTCTTCTTCTTCTTGATCATGCTTAGCCCCTCATATACATTTTGCCTCCCTTTACCTATCCGGGAATTTGGAAGCAAGCGAAGTGGTAAAAGCAAGTCGAGTTAAAGTTGAGAAGTGGGCTGGAAGTGAAAGTGTTAGAAAGTAATTTTAGGTTTGGGGAAGTCAATCATGATGATGAGTAACTCGGCACCATTCACATAGCCGGGTGTTTGTGTCTTGCCAAAGTCGGATTGAGCGATATTCCTAACGAATCATGGTATGTGCATCAAGGGTTTGATGCATCTCAAGAAATTGATGATTGCGGATTTCCTAGGCTTCGGTTATTGTGCACCTCTGTCCATGCATTCCAAAAAGTAAAGTAAAAAGAAAAAGTGTGAGATAAGCAAAGCTTATTGGTGGAAGATGTTGCAAGTCAAAGTGAAAGTGAAGTACATCCTTTTCCCGGATTCTAGCACCACATTACCTTACATACATCCCTACCCTACACGTTTCTTGACCTTTCTTTTGGGAAGCCCTTGAGACCTTGAGCTTGTTGATTGACTTAGCGGTTTAAATCGGATTATACATGATTAATTTTGATAATTATGATTTATTATGCATTCTATGATTTTATGCAAAGATGAACAACTTTCCTATATTTATAAAATGTTTTGATCATATTGAGTTTTTAATTTCCAGGAAGTACTCTCTTAGAGTGATCTATGATAGTTGCACACCATAAAATGTTTTTGAAAGACTTTTCATTGATTTTCATGACTTATAATCCATTCTATCTCGATTTCTATATGAGGAACTTGCTTAGGGACAAGCAAGGGCTAAGTATGGGGTATTTTGATAGCATGAATTATAGTCTATATTTTGGGGTTTGTTTGGACGTTTTATCTTTCATAATCTGCATGTTTGTATGTACATTATGTGATTTTACTACCATTTCATCTACCTTTGCGAGAATCGAGGTCTACACCTAGTTTCGTTGTAATTGCAGGTAATATGGTACGTATTGCATCAAAAAGGAGCAAAAGGAGTCAAGAGTCATTTGGAGCTACATTCAGGAAGCACAACCATGGATTAAAGATTTACTTTGGACCAGTTTTGAGAGATTCTACATTCAGTTATGAGTCACCTCGGTTGACCAGAGATTCATCTCGACCGAGGCGATCCAGAGACACCGACTCGACCGAGGCGAACACCTAGGACGCGGCGAGAATATTTTATTCTTGGCTGAGATCTTTTAAAATTGGAAAGTGATCTTATATTTTTGGGCTGAGCTTCTAGAAGGAAGGAGATATGCAGAATCATATATTTTACCTATATTTATGGGATAATATCTTCTTAAGATTTATTATCTTTGGAGGTTTATTTTTCCTATAAAAAGGGTTGATTTTCTACAAATCCAATATCTCGCATACGACGCAGCATACTCCACACACGCAGCAGCCGCATCCTACTCCAATTTGGGAGATAGTTGAAGAACCTTTTTGAAGGTTGAAGGAAGATTTGAAGACTATAGCTTTATAGCTTTTTGGAGGGTTTTTGTAAGATTGTCTTCAATTCCTTTCCTTGTTGTCTTGTCTTGTTGGATCATTATCCAAGGAACGATTTTGTGTGATATTTGATTCAGTTATTGAAGTGTTTTCATTAAATTCTTCTTTGTTCAAATATTCACCTTCTTCCCATATATTTAATACTTTCATTATGATGATGAGTGGCTAATTTCCTTGTGTGATTCTAGGGTGATTGGCTGAAGGTTGTGGGAAAAACAATGATAGAATAATCTTAGATTCCAGTAGGATCCTGAAAGTTCGAGTCTTTAACCTTAACCCTAAGCATCTCGTTCGGTTGATGAACATCTCGGCCGGGGTGGAATTCTTCTGACCGAGGTGACTTATCCGACCTAAAACAGAAAGTTAAGTGTTAGAGTTTGCTAAATCCTATTCTTATTACACCTTCCTGGTTCAATGCAAGCTTAGGATGAGACTTACCCGGTAATTCCTTAGTTTGTGTATTAACGATCATAAGTGTAGGTAATAAAGGTTTATCCTTTATTGGGGTTTGAGTGTGCTTCCATTCCATCTTTGTGAGTTAGCCTGAGACTTACCCGGTAAAGGTTGATTCTATTCCCTTAGATGGTGTGTTAGTTTGAGGTTATAGTTCTTTATCTTGATTCCTTGAGACTTACCCGGTAATAGGAGTTACGGTTTAGGATTAGTGTGTAGTGAGACTTACCCGGTGATCTACTCCACTTTAGTAACACCTTCCCCACGCAAAAATCTCAGCTTTGTCCGCTTATCTATAGATCTTGAGTTGGAACCACAACTTGATGCTTTAATCCCTAGAATTGCATGTTTGCTTTATTGACTTCTTATTCATCTTTGATTGTGTTAAATTGCTCTTGTGGTTAGTATTGACATTAGCATACCGTATTGACTCTGTTTCACCGAGTCCCTGTGATCGACCCCTGGAATTTTCTTGCTTTTACTACGATTGACCCGTACACTGCGGGTTCGCATCCTTGTTTTAAGCTTAAGTGTTAGAGTTTGCTAAATCCTATTCTTATTACACCTTCCTGGTTCAATGCAAGCTTAGGATGAGACTTACCCGGTAATTCCTTAGTTTGTGTATCAACGATCATAAGTGTAGGTAATAAAGGTTTATCCTTTATTGGGGTTTTGAGTGTGCTTTCATCCCATCTTTGTGAGTTAGCCTGAGACTTACCCGGTAAAGGTTGATTCTATTCCCTTAGATGGTGTGTTAGTTTGAGGTTATAGTTCTTTATCTTGATTCCTTGAGACTTACCCGGTAATAGGAGTTACGGTTTAGGATTAGTGTGTAGTGAGACTTACCCGGTGATCTACTCCACTTTAGTAACACCT
Source organism: Fagopyrum esculentum (assembly GCA_033239045.1). Taxonomy (NCBI): domain Eukaryota; kingdom Viridiplantae; phylum Streptophyta; class Magnoliopsida; order Caryophyllales; family Polygonaceae; genus Fagopyrum; species Fagopyrum esculentum. The sequence continues at coordinate 34,828,974 of BSUD01000006.1, forward strand.
TCCCCACGCAAAAATCTCAGCTTTGTCCGCTTATCTATAGATCTTGAGTTGGAACCACAACTTGATGCTTTAATCCCTAGAATTGCATGTTTGCTTTATTGACTTCTTATTCATCTTTGATTGTGTTAAATTGCTCTTGTGGTTAGTATTGACATTAGCATACCGTATTGACTCTGTTTCACCGAGTCCCTGTGATCGACCCCTGGAATTTTCTTGCTTTTACTACGATTGACCCGTACACTGCGGGTTCGCATCCTTGTTTTAAGCTTAAGTCTAGGGTTATAAATTTAAAGCTTGCACACACCGTTTGGAGCGAACAGAAACCACGGTTGGAACCACGGTTGGCTCCACTTCCACGGCCGTGGACCTTGCCTGGCTCATTTGTTGAGGCTTTACAGAGAGTTTGACGGTCGTGGAACCACTTCCACGCCCGTGGAACTTGCAGCTGTTTAGCACCTCTTCGTGGCTTTCAACTTGAGCCCTTGTCTCCTCTTCTAATGCTTCTAAGGCCTTGATCTCTTCATTGCAAGCCTCCTCAACACCTTCTTCCATCATACTTAAGGTAAGAACCTTCTCCAAAGGATCCTTGATCAAGATCGAGCTCACAACTTCTCTAGATTCCTCTTGCTCGACTATGTTGAAGACATCTTCATCAAGGGTTGGCCCTTTCATCATTGTCGACAACTTGAACTTGATGTTTTCTTCTCCAATGTTAAAGGAGAGAGTCCCATTCTTGCAATCCACTAGGCATCCGGAGGTGGCTAGGAAAGGTCTTCCTAAAATGATGGGAACCGGATAGTCCGCCGGAATGTCCAAGACTACAAAATCGATTGGCACATAGAATCCTCCTAGTTGCACCGGAATGTCTTCTAAGATCCCAACCGGATGAGTGATAGAATGGTCCGTCATATAGAGGGTCATCTTGACCGGTTTCGGCTCTCCTAGCCCAACCTTGTTGCAAAGTGCAAGCGGTATGATGCTTACACTTGCTCCAAGATCACAAAGGGCCTCATACTTCACATCTCCCACTCCAATTGGGACACAAAAGGAGCCCGGATCTCTTAGCTTGGGAGGCATATCCTCCTTCATTGTTTGGATCAATTCCGAGGATCTCTTGGTCATTCTTATCTCCCCATACTCCTCCAACTTCCTTTTGTTGGAGAGTATCTCCTTCAAGAACTTGCCATATGCCGGCATTCCTAAAATAGCATCCATGAACGGAATGTTAATATGCAATTTAGACATTAGTTCAAGGAACTTACCAAAGTGATTGTCCAAACGAGCTCTTGCTCGTGATTGAGGGAATGGTAGTGGTGGCTTGTATGGAGGTGGTGCCACATAGGTTGGCTCTACATCCTTGCTCTTGCCTCCATCTCCTTGCAAAATCTCTTCCTCTATCACCACTTGTTTTCCTTTAGCATTGTCCTTAGGCAAAGGATCTTTCATGCTCAACCCACTCCTTGTAGTGATAGCCAACACTTGGCCTCTTGTGTTGTCTTCGGTCCTTCCGGGAAGCTTTCCCGGATCTCTATGGGTTTCAACCGCCTTTTGGAACACTTGTGCTTCCAATACCTTTTGAGCTTTAGAAATTGAAGTCACGGTGCTCTCAAGACAACTCAACCTTCCAAGCAATTGCTCAAACATCATTTCGGTTTTATCCTTTGGAGGTTGAGTAAATCCGAGTGGAGGTTCTTGTGAAGCTTTTGGTGGTGGGATTGTGCTTGAGGAAGCGGGAGGGTTCAAGGCTCCATCCGGGTTAGAATAAGAAAACCCGGGATGGTTGTGGTTAGGCCGGTAATTGTTGAATTGCCGGTTGTTGTTGAAGTTCCTTGGGCCTTGATAATTGTTGTAATTGCCCCTTCCCATGTAATTCACATCCTCCTCCTTGGAAGACAAGTTAGCTTGTGGAAGCACTTGAGGAGTTGCTTGGTTCTTCAAAGTTGTAGCACACAACTCCCTCAAAGACTTCAATTCATTATTGATGGCATCAAACTTGAAATTGCTCATGGTGACTTCACTCACCTCATATGCTCCCGCCTTTCTCCCTTCACTCTTCCTATGGGAGTATTTTTCAATCACTAGAGCTTGTTTCTCCACAAACTCCCAAGCTTCATCTACATGCTTCTCCATGAAAGTCCCACCGGAAAGAGATTGAAGCTTGAATTGGCTATCTTCATCAAGTCCTTTGAAGTAGATCTCCAATAGCTCAATTTTCGGTATGCCATGGTGTGGACAATCTAGGAGAAGGTCTTTGAACCTCTCCCAAGACTTGAATAAACTTTCGCTATCCTTCATCACGAAGGCATTGATCTTCCCTCTTAACTCGGTAGTCTTGGAAGGTGGAAAGAACTTAGTCAAAAGCTCGGTTGTCATCTCCTCCCAAGTACCAACTCGCCCTTGTGGAATAGATTGATACCAAGCCAAGGCTTTATCCTTAAGAGAGAAGGAAAAAGCCCTAAGCTTATGGTTGTTGCTCTCCAATCTTGGCGGTCTAAGAGTCTCCATCAAGATCTCATAATTCATCAAGTGTTGATGAGGAGACTCTCCTTCCATCCCTCCAAATTGATTATGCCGGATCATTTGTAGAACTTGAGGGTGGAGTTCGTAATCATGGGCTGCGAGATCTCCTAAATTCACACCCGGACGGTGTGCTCTTTGTGCCGGATCCATACGTTGCCCCAACGTTTGTGGCTCTTCCATAGCAATGGGCACAACCCTAATATTCACCGCCGGCGGCTGCGGTTGTGGTGGAGGTGGAGGAGGTTGTTGACGGTTAAGCTCTCTTTGCACAAGAGCTTGCCTAATCTCCTCAATCTCCCTCCTAGTTGCCTCTTGCCTCTCATTGGCAAGTCTCCTTTCATTCTCCAAAGCTTCATCCCTTATCCTAATTTGCTCTAAAGCCTCATCCAACTCAGCTTGGAGATCTCTTCCGGCCATCTCTTTTCCCTTTTTAATGCTCTTGGATCTAGATCTAAGGGTTTTCTCCGGTTCGGGATCGAATGGAGCTAAATCCTTGCCACGAGATCTTCGCATACACCTAAAGAGTGAGATGTCCTGAAAAGCAAAGACACAAACCAAAAAGTGATCAAAAGCAACAAGAAAGATCTACACTAATAAACAATCACAAAATAGACTCAACCTAGACCTAGTCCCCGGCAACGGCGCCAAAAACTTGTTACGCTCAGGATGTGATACGCAATGGGTTTTAAATTTATATTCTCGTTATATTTATCTTAACTCCTAGCGAACCCGCAGTGTACGGGACATTTGTAGTAGGGATAGTATTCCGAGGTCGAACACAAAGACTAAGGTGAGATTGATTCGATTTATGGTTAAGTTTAGTGAAGATCTAGGTTAAGAAAAGAGAAAGAAATAAAGAAATGAAAATCTCAATGTTTTTGGTTGGTTTTTGGATGATCAATCAAAGATCACAAATCATGCGAAACATAATAATCAACTAAGCTAACAAATCAACACAAACAAACAAACTAAACAAGATATAGATCAAGGATAGAAAAGGATTCTAGGGGTCGGGAATTCCGGTTATGGCATAGAACTCAAGCTATCTAATCGTTCCTTGGATTAACTATGATATGTTGGGAGTAAGTGTTTCTAGATTGGGATCAATCACCGGGTAGGTCTCATGATCCACTAATCCGTCCCTAAGATCTCATCACCGGGTAAGTCTCTAAGAACCTAAGGGACGGAATTCTACACAAACCAGGTTGTCACCTAGAGATCTAACCTATCCTTACCGGGTAAGTCTCGGAAGGGTTAGTCCTAAGCAACTACCTAGCGCACTTAGTCCAATGGCGGCTTATGAGGCTCACCACTACCTAGGGTTTGTTATCTTTGGAATCTAAGAGTAAGGATTACCGGGTAAGTCTCTCCTAACTCTTAGTTGCTAGCACTAGGTCACTCTAGGATAGATTTAACTCAACAAACACTTAGGATTTCAACATTCTAACAATCTAAGACTAGATCCATCGAACCAGGGAAGATCACGGGTTGTTCTACCTAGTCCACGGCCGTGGTTTGGTATGAACAAACCGTGGATCCTAACAGAGGCTACGTTAAGCACACAAGTCATCTAAGGGCTGATCTTAGTCCATCCTATCATAGTCCTAGCCATAACCATTCTTCCCTTACCCTAGAATCACATCTATTTAGCCTACAACATTCATCATAGCAATCGAAATCATCAAACATAAAATCATGGCTTCCATTTGCAAGATAATGAAGAGAAAGAGATGAACAAATGAAATAGACAAGACCAAGCTGAAAATGGAATTAGAATGACTCACAACCCTTCTTAAAGAAGGTTCAAATGGTTCATACAAGTCTAGAAATCGATTCCGAAATTCTTCACTACTAGGCTATCAAGTCTATCAATGGTGTGTTCTTCTTCTTCTCCAATGAAGCTCTTCTCCAATGGTAGCTTCCTTCTACCTCCTTCTTCCAAAGAATCTTCTTGTTGAGAGAATATTTTGATTGGATGATAGTGGATAATGGAGAGCTGCTCCAAGATGATTCTCTCAGCCAATGCAGGACCACTTTTATACTACAACTTTGCAAGAGCTGGCCAAGAGATCGTGGCACAGCTGTCACGAAAACCTGGCAAAATCCACGGGTAGAATCACGGCCGTGGAGTGTCAGTGAACCGTGATTTTGTGCTTCAGCTTTGCCTTTGATCATTAAGCTTCGATTTGGTGCATGGCTTGTGTTGGCAAGGTTCCATGAGTCCTCCCTAGCCTTTAGCTTGCATCCTAATGAGTCCGAGGGTGTGTCATCTTGATGAACGATCCTCAAACGTATCGTTTTAGCTCCTAAACCTCCCAAAATACCTACAAAGCAATGCACAAGTCCGTGTAGACGTCTATCTCGACAAAATACGTGAATTTAGTGCAAACGTCGTGAACTAGTGCTAAACCATGCATGAATGAGCGAGAAATCTATCTAAATGATTACCTAAACCTAAGTCATAAATCGTGTTATCGGGTTGATGACGAAGATTTGTAGAAGCTCGGATAGGGAACTCTGAATGCTCTGATCGGCGTCGGAGAATGTTGTTGAACAAAGAAGGGAAAATGTGTATCGGCTATCTCCAAAGACAAATCGGCCGTATATATTTCCGAAAAAAAAATCGGACGATTTTTTTTTCGTTTTCGTCACTAACAACGTATAATCGATCGATTTCCTTGTGATTCAATTTTTTACTCGATTCCAGGTACGACTTCTGCCAATTTGACTCAATTAAAAACATTATCTTAGCCATATCGGTCGATCTTTTTGTAAACCACCCGATTTTCTCCTTTTTGTCCTTAATTCCTCCTCATTGCTATTTCATCGATTGTTTCCTCCAAGATCTCGATCCTAAGTTCATTCCTTGTGATTTGTACCTAGTTTATGTCATCACAACACGAGAAAAATCGGAGCACACCAAAGAAAAATAACAAACAAAACTAATCTAATCTAATCTAGTTTAGGAAAAGAAAAAAGGGACATAGAAGTACCTCGGGTTGCCTCCCAAGAAGCAGTCGATTTAAGGTCGCTAGCTGGACCTATCCCCATAGATGACTCAATGCACCTTGAACATCTTGGATTGCTCTTCAAATCCATCATAAAATGCTTCCAAAAAGATTCTGGTTCTTAATTTCACCGGCAAATGGTAAGATCTTCCACGTACAACTTTGTACGGTTTGATTCTCACCATAATCTTTCTAGCTTTCCTATGCTTTAATGGGACATAATCTAGCTTTGCGTCCCATCCTTTCCAAGATCGAGAAAACAGCTTCTTGATAATTCTAGTAGCTTTCCCATCTCCGGCTTGGGGATGACGTATGGTCTTCGTCACATAAGTGACCCCGTACTTGAACAAAAGGCGCTTCGATGCGTTAGCGATGAAGCGCTCGTTAACTCCACTCCTTGTAATCGAAGGAGCATCTACTTTCAGCAAATTCCGGGGAGGTTTCATCTTGATCTTAGGAGGTTCTTTCGGAACAAACCTCCAACTCTTCGGTGCATCCCTAAAATGATTAGTAATTTCAAAGGTAATTTTAAAGTGATTGAGAGAATATACCGGGTAAAGCGTTTCAAGCCTTGGAATGAGAATCATGTTAAGAGGAGAGTCTGCACATGGAATCTCTTCTATCTTTTCCGGTTGTGCCTAAATCTTGATCAATGGTTCAGCAGTTCGGCCAAGGTGTTCTACTTCCTCCTCTTCTTCCAGCTCAACTGATTCTTTTTCAATCTCGACCGCAATTTCAGCAGTTGGGTCGAGGTTTTCCACTTCTTCTTCTTCTTCAATGAGGGCTTCTAGAGGGACTTCATGTTCGATAGGAGGAAGGCTTAAGACTTGGAATTCTTCCTTGTTAGATAAATGATTTTCCAAGGCTTTTTGAGCTTTTGAAATAGCATTTATGTTGTTTTCTGTTCGCCACTTAGCGTGCGTGCAAATAAGCTTTAAATTTGTAAAACTAGAAATCAAGCAAGCGAACCCGCAGTGTACGGATCGATATAGTTGAGCAAGAATTCCAGAGTATCGAACACAGGGATTTGGGGGGTTAAATCCAATTATACATTATCAAGCAAGTAAATGTATGAAGCTTTTCAAATTATTGGGAAAACAACAATCCTAAAGATCCAGGAATCCAGCTGTGGCAATCGATTCAAGATATACTAAAGATATAAGGACAGAGTTGAGATATGCAAAGGTATACGAATGTAAGGTAATCGTACGGTGAAGTTCCAAAAACCTTATATGACCCACCTAAAAGACATTCTCTATAAAGGTTGTTGAGGCTTCAATATAGAAAAGATCTAAAGGTAAGAATTAATGTCAAATACCCAAACTTGTAATCCAAGGATCAAGACTAACTAAACCGATTAAGGTTGTGACACTCAGAATCGAGGTAGAGGTTGTTGAGGCTTCACTACCACCTAGAAAAGGCAAGCCAAGACTAAGTTAAAGCAAATCTTTAACTTTGGATTAAAGTAAAAGCAAGGTTCGTAACTTGACACAAAATTACGGGTAGTTCTTGAGTTCCACGGCCGTGGAAGCTCAAGAACAGGCCGTGGATTAGGTTCGTCGTCGATTCTCTCTAACTCTCAGGGTCCAATTTGTTTACGATCGATCTATCATCATCTAAGCCACAACTATCAACCCTTCACCTTAGAATTGCTAAAGGGTTTTAGCCAACAACAGTCATATTGATATCAAATTCAAGATTTAAAAGAATGAAAGATGAAAACTTCTGAAAACCTTGAATAAATCTCAAGTCAATCTCAAATCCACAAATCAAGAACAATAATGTCAATAGATTCGGAATAACACAAACGATCACAAATCTTAGATAAGAACGAAGAACGGGATGTCAATCCGTCTTCTAATCAAACCTAACAATAAGGCGTAATCTCTTTACGAACAATCTTCCAAATCTTCTCTCTTTCCGTCAACTTTCCGTCGCGAAATAGCAATCTCCGCACGTTCAACTTGAAACCCTAGGCACATGCAATAAGCGTAGGTAAAGTTTAAGCGAAGGTAAGCCTAAGCAGAGGTGTCGGAATCTCTCTTCTTCCGTCCTTTTATAGTTTATGATAAAATATGAGCCCGGCCCATTGCGTAGAAGATCGTGGCTTAAAATATTGCGTAAAAGATCGCCAAGATCACGGTCGTGGAAGGGTTCCACGCCCGTAATTTAGAGCGTGGAATTGAGTCACGGTTTGTCACAACCCTCCACGGCCGTGTAAGTTGCTGGAATGCACCACGCTTCTCTTGCCAAAGTTCCACGGCCGTGGACTAGAACGTGGAATCTAGTACGGCCGTATTTTAGAGCGTGGTTTAGAGGTAGATCGTAATTTTCCTTAGTCTCGTGTTATTCTTCAAGTTAGCACCTTCCTTAGCTCCTAGTGATGTCCTCAATCCTTGGACATGCTCAATCTAACTCCATTCTCTCGCAATCCGTTCGGAATTAGCTCTTAATTGCCTACAATCAACACAAAGCTTATGTAGACCTCTATATCGACAAAATAGATAAACTAACTCACAAATGCTTCAATGCTTTATCAATGAATACCAAAGTAGATGAAATATGCTTAGAAAACGTGCCTAAAATATCACAATATTTCATGCTAACATTTTCCATCTCTTGCATCCTTCTTAACATCTTTTCCAACATCATTTGTATCCGATCCTCGGATGTTTGTTATGAAGGTTGCACTTGAGGCATATAAGAGACATCTCCTTGCTCATAAAACGTATGAGGGGGATTAAGTTCATCCCAATATGCGAGCTCATTCTCAATGGCTTCCTCTCTTTTTCTTTCGTCGCTAAACCAATAATAGGCATACTTCTCCTCCAAATATTCATAATGGTCCGCCCTAGCACCTTGTCATGCTATCCAGGCTGGATCAAATGCATGTTCATAGCTCCATGCAGCCATTGGAAAACCTGAAAAGTCAAAATCTCATAGGAAAAAGATTAAAAGCAAAAGCAAGAATTTCCAAGTTAACAAACCAAAACCAAATTTGGTCTAAGCCAAATCCCCGACAACGGCGTCAAAAACTTGTTCGCTCCGAAAGGTGTGTGTAAGTTTTAATATTTATACCAAGAATAATTGCAAATAAGCGAACTCGTAGTGTACGGATCGATTGTAATAAAAGCAAGAATTCCAGGGTCGAACACAAGAATTTGGTGAAATCAAATTCAGAATAAAATATCTAAGAAAGGAAAGATGCAACTTTTGATAATAAAAGACACTGACTTGATTTTGTGTAAAGATTTGGGAAAGCAGATTTTAAGGATCAAGGTATTCAATTGTGGTTTTCGATTCAAGACTTCTAAAGATTATATGGACAGAGCTGGGGTTGCTAAAGTATGTGTTCTAAAACGGTATGATGTATGGTGAAGTCTCCACCACCCATGTCCAAACCCAAAAGCTCTAAATAAAGGATGTTGAGTCTCGATAAGATAGAGGATCTAAGATAAGGATAATATTCTCAAAACCAAACACAACCCCAAGAGAATCAGGTTAACTCACAAAGGTAAGGATTATGGCACACTCAACCTTAATAGAGGGGTTTGAATCCTCTATTACCTAGAACTTGTAATCGTTGACAACCAAGGACGGGAATCACCGGGTAAGTCTCTTCCCACACACGGATATAGGTTAGAAAGGTTCAACAAGGCTAGGGTTTAAGCAATATTTAACCAAGGATAAAGGATAAGGCAAGATAGGTACGAAAGAAGGAAAATCGGGTTGTTCATCAAAGGAGATCGTCCGATCTTAGCCAAGAATAGTCTGATTCTTGCCTTCTGCGATGGTTAAACTCAACTCTCAAGATCCAATCTGTTTATGAAGATCATTCTATCATCATCTCAACCACAATCTTCAACCAATCATCCCAGAATCACAAGGGTTTTGGCCAAGAAAACACATAATCAAAATCAGAAGAGGTTTTAAATCAAGGAAGCGAAGAATAATGAGAAAACTTGAATCTTTGAATTAAAACCAAACAAAAAGCGTAAGAACAACGTTTCAATCGTTCAAAACTGAAATAAAACTCAATGAAAAACTCCAATTCTCAAGCACAAGGACAGAATATAGAATCAAACTCACAAAACCTTCGAGAACTATATTCTTGAGCTAGAACTCCCGAACTACCTTCGATCTTCCTCCTTGAATGCTTACCTCGATGCTCTCGATCCTATGACTCAATAGTCTTGGATGGAATTGGATGCCAATCTAAGGGTGTAAGGAGTTGTCAATTCCTATCCAGCCGTCGATGGGAGATGTGAATTGTAGTGTGTTGGATGAGATTGGATGATTTGGATGGTGGTGAGACACCCTCTATTCATAGGGAAAAATCTAGGGTTTTAGATAAGCATGTGTCTATCTTAAAGAATAAATAATCTTAAAGATAAATAATCTTAAAGATAGATAATCTCCAAGATAAATAATCTTAAAGATAAACTCTAGCTTAAAGAATAAAATACAGCTTAAAGATAAAATGCACGTTAAAAATAAACCCTAAATTTTTTGTCCGAAAAAGAATTTGAGTCCACTAGTATCAGAGTCCACTCTATCACGCGGTATCAGAAAATACTTTGGCGAGGTATCAGAAAATACTTTGTGCGGTATCAGAATCCACTCCGGAGTATCAGACGGTATCAGAGATCACTTTGTCGCGGTATCAGAAAATACTTTGTGGCGGTATCAGAGTTGACTCCACCTCTTTCCTAGCTCTTTTTATGCTCCTTTTTGTTTCGCATCAAGGCTAATCCTTTAAATGTGCTATTTTGCTCCATAATTCGCCATTTTACCTACAAATACAATAAAACTTTGTGTAGACATCTTTTCTAGCAAAGTATGCAAATATAAGCTTAAATGTCATGGATTCATGTCTATGCGTGCAAAATAAAGGGAAAAAATACGTAAATGCATGCCTAAAATTAGGTCATAATTCATGTCATCAATGAACAAGGTGACGATCAAGACTAAGTACCCATTGCCCCGCAACCATCTTTTTGATCAGCTGCATGGAGCTTCAGTGTTTTCAAGAATCGATATGAGATCTAGATATCACCAGCTGAGGGTAAGAGAGCAGGACATATCCAAGACGGCATTTCGGACCAGGTATGGCCACCACGAGTTTGTAGTGATGTCATTCGGGCTCACGAATGCGCCCGCAGTGTTCATGGAGTTGATGAATAGTATCTTTATCGACTTCCTAGACCAGTTTGTAGTTGTCTTAATAGATGACATTCTGGTAAACTCTCGCATTAGAGAGGAGCATGCACGACACTTGAGGATCGTTCTTTAGGTTTTACAGGATAGAGAGCTTTACGCTAAACTCTATAAGTGTGAGTTTTGGATGCCCAAGGTAGCATTCTTTGGTCACATCGTTTCAGTTGAAGGGATCAAGGTAGATCCGACAAAGATCGAGTTACTAGCATCATGACCACTTCCTAAGAACGTCAAGGAGGTACGTAGCTTCTTAGAATTGGCGGGCTACGACCGGCGTTTTGTGGAGGGCTTTTCAGTTATCGCCCGACCGCTCACTTCCTTGCTGAGGAAGTCTACAAGGTTGGTGTGGTCTGAGTTGTGCCTGCAGAGCTTTGAGCAGCTAAGGAAGAGGCTGACCTCAGCTCCTATCCTATCTCAGCTAGAGGGCATTGAGGACTTTGTGGTTTATAAAGATGCATCCAAGGTAGGCTTGGGATGTGTTTTGATGTAGAGGGGTAAGGTGATTGCTTACGCGTCGAAACAGTTGAAGACGTATGAGGATAATTACCCTACCCATGCTCTGGAGTTGGCTTCTGTGGTTCATGCTTTGAAAATTTTGGAGGCATTATCTGTACGGAGCTACGTGTCAGATATTCAAAAACCATAAGAGTCTGAAGTACATATTCACTCAGCGGGAGTTGAATAACCGTCTGAGGCGATGGTTGGAGTTGATCAAGGACTTCGAACTTGAGATTGTATACCACCCGGGGAAGGCTAATGTGGTAGTTGATGCCCTTAGTAAGAAGACTCCCCGGGAGATGGCGATCGCTAGGCTGACAGCTCAGCCTTAGTTACAACGAGGCCTTGCATGGCTAGAGATGGATATCCACTTTCCGGATTCCAAGACCTGCCTATCCACCTTGGAGATAGTACCTGATCTTTTGGGTGAGATCCGACAGAAGCAGGAGAGTTGTCCAGCATTGACACAGATCCGAGACCGGATGTCTCGAGGAGAGGCGCCATAGTTTACAGTCGGTGCCGACAGGATCTTGAGACGCCAGAAGCGTGTATGTATGCCGTCAGATCGATAGTTGAGATAGAGGATCCTACATGAGGCTCACTCTTCACCTTACTCAGTGCACCCTTGTGCAAGTAAGATGTATTAGGATATCAGACGCTTTTTTGGTGGGGAGGTTTGAAGCCAGACGTGACGAGAAATGTAGCTCAGTGTGCGACCTAACAACAGGTCAAGATTGAGCATCACCGACCAGGAAGAGAGACCCACTTCCCGTTCCACAGTGGAAGTGGGAAGACATCTTTATGGATTTCGTAACCGGTTTGAGACCGAGTCAAGGTTTTGTTGTTATCTCGATCATAGTAGATTGACTGACGAAGACCGTACGTTTCATTCCGATCAATGAAACGTGGCCGGTAAGTCGATTAGTAGAGGAGTTCACTAGGCAAATAGTGAGACTTCATGAAGTACTTAGGACTATAGTCACTGACAGAGACGGACGGTTCACCTCGACGTTCTGGTAGCAAGTGCATGCCGCTGTATCTACGAGTCTACAGTTTACGACAGCTTATCATCCTCAGACCGATGGTCAGTCCGAGCGGACCATACAGACTCTAGAGGACATGTTACAATCCTGCGTATTAGACTGGGGACAGGTATGGCCAGATCACCTTCCCTTAGTGGAGTTTTTGTATAACAAAAGTTGGTAGGCATCAATCAGGATGGCTCCTTATGAGGCTTTATACGGACAGAGATGCCGTACACCGTTGTGTTGGGACGAACCGAGTAGTGCTAGCGGAGTAGCACCTGAGCAGATTCAGGACGACATGGCTCGAGTAGCAGTGATCCGAGAGCGGATGTTAGCCGCACAGAGTCGTCAGAAGTCTCATGCAGATAAGAGGAACAGACCTCTGGAGTCAGAGTTGGAGCTTAGGTTTGGTTGAGAGTATCCCCGACTCGAGGTTTCAGACCTTTCGGTGTCAAGGGGAAGCTAAGTCCTAGATACGTCTGACTTTTCGAGATCCTTGAGCGAGTTGGAGATGCAGCATACAGACTTGCTTTGCCACCGAGGCTTGAGGGTTTTCACCTTCACCGCCCCCGCGGTTAAGAAGGCAACGCTAGCGGCAAGCTGAGTCATCGCCCCTGCGGTGACAAGGGGCCACCCCTGCGGCATGGGCGATCCGCCCCTGGGGATTCGCTGCAGATCACGCCCGATCTGGTTTTCGTTTGTTTTATCTTCTTTCCATAGATAGAATATCCGATCTAATATCTTATGGCCGTCTTCCTTATCTTCTTCCTAACCCTAGAACACCTTTCCTTCTATCTTTGCAACCCTTTTCTATATATTCCCGTTTTTTCTTCTTTTTCCCGTTTCTTGCTTACGCTTTCTTCAACCCTCGAGTGTTGCAGCCTTGCTTCCTGTGATTTTGCTGAATGTGTAAGTTGTTCCTCCCTTTTTCTTCATCACGTTCATGTGTCGTTGCACCCTGCTTCCCTTCTATTTTATTTCTCCCTTCGTTTTCTCTTTTCTTCTTCTCCAAGAATCAAGTTTGATTCTTGATTCTTGTGGAGCGTTTCGTTGATGATCCTTTGATGTTCACAGGCTCCCTTGGTTGAGTTGTGAAGTGTGAGAGTGTTGGAAGAGCAAGCTTTCACGTTGTTGTGGTTCTGCTATCGTCGAGAAGCCGACAACAACTTCTGTCAATGCACCGCCCCCGCGCCTGCACATCCCTGCCCCGCGGCAAGTCGCCCCTGCGCCTTGCTCCGTCGTCCCTGCGGTTTCTTCTCCAGTAACTCCCGTTCTCGTGAGTTGCTTCCTTCCTTGCTTTCCCTCGTTCATTTCCTTGTTCCTTGATGTTGTTGTCGACCCATAGTGTTCCGTAAGACTAGGGTTTATGACCCTAGATTGAGTAGATATCTTAGAGATCATGGAGACTAGAAGTTTTAGACTTCTAGAAATCGTTTCGGTTCCTGATTCGTGATGCCTTGTTGAGAAGGCTTCCCTTTGCTTCTTTCTTGAGGATATCTGAGTGTTTGTTGAGTGTTAAGATTACCTTCGAATGAGGTAAGTCCCTTGGACTTATTTAGCTTCATGCCGCGTATTGGTTTGATTGTATTGGCTTGTTTCTGTTGTTTATCATGTCTATAACTAATAACCGGAATAGGATTGACTTTGTTATACCTGAATTCGACCAAGTGTATTATAAGCGGGCCGTTACCGCTTGTCCAATTCAGAATGGGAAACTGGAAGGTGCTCTCGCGACCAGTTCACCAGGTGAGAGAAGGATGCATACGTTCTATTCTTGTTGGTGAAAGGGGACGGAGGGATCATAGCGACTCTCGTGTAATAACCATAAGTTGAACTAGTAATTGGATAACATAATGAAAGATAATAGTCGGATGTTTGTGAGCATGTTGATGTGTTTACTTTAACTTATATGTGTTTGTGCCTTTACCGTCTTTCTAATATCTAGAATGTTAGCTAACGGTTTATACCGATGTTGTAGATGTTCCTCAGGTTCAGGATGTTGTTGAGTGATTCGGATGGTGTGGTCAGCCGGGGTTCCCGTACATTATAGGATGGTATCGGATTTATGTTTATGTTGTTGCTTTCACTTTTGTTTTGAACTCGGCTACGAGTCTTTTACGCTTTCCTTTGCTTAAACCTTTGGTTTTATATTGAGTTTTGGTTTTCATTTGTTTGTGCCTTATTTTAAAATATGTTGTGTCGTTGCTGCTCTGAGGGTCGGAACCCATAGTGAAGTCCTAGCCTGCAACGCTTCGAGTTTCCATAACTTGGGGTGTTACACGTTGTGTCGTTGCTACTCTGAGGGTCGGGATCCATTGTGAGGTCTTAGTCCGTAACGCTTCGAGTTTCCAGAACTTGGGGTGTTACAGTAAAATAGTCAAATAACCAACTATAAAGGCAAAATGGGAAACACATTGTTCATCGAAGAAACTCTCACTTTTAGTATAGCATCAATATGGTCAACCCGCTCGATTGAATGCATATATGGACACGGTCACACACCACTTCTCGATACGTTTGCACTTGGAACTATTTACGGACAACCCAAGCTTTCTTTCTTTCTTTTTTTTTAAAAAAGAAAAGACACTTGATACAACGGACATGTCTAGTAAGGTTAAGACACTCGCCTGTATTTTACGGGTATCAATGACCCACCTTAGAAAAAACGGGTGAAACACGAGTAAGACGGTGATGGCATGTGCCGGATACAAGTACGTAGAGAGTTTATAACCCTTTCAAATATTATTATAATTTTTTAATAGATAAAATGGAATTAATAATGGTTGGAATTCTTAGAAAAATTCTCCTAATCTCCTATTGTCTTTGTCGGCGCTATAAATAGTCATTCCTCTTTCACAACTTATTTCAACCTAGTTACTCAAACCCTCTCTTGCGACTCTAACCTCCATTTTCCAACTTCTCTTGCAAATTCCGACTTCATTGATCCCTCATGTACACTTCGACTCTAACTTTATTCTTATGTTTTTAGAATCTATTAATAACTAAAAAGGATGGGTATAAAAGATTTTCAATAATTTTGCACTTTTTTATTTTATATGTACAATAGCTATAAAAAATACTTTGGATTAACGCTAGCTATACTAATAATTAAAATGAAAATATGTACTTAAATAAAAAAAACTAAAATGACAAGAAAGAATTGTGTCAAATGTACCCTTTTTATTTTATTGTGTTTTGTGTACCCTTTTAACTTTATCACTTTTCTTAATAGGACGTAAAAGTAATTAACCCCTATATTTTTTTAAAAAAAAAGAAAAGAAACAGATATGATTTTTTCATTTGTTATATATGTAAAAGGAATTGCTGAATGTGTTTCTTATTTTTTGTTTTGCCCTTTTTTTTCTTTTTTATTTTCTTTTTTATTTGCTGGTATGACTTTCTCGTATGAATTTCTGGTATAAGTTTCTGTTATGAATTTCATACCTGAATTTCATAACAAAAACCATACTAGAAGTTAATACTGAAAATTAATAACAGAAAATTCATACTAAAAACTTCATATTAGAAATTCATATCATAAATTTATACCAAAAAATTCATACAAAAAAAAAACTCATACCAGAAAATTCTTACCAGAAATTCATTCCAGAAAATGCATACTAGAAATTCATACAAGAAAATTCATACCAGAAATTCATACCAAAAAATTCATACAAAAAAATTCATACCAGAAATTTTTGGTATGAACTCTTACCCTAATTTATGGTATGAACTATAACCCTAATTTATACTAGAAATTTCTTTTTTCTATGCTAGCCCTTCTTTAGCTTCTAACCCTAATTTATACCAGAAATTTCTAGTATGAACTCTAACCCTAATTTGTGGTATGAACTCTAACCTTAATTTATATCAGAAATTTCTTTTTGCGATGCTATGCTAGCCCTTCTGTAGCCTCTTCCCTAGCCCTTGGAACCGGTTGTTATCAGTCTTTTGTCCCCTTCCCCTTCTCTATTTCCCTTGCATCCAAGCTGCAACCTCACACTCGAGCCCTCTCTTCATCCTCTCTTCTCTCAGGTATGAAATTCTTACTAGAATTTTCTAGTATGAAATTCATACCAGAAATTTTTGGTATGAAATTCATACAAAAAAAATTCTAGTATGAATTTCTGATATGAAATTTATACCAGAAGTTCATACCAGAATCGACTCATTGCTTAGAGTTAATTTCACTGAAATCCTGCAGTTAGCTCAAAGCAGCAAAATCTCTAAACCCTAAACATCGAGTACCCAAAACCAGCAAAATCAATAAAATTGATTACAGAGAGGTAATCAGGGTGGCGACTTGATCCGTGCTCGGAATCGATTTTGACTTCTTTATCATCTTCCGATTGATCTCCGTTGTTCTTCTTCATCTTCTTCATATGCACCGTCTTGTGAGTGACCCGGAGGGAGAGAAAACAATGCGACAGAGATAATTGAGGAAGGAGGGGAGGGTGAGAGGAGAACCAACGGAGGAGGGGATGTCGGAGATTGCCGAGGGGGCGGCAATAAGAGAGGGTGTCAACCCTGGATCCTCCGGCGGCGTCATGGGAGAAGCGGCCCTTCAGGCTCCTTCCCAACGGAAGGCAATGGCGAGGCGAATAGATGAGTGAAGGAGAGAGTTGGTGGATTTTAGGGTTTGTGTTTGAACGGTAGAAACGGGGCACATTTACTAAATGAGTTTATTGCATGAGCCTACTTAATAGAGAAAATATTGTAAAAGGCCTACTTAGCAAATTTGGCCCAATGACAATGATTTGATTAGAAAGGGAATGGTGATTTTGATAATGTGTATAGGTTATAGATAGAAAAAATATTTGGCACGAAAGAAGTAGTCCCTATAGTTACCTTTAATAGTAAGACACAAAGTTGTTAAAATTTTAGATGCATAAAAGTAGAATTGAAGGAAACAAGTTTTTCTAATCATCTTACCAAAGGATCACATGCATAATCGATACAAAATAAGAAAAGAGAATAATGTTTCTTGATGTGTGAACCGCTACTTTGAAGGAAAGATCGAGAGCCTCAATCACAACTCCTGTAGTTGATCCATCTTGTATAGATTTGGATCACCTTAGATCTTGAATTCTAGTGCAAGGATCGAAGGCGGAATAAGGGAGATCGAAGAGGGAGAAACAAGCAAAGCAATCAGCCGTATATTTCATCTATAAGATTGGACGTTGCAATTTTGACAATCTCTACTACTCTTTATGTTAGCCAACAATCATATATATTGCAAATGAAATTGTAACGGCTTCAGGTAATGTCTTTTACATTAAATTACATTTGACAGTTAATCTTATTTTTATAACATGCAATTCAAAGTGGTCAATTGAATTTGAAATTCAATTTAAAAGTCAACATTTGACCATGTAATTTAACGGCCAACTGAATCCAATCGAAAATATCCAAAAGATATCTAATTAATGCTGCTAATTTTGGTTCGTGTTTCTCTCAGAAAGCCCTTTTTATTGTTCGCATATATGATTATTTTATAAATAATAATAATGTCTTTTATTAGAAAATAGCAGTTTATTATCTAGTAAATATATACTCTCATAGTATATCAAATATAAGATTTATATATATATATATATTAAACGATATATTCTATCAACTCGATCAGTATAACCTCATAAGACCCAATAATATTAACAACATATTTTATCATATAATATATAAATTATAGTTGACTTCTAGCAAAATGTTATAACTAACTAATATCGTTAAATTATATATTTTTATTTATTGTTCTAATTACCCCTTAGAATAAAGTAGAGTATTGCTTAAAAAATATGATATGGGTAGGGTGGAAACTGGAAAGTGTGTTACCTATGGATAAATGCGTATCTTGAAGGAACAGTAATTTTTGTTCACCACAATGAAAAAGTAGGTCTGACTTTTACGCATCAAGAGGATATTATTGTATAGTCTTTCTTATCCACTCATCCATTGGTGAAGAGGTACAACCAAAGGTAGGGCTCAATATTGACTTTTAATTACGTCTCTATAATATTTTGTAGAGATTGGGTTAAAAATAGGAGATTAAATTTATCATTTTTAAACTTTTTATCAAGCAATAATCATCTTCTCCGTCAAAATATCTTAAAGCGAGACTTAAAAAAAAATTAAACAATTTAATTTACTGGGTTTTTTCTAGTTTTGTGTTTAGTAAATGTACCCCTTGAAAGAAGAGTGTGTAGAGTTTGAAAATAAATATAAAAGGTTGGGGTATATTTACTTAATTGAAATATTAAAAAGCCTAGTTACTAGGCTAGTTTCTCAAAAAGACCTGGTACCAAAATTGCCATTTTTTTTTCTTTTCGGATGAAGTATTAATGATGATAAAAAATTTGTATTTTTGTGTGTGTGAATTGAAAAAAAATTGCCATTTTTTTCTTTTACGCATCAAGTATGTATTCATTTTTGTATAGTTATGGTGTTTATAATATGATGCTCATTTTTTTTGAAAATTATACTTTTCTTTAAAATCGTGTTTATAATATTCAGTGATCGATTATATTAAAAATTGTGAAATCAAAGAGAATACAAGACGATTCAAGTTTTGTTTCTTCGAATTTCTACTCTCACTAGCTATTTAGATTTTCATTCTTAAGGTTTAGGTTACATTATGATTGATGTTTGTGTTCGAAATCAAATTTGTTTGAATCATTTTGTGTTTGATAAGTTTGATTGAGAAAATGCATGTGTATACATATGTTGAGTTGGTCTAATAGCTCCAGTTGAATAATCTATATGCTCCTTTTGGTGTGCACGCAAACTGTTCGGGAGAATGCCTTATAAAAAATAGTTTATAATATTTACAGGAACAATGACATAAAAAGTATGAACAATGACGAATAAAAACATGAACAATGACGTATAAAAGTATGAACACCGATGAGTTAGTTATCTATAACTTTGACACATACATAACATATTATGATCATCTTTTAACGTTTTGTGATAAGTTTTTTTTTTTATTTTTTGTGGTTATATAATGTAAATGAACATCTATGCATTATAAAATGAACACAAAAGAATAAGTGGACATGACACTTTGATGAATAAAAATACTATGAACACCGATGTATAAAAACATAATCAATGACATATAAAAGTATGAAAACCGATGACTATTTTGAACGTAAGGGTATTTTTCCAAATTTTAAGTCAATTTACAAAAATGACATTAATGATGAGCGTGTGAGAGCCCTTGATTTAAATTCATCCAATGGCTTACAGCCCTCCTAATTCCTATTTACAAGCTCTCTCCTCACTTGAACTAATATATATATATATATATATATATATATATATATATATATATATATATTTTAGTTCAAGTGAGGAGAGAGCTTGTAGATAGAAATTAGGAGGGTTGTAAGCCATTGGATGGATTTAAATCAAGGGCTCTCACACGCTCATCATTAATGGCATTTTTGTAAATTCACTAAAAATCTGAAAAAATACCCTTACGTTCAAAATAGTCATCGGTGTTCATACTTTTATATGTCATTGTTCATATTTTTATACATCGGTGTTCATAGTATATTTATTCATCAAAGTGTCATGTCCATTTATTTTTTTGTGTTCATTTTATAATGCATATATGTTCATTTACAGTATATAACCACAAAAAAAATAAAAAAAACTCATCACAAAACGTTAAAAGATTATCATAATATGTTATGTATGTGTCAAACTTATAGATAAGTAATTGGTGTTCATACTTTTATACGTCATTATTCATGTTTTTATTTGTCAGTGTTCATACTTTTTATATCATTGTTCCTGTGAATATTATAAACTATTTTTTTATAAAGCATTTTACCGAACAGTTTGCGTGCACATTAAAAGGAGCATATAGATTATTCAATTGGAGCTATTAGACCAACTCAACATATGTATATACATGTATTTTCTCAATCAAACTTATCAAACACAAAATGATTCAAACAAATTTGATTTCGAACACAAACATCAATCATAATGAAACTTAAACCTTAATAATGGAAATCTAAACAGTGAGAGTAAAAATTTGAAGAAACAAAACCTGAATCGTCTTGTATTCTCTTTGATTTCACAATTTTTTATGTAATCGATCTTTGAATATTATAAACATGATTTTAAAGAAAAGTATAATTTTCAAAAATAAACATCATATTATAGACACCATAATTGTAAAAAAAAAATGAATACATACTTGTAAAAAAATGACCATCATATTTTATCAACACGATTTGAAAGAATAGTATAATTTTTTTAAAAAATCCAAAACAAATGTTTTACAAAATACAAAAATGAACAATTAATGTTAAAAAACGAATAGTTAGTGATGGAAAAAAATGAACATTTATTGATAAAAATATGAACAATGAGTCTTTTAAAAATGAACACATACTCATAAAAATATGAACACCAATTTTTATTTACAAAAAGAAAAGCTGAAAAAATAAAAAAAGGTGACGTGGCATGCCACATGTCACCACCCTAGTTCTCCTCATTCCTATCTGCAAGGGTCCTCCTCACCGGAACTGGACCCTATATATATATATATATATATATATATATATATATATATATATATATATATATATATATATATATATATATATATAGATTTTAGTTCAAGTGAAGAGAGAGCTTGTAGATAGAAATTAGGAGGGTTGTAAGCCATTGGATGAATTTAAATCAAAGGCTCTCACACGCTCATCATTAATGGCATTTTTGTAAATTGACTTAAAATCTGAAAAAATACCCTTACGTTCAAAATAGTCATCGGTGTTCATACTTTTATATGTCATTGTTCATGTTTTTATACTTCGGTGTTCATAGTATTTTTATTCATCAAAGTGTCATGTCCATTTATTTTTTTGTGTTCATTTTATAATGCATAGATGTTCATTTACTATATAAAACCACAAAAAATAAAAATAAAAACTCATCACAAAACGTTAAAAGATGATCATAATATGTTATGTATGTGTCAAAGTTATAGATAAGTTATTGGTGTTCATACTTTTATACGTCATCGTTCATGTTTTTATTCGTCAGTGTTCATACTTTTTATGTCATTGTTCCTGTTAATATTATAAACTATATTTCTATAAGGCATTTTGCCGAACAGTTTGCGTGCACACTAAAAGGAACATATAGATTATTCAATTGAAGCTATTAGACCAACTCAACATTTGTATATACATGTATTTTCTCAATCAAACTTATCAAACACAAAATGATTCAAACAAGTTTGATTTCGAACACAAACATCAATCATAATGAAACCTAAACCTTAAGAATGGAAATCTAAACAGTGAGAGTGAAATTTGAAGAAATAGAACCTGAATCGTCTTGTATTCTCTTTGATTTCACAATTTTTTATGTAATCGATCTCTGAATACTATAAACACGATTTTTAAAGAAAGGTATAATTTTCAAAAAAAATGAACATCATATTATAAACACCATAACTGTAAAAAAAATGAATACATACTTGTAAAAAAATGAGCATCATATTTTATTAACACGATTTGAAAGAATAGTATAATTTTCAAAAAAAAAATCCAAAAAAATGTTTTAAAAAAATAAAAAA
>BSUD01000006.1:34851115-34908448 GCA_033239045.1 Fagopyrum esculentum
GAACTGGACCCTCTATATATATATATATATATATATATATATATATATATATATATAGAGAGAGAGAGAGAGAGAGAGAGGGAGGGGGTTTAATTAAAGGCTACTAATCATTCATGAATACGACGGGAGAAGCAAGTGGCAAGGTATGGGTGATGAGGTTCAACATTTGTCTTCACTACATAGCACTTTGATGTAGGCACACCAACGGCAAAAGCTTGACTACGACGTCGTATGGATTGCCAAGAAAGAATATTTTAAGCAAAATTATTAACATTATGTGACATCAGCTGTCGGTTATATTGGTCCGACAAGGAATATTATAAAGGTGAAAGCAAACATTTCAAGATTACAAAAGAAAAATCCCTTTTAATAAAGAAGATATATTAGCATGCAATCGAACAACCCAAAAATGAAACTATGTACATCAAAAGGGGTACTACTACTAGGCCTTTTACTGCTACTGTATGTTTTCACCCTCCGTAAAAATCTACACTTATGTTAATCAATTCCTTTTTCTTTTAAATATGTAGATTGGAATTTCCACTTTTACTCTACTAAATTGTGTCTAAAATATCAAATAAAATTGAAAGTAGAGACTAGAGAGTATTGTACAAGTAAATTAAATTACGGTGTTTTAAAAATAAAAATCTTATTATAAAAATGTATCTTAAAAATTACTTCATAAATAATTTTGAAAAAATAATAGAAATTAAATAAATTGAATAATCAAAGTCATTTTAAAAAAAATTATAATAGGAAATTTGTTTCAAAAAATTGTAAAGGTTTCTTTTTGTCAAAACACAATTTGGTATTAGAAATTAATTTACAATTACGATTCTTAACTTCTTTTTTTTTTTAATATTTTTGGCTACAATACATAATTATCAAAAATATATAAATAGATGGACCAATGATAACTATAATCACATCTGAACATAACATTTTGATTGATGCGACAAAGATGACAACCAAATAAATGAACCAATGCTAATTGAACATAACATAATAAGTTAAGTTGTTATGCATTTCATAAACAAGCATCATATACCAAAAGTAAATATCAATGACATTCAGGAGGGTATGTGCACGGCTGAGCAGATTGCGGTTTTGTTCCGGTTATCAGCAAGTTGTCAAAAAGCACATCTGGGAGGATAATCCCTAACATACTTGATTGCAGCTCAAACCTTCTCCACATACTCATCACATTCTTTGATACCATCTTGAACAATCAGATTAATAATATGCGCCACAAATCTCATATACAAAATGATTCCCCTTAAGAATGCAACCATTATTTTTTGGGGTATTCGTAAGGTAATTGCATGCAACATTATTAGAAGATGCATTATCAACACTCATTGTCAACACTAGTGTAAATGAGAAACCCTTATTTACACTAGTGTTTTTGCGCTGCCAAACACAACCTAAATGGGAAGACAATAACTAAGTAAAGGCAACCTAAATTGACAAGACGATACAAATAGCAGTAAATTGACATTCAGAAATAACATCATTCCGATTGAGCGTACAATAACGTAAGTAATAAGGCTAGACAAGCAAGTGATAACAGTTGCACAAGAAAGCCTGTCCCATTATACCTGGAAGGGTTCAAAAACTATAACAGTAATCTATCTCCATAACAACTCGCAAAATTACAGACCGGATTAAAAACCCAAGTGAACAGCAAGATTGCAAACATCAACTATACCAAACAAGTCTTTTAATGGAAGTTGGCCTACGAAACAAATTTTAATGGAAGGCATGGCAATACCAGACAAGACTGAACCAAACAGATACGACTCCATAACAGCTCACAAAAACTATAACATTTTCTCCAGGTACCAATTGCTTCATTAACTATCAATTTTACTTGTGTTTCATTCATTAGGATTGAACAAAGACTCCAATTTCTTAGGTTTGAACAAAGACAAACATGCAACCAGTACTCATTTTGAGTATATAAATGCAATTCCACTATAAATTGTTTAGCAGTGAAAGATCTCCAATTTCTTAGGATTGAACAACGAGAAGAATCAATGAACAAAGGAATGCTGTCTCTGAATCTCAACCCAAACATGCAACCAGCACTCAATAGGAGTGTCAGTATCCATTGCAATTTAGTATTAAAAAGTTCTAATCTTTTTAAACTATATTCTAATCAAAGTTAATGGTCTTTTTGCACAAATTTGATATAAATTGCTCCTGGTGTCATCACAATGTGAAGGAAGGCCTCTAATTACTACATCTTGGTTGCTAATCCATTTGCAAACCCAACCCTTCAATTGTTGCAAGTCGCCTATTGAATGATATTCACTTTTGAGCCCGAGCGCATATTGTTAATCACTGTAACACTATCCATTCATTCAAGTTGACTGCAAGTATAAGCTTTGGAATCACTGTAACACTACTGCTAACAGAAGAAATTCCAAAAAACAAAAAATAAAAAACAGACTCGAGAGACAGAACAAGGGTTTGAGAGAGATCCAGACTTAGAGCTAGCAAAATTAAACTTACTTAGAGTCAGCCGTCGGGGCTCAGGAGTAGAATGAAGACTTCCAAGAGATCCAGACTGAGAGACAGCTTGAGAGAAGAGAGACTTTGAGAGTCGATATCATTGTCGCAGTGAGTTTGGAGCCTAATAGACGAAAACTTCGAGAGTCGGAGAACATAAACCGGGTATATTACAGCCCGAACCGATAAGGCATGAATATATGTCACTGCAGAATCTCAGGGAAACGAAATGCAAGGCAAGAAGATAATAAGTCAAACTTCAGAATTTCAAAGCAAAACAGGAAGTTTGGTAACTTTGAGAGAATTGCGAAATCCAGATTCGAAACAATATAGGTTGATCCATAATTAACAACTCAACTGATAATTGGATTGTAGGTGTAAAGGATTGGCTTTGAGTCATATACAACAGTCTTTCAATCATAGTCAAACAGCAGCGAAAATAATGCAGAAACAAAAATGTAGGCAAAAGTAAGTTGCACATCGATCATTCAACTATGCCAGCATTGTCCAAATCAACATCTCCCATTCCAGTATCTTCCTCCTCCTCACTGTCTTCGTCGCCACTGATTTCTTCGTTATCTTCACGGAGCTTGGCCATGTGTTCTGCAAGTAATTTATCATCCCGTTCGCTCACCTGCATATGGTGCCCAATTATTGGTGATGGTCAACAGAGAAATATAAAGCACATGCCAAACTATTGATATTAGGCGGCCAAACAATTTTCTGAAATGACTTACAGCACGAGGTGGCTCTTTCACTAATAGCTTCCCTTTGTAGCGTTCAATTTCTTCAGTGCAGGCTTTTATTGCTATGGTAAGTGTTGAGATGCCTTGCTCCTGTCATACAGAATTATTATAGAATCTTGCAGCTAAAATGTGAATCAAAATAACCAATGCATTTTAGTTTATTTAAACTGATAATGATGTAATTTTGTTCAGATAAAGGCTGCTTCAACAAGTACTATGCCCTTTCTTACCAATGGACACCTATGTAGCATGGAAACTCCATACGAGCAGCGTACAACAACTATGACATTTTCATATCGCTTTTGTGTCCGTTTCCGCACAACATAGATGGAGATCAATGAGTAAATGCAGAACTTCAACTAGAGGTTATAAAACTAGGGGCTTGAATTCCTAAAGGAATGTAAGTTGTATTTGTACAAGAAGTGATCCCTCCCCTTAAAAGCTTTTTTTTATTAATCTGTACACCATACTTGTGTCAGTATTCCTACAATAGTGCCTAATTCCTCAAAAATATTTGACCTTGCATTAGAATGGAAGCCATGGAGTTTTGGTAACTAGCTAACACGGGTATACTTCTAGTCTAAGAAACAAGCAATTTGCACAGAATGAAAATAAAGGAAATAACTGAGTTTGTTTATTGAGAATTCGGGCACATATTCATGGCCAGAAAGATGAAAACGAGGAAAAAAATTCATATCAGTGATTATGCTAATGTTAAATCATAACCAATTGGATGAAACAGAAGGACACAGTTTCATGGTGAGCTCCATTGTGATGTTCGGAAACAAATATGCACTGTTACCAAATTACTATTTCGACACATGAACATATAGAGAGTCATGCCCGGAAACATCTGAGATCCGTAAAGATGAATAAGTCAGTTCTGTGCACCATGATGAACTTACCTTATCAAGGGTCTGAGTGGTAAGAACATATAGAGGTGGAGCAACCAGCTTAATTTTGACCGGACAATCCTCAGTACCAGCTGCTTCGGCTTTGCGCATGGCTGACTGTAAAGTATTTCCAAGTGTTACCCCATGCATCAACCAAAGTAAAGCAAATTATTCCACATACTGAAAATTTCGGTTGAAGCTAGTGCCAATTCATAACATGGTAAACTGATCACTGCCTTTTTAAATTTATGTTATTTCACACTGTAGAAGAGGTTCCATTGATACCATTAGACAGAACATGTTAGTCACCTCATGGACTGCAATCTACTATGAGTACTAAGTGATGCGAGTGTTTGCAGGGGAGTGATTGGAAGTGTCAAGGGTGAAAAAGAACAATAACTAATAGTAAAAAACTGAAAATATGGTAGTACAAAGACTGTGTACAAAATACACACTAAGGGTAGGACAATTCATGGCACTGCAGTCCACAAAGGGACATAAATTATGATGTAAAAAAAACCATTAATAGTTAAAACATAACAATTATAGATCTATTACTGAGACAAATTTGTTGTTGCAACCTGAAACAGAAAATCAGGATCATAGGGTTATAGTTGATAAGATTCTAGCATATCAAGATTTTAGTTCATCCTATAAGAACTTGATAAGATTCTAACAATTCAAGATTTTAATGAAATATCCAGATCACAACTCCCTACCGGATCATAAGATCTTAGGATTTTAAGATTCAGATCTAGATTTTGATAAACACAAGGACTTACGGAATAAAGCATTCCCGCTTCTATCATGCAACAGCATCCTCACAATATTTAGACATAGACAATGATAAATCAAGTACTAGAAATAACCATCTACCAAAACAAGCCAAATTTTAACTAACCTTGATATGAAGAACACCATCAAACTGAAAGCATTTCATGTCAATATCAGCACGAATCTTCAATGGTTGAGGTGTCATACGACGTCTGATATTCTTCACCAAAGCATCCTTGATCTCTGGAGTAACTGCTTGCACTACTTTAGTCACCTGAACATCAGAAAATTAATTGTGATGCAGAGAAAGATTCAAATTTTTGACAAACCATTGAAACCAAGCATGACAGGTTATTTCAAAGATACCTCCTGACCATCAGCCCCAGTTTCTTTAACTTCATATGTAAGAGCGTCCAATACAGAGTCGGGATCGTTGACAATAATCTTAAATGCCTGGAAGAAAAATGTTCAAAATTCAAGTAAAATCGAAACTTGAAGATAGGTCCAGAAATACAAAGTTGAGAAACAACAAACCTCAAAAGCATGACCGTATTTCCTATACAGGGGCCATCCAATGCGCACGTATAAGTTCTGCATAAGAAGTTTTAATCTGAATTTAGACTCTGTTTCCTCTTATATACGCAAAACATCAAATAACATTAAGCAGTCTAAGCATCAGATTTGCACGAGGCGATCATTTTACAATCAGCTGCTCAATTAATTCCATGATATCAGATTTCACATGTGAAGAAATTGAGTACGCGTATACATACAGTCATGCACAAAAAAGCTTGAGAATTGCTATTATCTGAATCCACACTAGTATGTCACATTAGTTCATGTGTTCGCTAGGCTGATATAAATCAAAAAACGAATATGTCATGTCAGATTAACCTTCAAATTCAACCCTAGCTATAGAAGACAATCAAAATGTTACAAAACATTAATAGATTAACATAAATATACAGTACAAAAATCAAGCTAAAGATTAGACGATATACAACAACTGATAGCACAAACATATTGAAACTGAAACCAAAAAAATATAAAGGAGATTATAGCGAGCTAACCTCCAAATCCTCGTTAATAGTCTCAGCAACATGGCGCATGATGGAATGGACGAGCTTGCTCTTATTATATCGCTCCTCACAAGTCTGAATATCCTCTTCAGAAACCCTACGCTTGCTGAGATCGATGTAACCTTTCTCCTTGTCGACTCGAAGAACCATGACTGGTTCGATCCGGCCTATCTTGATGAGACTGTTAACACTACGAATCCGACGACGAGAGAGCTCGGAGAAGAGAATCATGCCTTCGATGTTGTTGTACTCCAATAGGGTGACGTAAGCACCCATATCGGCGATTACCTTCACTTGAATCATTACGGCCATGTCTACATCTGGATACTTAGCCTCGTACATTCTGCACTCCAAATTTGGGCCACCGTTCGCCATTGTTGAGCACTGGAGTTCAATTAATAAAATTGCGTAGCAGCTGGGGCTTAATTGGGGAGTACTGGAGCAGGGTTCAATATACTCTCTGGACTACCGGGTTCTAGAGAAGAGAGAAGATTAGAGGAGAAATGGAGAATAAGGCTTCACAACACTAGGGTTTTTTCCAGAGTTGGTGCCGGTGGAATATACAACGACGTCGTTTCTTTCTTTGGAATAATACAGGGCTTACGACCCCGATTAACATGAAAAAATTACACAAAAGAGATGACAATTTTATCCGAATCCGACGGACACCCGATAACCCGATGCATAATAAAAGGATAAAAATCCGACATGAAGCGGGTGAAGGCGGATGAAGCGGGTGATGGATCGGGTCGGATTCAGATTGACCTTTCATCCACCCAGCACCCGATCCATCATCCATCCACCCATCCGACCCGTTTTACCCACTTACACCCGTTATATATTTATTCATTGTGTTACTTGTTTAGTGATGTTTAGTTCCCTTTTGATTTATAAATCTTATATCTATTAAAGCAGAAGCCTCTATTGCCACGTGTCAACGTCATGTTTCTCGAAGTCTAAAAAATTATTTTAAAAAGTGATTTTTAAATGTTAATATAAATTAAAAATTGATTTCTAAATTTTTTTAAAAATATTTAAATCAATATTTTTATAAAAATAGTTTTTAAACTTTTATGGATTTTTCTTACAACAAGCATATTTGACAAATCAATTGAAAAATATAATAAATTAGAAGAGATAAATAGTTAAAAGAGATTTAAAATCATAATAATGATTATAATTTCATTCTCCGGATTTTTATTTTACAAAAATATACATATAAATTTTTAAATATTAAATAATTATTAAAACTCAACCCGCACAAAGTGCGGGTAATACACTAGTTGGTGATTGTTTAGCAGAATTTGTACATTTGTTCACTTCTTATTATGATCTTATCTTACTATATGTTATGTATTGCTAAATTTCTCTTTTTTTCAAGAGCTTAAACTTATAATACTTCTTGTAATATTTCCACTTGCGGAATTTTAATCAAAATTAACACAAATTTTTGTATAACAAAGGTAAAAAAAATGTTATGAGGATAAGGATTTGTTTCTCAATTTTTTTATAAGGATTATATGATAAATTTAACACTTAACCTATTAAAGTATTTAATATAATTAATCTCTTACTACCACTATTAATTCTCACCCAACTCTAATCATGTTACATATTCATTGAGCCTTTAATACCCAACTCTAATCACGTTATATATTCATTGAACCTTTAATAATATAAAAATAATATATGTTGGCTATTAATTTTGTTTTACTTCTTAAAAAACTATACTAAGTTACTAATAAACTTTTCAGATTAAATTTCTTTGTAATTTATTTTTTTTATTAGAAAATATATTAGCTAAGATTGAGATCTTACGGTTATAAATTTAGTTAACAAAATTTTCGAAAGATTTTGTTAGCAATTTCATTTTAATCGAAAAATATATTATTTAAATTTATTTGTGCTTTCTTCCTTCTTATTTGTCATCATCCTTATTAGGAATAAGATGTCTATTTTCTCGGAAAAAAATTAAGGCGGCCATAGTGGAGAAGACGTTGGAAAGTTGATGGATAAGCGCGTGCGAGTTTAAGTACACCGTCCGTCTTGGCAAAACTCCAAACATTCATGAACATGATTAATAATTATACTATTTGTAATTTGAAGGTAAAAAAGTGATTATAAGTAAAAAGACGTAAATGTGTAATCATCCTTTCAAAATTATGCGATTATAATAGCTTAAATAGTGTAAACTATAGCGTTTTGTTTTATGTTTGTTTAAATATTGTCATGTGAAAAGACGAATGTACAATCAACTATGTTTTTTTTAGTTGTGTTTAGAGTACTATTACTTCGCATTGTAAAAAATGCTATGTAAATTTAATAATTTAAGCCACCAAAAATTTAGTCTATTTTACATAGAATCACTTTATATGGAAAAATTACATTCAACCTGTCTAATATTTAGTTTTGTTCACGAATATGTATATTTAAAGTATTTATTTTGTATACAAAGTTTTACAAAATAATGTGTTTTTTACATGACTAATTGTTTTTAATTATATAATTAATTATGCATCATATTTTGAAGATCTATTATAAAATTAAAAATTAGTTATCATCACATAATTTTAACATAACCTAAAGATTTATGGGTAAAATTATGTTTTTGAACAACCCGCACAAAAATTATGTTTTTGAACAACCCGCACAAAAATTATGTTTTTGAACAACCCGCACAAGGTGCGGGTAATACACTAGTCTTATATCTATTAAAGCAGAAGCCTCTATTGCCACGTGTCAACGCCATGTTTCTCGAAGTCTAAAAAATTATTTTAAAAAGTGATTTTTAAATGTTAATATAAATTAAAAATTGATTTCTAAATTTTTTTAAAAATATTTAAATCAATATTTTTATAAAAATAGTTTTTAAACTTTTATGGATTTTTCTTACAACAAGCATATTTGACAAATCAATTGAAAAATATAATAAATTAGAAGAGATAAATAGTTAAAAGAGATTTAAAATCATAATAATGATTATAATTTCATTCTCCGGATTTTTATTTTACAAAAAATATACATATAAATTTTTAAATATTAAATAATTATTAAAACTCAACCCGCACAAAGTGCGGGTAATACACTAGTTGGTGATTGTTTAGCAGAATTTGTACATTTGTTCACTTCTTATTATGATCTTATCTTACTATATGTTATGTATTGCTAAATTTCTCTTTTTTTCAAGAGCTTAAACTTATAATACTTCTTGTAATATTTCCACTTGGATGATTTGTGTTGACTTTATATTTATTATGTTTTTTATGGATAAGACTTTTTCGGATTGAATTTTATTTTTTTATTATTAATTTTCCGCATTCGAATCCGAGTTTAATATCGATTTAAAGGAAATGCGTAGAACACCCGAATATCACCTGATCCACCCGCTTCATCTGTTGGATGTGGGTGGATCGGATGCGGGTGGTGGGTTAGGCGGGTGGCGAGTCGGGTGGGGTGGATGAGATTTTTCGCGGGTCGGGTGGCGGACAGGGTCATCCACCCACCACCCGATCCATTGCCATCCCTATACACAACCCACCTTCCATTCACTCATTTTCTTCGCTTCCCTTTGATATATTTTTGAGAAAATTACCGGAAACTACCCGCTAAAAAGGTCATATTACAAATAATCACCCGCTCTATAACTATTTACCAAAAACCACTAGCTAAATATATTCCGTTACCAGAATACCACCTTATGTCAGAATACCGTCAGTTTACCTTCTTGTGGGTCCCACTTTCATTTTTTTTATTTTTAATTTTTGAATATATTTTTTGTTGTATTATTTTGTTTCTTTTTCACGTTCAGGTAATTCTTTTATTGTTTTTTCTCCCTCACTATCTCTCATTCTTTTCTACTCATTTTTTTTCTCTGTCCCCGAAGTGTTTCCGTAACCCTCACTCTTTCCTAGTTTTTCTCTTTCCTGGTTTCCTCTACACTTCCAGCTTTAAAACCCCACTTTCATTCGAAAATTAAGCCCTTTAAAACCCACTTTTATTCTAATTAAAAGTAGTTAAAAAAATCTAAGCTTAGACTACATCAAAGCATAATAATTAGCAGCTTCATCTTCAATCTACCACAAAAATCCATCACCAAATCCATCAATTGGCTGCAACAACAAATGTCCACAATCAATCTCCTCCACAGACACAATCCCCTGGGATCCATCAAAATCATCGATTATAGTATTAGGAATCCCAAGTTCATCACGAAGCTTCTAGAAGATGCTTTATAACCCTCTCACTTTCCTCTTCAATAGAAGGATGAATCTCAGACAAGTCACTTTCAGAATTGCAATTGCTCATCTGGATCTCCTCGTTTCGCAAAGACAGATCTTCATTCAAAGAAATCTCTTGTTGAAGAGTTGTGATTAGATAGATTTTCATCAAGGATATCTTCATACAATTTCTGTCTCTTGACAGTTTCTAACGGCTTTTGTTCTTCTTCATCCTCTCTTTGTCTCTTGAATGTAGCTTTCGCATTGATTGGAAAACAGAGGAGAAACGAAGAGATGTGGGTATGTTTAACTGTTTAAGAGAGAGAAATTAGGGTTTGAGACAATGAAGAAAATGGGGTAGAGGATTTATGTCAAAATATTGTTTTTTTATGAAGAAAGAAAAAAGAAAATAAAAATGAAGGGAAATTATTATTTTATTGCAAAGT
The DNA here is from genome assembly GCA_033239045.1 of Fagopyrum esculentum. Classification (NCBI taxonomy): domain Eukaryota; kingdom Viridiplantae; phylum Streptophyta; class Magnoliopsida; order Caryophyllales; family Polygonaceae; genus Fagopyrum; species Fagopyrum esculentum. The sequence continues at coordinate 34,861,782 of BSUD01000006.1, forward strand.
GGGACCCACAAGACGGTAAACTGACGATATTCTGACACAAGGTGGTATTCTAGTAGCGGAATATTTTTAGCTAGTGATTTCTGGTAAATAGTGATAAAGCGGGTGGTTATTTGCAATATGGCCTATTTAGCGGGTGGTTTCCGGTAATATCCTCTATATTTTTTCCCAAAGAAAAAACACTTAATGAAAGGTACTACGATGGGAAATGGATCGGGTGACGTGTGGGTCACCTTAAACACCACCCGATTCATCACCCAAATGTTTTCACCCCATCCTACCAATCACACGTTAAGGACTTAAGGATCACACCCACATCAACGAATGAAGCGGGAGATCGGGTGAAATTTTGGGTGTGTTACATCTTATTTATAAATTTATAAAAAAATTATTTTAGTGGGAATCAAGATCTATAAATTCAACTAAAAATAATATAAGATTGTACATAATAAGGGTAGGCATGAGACGGAATTGAGGTTATCCTAGTCTCGTCTCGCTATTTTACCTGGGACAGGATCGGGACAGGCCTTGGGTATTTTAATTGAACACACTGGATCATATCCGGTTGGGATAGGGATGGGACGGGATCAATCCCGTTTTCCCATTAATTTACTTAATATGTTTAAATTTTAAGTTTTATCCACAAAATATCCGTATATCGTACTTAAAACGCAAACATATTAAAGTTTTCAAATATCTACAATAACATATTAGTGCTCATATTAAAGTTTTTAAATATCTATAATAGCATATTACAATAACATTAAACTTTCCAAATACTCATAATAAAAAACACCTAAATGAATTTGTATCATTTGTCAATTTTGACGGTTTGACCAACATGGTTTATTTTTAAAAATATATAAGCATAATTGTATAAGTATATCACTAATGTTTACGGATTTAATTTATATTTATTATTTTAAATTAAAAACTTTATTATATACGGGACGGACCTAGCGGGATAAAGAAGTTATGGATCTTTTCCCGACTCAGATAGTTTTTGGCGGGATGAGATTTCTAATTTTTTAAAATCTCGCCGGGATCGGGACAGGACCGGGATGACGGGATTTGTGCTCACCCCTTGTACATAATATCAAGTACAACACTATAACCATGCAAGATCCAAAATAAACAAATTATATAAAAATTATTAATAAGGACATAAATATATTAGGAAATAAAATAATTAATTTACTTTAAAAGAGTTTATATAAAAAGAAAGGTATTTTTATGATATAAAAACAACAAATATTAAGAATATATAATTTTAAGCGGGTGAATACGGGTCGGAAGGATAGGTGGATGATATGTTGGGTGATGGATGGATGAAACGTTCACCGGATCCTACTTGATCCATCGCCCGTCTTTTAACGGGTTTTCACCTTTCTTGTTGGATCGGGTGATTGTCAGATACGGGTGAATTTATCATCCTTAGGTATTACCTAACCACCACTTTATCCTCGGTCCATTAGATCATCTACATGTACATTCGGTGATGGTAATTTATGAGATTTTCTTAATTCTCATATTGATAAATTATGGAAAATTATAGTTTTTCTTCATCTTCTGCCAAGAAGCCCGAGCGGACCCAATACATATACTTAGCGTTGCTAAAATTTTGTTAAAAAGATAAATAAAAATTGAGTATTATTCTGAAAAACGATAGAAAAGTATGCAATAGGACGATAAAAGTATACGACATAAGAAAAAGCTCCTTTTTATACTCGATATATAATGATGTAAAAATGAATGATTAATAAATATTTTTTTTGGTTGAGGAATGAAAGGAATATGGTCATGTGGAAGAGAAAAATAGTAAGCTATTTAATCATTGTGCTAAACATTTTGTGTGAGTTCCTCTATCGTGAATTTTTTTTAATTAGTTTGGCATGACTAAAAAATAAAAAATTAGATTAAGAAATATTCAATCGGGTTATAGCATAGTGGATGCTCTTTTTGAGCATAGCCATGCATTTATAGTTCTCGCTAGGGGTGGGCATAAATCCCGCTTAATCCCGTCCCGTCCCGATCCCATCCCGATCCCGGCGGGATTTGGAAAAAAATGTGTATCCCGTCCCGTCCCACAAAAAATTTGCGGGACGGGACGAGGGACGAAGACTTCCCATCCCGGTTAATCCCGTCCCGTTCCGCATATATATATAAATAATATTTTTATATTTTTATAAATATTATATAGATAAATAATATACATAAATTATAATTTTTAAAAATATTTTTTTATTTTTAAAATTATTAGATCGATGATTTTTCGTCATTCATTCACTCATTCTTTACTACTCATTCCGTTGGATCTAAAATACTAGAGTTTCTGATCTCCCTTGATTTGGTCCGATTGCCGCCTTGCTCTGGTCCGTTCCATCGACACCCTTGCTCTAGTCGGTCCCATCGCCCTTGTATTTGTGGATTACCACAATTGTAATCGATAGTTAAATAAATATATTTTTCATTAAATTATCTGTTGTTATTTTTTGAATGTGAGTCGGTAAGACATTTTGATGTAATTAAAATTTGTTTTCAATGTATAAACTACTAATGTAGGCGTCATGAATCGATAATTCGGTATCGAGTTTTTTTCCCGATCATTTATGTCTTTAAACACGAGAGAAAACAAGTATACATATTAAATATAATCGGTGCGTAATTTTTGCGGGATTTGTCCCGTCCCGTCCCGTTCCACATGGGACATGGCCCGCGCGGGACGAAGAAAAAATGTCATAAATCCCGTCCCGTCCCGCAAATAACTTGCGGAACGGGACGCGGGACGACCCCTATCCCGTCCCGTCCCATGCCCACCCCTAGTTCTCGCTCTTCAAGTTTCGTATACACCATTCTTGTTCAATGCATCACACTATACATGAAAGATGAGGACTCTCCCGTCTTGTATGACAATGGTTTCCACTTGAGTTTTGGCGTAAAGCGTATAGTAGTGTCAAATACATATCAAACATGAGAAATATCATAACATACTCATGTTTAAGGAATATATTAATCATGTTTAACTTAAAACTCTACAATACCTTTTGGAGAGTCTTGAGGTGAGTATGTCCTACATGTATCATTAATACACATATATGTAAATGACTAGACATGTTCATGTCTCTATAACTCATGAAACCTGACCTTATTAGCCAACTTACAATATAATCGTTGATGAAATCATTTATGTCCTTGATAATGATTTCAAACTATATGTTTGCGATTATTCATAACTTCACTTAATGGGATTTCATTCATCAAAACACAAAACACTTAAGATGATCTCATTTGTTAATCATGAATTGTCCGGATATTATAATTAATATCGATCAGAATAACATATAAATAAATATGAAATATCAATATCAAAAACTCATAAAGTCAAACATAAAACTAGTGTTGAACATTCAACATATAATGTATATATAACAAACTCCATACCATTCTCCAATATGTTAGAGACTCTTAGCCCTAGTGCGACTATTATGCTTGGGGTTCGGCATAGGCATGGTCAATGGATTTGTAATGTTGTCATCTATATATGCACCTTACACACCTAATGTCACCCTCGGTGACTATGCACTAAATAAGGTGCTACTTCCTTACAATGTTTTTGGACTTGGAGCTTAAACTCGGTTGCTTGGCATGGGATATCACATCAATGTTGTCACAATAGATGTCAATAGACAATGAAATTCCATGAACAACACCGAGTTCATCTAAGAAAATCCTTGTCCAAACTGCCTCCTTCGCCGCTTCACTAGGGCAATGTATCTTGTTCGGATATCTCTCAACTCACGACTTCTTTGTGGAGATGAAGACATGTCCCTTAAAGTTATATTGGTTAGTTTAAAATCTTACATCAGTATAGCCTCGAACGACCAATTTGTCATCACCCAATATACTCAAAAATCATAATTGCTCATTTTTAAGTACTTCGGGATGTTCTTAGTTGCACACTAGTGTACCTCTTCGAGACCGATTGGTATATTCTACACATGCTCAAAGAAAATACAACATCAGGACGTGTACATGCCATGACATACATGATAGATCCTATAGTAGAAGCATAAGGAATCTTGTGCATCTTTTCAAGCTCATCGTGTGTTTTAGGACATTGTGTCTTGTTGAGATATACATCGTGTTCCACGGATAAAAACTCTTTCTTAAAATCTTGCTTTTTAAGTCTATCAAGAACCTTATCCATATAAGTTCTCTAAATCAATCCAAGTAGTCTCTTAGACTTATCTCTATAGACTTTTATTCCAAATATGTACTCAATATCTCTTAAGTATTTTGTTGAGAAACATTTTTTCAATCATTTCTTAATGGACTCTAGGATCGGAAAGTCATTCCCAATAAGTTGTATTTCATTCACGTATAAGACTAGGAAAACCAGCTTACTCCCACTAAACTTCTTGTATACATGTTCGCTCTCAGATTGTGTGTATGGTGAACGATATAACTTTAAATTTATAACCTAAAATATAAGCCTGAAACAATATGCGAACCCGTAGTGTATGGATCAATTGTAATAACAGCAAATACTCCAGGGTCGAACACAAGGACTATGGTGAAACAAAGATCGGTAATTCAGGTTGTCAATAAAAAATAAGCAACAAAGCAAAGATATCAAAGATAATGTAATAATCAGATAAAGAGAATGCAGATTCTAGAGATTAAAGCACCCAGTTGTGGCTCCGACTCAAAATCTTAAAGGATAACGTGGACAAAGCTGAGGTTTGCAAAGGGAAGGTGTTTCTAAGGTAGGAATAGATCACCGGGTAAGTCTCACTACTCACTATCCCAAACCAAAGATCCTCTCACCGGGTAAGTCTCAAGGTACTAAGGAAAGGAACAATAATCTCAAACCAATACACCACCCAAGGGGATAGAATCAACCTTTACCGGGTAAGTCTCAAGATAACTTTCAAAGATGGGATGAAGGCACACTCAAACCCTAATAAAGGATAAACCTTTATTACCTAACACTCATGATCTTGGATATACAAGCAAAGGAATCACCGCGTAAGTCTCATCCTAGGCTTGCGTTGGATCAAGAAAGGAATAACAAGGATAGGATTTGGCAAACTGGAACCTCAGATCAGATAAAGATCAGGAAAGGTCTCGTCTAGCTCAGTTCATGTTCCATCTCGGTCGAGATGTTGACTGACCGAGGTATTCGTCGGTTAAGGTAAGGCTCGAGCTTTCAGGGTCCACTGGGGTAAAGGTTCACTCTTTCATTGTCTTTCCCACAACTTTCAGCCGATCATCCTAGAATCGCACAAAGAACTTAGCCAATAATCATCATGATAACAATAATCAAATATATGAAAAGAGAATCAATATTCAAACAAGAAAACCTTAACACAAAGGTCTCAATAACTCAATCAAACAATCAATCAAACAGTCAAACCGCGTTCATCAATCACAAACCAAAAGACAATCAATCAAACAATCTAAGAAAACCTTACAACTTCCTTCAAAGCCTTCAACTTTATCTTCAAAGCCAACTTCCTTCCTTCCTTGGATTATCTTCCAATCTTCCAACTTCCTTCAACTTCCAGCTCTAAGACATGCTTCCATCCAGAAAATCCATCCCAATATATAGGAGTATCACTTGCCAAAAATAAAAAATCTTTAGCCAAGAATAAAAGATCTCGTGGGCTGTGGGTCACTCGCCTCGGTCCAGCCCATGACAAAGATCACCTCGGTCGAGGTGATACTGTAGCCATCCGAGGTGTGTCTCAGCTACACGTGTAAATCTCTCTACTCTGGTCCAAAATCAATCTTTTGTCCAATTTCCATTGTTCCTAAGCCTTTCTTGTAGCTCCTCAATGCTCCATAATGTAGCTCCAATGACTCCTTAGCTTCCTTAGCTCTATATCGTTCCAAAACGTGCTATTTTCCCTACAATCACAACGAAACTAGGTGTAGACCTCGATTCTTGCAAAGGTAAACAAAACAATATAATAATCAAAGAATATACATCCATACATGCAGATTTATGAAGATAAAACGTCCAAACCAATCCCAAAATATAGACTATAATACATGCTATCAATGAAAAACATTTCAAAACCCTTTGGTGGTGCGCCCCATTCATAGATCACCCTAAGAGAATGCTTCATGGCAAATAACATCAAGACATGGTCAAAACATATTATAAATATAAGAAAGTTGTTCATCTTTGCATAAAATCATAGAATGCATAATAAATCATATTTATCAAAATCAATCATGTATAATCCAGTTTAAACCACCAAGTCAATCATCATACTCGAGGTCTCAAGGGCTTCCACAAGAGGTTAAGAAACGTGTCAGGGTGGGATGTATATAGGGTAATGTGGTGCTAGAATCCGGGAATAGGATCTTACTTTCACTTTCTTTGAATCACAACATCTTTCACCAATAAGCTTTGCTTATTTTCACTATACTTTACATTTTGGGAACATGGACAGAGGTGCACAATAACCGAAGTCTAGGAGATCAGCAATCATCAATTTCTCGAGATGCTTCAAACCCTTGATGCACATACCATGACTCATTAGGACTATCGATCAATCCGACTTTGGCAAGACACAAACACCCGGCTATGTGAATGGTGCCGAGTTACTCATCATCAAGATCAACGTCCCCAAACCTAATTTTTTTCTTTCTAACGCTTTCAGCCAAGATCTCAACATTACTTCACACACTTTTTGTAACGCCCCGTTTATTGGGAGCGTTTCCGATATTTATTTTTCCGACTTTTACCGATAATTTGTTAACCTAAATTTTTCTACGAGTATTTTCACAGTGGAAATTAAATGTTATGAGTTTATATATTTTAATTTACATACATATGCCGTATTTTTATTTATTTTCGGAAAATTTTGAAGAGGTTTTCCGAACCGAAAATCTCATTCCGGTATTTTCTTTAGTTCGAGTTTATTGTTTCTTTTCTTTTTATTATTATTTTACTTCCCTTTTTATTTTTATTTTTTGATTTCTCTCTCTTTCTTCTCTTGGACGCAAGCGCCTCCTCGTTCCTTGATGATTGCTTCTCTTCCCAGTGACCAACGCCCAGACTAGCTATACTTGCAGCTCTGCTGCACTCAACCCCTCAACATGTGCTTGCTACTCCCAAGCAAACCCTCCTCTGCTCCTCTTCATTTTCTAGATCGAGAAAACCGCAGTATGACTCTCCCTCAGCTCTCTATCACTCATCCAGGAACCTGTCTTCATCTATGGAGCTTGGACCTCCATTCAACACCTTTCCTACTTCCCTTCTCCATCGCTAGCCTCTCTCCCTCGAGCAGCCTCGCCACACCCATCTCACCTTTTGTGCTTCCCTTCTCCATCTCCGGCCCCACCCGATCTCGCTCTCTCTTTGGAACTCACCTCCATCTATCACCTTCATAATCTTGATCTCCCTCCTCTGTTGCAACTCTTTGAGAGCTTCAGAACCGCAACACTACCACTGAGACAATAAGCCAGGGAAGAGCAGCCAAGAAGCCTCTAAGGATCCAGATCTCGGTGGATGAGGGCCATGTTTCTTTCCGAACCGCCACCACCGAGAAGGACCATACCATTGTCTGCATCGATTCGACGGAAACCACCATTAGAGCCAACGCCGGAGCCACCATCGTCCGCCGAAGCCTTGCGTTCCTTGCTGCCTCGCTCCTTGGGAATACTCTGCCGATGTCCTCGCTTGCGCCGCTGCTGCTGATGTCTCCTTCCCCCAACAAGCCGTGATATGGGTTTTAGAAAAAAACCCTTGGGTTAACTAAATCGCCCCCCTGAATCTTGACTAATTATAGAATGTGCCCATATTTATATAATTTTATTTTGACCCACATTTTTGGTAGTTTGTGCCCTCTGCAGGAAATTAATTACATATATTGACCCGGTTTTACAATTATTGTAACACCCCAAGTTCTGGGAACTTGAAGCGCTACGGGCTAGGACCGCACAATGGGTCCCGACCCTCAGAGTAGCAACAGAAAACAGATCTTACAACAAGGCACAGACGAATGAAAACCAAAACTTAATATAAAACCAAAGATTCAAACAGAAGAAAACACAAAAGCTCCACAGCTGGGTCAAAACAAAAGGGAAACAACAAACGAAACAAAAACCCAATCCCGTCCTACAATGTACGGGAACCCCGGCTGACCACACCGTTCGGATCACTCAACAGCATCCTGAACCTGCGGAACATCTACAAGGACGGTATAAACCGTTAGCTAATATTCTAGGTATAAGCAAGAGTGTAAAGACACAAACACACATAAGGTAAAGAAAACACATAGCATGCTTACACATCAACCGGTTATTATCTTTCATTAAGGTTATCCATTACTAATTCAACTTCTTTTGTCACATGAGAATCTCCCGAAACTTGCCTCCGCTGTAAAAGCTAGGATTTTCGAATCCTAATAAAGGACGTTTAAGGGTGATTAAATTAATAATCAATATTAATTGACCCATAAATCGCGAATAGTGTATAGATGACGAGTATAAATTCCACCATTATGATTTTGGTGTAAATTTGGACTTATGGGGAAATTTTCACTTTTTCCTCCGGGGAATAATTTTTACCCTCTGGTATTATTTGGAGCATTTGGGAGCTTCAATTAATAAAATTGCAGTTGAGAGGAATGATCAGGACATTGGGTATGTTCTAGATATGAAATAACATGGAAAGACAAAATGGCCAAAAGAGCCGCTATTTCGTTTCTTAGCGGCTAAGAAAGACGGCTTAGGAATACGCGTTTTCCGAGAAAGTTGCGGAATAATTATCCGCACAAAATGTCAGATTTATTATTCCAATTTCGAGAAGTTTGGAGAAGGGGCTCAAACCGCCTTCGGATCGATAAACGGATAATTATCGACTTTGCTAAAGGATAATTATCGTCTTCGCTATAAATAGCGGAAATTCATTTATTAATTCATTTCCTTTCACGTTTCCTCGTAAAAGCTCTGATTTCTCTCAACTTCAAATTCAGATCTACTCTTCGTTTGTAATCCGATTTCAATTCCGTTTGAGTTTTCGGATTCCTCTCTTCGTCCTCTTCATTTTGGTACCGAGTTTCTGCGTTTCCGTTGACGTTATGGCCAGGTCGAGCATCCTCCTTATATGTCCGGTCCCGTCGCTCAGATTCCGGTGAATCTGATGGTGTCAGAGCGTAGCCTGCGTCGTTGTGATTCCGAATCTTCTTTCGGATCGTCAATCGGGTTAGTAACGAATAAGTTATGAATTTATTCGTTTTCAGTATTGCGATTTGGCCTAAATTGACCTTAGGCTTATCAAAATGGATAATTGGAAATTCCATTATGCTCGTTACAATAGTCTGGTGATTATGGACTATTTGTTTGATGAGATATGATGACAGTTGGGTTCAGAAACTGTCTGCGGGCAAAAGGTTATTCTGATGAAATTTAATTAATTAATTAAAGATTGATTAATTAAATTAGGAATCTAGAAAACGCTATAAGCTAATTAAATTCAAAGGAATGAATTTAATTGATGTTTGAAGCAAGAAGTTTAATACGAGGAATATCATATTCTCGACAGGTGGTGTTGAAGACGGTAGACTAACTATAGTAGTTGCTCAGTGAGTGTATCCAGGTAAGTCTTCAGACTTACTTAGCTTCGATCTGCAGAAACCGTGCCTGAGAGATTTATATCTCACTGTGTTGATTTGTGTTGTTGTTTTGAAATGCCTTGTTGTGTTGAAATGTGAATGTTGATGTGCATTGAGATGTGTTATGTGTGAAGCATGCTTGATGTGTTTATGATGAAAATGACGTTATGATGTGTAAAACATGCTTAATGTTGTTGTGATTATTATCATGTCATAATTATGAGAAATGATTAAATGAACATGTGTTAGCCTATTGAGGCGTGCTATTGAATGACATGATAAGCCTTTTGAGGCATGTGATATGATGATGACTTGTAAAGGTCAACAGTATGTAAAGCGAGTATTTTGCAGTGAATACCGGAGCTCGGCCAAGCCCGGATCACTTGCGTTTGTATAAGAATGACATCGAGTCTGATGGACTTCAGGCTCGGGTCGCACACCTAATGAAAATGGTAAATGTTTGCATTAACATGAATGGCAAAATGTTGCATGTGGTTAGGAGTTAAGACCATAACTCACCACGAGAAAGCCTGGCCCGTAGACTTGATCAGTCTGGCTACGACCTAAGAGCAAATGTCTGAATTAACCTAATCTGTGCAATGGTGAGCTCACACCAAAGCCAGAACCGTATAAGCAATGGTTCCGGATTAATGGGTCCGGGATCGAAAATTGTAAATTTCATACTGCATTCACGTGCATCATTCATAAAAGCATGATATCATCTCATGAGCACGGTATATGGTATTTGAATATATTTGTTGTGTTGTGATGTGATGATATAATCTCTCGTGGATAGATTATGATCAGTAGCTAACGGTTTTAAACCGAATCTTTTTAGGTAATGCTGATCATAGGAACGCTTCAGGGATGTCAGCTGCAGGATGTGGACAGCCGGGGCAGTGTTAACCCAAGGGTTGGTTGAACTTGCTTTTGAAAATAATCGCTTGCAAGCGAGTCTTTTGTTGATTGTGTGCAACTGTGTACACATGTTGATTTCAGGCTGAAGTTTTAAGACACCTATTCAGGTGTCATGCTTTGAAGTGTCGTTTTGGGATATACATACTAACTACATGCATGGTTGTTATGTAAATGTTTTCAAAATGACAGGTTGAATGTTTTCATTATTTCTTCGTGCTTCTTGTTGCAAGGTCCTATTTGTGAAGTTGTTGTCAGGCTAAATGATGGGACCCACTGTGTGGTCCTTAGCCTAGTGACGTCTTGGGTTACTTAAAACTCGGGTCGTTACAGATTGATATCAGAGCTTAGGTTGACAACAAGGGCACATGTGACTTGAGATGAGACATGATAGTTCAACCTAAATACAACCCAGTCCGGGTTGGTTTTTAAAGGACATTTAAGTTTTCAAAAGATTTTGAAAATTACTGACATATGGTTTTAATGAATTTAAAATCATATGCATAGTCGGGATTGTGGGTAAAGACATTGCCTTCCACTCCTCAGCGTGACTCCTTGTAAGTGTAGTTCTCTCTCTCTAACTTGTTAAGATTATAGTATTCTTATAGATATCACTATTGTTATAAGTGGTGGATATATATGAAGAGAGAACGATCTTGAATGTTCCGGTTTGTCGAAACCGTGATAAAGGCAACCGTAAGCGTTTTAATTAAGGGACAAGGAAGTTACAGCTTCATTATGAGTATGTCAATGGGAGCACAATGTGCAAGTGTGTCAGTGAAAGTACGACAAGCTAGAAGTACATGAGAGTATAATGTATAAAGTAAGTGGTCGAGGTCAAGTACCTCTACCCATCGAGCTACATGAGATGAGAAGATGCAAGAATATAGCGGTAGAAAGGGCTACTGCTACGATAGAAACGCAAGGGCAAGCACGAGTTTTTGAACCCCAAACCCTAGAAGTTCCATATGAGGAACAAGAAGGTAGTGAACTTCATTAGAGAAGTGGCTAAGGCCATAAAAAGAAGAGATGTGTTAGTGTTTGCAGGAGCTTATGTAATGCAAGTTGGTTGGCGGTTGAACCACATAAACATGACTTTTGGGGACATTGGAGAGCTTGAAAAGTATAAGATGAAAATTGCAGCAAACTTCATGCAGAACATTGGTGCATATTGGTGGATGAGAAATTGTGCAATCATTGTGGATTACGAGACTTTCAAGAGTCGGATTTGGACTAACTTGTACGTTAAAGTCTTTCCTGGAAGCAACATTTGGAGGTTCTCCTATGATGGAGATGAATTTCACGAGGAGTATACCTCGTTGGATGAGAGTGCACCACTTTTTGAGCAATTGATAAGATTGTTTATGATAGGATGAAACGACCTCTTAGTTGGTGTTGTCACCATTTGAAGGTATGACGTTATTGGAGTATTAGGAGAGGATAATAAAGCTTGAAGCAAGACAAGGCTTTAGGAAAGAGGTGGATTCCTAAACTAGTGGAGGAAAGAGGCATAAGTCTACTCCAAGTTTCTTGAACCTGCGAGTACGAGACGTGTGAGTCAAGAAACAAGGCCTTCTCCACAACCATGATCATAAGAGAAATTGGAGGGAAAAACATTTTTAATTATGGAGACCTAAATTATTACAAGAAGGACTGAAAAAAAAAAAGTCCAACTACATGTTTCAAATGTAGTTAACCTAGAGATATGATAAAGTTTGTGAAGCTAGGGGATAATGTTAACTCAAGGATCTTGTCCTAATGTGAGAGGAGGAGAAAATCAAAGTTTACGTGGAAACTAGACAAGTAAAGTAGCCAACCGATATCCTTATTACCGGATTGGATAATGATGATGTGATTCTAGGCATCGATTGGATGATCAAGTATATGGATAAGATAGATGCGGAAATGCTAACAAAAATGATGTTAGCCAAAGATGATACTTGTCATGTGTTCAAAGGAAGTGAGCTACAAGACCCGTTAGTGATGATCTCTGCGATGGAAGCAAGTAAGCTGGTAAGGACAGGATGTGAAGCATATTTATGTTATGCTTTGGAGAAAGAAGGAAAGATTCAATTGAAATACATTCCAGTTGCACGCGAGTTAAAGGATGTTTTTCAAGATGAATTACGTGGATTGCCACCTACTAGGCAAGTTGACTTTAGAATTGATCTAGAGCCTGAAACTAGACCAATTTCTAAAGCTCCGTACAGAATGGCACATGTGGAAATGCTTGAGTTGAAGAAGCAGTTGGAAAAATTGGCAGATAAAAGATTTATTCAGCCAAGTGTATCGCCATGAGGAGTACCAGTGTTGTTTGTGAGGAAAAGGATGGTACATTGGGGCTATGTATGGACTATATATAGAGAACTGAAAAGATGGTGATTAAGAACAAGTATATTCTACCACGAATTGATGATTTATTAGATCAGTTACAAGGAGCAAAGGTGTTTTCCAAGATAGACCTACAGTTAGGCTATCACCAATTGAAGATTCAAGAAGATAACATACATAAGACATCATTCAAGACTCGGTATGGACACTACGAGTTCGTGGTTATGCCATTTGGATTAACCAACGCACCTGCTGCGTTTATGGAATTGATGAATCGGATTTTCATTGGATACCTGGACAAGTTTGTTGTGGTCATTATAGATGATATGTTGGTTTATTCACGAAGTAGTGAAGAGCATGCAGAGCATTTGAAAGCAGTTCTTCAAGTATTGAGGAAAGAAAAGCTTTATGCTAAGTTGTTCAAGTGTGACTTCTGGATGAATAGAGTAACATTCTTAGGACATGTGATCACTACAGATGGAATCAGAGTTGACTCATCCAGGATTGAAATTATGCTAGCATGGGAACCACCAAAAAAACGTAAAGGATATACGTAGTTCCTAGGATTAGCGGGATACTACAAACATTTTGTAAAGGGGTTTTCCATCATAGCAAGACCTATGACCAACCTACTTCAGAATAAGGCAAAGGTTATGTGGACTGACAAGTGTCAATCAAGCTTTGAAGATATAAAGAAGAGATTGACTACTGTACTTGTGTTAGGTTAGCCGAATGGAGCACTAGAGTTCATTGTTTACAGTGATGCGTCTAAAATGGACTTGAGATGCGTTCTGATGCAGAATGACAGTCATATCATATGCATCTAGACAATTGAGGTAGTATGAGCAAAACTACCCAATACATACCTTAGAGTTAGCAGCGGTACTTCGTTCACTGAAAATTTGGTGGCACTACTTGCTTGGAACAACATGCATGATTATGAGACATCATAAGAGTTTGAAGTACATATTCACTTAGGAAAAGTTGAATATGAGACAAAGAAGATGGTTAGAGATAATAAAGGTTTATAATTTGAATATACTATATCATATTGACAAGGCTAAAGTCGTGGCCGATGCTCTGAGCAAAGAGTCGGTTCAAGAAGAAGGTGATTGCTCGTTTGACTGCATAATCTGAGATACAAAAAGATATGATTTATAGTGGTAGAGAAATATGGGTTTAGAAAGACCAAGGGTATTTGTGTACCTTGGAGATCGTGTCTAGTTGGATGAAAGAGATCCAACATAAACAACTAAGTTCCTTGATCTGACCAAGGTGAGGTCAATGATCACGAATGATGAAAGTTCAGATTCTTTATCAACGACGACAATATGATTGGATACCAAGGAAGAATATGTATGCCTCAAGATGTTGAGATTAGAAGAAATATTCTTGTTGATGCTCATGCAACACCATATTCCATACATCCAGGATCGAACAAGATGTATTGGGATATTAACCCTACTTTTGGTGGCAAGGTATGAAGAAAGATATTGCTGAGTTTGTGCCACGGTGTCAAACATGTCAACAAGTTAAGATTGAACACCAAAGGCGAGGAGAAGAACTTCAATCATTGGAAATACCGGAGTAAAAATGGGAACACATCACCATGGATTTTGTAACCAGTCTACATAGTAGCAAGGGTTATGACTCCATATGGGTGGTGGTTGATCGATTAACAAAGACTGCAATATTTATTCCTATCAAGGAAACTTGGACTGTGAACAAGTTAGCAGAGGAATTTGTGAATCAGATAGTCAGATTACATGGAGTTCCTAAGACCATAGTTTCAGACAGAGATGGACGATTTACTTCCCGATTCTGGAGCCAAGTATAGACACTAATGGGAACCAAGTTGAATTTTACAACAACGTTTCATCCACAGTCAGATGGTCAGTCCGAAAGGACTATTCAGACTTTAGAAGACTTGTTGAGGTCATGTGTACTTGATTGGGGACCGATATGGCCAGATCAATTACCGCTGGTCGAGTTCACCTACAACAACAGTTGGCATGCGTCCATTGGGATGGCACCCTATGAAGCACTGTACGGAAGGAAATGTCGAACCCCATTATGTTGGGATGAGCCTGCCGATGTCATTGACACGGCTCTAGACAAAGTTAAAAGTGATATTGAAAAAGTTGCTTTGATTCGAGAAAGGATGTTGGCTGCACAGAGTAGGCAAAAATCGTATGCTGATAAGCGCCAACGCCCACTAGAGTTTGAAACAGGGACACACGTTTGGCTGAAAGTTTCACCGACTCGTGGAGTCAAACGGTTTGGTATCAAGGGAAAGTTAAGTCCTCGGTATATTGGACCGTTTGAGATTTTGGAAAAAGTTGGTAAAGTAGCTTATCGTTTAGCATTACCGCCAACAATGGATGGAGTACATCCAGTGTTTCATATATCACAACTAAGACAGTGTCAACCAGATCCGAGCCATGTACTCAGCTATGATGCTATCAAGATAGAGCCTGATCAGACCTATGCCGAGTTCCCTATGGCCGTGTTAGATAGAAAGATAAAGAAGTTAAGGAATAAAGAGATTCCATTAGTGAAGATCCAGTGGTCCCAAAGGGGAATGGAAGAGGCTACATGGGAAACAATTGAGCACATGGAGAGAAATTATCCAGAGGTGTTTAGTTCTTTGATCAATGATTGAGACAAGAGCAAAGAGTAGTACCTAACTTTTCCACTAACTAATGTGCTTATATGGTTCTATGTTTATGTGATTTATGTGTGTGTGAATTGATTTGTGTTTGCTAAAATAGGAAGTGATATACTTTCCTAGTATGAGCGTGATGACCCCACTAACGTGATAATAATCTATGCTTGCACGAAATGCAAAGATAGGTTAATTATGTGACTGATAGATTCAGTCTTCTGATGAGCTGTGTATTAAAGTTTCGGGACGAAACTTTTTCTTAAGGGGTGTGTGATGTAAAAGCTAGGATTTTCGAATCCTAATAAAGGACGTTTAAGGGTGATTAAATTAATCATCAATATTAATTGACCCATAAATCGCGAATAGTGTATAGATGACGAGTATAAATTCCACCATTATGATTTTGGTGTAAATTTGGACTTATGGGGAAATTTTCACTTTTTCCTCCGGGGAATAATTTTTACCCTCTGGTATTATTTGGAGCATTTGGGAGCTTCAATTAATAAAATTGCAGTTGAGAGGAATGATCAGGACATTGGGTATGTTCTAGATATGAAATAACATGGAAAGACAAAATGGTCAAAAGAGTCGCTATTTCGTTTCTTAGCGGCTAAGAAAGACAACTTAGGAATACGCGTTTTCCGAGAAAGTTGCGGAATAATTATCCGCACAAAATGTCAGATTTATTATTCCAATTTCGAGAAGTTTGGAGAAGGGGCTCAAACCGCCTTCGGATCGATAAACGGATAATTATCGACTTTGCTAAAGGATAATTATCGTCTTCGCTATAAATAGCGGAAATTCATTTATTAATTCATTTCCTTTCACGTTTCCTCGTAAAAGCTCTGCTTTCTCTCAACTTCAAATTCAGATCTACTCTTCGTTTGTAATCCGATTTCAATTCCGTTTGAGTTTTCGGATTCCTCTCTTCGTCCTCTTCATTTTGGTACCGAGTTTCTGCGTTTCCGTTGAAGTTATGGCCAGGTCGAGCATCCCCCTTATATGTCCGGTCCCGTCGCTCAGATTCCGGTGAATCTGATGGTGTCAGAGCGTAGCCTGCGTCGTTGTGATTCCGAATCTTCTTTCGGATCGTCAATCGGGTTAGTAACGAATAAGTTATGAATTTATTCGTTTTCAGTATTGCGATTTGGCCTAAATTGACCTTAGGCTTATCAAAATGGATAATTGGAAATTCCATTATGCTCGTTACAATAGTCTGGTGATTATGGACTATTTGTTTGATGAGATATGATGACAGTTGGGTTCAGAAACTGTCTGCGGGCAAAAGGTTATTCTGATGAAATTTAATTAATTAATTAAAGATTGATTAATTAAATTAGGAATCTAGAAAACGCTATAAGCTAATTAAATTCAAAGGAATGAATTTAATTGATGTTTGAAGCAAGAAGTTTAATACGAGGAATATCATATTCTCGACAGGTGGTGTTGAAGACGGTAGACTAACTATAGTAGTTGCTCAGTGAGTGTATCCAGGTAAGTCTTCGGACTTACTTAGCTTCGATCTGCAGAAACCGTGCCTGAGAGATTTATATCTCACTGTGTTGATTTGTGTTGTTGTTTTGAAATGCCTTGTTGTGTTGAAATGTGAATGTTGATGTGCATTGAGATGTGTTATGTGTGAAGCATGCTTGATGTGTTTATGATGAAAATGACGTTATGATGTGTAAAACATGCTTAATGTTGTTGTGATTATTATCATGTCATAATTATGAGAAATGATTAAATGAACATGTGTTAGCCTATTGAGGCGTGCTATTGAATGACATGATAAGCCTTTTGAGGCATGTGATATGATGATGACTTGTAAAGGTCAACAGTATGTAAAGCGAGTATTTTGCAGTGAATACCGGAGCTCGGCCAAGCCCGGATCACTTGCGTTTGTATAAGAATGACATCGAGTCTGATGGACTTCAGGCTCGGGTCGCACACCTAATGAAAATGGTAAATGTTTGCATTAACATGAATGGCAAAATGTTGCATGTGGTTAGGAGTTAAGACCATAACTCACCACGAGAAAGCCTGGCCCGTAGACTTGATCAGTCTGGCTACGACCTAAGAGCAAATGTCTGAATTAACCTAATCTGTGCAATGGTGAGCTCACACCAAAGCCAGAACCGTATAAGCAATGGTTCCGGATTAATGGGTCCGGGATCGAAAATTGTAAATTTCATACTGCATTCACGTGCATCATTCATAAAAGCATGATATCATCTCATGAGCACGGTATATGGTATTTGAATATATTTGTTGTATTGTGATGTGATGATATAATCTCTCGTGGATAGATTATGATCAGTAGCTAACGGTTTTAAACCGAATCTTTTTAGGTAATGCTGATCATAGGAACGCTTCAGGGATGTCAGCTGCAGGATGTGGACAGCCGGGGCAGTGTTAACCCAAGGGTTGGTTGAACTTGCTTTTGAAAATAATCGCTTGCAAGCGAGTCTTTTGTTGGTTGTGTGCAACTGTGTACACATGTTGATTTCAGGCTGAAGTTTTAAGACACCTATTCAGGTGTCATGTTTTAAAGTGTCGTTTTGGGATATACATACTAACTGCATGCACGGTTGTTATGTAAATGTTTTTCTAAATGACAGGTTGAATGTTTTCATTATTTTTTTTCGTGCTTCTTGTTGCAAGGTCCTATTTGTGAAGTTGTTGTCAGGCTATCTGATGGGACCCATTGTGTGGTCCTTAGCCTAGTGACGTCTTGGGTTACTTAAAACTCGGGTCGTTACAAACTGCACGTGAGTTTAAGGATGTTTTTCAAGATGAATTACCTGGATTGCCACCTACTAGGCAAGTTGACTTTAGAATCGATCTAGAGCCTGGAACTAGACCAATTTCTAAAGCTCCGTACAGAATGGCACCTGTGGAAATGCTTGAGTTGAAGAAGCAGTTGGAAGAATTGGCAGATAAAGGATTTATTCGGCCAAGTGTATCGCCATGGGGAGCGCCAGTGTTGTTTGTGAAGAAAAAAGATGGTACAATGAGGCTATGTATCGACTATAGAGGACTGAATAAGATGACGATTAAGAACAAGTATCCACTGTCACGAATCGATGATTTGTTAGATCAGTTGCAAGGATCAAAGGTGTTCTCCAAGATAGACCTACGGTCAGGCTATCATCAGTTGAAGATTCAAGAAGATGACATCCATAAGATAGCATTCAGGACTCGGTATGGACACTACGAGTTCGTGGTTATGCCATTTGGATTAACCAACGCACCTGCTACGTTTATGGAATTGATGAATCGGATCTTTATTGGATACTTGGATAGATTTGTTGTGGTCTTTATAGATGATATATTGGTTTATTCACGAAGTAGTGAAGAGCATGCAGAGCATTTGAAAGCAGTTCTTCAAGTATTGAGGAAAGAAAAGCTTTATGCTAAGTTGTCCAAGTGTGACTTCTGGATGAAAGAAGTAACATTCTTGGGACACATGATTACTGCAGATGGAGTCAAAGTTGACCCATCCAAGATCGAAACCGTGCTAGCATGGGAACCACCCAAGAACGTCAAAGAGATACGTAGTTTCCTAGGATTAGCAGGATACTATAGACGTTTTGTAAAAGGGTTTTCCATCATAGCAAGACCTATGACCAACTTACTTCAGAAGAAGGCAAAGTTTATATGGACTGACATGTGTCAAGAAAGCTTTGAAGAGATAAAGAAGAGGTTGACTACTGCACCTGTGTTAGCTCAGCCGAATGGAACGCTAGGGTTCATTGTTTACAGTGATGCATCTAAAATGGGCTTGGGATGCGTCTTGATGCAAAATGAAAGAGTCATCGCCTATGCATCAAGACAACTGAGACAATATGAGCAGAACTACCCTACACATGACTTGGAGTTAGCAGCAGTAGTTCATGCACTTAAGATTTGGCGGCATTACCTATTTGGGACGACGTGTAAAATCATGACAGATCATAAGAGCCTGAAGTACATTTTCACTCAAAAAGAGTTGAATATGAGACAAAGAAGGTGGTTGGAGTTGATAAAGGATTATGACTTAGAGATACTATATCATCCTGGTAAAGCTAATGTGGTAGCTGATGCTTTGAGTAGGAAGTCAGCTCAAGAAAAAGCGATTGCTCGATTAACTGTACAAGTTGAAATACAAAAAGATATGATTTGTAGTGGCATTGAAATATGGGTTCAGAAAGAACAAGGGTATTTGTGTACCTTGGAGATCGTGCCTAGTTGGATGAAAGAGATCCAACATAAACAACTAAGTTCCTTGATCTGACCAAGGTCGAGCATCCCCCTTATCTGACCAAGGTCGAGATCGTGCCTAGTTTGTAATCCGATTCCAATTCCGTTTGAATTTTCGGATTCCTCTCTTCGTCCTCTTCATTTTGGTACCGAGTTTCTGCGTTTCCGTTGAAGTTATGGCCAGGTCGAGCATCCCCCTTATATGGCCGGTCCCGTCGCTCGGATTCCGGTGAATCTGATGGTGTCCGAGCGTAGCCTGCGTCGTTGTGATTCCGAATCTTCTTTCGGATCGTCAATCGGGTTAGTAACGAATAAGTTATGAATTTATTCGTTTTCAGTATTGCGATTTGGCCTAAATTGACCTTAGGCTGATCAAAATGGATAATTGGAAATTCCATTATGCTCGTTACAATAGTCTGGTGATTATGGACTATTTGTTTGATGAGATATGATGACAGTTGGGTTCAGAAACTGTCTGCGGGCAAAAGGTTATTCTGATGAAATTTAATTAATTAATTAAAGATTGATTAATTAAATTAGGAATCTAGAAAACGCTATAAGCTAATTAAATTCAAAGGAATGAATTTAATTGATGTTTGAAGCAAGAAGTTTAATACGAGGAATATCATATTCTCGACAGGTGGTGTTGAAGACGGTAGACTAACTATAGTAGTTGCTCAGTGAGTGTATCCAGGTAAGTCTTCAGACTTACTTAGCTTCGATCTGCAGAAACCGTGCCTGAGAGATTTATATCTCACTGTGTTGATTTGTGTTGTTGTTTTGAAATGCCTTGTTGTGTTGAAATGTGAATGTTGCTGTGCATTGAGATGTGTTATGTGTGAAGCATGCTTGATGTGTTTATGATGAAAATGACGTTATGATGTGTAAAACATGCTTAATGTTGTTGTGATTATTATCATGTCATAATTATGAGAAATGATTAAATGAACATGTGTTAGCCTATTGAGGCGTGCTATTGAATGACATGATAAGCCTTTTGAGGCATGTGATATGATGATGACTTGTAAAGGTCAAGAGTATGTGAAGCGAGTATTTGCAGTGAATACCGGAGCTCGGCCAAGCCCGGATCACTTGCGTTTGTATAAGAATGACACCGAGTCTGATGGACTTCAGGCTCGGGTCGCACACCTAATGAAAATGGTAAATGTTTGCATTAACATGAATGGCAAAATGTTGCATGTGGTTAGGAGTTAAGACCATAACTCACCACGAGAAAGCCTGGCCCGTAGACTTGATCAGTTTGGCTACGACCTAAGAGCAAATGTCTGAATTAACCTAATCTGTGCAATGGTGAGCTCACACCAAAGCCAG
This sequence comes from Fagopyrum esculentum, assembly GCA_033239045.1. Lineage (NCBI taxonomy): Eukaryota > Viridiplantae > Streptophyta > Magnoliopsida > Caryophyllales > Polygonaceae > Fagopyrum > Fagopyrum esculentum. The sequence continues at coordinate 34,882,890 of BSUD01000006.1, forward strand.
AACCGTATAAGCAATGGTTCCGGATTAATGGGTCCGGGATCGAAAATTGTAAATTTCATACTGCATTCACGTGCATCATTCATAAAAGCATGATATCATCTCATGAGCACGGTATATGGTATTTGAATATATTTGTTGTGTTGTGATGTGATGATATAATCTCTCGTGGATAGATTATGATCAGTAGCTAACGGTTTTAAACCGAATCTTTTTAGGTAATGCTGATCATAGGAACGCTTCAGGGATGTCAGCTGCAGGATGTGGACAGCCGGGGCAGTGTTAACCCAAGGGTTGGTTGAACTTGCTTTTGAAAATAATCGCTTGCAAGCGAGTCTTTTGTTGATTGTGTGCAACTGTGTACACATGTTGATTTCAGGCTGAAGTTTTAAGACACCTATTCAGGTGTCATGCTTTGAAGTGTCGTTTTGGGATATACATACTAACTACATGCATGGTTGTTATGTAAATGTTTTCAAAATGACAGGTTGAATGTTTTCATTATTTCTTCGTGCTTCTTGTTGCAAGGTCCTATTTGTGAAGTTGTTGTCAGGCTAAATGATGGGACCCACTGTGTGGTCCTTAGCCTAGTGACGTCTTGGGTTACTTAAAACTCGGGTCGTTACAGATTGATATCAGAGCTTAGGTTGACAACAAGGGCACATGTGACTTGAGATGAGACATGATAGTTCAACCTAAATACAACCCAGTCCGGGTTGGTTTTTAAAGGACATTTAAGTTTTCAAAAGATTTTGAAAATTACTGACATATGGTTTTAATGAATTTAAAATCATATGCATAGTCGGGATTGTGGGTAAAGACATTGCCTTCCACTCCTCAGCGTGACTCCTTGTAAGTGTAGTTCTCTCTCTCTAACTTGTTAAGATTATAGTATTCTTATAGATATCACTATTGTTATAAGTGGTGGATATATATGAAGAGAGAACGATCTTGAATGTTCCGGTTTGTCGAAACCGTGATAAAGGCAACCGTAAGCGTTTTAATTAAGGGACAAGGAAGTTACAGCTTCATTATGAGTATGTCAATGGGAGCACAATGTGCAAGTGTGTCAGTGAAAGTACGACAAGCTAGAAGTACATGAGAGTATAATGTATAAAGTAAGTGGTCGAGGTCAAGTACCTCTACCCATCGAGCTACATGAGATGAGAAGATGCAAGAATATAGCGGTAGAAAGGGCTACTGCTACGATAGAAACGCAAGGGCAAGCACGAGTTTTTGAACCCCAAACCCTAGAAGTTCCATATGAGGAACAAGAAGGTAGTGAACTTCATTAGAGAAGTGGCTAAGGCCATAAAAAGAAGAGATGTGTTAGTGTTTGCAGGAGCTTATGTAATGCAAGTTGGTTGGCGGTTGAACCACATAAACATGACTTTTGGGGACATTGGAGAGCTTGAAAAGTATAAGATGAAAATTGCAGCAAACTTCATGCAGAACATTGGTGCATATTGGTGGATGAGAAATTGTGCAATCATTGTGGATTACGAGACTTTCAAGAGTCGGATTTGGACTAACTTGTACGTTAAAGTCTTTCCTGGAAGCAACATTTGGAGGTTCTCCTATGATGGAGATGAATTTCACGAGGAGTATACCTCGTTGGATGAGAGTGCACCACTTTTTGAGCAATTGATAAGATTGTTTATGATAGGATGAAACGACCTCTTAGTTGGTGTTGTCACCATTTGAAGGTATGACGTTATTGGAGTATTAGGAGAGGATAATAAAGCTTGAAGCAAGACAAGGCTTTAGGAAAGAGGTGGATTCCTAAACTAGTGGAGGAAAGAGGCATAAGTCTACTCCAAGTTTCTTGAACCTGCGAGTACGAGACGTGTGAGTCAAGAAACAAGGCCTTCTCCACAACCATGATCATAAGAGAAATTGGAGGGAAAAACATTTTTAATTATGGAGACCTAAATTATTACAAGAAGGACTGAAAAAAAAAAAGTCCAACTACATGTTTCAAATGTAGTTAACCTAGAGATATGATAAAGTTTGTGAAGCTAGGGGATAATGTTAACTCAAGGATCTTGTCCTAATGTGAGAGGAGGAGAAAATCAAAGTTTACGTGGAAACTAGACAAGTAAAGTAGCCAACCGATATCCTTATTACCGGATTGGATAATGATGATGTGATTCTAGGCATCGATTGGATGATCAAGTATATGGATAAGATAGATGCGGAAATGCTAACAAAAATGATGTTAGCCAAAGATGATACTTGTCATGTGTTCAAAGGAAGTGAGCTACAAGACCCGTTAGTGATGATCTCTGCGATGGAAGCAAGTAAGCTGGTAAGGACAGGATGTGAAGCATATTTATGTTATGCTTTGGAGAAAGAAGGAAAGATTCAATTGAAATACATTCCAGTTGCACGCGAGTTAAAGGATGTTTTTCAAGATGAATTACGTGGATTGCCACCTACTAGGCAAGTTGACTTTAGAATTGATCTAGAGCCTGAAACTAGACCAATTTCTAAAGCTCCGTACAGAATGGCACATGTGGAAATGCTTGAGTTGAAGAAGCAGTTGGAAAAATTGGCAGATAAAAGATTTATTCAGCCAAGTGTATCGCCATGAGGAGTACCAGTGTTGTTTGTGAGGAAAAGGATGGTACATTGGGGCTATGTATGGACTATATATAGAGAACTGAAAAGATGGTGATTAAGAACAAGTATATTCTACCACGAATTGATGATTTATTAGATCAGTTACAAGGAGCAAAGGTGTTTTCCAAGATAGACCTACAGTTAGGCTATCACCAATTGAAGATTCAAGAAGATAACATACATAAGACATCATTCAAGACTCGGTTTGTTGTGGTCATTATAGATGATATGTTGGTTTATTCACGAAGTAGTGAAGAGCATGCAGAGCATTTGAAAGCAGTTCTTCAAGTATTGAGGAAAGAAAAGCTTTATGCTAAGTTGTTCAAGTGTGACTTCTGGATGAATAGAGTAACATTCTTAGGACATGTGATCACTACAGATGGAATCAGAGTTGACTCATCCAGGATTGAAATTATGCTAGCATGGGAACCACCAAAAAAACGTAAAGGATATACGTAGTTCCTAGGATTAGCGGGATACTACAAACATTTTGTAAAGGGGTTTTCCATCATAGCAAGACCTATGACCAACCTACTTCAGAATAAGGCAAAGGTTATGTGGACTGACAAGTGTCAATCAAGCTTTGAAGATATAAAGAAGAGATTGACTACTGTACTTGTGTTAGGTTAGCCGAATGGAGCACTAGAGTTCATTGTTTACAGTGATGCGTCTAAAATGGACTTGAGATGCGTTCTGATGCAGAATGACAGTCATATCATATGCATCTAGACAATTGAGGTAGTATGAGCAAAACTACCCAATACATACCTTAGAGTTAGCAGCGGTACTTCGTTCACTGAAAATTTGGTGGCACTACTTGCTTGGAACAACATGCATGATTATGAGACATCATAAGAGTTTGAAGTACATATTCACTTAGGAAAAGTTGAATATGAGACAAAGAAGATGGTTAGAGATAATAAAGGTTTATAATTTGAATATACTATATCATATTGACAAGGCTAAAGTCGTGGCCGATGCTCTGAGCAAAGAGTCGGTTCAAGAAGAAGGTGATTGCTCGTTTGACTGCATAATCTGAGATACAAAAAGATATGATTTATAGTGGTAGAGAAATATGGGTTTAGAAAGACCAAGGGTATTTGTGTACCTTGGAGATCGTGTCTAGTTGGATGAAAGAGATCCAACATAAACAACTAAGTTCCTTGATCTGACCAAGGTGAGGTCAATGATCACGAATGATGAAAGTTCAGATTCTTTATCAACGACGACAATATGATTGGATACCAAGGAAGAATATGTATGCCTCAAGATGTTGAGATTAGAAGAAATATTCTTGTTGATGCTCATGCAACACCATATTCCATACATCCAGGATCGAACAAGATGTATTGGGATATTAACCCTACTTTTGGTGGCAAGGTATGAAGAAAGATATTGCTGAGTTTGTGCCACGGTGTCAAACATGTCAACAAGTTAAGATTGAACACCAAAGGCGAGGAGAAGAACTTCAATCATTGGAAATACCGGAGTAAAAATGGGAACACATCACCATGGATTTTGTAACCAGTCTACATAGTAGCAAGGGTTATGACTCCATATGGGTGGTGGTTGATCGATTAACAAAGACTGCAATATTTATTCCTATCAAGGAAACTTGGACTGTGAACAAGTTAGCAGAGGAATTTGTGAATCAGATAGTCAGATTACATGGAGTTCCTAAGACCATAGTTTCAGACAGAGATGGACGATTTACTTCCCGATTCTGGAGCCAAGTATAGACACTAATGGGAACCAAGTTGAATTTTACAACAACGTTTCATCCACAGTCAGATGGTCAGTCCGAAAGGACTATTCAGACTTTAGAAGACTTGTTGAGGTCATGTGTACTTGATTGGGGACCGATATGGCCAGATCAATTACCGCTGGTCGAGTTCACCTACAACAACAGTTGGCATGCGTCCATTGGGATGGCACCCTATGAAGCACTGTACGGAAGGAAATGTCGAACCCCATTATGTTGGGATGAGCCTGCCGATGTCATTGACACGGCTCTAGACAAAGTTAAAAGTGATATTGAAAAAGTTGCTTTGATTCGAGAAAGGATGTTGGCTGCACAGAGTAGGCAAAAATCGTATGCTGATAAGCGCCAACGCCCACTAGAGTTTGAAACAGGGACACACGTTTGGCTGAAAGTTTCACCGACTCGTGGAGTCAAACGGTTTGGTATCAAGGGAAAGTTAAGTCCTCGGTATATTGGACCGTTTGAGATTTTGGAAAAAGTTGGTAAAGTAGCTTATCGTTTAGCATTACCGCCAACAATGGATGGAGTACATCCAGTGTTTCATATATCACAACTAAGACAGTGTCAACCAGATCCGAGCCATGTACTCAGCTATGATGCTATCAAGATAGAGCCTGATCAGACCTATGCCGAGTTCCCTATGGCCGTGTTAGATAGAAAGATAAAGAAGTTAAGGAATAAAGAGATTCCATTAGTGAAGATCCAGTGGTCCCAAAGGGGAATGGAAGAGGCTACATGGGAAACAATTGAGCACATGGAGAGAAATTATCCAGAGGTGTTTAGTTCTTTGATCAATGATTGAGACAAGAGCAAAGAGTAGTACCTAACTTTTCCACTAACTAATGTGCTTATATGGTTCTATGTTTATGTGATTTATGTGTGTGTGAATTGATTTGTGTTTGCTAAAATAGGAAGTGATATACTTTCCTAGTATGAGCGTGATGACCCCACTAACGTGATAATAATCTATGCTTGCACGAAATGCAAAGATAGGTTAATTATGTGACTGATAGATTCAGTCTTCTGATGAGCTGTGTATTAAAGTTTCGGGACGAAACTTTTTCTTAAGGGGTGTGTGATGTAAAAGCTAGGATTTTCGAATCCTAATAAAGGACGTTTAAGGGTGATTAAATTAATCATCAATATTAATTGACCCATAAATCGCGAATAGTGTATAGATGACGAGTATAAATTCCACCATTATGATTTTGGTGTAAATTTGGACTTATGGGGAAATTTTCACTTTTTCCTCCGGGGAATAATTTTTACCCTCTGGTATTATTTGGAGCATTTGGGAGCTTCAATTAATAAAATTGCAGTTGAGAGGAATGATCAGGACATTGGGTATGTTCTAGATATGAAATAACATGGAAAGACAAAATGGCCAAAAGAGCCGCTATTTCGTTTCTTAGCGGCTAAGAAAGACGGCTTAGGAATACGCGTTTTCCGAGAAAGTTGCGGAATAATTATCCGCACAAAATGTCAGATTTATTATTCCAATTTCGAGAAGTTTGGAGAAGGGGCTCAAACCGCCTTCGGATCGATAAACGGATAATTATCGACTTTGCTAAAGGATAATTATCGTCTTCGCTATAAATAGCGGAAATTCATTTATTAATTCATTTCCTTTCACGTTTCCTCGTAAAAGCTCTGCTTTCTCTCAACTTCAAATTCAGATCTACTCTTCGTTTGTAATCCGATTTCAATTCCGTTTGAGTTTTCGGATTCCTCTCTTCGTCCTCTTCATTTTGGTACCGAGTTTCTGCGTTTCCGTTGAAGTTATGGCCAGGTCGAGCATCCCCCTTATATGTCCGGTCCCGTCGCTCAGATTCCGGTGAATCTGATGGTGTCAGAGCGTAGCCTGCGTCGTTGTGATTCCGAATCTTCTTTCGGATCGTCAATCGGGTTAGTAACGAATAAGTTATGAATTTATTCGTTTTCAGTATTGCGATTTGGCCTAAATTGACCTTAGGCTTATCAAAATGGATAATTGGAAATTCCATTATGCTCGTTACAATAGTCTGGTGATTATGGACTATTTGTTTGATGAGATCTGATGACAGTTGGGTTTAGAAACTGTCTGCGGGCAAAAGGTTATTCTGATGAAATTTAATTAATTAATTAAAGATTGATTAATTAAATTAGGAATCTAGAAAACGCTATAAGCTAATTAAATTCAAAGGAATGAATTTAATTGATGTTTGAAGCAAGAAGTTTAATACGAGGAATATCATATTCTCGACAGGTGGTGTTGAAGACGGTAGACTAACTATAGTAGTTGCTCAGTGAGTGTATCCAGGTAAGTCTTCGGACTTACTTAGCTTCGATCTGCAGAAACCGTGCCTGAGAGATTTATATCTCACTGTGTTGATTTGTGTTGTTGTTTTGAAATGCCTTGTTGTGTTGAAATGTGAATGTTGATGTGCATTGAGATGTGTTATGTGTGAAGCATGCTTGATGTGTTTATGATGAAAATGACGTTATGATGTGTAAAGCATGCTTAATGTTGTTGTGATTATTATCATGTCATAATTATGAGAAATGATTAAATGAACATGTGTTAGCCTATTGAGGCGTGCTATTGAATGACATGATAAGCTTGCTGAGACATGATAATGTATGAGATGATAAGCCTTTTGAGGCATGTGATATGATGATGACTTGTAAAGGTCAACAGTATGTAAAGCGAGTATTTTGCAGTGAATACCGGAGATCGGCCAAGCCCGGATCACTTGCGTTTGTATAAGAATGACATCGAGTCTGATGGACTTCAGGCTCGGGTCGCACACCTAATGAAAATGGTAAATGTTTGCATTAACATGAATGGCAAAATGTTGCATGTGGTTAGGAGTTAAGACCATAACTCACCACGAGAAAGCCTGGCCCGTAGACTTGATCAGTCTGGCTACGACCTAAGAGCAAATGTCTGAATTAACCTAATCTGTGCAATGGTGAGCTCACACCAAAGCCAGAACCGTATAAGCAATGGTTCCGGATTAATGGGTCCGGGATTGAAAATTGTAAATTTCATACTGCATTCACGTGCATCATTCATAAAAGCATGATATCATCTCATGAGCACGGTATATGGTATTTGAATATATTTGTTGTGTTGTGATGTGATGATATAATCTCTCGTGGATAGATTATGATCAGTAGCTAACGGTTTTAAACCGAATCTTTTTAGGTAATGCTGATCATAGGAACGCTTCAGGGATGTCAGCTGCAGGATGTGGACAGCCGGGGCAGTGTTAACCCAAGGGTTGGTTGAACTTGCTTTTGAAAATAATCGCTTGCAAGCGAGTCTTTTGTTGATTGTGTGCAACTGTGTACACATGTTGATTTCAGGCTGAAGTTTTAAGACACCTATTCAGGTGTCATGCTTTGAAGTGTCGTTTTGGGATATACATACTAACTACATGCATGGTTGTTATGTAAATGTTTTCAAAATGACAGGTTGAATGTTTTCATTATTTCTTCGTGCTTCTTGTTGCAAGGTCCTATTTGTGAAGTTGTTGTCAGGCTAACTGATGGGACCCACTGTGTGGTCCTTAGCCTAGTGACGTCTTGGGTTACTTAAAACTCGGGTCGTTACATCCGCTTCCGTCTACCAATAGGAATAGATCAGTACTATTTGTTACCTACGGGTCTGGGTTGCAAGAGCACATTCTAGTCTCTTGTAGAACTAGACAAGTGGTCACCGCCCGGTTATAATGCACTTGGGCCAGTTAAGGGTAACAAAGGATGAATCCTATTTCCAATTATCCGTTATAGACATGATAGCAACACAAACAAGCCAAAACAATCCAACTAATACGCGGAATGAAGCTAAGTAAGTCCAAGGGACTTACCTCACACGAAGGTAACACAAAAGATCAGCGAACAAATCAGAAACACACAAGGAAGCTCAGTTTCCCTATGGAAAGGAGCAAGGAAAGCCTGTACGAACAAACAACACGAATCAGGAACGGAACGGTTGCTAGAAGTCTATGACTTCTAGTCTCAACGATCTCTTAGAGATCAACACATGCTAAAGGCTCAATCTTAGTCTTACAATAACTCAGGGGAACAAGGAACAACCATAAGGAACCAAGGAAGGAACGAGGGAAGGAAGGAGGGAAGCAACTCACCAAAGGTGTGAGTCACTGAAGAGAAACTGCAGGGGCGGTTATACAGATGCGTAGGGGCGGCTCTGTGCAGGTGCAGGGGCGGTTGTGACAGAGGCGCAAGGGCGGCTCTGTGCAGGCGCAGGGGAGGCTGTGACAGAGGCGCAGGGGCGGCTCTGTGCGGGCGCAGGGGCGGATCTTCGTCAGAAGCTACTGTCGGGCTTCTCTTCGACAGATCTCACAGCAGGGGCAACCAAAGCTCGAACCTTTGGTTCCAACACGTCAAGACTCAACTCCAGAGAGCCTAAGAACAACGAAAGGTCAACAACGGAACACTCCACAAGAATCAAGGCTCATGCTTGATCCTTGGAGAAGAAGAAAAGAATGGAACACAAGGGAGAAACCAAAACAGAAGGAGAAGACATGCAACACTGTAAGAACGTGAGAAAGAACCAGGAAGGAATGAACTTACACGTTCAGCAAAGTTGCAGGAAGCAAAGGATGGCTGCAGCTCTCTAGGGTTTGAAGGTGATAGCAAGGAACGGGAAAAAAGGAGAGAAGGAAGAGAATATATAGGGAGGGCTGGAACGCTAGACGGGAAGGGCGTCTAGGGTTAGAAAGAAAACAAGGAAACCGGCCCATAAGATAGAATATCGGGTATTCTATCTATGGAAGAAAGATAAAACGACGAAAACAGATCGGCGCTATCTGTCGCGCGATCCGCAGGGGCGGATCTCACAGCCGTAGGGGCGGCTGGCCGCGGGGGCGGCCCTCTTTACCGCAGGGGCGGTGAAGGCAAAAACCTAGGATCTTACAATTATCAATTATGCCCTTGTTGGAATAATTTCGGATTATGACCCTATTGATTTTAATTGTGGTTTATGACCAAGTTCCTATGTTCGTATTATTTGCCCCGGAAAATGTTTAAAAGGTTTTTAACCTTGGTTTTTGAAAGCGAGTTTTTCTTAGATTTATATACGTTAAATCTCCCGTTCAAATTTAGCGTATTAGCTAAATTTGCTTAGCTTTGATTTTAGGTTTGGAAGCGTCCCGATAAAGGCCTAACGAGTCCAAAGTCGACATCCGTCGATCGACTTCTGTCGATCGACTTCCATCTTTTGACGTCATGTGAGTTACCTTCTCCCTCGATCTAGTTATGTTTAGCTTTAGTATCATGCTAGGTTGGATCTAGCATAACTTAGTTGAAATACCAAGTAGTGGTTATGGACCTTAGGTGAGTGTTTGAGGATTGTGAAATGTTTTATGACTTGAGGTGTTGATGTTATCTTGTTAGGCTTGTGAGGTTTGAGAATTGGAGAATATGGTTGTTGAGTTTATGGGATAGGATATGCGTATCCTAACATAGTGTTGTTACCGTTGACTTTGTTTGGACAAGACATGTTTATCCTAGTAATGTGCCATGAGTTATGCTCTTGCGAGATCATAGGGTCTAGAAGTCTAAGGACTTCTAGTTTGTGTTGAGTGTGATGTGAGCATGAGGGATTCTAGGATGCGGTCCTAGAATGAGAGTCAAATGATCTTGCGTAGATCATTTGTGTAGAAGTATAAGACTTCTTGAGTTGAGCGGGTTGTTGATATAGTTATCTTCTTGTGAGCAGGTTGTGGACTCCTTCCCAAGGGAAGCGAGAGTGTTGTGAGTTGAGTGTGGCGATAAGGTAAGTCTCCAGACTTACTTAGCTCGTATTCCTTGTTTTAGCATCTATGTGTGTTGGGTGGTGTGTGTTTATCGTTTATGTTATAACAACTAAACCGGAAATAGGATTACCGACATATATATATTATTTGGCCCAAGTGTATGATAATGGGCGGTGACAACTTGTCTAGCTCCCGCGAGAGCTAGGATGTTCTTGGCGACTAGCCCATGCTGGTTAGACGGTCGGAGGCATCCGTACCGTTCCACGCCGGTAAGTAGGGATCGAGGCGGGGCCACGGTGGTCTCGTGTCACAAACCTAAGATGAATTAGAACGGGATACAACCTAATAATAACAAAGATAATAAACCGGATTGGTGTGCTTTTATGTATGTTGTATGCTTGTGATGAGATTACTTGTGTTTGTGCCTTTCACCTTGATTCTTATGCTTCGAGTACTAGCTAACGGTTTTATGCCGATTGTTGTAGATTGCCTTGTAGGTTAGGAATGCGTCCGAGAGATCCGGAAGAGTGGGCAGCCGGGGTTCCGTACATTTTAGGATGGGTTGGTTGGAGTTGTGTTAGAGTTTTATTTATTGTATCTTGTTTTTTTTGTAGACCGCATGTATGGCTTTTGGTCTTTGGTTTTGTATCTTGACTGTAGTCTTTAGTTTGTTTTCTTTGGGTTTTATTCATTGCATAAAAATCGTGTTTCGGTTTTGGCCTTTATTTGTGCCATGTTGCAAGATCCGGTGAAATTGTTGTCACGCTAAGGGTTGGGACCCATTGTGAGGTCCCAAACCGTAGCGTCCCGAGTCCCGCGAATTTGGGGTGTTACAAAAGTGGTATCAGAGCCCTAGGTTGACAACAATGGCACTCACAATCTTCTAAAGGCCGAATAGAGGGAAATAGAACCCTCAAGGGTTCTAAGTTTAAAATGATTTTTCGTTTTCAAATCACATGCATGAGTCGGGGTAGAATGAACGGACCACGACTCCTTTCGCGGATCTCGGCAGCTTAGTTTATTGGATTTATATATATATGTATATGTGTAGATATGTATATATTGATTGTAGTTGCATGTTGGACTTGATATATATGTGTAGTTATATATGTGGACTATAGTACATGTTTGGACCTTGTATTGTTGTAATGAATTTCTAGATGTGTTATATTAGTAGTAATGTGGACATAGGACTTATATACTCTTATATACGGATACTTATTATACATAGTAGCAGATAGATGTATGAGACCTTATAGAAAAGATGATAGTAAGATATCGTCACCTTTAGGACGATATTGTTGGCATGTGATAGCGTTCATACGAGGAGGAATAAGCTCAAGTATCGAGTTGAGCGCTACGTTCGGGCGAACACCTTGGAGTTCTCGTACTCCTTTAAGAGGAGGTCGAAGAGGAGGATTAGAGATGACGTAAACGAAGGACAACCAAGTGAAGGAAAACTCGAGACAACTTAAGAGAAATCGAAATGAAGACCATACAAGAAGTGGAGTAACTTGAAGGTGTGGAAGTAGTTACAAAGAGTCATGATGGGAAAGACAACAAGACCAATGTAGATAACGAACTTAAGTTCTTCAAGAAGACACGTGGACAACTAAAGATACGAATCAAGGAAGAGATGGGTACATTCTAGCAAGGTTAAAGGTGATTGATAGCATGAATTATTGTCTATATTTTGGGGCCTGTTTAGACGTTTTATCTTCAATAATCTGCATGTTTAAATGTATATTATGTGATTATATTGTCGTTTCATCTACCTTTGCGGGAATCGAGGTCTACACCAAGTTTCGTTGTATCGTAGGTAAAATGGCACGTTTTGCATCAAAAAGGAGCAAAAGGAGCTAAGGAGTCATTGGAGCTACATTCAGGAGCTTAAGGAAGAATTCAGGAATCACGGAATTGGATTAGGGATTCACTTTGGACTAGATTTGAAAGATTCACATTTAGTTGTGATTCACCTCGGTTGACTACAGAGTCACCTCGACCGAGGTGATCCAAAGGAGCTGACTCGACCGAGGTGAACACCTTGGACGCGGCAAGGATATTTTATTTTGGCTGAGATCTTTTAATTTTGGAAAGAAGATCTTATATTTTTAGGCTGGATTCCTGGAAGGAAGAAGATAATTTAGCCCATATATTTTACCTATTTTTATGGGAAAAGATCTTTCTAAGATATCTTATCTTTAGAGAGTAATTTTCCTATAAAAAGGGTTGGATTTTCCACAAATCCAACATCCGCTATCACCCGGAATACCGTTTAGGGCTGCACATCGCGCAAGACAGCCGTTTTATCCCACTATAGTTGGGAGATTTGAAGAACCTTTTTGAAGGTTGAAGGAAGATTGAAGGAAGAAAGTTGATAGCTTTTATAGCTTTTGTGAAGGGTTTTGTAAGATTCTCTTAGATTTCCTTCTTTGTGATTGTCTTATTGGATTTTGATCCAAGGAACGCTTGTTGTTTGATAATTGATTCAGTTATTGAAGCCTTTCTCTTAAGGTTTTCTTGTTCAATTATTCTCTTTCTTCCCCTATATTTGATTATTGATTTCATGATGATGAGTGGCTAATTTCCTTGTGTGATTCTAGGGTGATTAGCTGAAGGTTGTGGGAAAAACAATGATAGAATGATTTTAAATTCCAGTAGGACCCTGAAAGCTCGAGTCTTTATCCTTAACCCTAGAACATCTCGCTCAGTCGATGAACATCTCGGCTGGGGTGGAATTCGTCTGACCGAGGTGACCTTACCTGATCCAAAACTGAGAGTTATGTGTTAGAGTTTGCCAAATCCTATTCTTATTACACCTTTCCTGGTTCAATGCAAGCCTAGGATGAGACTTACCCGGTAATTTCTTTGTTTGTTTACCCAAGATCATAAGTGTAGGTAATAAAGGTTTATCCTTTATTGGGGTTTGAGTGTGCTTTCATCCCATCTATGTGAGTTAGCCTGAGACTTACCCGATAAAGGTTGATTATATTCCCTTAGTTGGAGTGTTAGTTTGAGTTTATAATTCTTTTCCTTAATTTCTTGAGACTTACCCGGTAATAGGAGTTACGGTTTGGGATTAGTGAGTAGTGAGACTTACCCGGTGATCTATTTCACTTTAGTAACACCTTCCCTTTGCAAATATCTCAACTTTGTCCGCTTATCTTTAGATCTTGAGTTGGAACCACAACTAGATGCTTTAATCCCTAGAATTGCATATTTCCTTAATTGACTTTTTATCATCTTTGATTGTTTTAATCGCTTTTGTGGTTAGTAGTGGCATTGACAAACCTATACCTGTTTTGTTTCACTAAGTCCCTGTGATCGACCCCTGGAATTTCTTGCTTTTTACTACGATTGACCCGTACACTGCGGGTTCGCATCCTTGTTTTAAGCTTACATCTAGGGTTATAAATTTAAAGCTTGCACACACCGTTTGGAGCGAACATTGATATCCCATTAAGATGTGAAGTTTTCTTTAGGCGCTCCTAAGCATTGGAGTCAAGACGAGAACAGTGATCGAACTGTTTCAAAAGATTTAAGATACCGTAAGTTGAGCTTACAAGGTACCGATAAGTGAAGTGTCAACATACGAGACTTATGAGAAGAAGGCGTGGTGGATTTTCACATGGGAAAATTTCCCTTTAATAGTTGACCGGTTTTCCGTTATTATGATAAGGCTAAGAAATGCCAAAAGGAAAGAAGTGTGAGTAGATGTGATCCCGAGGAAATGAGTGACGTAACAAGAAGTTGTTATGTATAGAAAGACTTAAGATGCACTTGAAAGACATCCTGGAGGAACGTTTAAGCCTATGAACGGGAGTTATGCGATACAACAAGGCCGAGAAGGTATAGTTACCTTATAGAAGAAGAAAGGAAGCGTGGAGCGTATAAAGAGTTAACGGAGTGTGTGAAGGGTGATATGAGCAAGTGAAGTTTAAGGCATAGTACCCCGAGAGGGTAGCCTTTTGGAGGATGGTAACATGGAGGGTAGGAAGAATGGTGAGGCGTTGGACTTAGAGAAGGTCTGCTATAAGCTAATCGGTGATAGTCAAGAGCGTGCATGTGTGGGTTATCTAGGAATAAGTGTAGATGAAAAGAGTAACCAAGAACGTGGATTATAAAGGAACGGTAACAAGAGCTTGGAGTCTGGTGGTTCAATGTCGGTAATAGGGAGGTATATCAACGGGAGAACAAATATCTTAATCATGTAGCATTGCAGGAGTTCAAATCAAGTAAATTTAACAAACCTCCTAGGGAGGGGATTGTAATGAACCGGTACGACTTTCTTAGTTCATGGGATCGGAATAAGGGGGAAACGACACGTATGAACTGTTAAGGTTTGATAAGAGTGAAGAGAATAGATGAGCGGGAGGAAAGTGAGGCTTTTATGGTTGTTGTACGAAAAAGGGGAATACATAAAGAGGATGCATGGTATGTTGGTACTAATGATAAGGATGTTATGTTTTAGCGAACAAAAGCTTAGTCAAAGTTTTCTTGACTCCTACGGAGAAGCCACGGTAGTGATGGAGTGAGGCGGGCCGGGAACCTGGATTATAGTAACACCGCAAGCTTAGAGCTTATGACTTTAGCACTTGAGAAGTAATGAGTTGGATATTTCAGTGGTGTTGGATGGGGAATTTGTTCTAGCGTTTTTCACAGGGCATACTGGTACGGTTGTGGATTTGTTTATGGGATACCGAGAGATGCAGAAGGTGACCAACTAAAGTAAGAGAAGACCAAAGTCTTGAAGTTTGATATCGACATGAGATGTACGAGAAGTATATGAAAGATTGAGGTTAGAACCTCTGCGATCGGATTGACGTTACATAATGAAATGAAGTAGTTCTACACCTACTCGAAGGAATGATGCAAGCTTAGGTGGAATACGAAGAACTCCCCCAACCTGTTGGGATGACCGGGAGAGCGAAGAAGATAAGATCGATTTGTTATAAGACGTGGTTATTCCCTACAGTTAAGACGCTTATGGCAACACGTAAGTGGGTTCTTTAAAGGTTATTACGACCAAGCCTTCAAGGTGAAAAAGGATGGAACAATACGGATTCAAGAAAAGAAGGACCCTTGAAAGAGAACAGACACAATCATGGCTGAAGATGGAACAATACACGAGTCTTAAAGATGTCACCTCAATAGATCGAGGTAGATCAATTGTGTCATGCCACTTGTAAAGTGAAAAAACAGGATTGTGACGGTTATTATGATATGTGACGGGAAGAGAAAAAATGAAACCTGAGATATCACAAATTCCAATACGTCAGAATGTGGAGTTTTCCACTAAGGTCGAGCTTGATTTATTTCCGATGTCAAAGGCGCCGTATAGAATAACACCGAGATATTTTGGGTCTATTCTTGAAAAAGAGAGAAGTTGTATGACGAGTCGTCTCGGGATGGCAACCCCGAATGACGTGAAAGAAGTTACAAATTTCTTGGTCATGCCGTTCGTTACCGCATTTGTGGAGATATTCTCCAAAGTGACACCATCTATGACTAACCTACTTCGGAAGACAAAGACGTTTGAGTGGGAAGAAAATTGGCAATGGAGTTGTTGAGAGTTAAGAGGAGTTTCATTGGTGCAACTGTTTTGAATTGCCTCGATGTATGATGTGTTTGAAGTGTACAATAGATTCTCTAAGACAATGTCACGATTGAGTATTGAGGAATGATGTAAAAGTTATAGCTGCGTGTCTCGTTAATAGAAGCAGTGTGAAGTAAAGTACTTCCGTCATTACTAGTACCTTGCAGCAAGAATTGAGGAAATGTACCATCAGTTTGGTTTGACAAGAACCAAAGCCAACGGGGTAAATTGTAAGTTTGATCTTCCTTGTTAGAGATTGTCAAAGAGAAACGTAACGGAAAATGCTTCATTAAAAAGGACTCGAGGGGGAAGTGAGATTCCGATATATCGGACCCTTTTGAAATCTTAACGCGAGTTAGGAAAGTGGTTTACTGGTAGTCATGACCGCCGATAGTAGAGGGTGTTCACCCGTGGTTCAAGTGCATCAGTCAAGGGAGTACATACATGACTCGAGACATGTGGTCCGTTGTGATGATCTAGTCGAGACGAGGAGCCGATGAGGCTAACTGGAAGACGTAGGATAGTATCTTTGGTTGAGTTTGATGTTGAGCTAGTAGCATCGATAGGATCGACTGGATAGACCTAGTTCTTCCATTAAGTGAGTTGTGTATATATATGTGATGCTATATGTGGTTTTGGTGCCCCGTGTGGGAATGTGTTTTATGATCGGCTATGTATATTGCGTTGGTGGTGTAAGAAGTTCGTGTATATAGATTAGAAGGTCTAGCCTTCTTTGTTTGAGAGTTTATACCTCGGCGGGGACCGAGAAGTTCGACGTATATCAAGTTTCGGGACGAAACTTGTTTTTAGGGAATCTAATGTAACGCCCCGTTTATTGGGAGCATTTCCGATATTTATTTTTCCGACTTTTATCGATAATTTATTAACCTAAATTTTTCTACGAGTATTTTCACAGCGGAAATTAAATGTTATGAGTTTATATATTTTAATTTATATATTCCGTATTTTTATTTATTTTCGGAAAATTTTGAAGAGGTTTTCCGAACCAAAAATCCCGTTCCGATATTTTCTTTAGATCGAGTTTATTGTTTCTTTTCTTTTTATTATTATTTTACTTCCCTTTTATTTTTATTTTTTGATTTCTCTCTCTTTCTTCTCTTGGAAGCAAGCGCCTCCTTGTTCCCTGGTGAGTGCTTTTCTTCCCAGTGAACAACGCCTAGACTGGCTATGCTTGCAGCCCTCACTCAACCCCTCAACCTGTGCTTGCTACTCCCAAGAAAAACCTCCTCTGCTCCTCTTAATTTTCTAGATCGAGAAAAATGCAGCATGACTCTCCCTCAGCTCTCTCTCACTCAACCAGGAACCTGTCTTCTTCTATGGAGCTTGGACCTCCATTCAGCACCTTTCCTACTTCCCTTCTCCATCGCCAGCCTCTCTCCCTCGAGCAGCCTCGCCACACCCATCTCACCTTTCGTGCTTCCCTTCTCCATCTCCGGCTCCACCCGATCTCGCTCTCTCTCTGGAATTCACCTCCATCTATCACCTTCATAATCTCGATCTCCCTCCTCTGTTGCAACTCTTTGAGAGCTTCGGAACCGCAACACTACCACTGAGACAATAAGCCAGGGAAGAGCAACCAAGAAGCCTTTGAGGATCCAAATCTCGGTGGATGAGGGCCATGTTTCTTTCTGAACCGCCACTACCGAGAAGGACCATACCATTGTCTGCATCGATTCGACGGGAACCAGCATTAGAGCCAACGCCGGAGCCACCATCATCTGCCGGAGCCCTGCGTTCCTTGCTGCCTCGCTCCCTTGGAATACTCTGCCGTTGTCCTCGCTTGCGCCGCTACTGTTGATGTCTCCTTCCCCCAGCAAGCCGTGATGCGGGTTTTAGAAAAAAACCCTTGGGTTAACTAACTCGCCCCCCATGAATCTTGACTAATTATAGAATGTGCCCATATTTATATAATTTCGTTTTGACCCACATTTTTGGTAGCTTGTACTTATGCCCTCTGCAGGAAATTAATTACATATATTGACCTGATTTTACAATTATCATTTATGCCCTTATTGGAATATTTCGGATTATGACCCTAAAGATTTTAATTGTGGTTTATGACCAAGTTCCTATGTTCGTATTATTTACCCCGGAAAATGTTTTAACGGTTTTTAACCTTGGTTTTTGAAAGCGAGTTTTCCTTAGATTTATATACGTTAAATCTCCCGTTCAAATTTAGCGTATTAGCTAAATTTGCTTAGCTTTGATTTTAGATTTGGAAGCGTCCCGATAAACGCCTAATGAGTCCAAAGTCGACATCCGTCGATCGACTTCCGTCTTTTGACGTCATGTGAGTTACCTTTTCCCTCGATCTAGTTATGTTTAGCATTACTATCATGCTAGGTTGGATCTAGCATAACTTAGTTGAAATACCAAGTAGTGGTTATGGACCTTAGGTGAGTGTTTGAGGATTGTGAAATGTTTTATGACTAGAGGTGTTGATGTTATCTTGTGAGGCTTGTGAGGTTTGAGAATTGGAGAATATGGTTGTTGAGTTTATGGGATAGGATATGCGTATTCTAACATAGTGTTGTTACCGTTGAATTTGTTTGGACAAGGCATGTTTATCCTAGTAATGTGCCATGAGTCATGATCTTGCGAGATCATAGGGTCTAGAAGTCTAAGGACTTCTAGCTTGTGTTGAGTGTGATGTAAGCATGAGGGATTCTAGGATGCGGTCCTAGAATGAGGGTAAAATGATCTTGCGTAGATCATTTGTGTAGAAGTCTAAGACTTCTTGAGTTGAGCGAGTTGTTGATATAGTTATCTTCTTGTGAGTAGGTTGTGGACTCCTTCCCAAGGGAAGCGAGAGTGTTGTGAGTTGAGTGTGGCGATAAGGTAAGTCTCCGGACTTACTTAGCTCGTATTCCTTGTATTAGCATCTATGTGTGTTGGGTGGTGTGCATTTATCGTTTATGTTATAACAACTAAACCGGAAATAGGAATACCGACCTTTATATATTATTTGGCCCAAGTGTATGATAACGGGCAGTAACAACTTGCCTAGCTCCCGCGAGAGCTAGGATGCTCTTGGTGACTAGCCCGTGTTGGATAGACGGCCGGAGGCATCCGTACCGTTCCACGCCGGTAAGTAGGGACTGAGGCGGGACCACGGTGGTCTCGTGTTACAAACCTAAGTTGAATTAGAACGGGATACGACCTAATAATAACAAAGATAATAAGACGAATTGGTGTGCTTTTATGTATGTTGTATGCTTGTGATGAGAGTACTTGTGTTTGTGCCTTTCACCTTGATTCTAATGCTTCGAATACTAGCTAACGGTTTTATACCGATTGTTGTAGATTGGCTTGTAGGTTAGGAATGCGGCCGAGAGATCCGGAAGAGTGGGCAACCGGGGTTCCGTACATTTTAGGATGGGTTGGTTGGAGTTGTGTTTGAGTTTTGTTTATTCTATCTCGTTTTTTTTGTAGGCCGCATGTATGGCTTTTGGTCTTCGGTTTTGTATCTCGGATGTAGTCTTTAGTTTGTTTGCTTTGGGTTTCATTCATTGCATAAAAATTATTTTTCGGTTTTGGCCTTTATTTGTGCCATGTTGCCAGACCGGTGAAATTGTTGTCACGCTAAGGGTCGGGACCCATTGTGAGGTCCCAACCCGTAGCACCCCGAGTCCCGCGGATTTGGGGTGTTACACTTTTCATCAACTGCATCCAAATTTCCGCATAGGTAAAGGGAGGCAAATATGTATATGAGGGGCTAAAACATGATCAAGAAGAAGAAGAAAATGAAGTGCATTAATCATCCCAAGAAGAATGTGAAGAACTCATAATGTGGTGTCAACCTTCAAATCCAACATAATTTTGATAAAAACAAAGTATTAAACATGCTAGAATTTCAAACAAAGCATTTAGCAACTTAAACATATTATAAAACCTTTTGAGCATATAAAGATTTCAAAGCCAATCTGCAGACAAATATCTTCATCGAGGTCATGTCCAAAATAGAAGCACAACACGTTTCAAAAATCTTTCAGTTAAAAACCCATCTCGATCGAGGTGATCTGACGGTGTCCGAGGTGTTCAACCGAGATGTGCCTCGTTTTTCACGACCTCGTTTGGTCTAGAACGTCTCGGTCGAGGCAAAAAGTTTTTTCAAACTGGTTTTTAACGTTTTTTCTCAAATAGAAACATGTATGCATGCATGTAATGACAGATAAGCACATAGAGACAAATAAACGATAATATCCACGAGAGTCATACAAACCATAGCAAGTAAGTCAAATAATACAAATACCTCATACTTGAGACACATTGTCCCAATGGGTCAAATATAAGTCATGAGAAATAAAGTACTCACCGGATAAAGCTGAACTGCATAATAAGTAGAAAATAAATCCATGAAGCGCTCAATCCTCGTCAGTTGGCGGTGGTGGCGGTGGAATGTAGGGGAATTGGGATGGGTCGAATGGATAGCACATAACCTGCTGAAACTGCACCTCCATCATCCGTCGTATGAAGTTTTGACTCTCCTTCATCCGATGCGTTCATCCCTCAACAGACCTGGTCTGAGCATCGAAATGCCGGGTGACATCTAGTCTCAGGGCGGCGTAAGAATCTACCATCTGTCTCGTCAAATCATCGATCCGCTGGTGCACCTCAGGATCTCTACGGCGGCGGGCTCGCTGCTGAGGTGGTGGTGACATGTCAGTTGGAGGTGTAGGTGCCTCTCTCTCGTCCTCCGTGGCCTCGTCATCAAGGTCAATGGTGGGAATACTAGGCCCGCCGGTATCAGTATTGGTATCCATGACAACATCTCCTCCATAGCCATCATCATCATCACCTACATCAGCTGCCTCTCTAGCAGCAGCCTCCTACATGTACGGAAACCACGCAGCCGACCAATACTGACGATCATATACAGAAAAATTTGAAGACCAAAAAATGCCCTGAGGAAACTTCGTTTCCCATGGCATGGCAACATAAGGTGTGCCAAGACCACGGGGAACGAGTATGCGTCGCGTGATCATCTTCTATAGATCTAGCGGCTTTGAAGCCGCAACCAATGTACAAGCTGATAAATCTAAACCCATAGAAGTGGAAATGTGGGTCACCAGCCCACCACAACAAATATCACCCTTCGCCTTTCCCTTGATCTGGTGAAGATCCTTTGCCAGCAGTGCAACAAAGTCTGGAACTCCCCCTATGACCATACAGAATAAACTGAAGAGATCACCCTGTCGGACCTTCTGGGGCGTCTTAGTACGCGTCAGAAGCATCTTGTTGAAGATCCTGTGAGCTAGACGGAAAGCAAGGTGAAAGATGATCCGCTCCCGGGAATCTCCGGGCTGCCATCTTTCATGGTGGTCAGTAACATGGGCTATCTCTCTCTAGAAGCTTTGAGCCTGCGCTCTAGAAGCAAAATCTATAGTTGTGGGGGTCGGGAATCCAAAGATCTCCCCAAACTGATCGAGAGGAACAACATAGTTCTTGTTCAGCAACCTATACTTGATTCCTCTACACTCCGGTACGTAGGTAACTGAACTCAGAAACTCAAAAATCGGCTCCAGATAAGTCGGTGCTCTAATCGCCATGAAGTCTTCGAGGCCAACCATTGATATCATCTTCTTCAAGTCCTCAACCACGTGAAGGCACTCGAAGTCATCAACATGCACGAACCGTGGGGCAATGATGGGCGCCCACATCTCCTATCGAAATCTCCCGCTGATGCCGCTCGTGGATCACCGGGATGGAAGGCTGCGATGCAGAAGAGAGGGAAGAATGGTGTGAACTGATTGGCCTATCTCTTTGGGCCAACTGACGATCAGATCTCCTTGAACTACTCATGGCTGGGGGTCACTTCGGTTGGGTCAAGAACACCTCGGCCGAGACGTAGACGAGTCAACCGAGGCGAAAAACTGGGCGAGGTGAAATCCAAAATTTGCAAGATTTTCCACCCAAAAACACTACCAATTGCCTCCTAGGGGGTACTTATATCCTTTTCAACAGCAACCTATGGCAACCAAAGCCAGATCTATGCAGAATCAAAGAAATAGAAACGAGTTAGGGTTTTTGACGAAATACCGTTGAATCTGTAGATTTCAGTCAATCTCTGTGT
Organism: Fagopyrum esculentum; assembly: GCA_033239045.1. Classification (NCBI taxonomy): domain Eukaryota; kingdom Viridiplantae; phylum Streptophyta; class Magnoliopsida; order Caryophyllales; family Polygonaceae; genus Fagopyrum; species Fagopyrum esculentum. The sequence continues at coordinate 34,904,723 of BSUD01000006.1, forward strand.
TGTTTGTTGCTTGGGAACTGAATCTCTTTCTTCTTTTGATGATTTGGAGCAGAAATTCTTTAAAAAACGATCGAGAATGGAGAATATGATTAGGGAGAGCGTGCCGCGGTCGAGGTGAACGAAGAGAGGGAAAGTGATAAGAGAAAGAATCGTCGAACCACTTTTATACCCCTCGTTGAATTTAATTTCACCTCGATCGAGATGTTCCTGGGCAGACCGAGGTGTCAGAGCAAGGTGAATGTCAGACCTAGGCACCTCGGTTGACGGATTACACTTCGGTCGAGGTACTGTGACAGCAACCGAGATGTATCTCAGTCAAACTCCATCTTCTCAATTTCTCGAACTTCTGTCCTTCCATGTAGCTCCTGAGTTGTAATTTCTTCTTAGAGAGTACCTGATTCCTGTCCAAGAGGACGCACAAAACACATAGAAAACTATCTAAACTAAACTAGAAAAGGGGAAAAGAGAGCAATACCGTGGGTTGCCTCCCAAGAAGCGCTTGGTTTAAGGTCGCTAGCTGAACCGTACGTCATCCTCAAACAAGGTATAGGGTGTCCTCACCCCATACTTCAACTGCACCATGGGGAGAAACTAAGGGTTCCATCCAATGCTCCATAAAATGTAAGTGTTCATCGGGAAACGAGTCATCAATGGGTAGGTCATCCTTCTCGAGCGAGATAAGTGGTAGCCCGCTGAGGTGATCCGCCACGGAATTCTCGGATCCCTTCTTATCGCGAATCTCTAGGGCAAACTCTTGAAGCAAGAGAATCCAACGAATAAGGCGCGGCTTTGCATCTTTCTTAGCCAACAAGTATCGAATAGCTGCATGGTCAGTGTAAACAATAACTTTCACTCCCACTAAGTAAGAGCGAAACTTCTCAAATGCATAAACAACTGCGAAAAGCTCCTTTTCGGTGGTGGCGTAGTTCAGTTGAGCTTCATCTAACGTCTTGCTAGCATAGTAAATGGCGTTGGTCTGACCATCCTTCTTTTTTCCAAGTACAGCTTCTACGGCCACATCACTAGCATCACACATGATCTCAAAGGGTAAGGTCCAATCGGGAGGTTGAATGATGGGAGTGGTAATCAACACTTCCTTTATCTTGTAAAAAGCATCAAGACATTCCTGCGAAAACTAAAAAACAGTATCCTTATTCAAAAGATTAGTGATTGGTTTAGAGATTTTAGAGAAATCCTTGATGAACCTCTTGTAGAAACCTGCATACCCGAGAAAACTACGCACACCCTTAATAGAACAAGGGGGAGGAAGTTTCTCAATAGTCTCGATCTTAGCTCGATCGACCTCGATACCTCGGTTGGAAACGAGGTGTCCTAGAACAATTCCTTCGCTAACCATGAAGTGACACTTCTCCCAATTAAAACAAGATTAGTGTCTTCACAACGTTGTAACACTAGAGAAAGGTTAGCCAAACAGTTATCAAAAGAGGAACCATATACCGAAAAATTATCCATGAATACCTCCATGATCTCCTCAATATACTCGGAGAAGATAGCCATCATACAACGCTGAAAAGTGGCGGGTGCGTTACACAATCCGAATGGTATCCTCCGATAAGCGAATGTCCCCCATGGACAAGTGAAAGTGGTTCTCTTGGTCACCCGGATGGATAGGAATCTGAAAGAAGCCACTATAACCATCTAAATAGAAAAAATGGAAGTGTTGTGCTAACCGTTTAAACATTTGGTCGATGAATGGAAGAGGGAAATGGTCCTTTCTTGTGGCCAAATTCAGCTTCCTATTGTCAATGCACATCCTCCAGCCCGGACCGGTCCTAGTAGGAATCAACTCGTTATTCTTGTTTGTCACAACGGTCATCCCACCCTTCTTGGGAACTACATCCACCCGACTCACCCATTTGCTATCCGATAAGGGAAATATGATACCTGCATCCAACAACTTAAGAATCTCCTTCTTCACAACCTCTTTCATGATCGGATTTAACCGTCTTTGAGGTTCCCGTGAAGTCTTGTGATCATCTTCCATTAGTATCTTATGCATACAAAGAGAAGACTTTATACCAACAAGATCATCAATAGTGTAACCCAAAGCCTTTCTATGTTTCCTCAACACATGCATCAACTTAGACCATTCATTTTCAGAAAAAGAAGCACTAACACTGACAGGATAAGTAGAATCCGGACCAAGGAAAGCATACCTCAAGTGAGTTGGGAGTGGTTTAAGTTCTAAGACAGGAGGTGTTTTCAGTGGTGGATATGTATCTTCTCTCTCCAGTGAAGAGGGTTTAGATCGAAGTACTGAACTGATGTGAGTCTCAGTTGACTTCATCTCGCTCCTTGTCTCAGTCGTGGTCCGAGATGGTGGACCGAGATGTTCTTCAGATAAGATCACCTCGCTTGTTCCGGAAACTATCTCGGTCGAGGTACTGGAACTGGGACCGAAACCTAATGTGCTTTTCTTCTCCTGAATCAGTTTTTCGAATCTAGCTCCTGGATCTTCTTCCAATGCTTCCACGCTTTGCACATTTGCATCACACAAAACATCTACACCTTCCTCCATCATACTAAAACTCAAAACTTTCTCAAGAGGATCTTTAATAAGGATAGAACTCGCCAATTCTCGAGAATCTTCTTCATCATAGATCTTGAAGATGTCATCTTCCAAAATCTCTCCCTTCATTGCAGCCAATAATGCAAACACCACATGATCGCCACCAATGTTGAGCTTCAACTTGGCGTTCAGAGAATCAACGTTGCAACCCGATGTTGCTAGAAATGGTGTTCCGAGAATGATATGAATGGGATAATCTGCGGGAATGTCCAGCACAACAAAATCTATAGGTATGTAGAAATTACCTAGCTTGACGGGAACATCCTTCAAGATACCAACGGGACGGGTAATGGAGCGATTCACCATGTATAACGTCATCTTCATGGGCTTGGGGATTCCAAGGCCGATCTTCTCATAAAGTGCTAGAGGAATGATGCTCACACTAGCTTCTAGATCATAAAGCGCATCATACGTCACATCCCCAACTTGGATGGGAATGCAAAACGAATCGGGATCTCTCAACTTAGGTGGCATCTTCTCCTTCATGATTTGAATGAGCTCCGAAGATCTAGAGGTCATCCGTACTTCTCCAAAATCTTCCAGCTTTCTCTTCCTTGACAAGATCTCTTTCAAAAACTTCCCATAAGCGGGCATTCCTAGGATAGCATCAATGAAAGGGATGTTAATATGTAGCTTATTCATAAGGTCAAGAAACTTACCAAAGTGCTTGTCTAGATGTGCCCGCACCCTAGACTAACGGAACGGGAGTGGTGGTTTATAAGCAGGTGGTGGAACATAAACTTCAGCTTTTTCTTTTGCTTTTTGGGGTTCCATCTCGGTTGGCACCTCAACCGAGGTGTTCCTCGTCTGATCGTGGTCCAACCGAGGTATTGGATCTGCAGTCTTCAATCCACTACGTGTTGTGATCGCCATGACTTGCCCTTTTGGGTTGTTCTCTGTCTTTCCTGGAAGTTTACCAGGATCTCTTGGTGCTTCATTAGCCTTGTTGAAAACTTGTTGTTCTAAGGCTTTTTGTGCCTTCGAAAACGAGTTCATAGATGTCTCCAAAGCGTTTAGCTTGATCAGAATAGCCTCCAGCACAACATCTGGCTTTTTGGGTGGCTGGGACGAGCTTGATGACGGCTTCTGACTTCTCAATGGAGTAGAAGAAGAAGAAGAGGGGGGGGGGGGGGGGG
>BSUD01000006.1:34908662-35019839 GCA_033239045.1 Fagopyrum esculentum
GGGGGGGGTTAAGAGCATTTTCAGCATGAGAATAAGGGTTACCGGGATTTTGTTGATTTGATCTCCAATTGTTGTTGAAATTCCTGTTGTTGTTGTTGTTGTAATTGTTGTTGTTCCGCGGCCCTTGATAGTTTCCTCTCCCCACATATCCAACATCTTGTTCCTTGTTAGTTTGAGCTAACAAAAGTTCTTTCAATGCCTTGACTTCATTGTTGAGCATGGTGAGTTGAGCAGCACTTGAATTTGTAAGACTTGTATCCGGAAAGCTAACTCGCCCCGCTCCATCTTTAATTCTTCGATGGGAGTATTTCTCCATGTGTAAAGCTTGCTTCTCAATGAATTCCCAAGCTTCATCAACCGGTGTATCCATAAAAGCTCCAGCAGAAAGTGATTGGAGTTTGAATTGAGTTTTCTCATCTAACCCCTTGGAGTAAATATCTAGCAACTCGATCTTTGGAATCCCACGGTGAGGGCAATCCAATAGAAGGTCCTTGAACCTTTCTCATGACTTGAACAAACTTTCTTTATCCTTCATAACAAAAGCATTGATCTTACCCCTCAATTCAGTGGTCTTTGATGGAGAAAGAACTCAGTAAGAAACTCCGTAGTCATCTCTTCCCATGTGTTAACTCTTCCAGCTGGAAGGGATTGATACCAAGCTAGCGCCTTGTCTTTCAAAGAGAAGTAGAAAGGCCTTAGCTTGTAGTTGTTGTTCTCCACTCTTGATGTTCTCATAGTCTCCATAAGAATCTCATAGTTTTGAATGTGTTGATGTGGAGATTCTCTTTCCATGCCTCCAAATTGACATTGTCGAATCATAGTTAGAACTAGAACTTGAGGTCTAAGTTCATAATCATGCTCAGCTGGATCTCCTAGATTAACTCCTGGACGCTGCACTTGCTGATTCGGGTCCATCCTTTGACCTAGGGTTTGCGGAGCTCCAGCAAAAAGATCACCTCGGTCTACCATGGCCGGCATCCGAGGTGGTGGGTGCATCTCAACCGGTGCAACTAGGGCTGGATCCTGCCTCGGTCGAGCAACTGGGACTGGTCGAGGTTGTATCTGAGCTTGTAGAGCGGCCATATCAGCTTGAATATCTTCAATTCTTGCACAAGTTTTGTATCTTTCTCTCTACAGTTCTTCTTTACTGAGGCAAAGTTGGTCCAATGCCTCCTTCAATTCGGCTTCAAGATCTCGATTATCTTGATCGGTCCTCTTAGCTTCTTTCAATTTTCTTTTGTATGTCTTTTCTGGTTCGGGATCGTAAGGGACGATTTCCTTTCCAGCACGATTTCTTTGCATAAACCTAAGGAAAGATCCTGCGAAATCACTCAAGTAAAGCAATCAATAGCAACAAGGGGCAACAGCCCCAAAAGACAACCGAAACCGAACTTGGTTGTTACGCTAATTAGGTAGTACAAAAAGCTTTACATTTATAAACTCAAACTAAAATCCTAAACTACCTAGTGAAACCCGCAGTGTACGAGTCGTTTTGTAGAAAGGAAAGTATTCCGAGGTGAAACACAAGGACTGAGGTGAAATCAAGTCATTCAATGATCAAAGATAGTGTAAATCTAGACTAAGATGAGATGAGGAATAAAGAAAGTGCAAAACACAATATTTTTGGGTGGTTTTGGGTGATCAAACAAGGATCACAAATATATCAACACAAACAAACAACACAAACACACAAACACAAAGATAAGAGATAAGAGGTAAGAAAGCGGATTCTAGAGATTCAGAATTCCGATTATGACTATGGACTCATGTGTTACGCTAAGATTGTGATGCGCAAATGGGTTTTAAATTTATAACTCGAACTAAATCCTAACTACTTAGTGAAACCCGCAGTGTACGGGACGTTTGTAGAAAGATAAGTATTCCGAGGTCGAACACGAAGACTAAGGTGAAATTGATTCAAATTGTGATTGAGTTTAGTAAAGATCTAAGTCGAAGGAAAAGAAAGAAATAAAGAAACGAAAATCTCAAATGTTTTTGGTTGGTTTTTGGTGATCACAATTCATGCAAGATAAACAATCAAACTAAACTAAGAATCAACACAAATGAACAAACTAAACAAGATAATGATCAAAGAAAGAAAGAACGGGTTCTAGGGGTTGGAAGTTCCGGTTATGGCATAGGACTCAAGTTATCTATTCATTCTTTGGATTAACTATGATATGTTGGGATTAGGTGTATCAAATTTGGGATCAATTACCGGGTAGGTCTCATGATCCAACTAGTCCACTCCTAAGGTCTCATTACCGGGTAAGTATCTAAGAGCCTAAGGATGGGAATTCTACACAAACCGGATTGTTAATTAGGGGTCTAACCTATCCTTACCGGGTAAGTCTTGGAAAGGGAAGTCCTAAACAACTATCCTAGCACATCTAATCCAATGGCGGCTTACTAGGCTCACCACTACCTAAGGTTGTTATCTTTAGATTCTAAGAGCAAGGATTACCGGGTAAGTCTCTCCTAGCGCTTAGTCACTACACTAGGTTACCCTAGGGTAGGTTAAACTCAACAAACACTTAGGGTTTCAACATTCTATAGATCTAAGGCAAGATCCTTCGAACCAGGGAAAATCACGGTTTGTTCTACCTAAACCACAACCGTGGTTCTTCAAGAACTACCCGTGATTTCTAACAGCAACTACGTTCATAAACTAAAGTCATCCAAAAGTAAATCTAAGTCCGTCCTATCACAGCCCTAGCCATAACCATCCTTTCCTTACCCTAGAACCACATCAATTTAGCCTACAACATTCATAATAGAAATCGAAATAGACAAACACAAAATCATAACATTCATTGCAAGATAATGAAGGAAAAGGGATGAACAAGTGAACTTAAGAACAAACCAATCTGAAAATAGAATTAGAATAACTTACAACCCTTCCAAAGGAAGGTTCAAAGGTTCACAAAACTCTAGAAATAGAATCCGAAATACAAGAAAGCTATGGTGTGTGTGCTTCTTCTCCTCTTCAATGGAGCTCTTCTTCTTCTCTTTGACACTTTCCTTCCTAGAAAAATCTTCTTCTTCCAAGAATATATTTGTTAGAGAGAAATGGATAATGGATGAGCTGCTCCCAAACTTCCCAGCTGCCTCTCACAATCCATGAAGGACCACTTTTATAACAAACTTGCATGAGCTGTCCATGAGAGTCGTGGCACAGCTGTCACAAGAATCTGGCAAAATCCACGGTTGATTCCACGGCCGTGGTTTGTCAAAGAACCGTGATTCTATGCAGAAACTTCGCCTTTGATTATTAGGTTGTGATTTGGTGCATGGCTAGTGTAGGAAAGGTTTCATGAGTCCTCCTTAGCCCTTGATTTGTGCCCTAATGAGTCCGAGGGTGTGTCATCTAGATGAACGATCCTCAAACGCATCGTTTTAGCTCTAAACTTCCCGAAATACCTACAAAACGCACACAAGTCCGTGTAGACGCCTATCTCGACAAAATACATGATTTGAGTGCAAAATGCCTCGAACTAATGCTAAACCATGCATGATTGAGTGAGAAATCTACCTAAATGATTACCTAAATCTAGATCATAAATCGTGTTATCAAAATACCCCATACTTAAGGTTTGCTCGTCCCCGAGCAAATTCCCAACTATAGACTAAGAGATAGCATGATTTATGTATGCAGAAAATGGCAAAATCTTTTTGGGTTTGTGCTTCTACTATTGGATCATCTTCATAGTCATGTTTCATGGCAATTGGACAAGCAATTATGTATCAAACAAATGAAGGTATGGAAAGACAATTGTACTTAACTCAAAGACATGCATGAGATGTAAAGATGAAGAAGTCAAGAAGATCAAGAGTATATTCAATCTAGATTACTAAGTCTTACAAACATGCAAGTAGGTCATATGGTCTTGTGACATAAAAGGCCAAGAAACGTTGTGATTGGGTGGGGGATTTTCTAGGTTATGTGATGCTAATCCGGGAATGGAACTAACTTCACTTCCTTGTCCTCGATCAACTTCCCCCAAGTGTATATTTTTCCTTATCTTGCTTTCTTTTCTTTTTTCTTGACTTGTTTTTGAGACAATGACATTGGTGTACAATAGCCGAAACCTCGGTGATTAGCCATCCTCGGGCTTTTTCTATTTTTTCGAGGTGCATCCACACCGGGCACACATACCAAAGCTCGTTAGGGCTATTTGTTCATTTGACTTTGGCAAGGCACCAACACCCGATTATGTGAAGTGTACCGAGTTACTTGTCATTTGAACCAACGCCCCCAAACCTATATTGTTGGCTATACTTCCACAATAATTTCAGCATTTTCATTCATGACATTCCTTTCATCAATATCTTTACCCCACACTTGCTTTTCGCACACTTCAATACACTAGCATGCTCCTATATTCCCGGATGGGTTAAAAGAGGTCAATTTTATATCAATTGAGGTGCTTAAGCAATCATGATCAAGATGAGAAGTAGAGAAAGATGAAATGCCTCATTCATTCCTAGATGGTATGCAAGAACTACCATGTAATTTCGACTTTCAATACTCCATCCATTCTAGGCAAACATCATAATCACAAGTCATTCATGGAATTCAAGGAAAGTAGTTCAAGTCCACATATGCATTTATCAATTCAACACATAAAGCCATCCATGGCCAATTCACAAGACAAGATTTCATCATTAGGATCATATCCAAGCCTAGAAAGCACAATTTTTTTTTTAAATTTTCTGATTTTTATGGGATTTTCGATTTAAATATGTACAATGCAAGACATGTGCGAATTTTAAGCTATCCTAGATGCTCATCATGCAAAGGATCATGCAAACCCCACCCCATACTTAGAAACACATTGTCCCCGATGTGTAAATGAAGTAGAGAGAGTGAAAGAAGGTTCTCACAATGTAGAAATGTTTTGCTACGTATTTGGGATTCTCAAGTGAATTGATGTTTGGATGATCCTATCAACCATGGTAGAGAGCTCTAAGCATCCATCAAAGCTTCGAAACCCGCGCTAGGCACCGCTAGCCGTCCAAGTTCCGCGTCCGCTCCACCCATGATTGGTGAGGGGTTCATCATCATCATTCACATTCCAAGAGAGGCTTCCAATGCCACTAATGTTCTAGCACACACGAAACACGAAACACACAAAGCACACAAAAACAGAAAAATCTAAGCAAAAATGAAAAATGAAAAGGGAAAAATGTTACCAATGGGTTGCCTCCCACCAAGCGCTTCTTTAAGGTCATTAGCTTGACCAAAACTCGGGAGTGTCTATTCAAGGTGAAGCGGGGCAATCATGTCTATCGGGGCTCCCGGAATATACTTCTTCAAGCGATGCCCATTCACTTTGAAATTTCCACAATGCTCCCCTCCTATTTCAATAGCTCCATGGGGAAAGATCTTCTTCACCACATATGGCCCGGTCCATCTCGATTTGAGCTTTCCGGGAAAAAGCCTTAGCCTTGAGTTGAAGAGAAGAACAAGATCTCCCTCACTCAACTCCTTGGGGATAATCCTCTTGTCATGCCATCTTTTGGTTCTCTCCTTGTAGATCCGGGCATTCTCATAGGCTTCCAACCGGAGCTCCTCAAGGGCGTTTATATCAAGCAACCTCTTCTCTCCCGCCTCCTTGAGGTCAAAATTTAGCCACTTAATGGCCCAATAAGCTCTATGCTCCATTTCCACCGGAAGATGGCAAGACTTGCCATAGACTAACTTGTAAGGAGTGGTGCCAATTGGTGTCTTGAAGGCGGTTCTATATGCCCACAATGCGTCATTGAGCTTCATAGCCCAATCCTTTCTAGTTCTAGACACCGTCTTCTCAAGGATGGCCTTTATCTCTCGGTTGGAGATCTCCACTTGGCCACTAGTTTGGGGATGGTAAGGTGTTGCCACCTTGTGAGTCACCCCATACTTAGCCAAAAGTGCCCCAAAATTCCTATTTGTGAAGTGCTTCCCTCCATCACTAATGATCACCCTTGGTGTTCCAAACCTAGGGAAGATCACTCGGTTGAAGAACCGCACCACCACCTTAGCATCATTTGTAGGAGAGGCGATTGCCTCCACCCATCTTGACACATAGTCCACCACCAATAGGATGTAGAGATTTCCACATGAGGAAGGGATTGGTCCCATGAAGTCCACACCCCACACATCAAATATTTCAACTTCTTGGATGTTGTTCAAGGGCATTTCATTCCTCCTTGAGATGTTGCCCGTCCTTTGGCAAGCATCACATGCCGCTACAAAACCTTGCACATCTCTAAACAAGTTAGGCCAATAAAAACCGGATTGCAATACCTTTGCACACGTTTTGTGTGAGCTAGCATGGCCTCCACATGGTAAGGAGTGACAATGCCGGATCACACTCTCCACTTCATCTTCCGGTATGCATCTTCTAAGCACCCCATCCGGGCCTCTCTTGAATAGAAGTGGCTCACTCCAATAGTAATGCCTCACATCGTTAAAGAACTTCTTCCTTTGTGCATATGTTAATCCGGGAGGCACTTCCTCACACACTAAGTAGTTCACGATGTCGGCGTACCATGGCTCGCTTCCTCTAGCCACTTGGAACAAGCATTCCTCCACCATTTGCAATTGTTCATCCCGGAATGAGTCATCTATCGGGATGTTGTCTTTCCCAAGCTCCAATGGTGGGAGCCTACTAAGGTGATCTGCCACGGAGTTCTCGGATCCCTTCTTATCTCGTATCTCCAAATCAAACTCTTGAAGAAGAAGGATCCACCGAATCAACCTTGGTTTGGCATCCTTCTTGGTGAGTAGATAACGGATCGCAGCATGATCCGTATAAACTATGACCTTCGCTCCTACAAGGTATGAGCGGAATTTCTCAAATGCATACACAACCGCTAGCAACTCCTTCTCGGTGGTAGCATAATTGAGTTGGGCATCATCTAGCATCTTGCTAGCATAGTAAATAGCACGAGTACGCCCTTCTTTCCTTTGCCCCAAAACAGCCCCAACGGCTACATCGCTCGCATCACACATGATCTCAAATGGTAGACTCCAATCCGGAGGTTGCATGATAGGTGCAGAGATCAAGGCGTTCTTCAACCTACAAAACGCTTCAAGACAATCTTTGGAAAAGACAAAATCAACATCTTTCATTAGTAGGTTAGTGAGAGGCTTAGAAATTTTAGAGAAATCTTAAATGAACCTCCGGTAAAAACCGGCATGCCCTAAGAAACTCCTTACCCCCTTCACCGAGGTAGGTGGTGGCAACTTCTCTATCGTTTCAATCTTAGCCCTATCAACCTCAATGCCACGGTTGGACACCAAGTGTCCTAACACAATCCCTTCACTTACCATGAAGTGGCATTTTTCCCAATTCAAGACAAGATTTGTCTCCTCACATCTTTGCAACACTAATGACAAGTTAGCCAAGCAATCATCAAAAGAAGAACCATAAACAGAGAAATCATCCATGAACACTTCCATGATATTTTCTATGTATTCTGAAAAGATAGCCATCATACACCTTTGGAAGGTGGCGGGTGCATTACACAACCCAAATGGCATTCTCCTATATGCAAAGGTACCCCATGGACATGTAAAAGTTGTTTTCTCTTGGTCATCGGGGTGGATAGGGATTTGGAAGTATCCACTATAGCCATCTAGATAGCAAAAATGAGAGTGTTGAGCTAACCTTTCTAGCATTTGGTCAATGAAGGGGAGAGGGAAGTGATCTTTCCTAGAGGCCATGTTCAACTTCCTATAATCGATGCACATTCTCCACCCCGTAACCGTCCTAGTCGGGATTAGTTCATTGTTCTCATTAGTCACTACAGTCATCCCACCCTTCTTAGGCACTACATGAACGGGACTAACCCACTTACTATCCGAGATAGGGTAGATAATTCCCGCATCTAGCAACTTAATGATTTCCTTTTTGACTACCTCTTTCATTATAGGATTCAATCTCCTTTGATGCTCAATAGAGGGTTTGTGGTTATCTTCCATCATTATCTTATGCATGCACAAAGACGGCTTAATGCCGACCAAATCATCAATAGTGTAACCAATGGCTTTCCTATGCAATCTTAGTTCATGCAATAACTTAGCAAGTTCATCATCACTCAAGCATGCATTAACAATCACAGGATATGTAGAATTATCACCAAGAAATACATACTTTAAATGAGAGGGGAGGGGTTTAAGTTCAAGTGAGGGAGGACCTTTATCGGTTGAAGATGATCCAAATAAGGTTGGATGAGATGAATCCAAAGCAAATGAAGACTCCCCATGGCTCCTAGAAGCTTGATCATCATCAAGAGCTGATCCAGGGGAAACCACGGTTGAAAACACGGGTTGCTCATTTTCCACGACCGTGGTTTTTGCCAAGCTTGCTTCTCGGAGTTGTCCAGAAAGTTTGACGGCCGTGGTTTGTAAATCTCGACCGTGGAACTTGCAGCTGTTCAACACCTCTTCGTGGCTTTCAAATCCAACTCTTGGCTCCTCTTCCAAAGCTTCCAAGCCCTTGATCTCTTCATTGCAAGCATCCTCAACACCTTCCTCCATCATGCTTAAGGTAAGAACCTTTTCCAAAGGATCCTTGATCAAGATCGAGCTCACAACTTCTCTAGATTCTTCATGCTCGATTATGTTGAAGATATCTTCATCAAGGGTTGGCCCTTTCATCATGGTGGACAACTTGAACTTGATGTTCTCTTCTCCAATGTTGAAGGAGAGAGTCCCGTTCTTGCAATCCACTAAACATCCGGAGGTGGCTAGGAAAGGCCTTCCTAAGATGATGGGAATCGGATAATCCGCCGGAATATCCAAGACGACAAAGTCAATTGGCACATAGAATCCTCCTAGTTGCACCGGAATGTCCTCTAGAATCCCAACCGGATGAGTGATAGAGCGTTCCGCCATATAGAGGGTCATCTTGACCGGCTTTGGATCTCCTAGCCCGACCTTGTTGCAAAGTGCAAGCGGTATGATGCTTACACTTGCTCCAAGATCACAAAGGGCCTCGTACTTCACATCTCCCACTCCTATTGGAACACAAAAAGAGCCCGGATCCCTTAGCTTGGGAGGCATCTCCTCCTTCATTGTTTGGATCAATTCCGAGGATCTCTTGGTCATCCTTATCTCCCCATACTCCTCCAACTTCCTTTTGTTGGAGAGTATCTCTTTCAAAAACTTGCCATATGCCGGCATTCCTAAGATGGCATCCATGAACGGAATGTTAATATGTAATTTGGACATTAGTTCAAGGAACTTACCAAAGTGATTGTCTAAACGAGCTCTTGCTCTTGATTGTGGGAACGGTAGTGGTGGCTTGTATGGAGGCGGTGCCACATAGGTTGGCTCTACATCCTTGCTCTTGCCTCCATCTTCTTGCATTCTTCCCTCTTCTACCACTACTTGCTTTCCCTTGGCATGGTCCTTGGGCAAAGGATCCTTCATACTCAACCCACTCCTCGTTGTGATAGCCAACACTTGGCCTCTTGGGTTGTCTTCGGTTCTTCCGGGAAGCTTTCCCGGATCTCTATGGGCTTCACCCGCTTTTTGGAACACTTGAGCTTCCAAGACCTTTTGAGCCTTAGAGATTGAAGTCACGGTGCTCTTAAGACCACTCAACCTTCCTAGCAATTGCTCAAACATCATTTCGGTTCTATCCTTGGGAGGTTGAGTAAATCCGGGTGGAGGTTCTTGTGAAGCTCTTGGTGGTGGAGTTGAACTTGTGGAAGCGGGAGGGTTCAAGGCTCCATCCGGATTAGAGTAAGAAAATCCGGGGTGGTTGTGGTTTGGCCGGTAATTGTTGAATTTCCGGTTGTTGTTGAAACTCCTTGGGCTTTGGTAATTGTTGAAGTTGCCCCTTCCCATATAATTCACATCCTCCTCCTTGGAAGACAAGTTGGCTTGTGGAAGCACTTGAGGGGTTGCTTGGTTCTTCAAAGTTGTAGCACACAACTCCCTCAAGGATTTCAACTCATTATTGATGGCGTCAAGCTTGAAATTGCTCATGGTGACTTCACTCACCTCATATGCTCCCGCCTTTCTTCCTTCACTCTTCCTATGGGAGTACTTCTCAATTACTAGAGCTTGCTTCTCCACAAACTCCCAAGCTTCATCTACATGCTTCTCCATAAAGGTCCCACCGGAAAGAGATTGGAGCTTGAATTGGCTATCTTCATCAAGTCCCTTGAAGTAGATTTCCAATAGCTCAATTTTCGGTATGCCATGGTGTGGACAATCAAGGAGAAGATCTTTGAACCTCTCCCAAGACTTGAACAAACTTTCTCTATCCTTCATCACGAAGACATTGATCTTCCCTCTTAATTCGGTAGTCTTGGAAGGTGGGAAGAACTTGGTCAAAAACTCGGTTGTCATCTCTTCCCAAGTACCAACTCGCCCTTGTGAAATAGATTGATACCAAGCCAATGCCTTATCCTTTAGAGAGAAGGAAAAGGCTCTTAGCTTATGGTTGTTGCTCTCCAATCTTGGCAGTCTAAGAGTCTCCATCAAAATTTCATAGTTCATCAAGTGTTGATGAGGAGACTCTCCTTCCATCCCTCCAAATTGATTATGCCGGATCATTTGTAGAACTTGAGGGCGGAGCTCATAATTGTGGGTTGCGGGATCTCCTAGATTCACACCCGGTCGGTGTGCTCTTTGTGCCGGATCCATACGCCTCCCTAGGGTTTGTGGCTCTTCAATGGCAATGGGAACAACCCTAACATTGGCGGCCGGCTGCGGTTGTATTACCGGTGGTGGAGGAGGTGGAGGTTGTCGGCGATTAAGCTCACCTTGGACAAGGGCTTGCCTAATCTCCTCAATCTCCCTCCTAGTTTCCTCTTGCCTCTCATTGGCAAGTCTCCTCTCTTCCTCCAAGAGCTCATCTCTTAGCCTTATTTGCTCTAAGGCTTCATCCAATTCAGCTTGAAGGTTTCTTCCGGCCATCTCTTTCTCTTTTCGGATGTTCTTAGATCTAGATCGAAGGGTTTTCTCCGGTTCGGGATCGAATGGAGCTAAATCCTTTCCACGAGATCTTCTCATACACCTAACGAGTAGTAGATGTCCTGAAAAGCAAAGACACAAACCAAAAAGAGATCAAAAGCAACAAGAAAGATCTACACTAGAAACAATCATAAAATAGACTCAATCTAGACATAGTCCCCGGCAACGGCGCCAAAAACTTGTTACGATAAGATTGTGATGCGTAAATGGGTTTTAAATTTATAACTCGAACTAAATCCTAACTACTTAGCGAAACCCGCAGTGTACGGGACGTTTGTAGAAAGATAAGTATTCCGAGGTCGAACACGAAGACTAAGGTGAAATTGATTCAAATTGTGATTCAGTTTAGTAAAGATCTAAGTCGAAGGAAAAGAAAGAAATAAAGAAACGAAAATCTCAAATGTTTTTGGTTGGTTTTTGGTGATCACAATTCATGCAAGATAAACAATCAAACTAAACTAAGAATCAACACAAATGAACAAACTAAACAAGATAATGATCAAAGAAAGAAAGAACGGGTTCTAGGGGTTGGAAGTTCCGGTTATGGCATAGGACTCAAGTTATCTATTCATTCTTTGGATTAACTATGATATGTTGGGATTAGGTGTATCAAATTTGGGATCAATTACCGGGTAGGTCTCATGATCCAACTAGTCCACTCCTAAGATCTCATTACCGGGTAAGTCTCTAAGAGCCTAAGGATGGGAATTCTACACAAACCGGATTGTTAATTAGGGGTCTAACCTATCCTTTCCGGGTAAGTCTTGGAAAGGGAAGTCCTAAACAACTATCCTAGCACATCTAATCCAATGGCGGCTTACTAGGCTCACCACTACCTAAGGTTTGTTATCTTTAGATTCTAAGAGCAAGGATTACCGGGTAAGTCTCTCCTAACGCTTAGTCACTACACTAGGTTACCCTAGGGTAGGTTAAACTCAACAAACACTTAGGGTTTCAACATTCTATAGATCTAAGGCAAGATCCTTCGAACCAGGGAAAATCACGGTTTGTTCTACCTAAACCACGACCGTGGTTCTTCAAGAACTACCCGTGATTTCTAACAGCAACTACGTTCATAAACTAAAGTCATCCAAAAGTAAATCTAAGTCCGTCCTATCACAGCCCTAGCCATAACCATCCTTTCCTTACCCTAGAACCACATCAATTTAGCCTACAACATTCATAATAGAAATCGAAATAGACAAACACAAAATCATAACATTCATTGCAAGATAATGAAGGAAAAGGGATGAACAAGTGAACTTAAGAACAAACCAATCTGAAAATAGAATTAGAATAACTTACAACCCTTCCAAAGGAAGGTTCAAAGGTTCACAAAACTCTAGAAATAGAATCCGAAATACAAGAAAGCTATGGTGTGTGTGCTTCTTCTCCTCTTCAATGGAGCTCTTCTTCTTCTCTTTGACACTTTCCTTCCTAGAAAAATCTTCTTCTTCCAAGAATATATTTGTTAGAGAGAAATGGATAATGGATGAGCTGCTCCCAAACTTCCCAGCTGCCTCTCACAATCCATGAAGGACCACTTTTATAACAAACTTGCATGAGCTGTCCATGAGAGTCGTGGCACAGCTGTCACAAGAATCTGGCAAAATCCACGGTTGATTCCACGGCCGTGGTTTGTCAAAGAACCGTGATTCTATGCAGAAACTTCGCCTTTGATTATTAGGCTGTGATTTGGTGCATGGCTAGTGTAGGAAAGGTTTCATGAGTCCTCCTTAGCCCTTGATTTGTGCCCTAATGAGTCCGAGGGTGTGTCATCTAGATGAACGATCCTCAAACGCATCGTTTTAGCTCTAAACTTCCCGAAATACCTACAAAACGCACACAAGTCCGTGTAGACGCCTATCTCGACAAAATACATGATTTGAGTGCAAAACGTCTCGAACTAATGCTAAACCATGCATGATTGAGTGAGAAATCTACCTAAATGATTACCTAAATCTAGATCATAAATCGTGTTATCATCATGCTTCTAAAGATCAAAGGAAAGCTGTGGTTGTTCGGAGTTGGGTGTTTCTCTAATGGGAGCAATTACCGGGTAAGTCTCATGCTTCACAAGTCTCGTACCTAAGGTCCTATTACCGGGTAAGTCTCAAGGAACCTAATTCTACACAATCCGGCCACTACCTAAGGGTCAAACCTCTCCTTACCGGGTAAGTCTCGGAAAAGGTAAGTCTTAGGCAACGGTCCTAGCACACTCAATCAAATAGCGGCTTTTTTGGCTCACTACTACCTAGAGTTCATCATCTTATGTATCTAAGAGAGGAATTTACCGGGTAAGTCTCATCCCTCAAAAAGGTTGCTAGCATTAGGTCACCCTAAGCTGGATTAGGCTCAACAAACACTAGGATTTCAACACATCTACATCCTAAGATCCAGATTCATCAATACAAGCACAACAGAGAAAACCACGGGTGGATCATGGAAACCACGGCCGTGGAATCATGATGAACAGGCCGTGATTCTCTACTGAGTTCGGGTTTCGAACACAAATCGATCCTAAGCTAACATGGAAGTCCATACAATCATAGTCCAAATCATAAACATCATTCCTTCACCCTAGAATCACAACTATTTAGGCAACAACATACATTTCAAGATCAAACTTCACAAATAGAGCATGCTTGCAAGTCATGGCTAGATAATGAAGAATAATCCAAAGAAAAGACATTAAAAGCTAGAATAGAAGTTACCAAATCTTACAAAGGCTCCAAGAGCTGTTCCAAGTTGTCAACAATGGAAACCTCACTCAAAACCACTATAATCTCACTTTAAAACGAAAATCTATACTAATCTCTTCCAAGAACACCCACAATGGGTGCTTGGAAGAGAGGTTACAATGGAGAAGTGTTTTGGGGAAGAAGCTAGGTCAAAAAGGGAAGAGAGATCTCTCTGAATACAGCCTGCAACATCACTTTAATACTCCTCCAATAAGCAAAGGTCGGACAAAGAGATCGCGGGACACGTGTCAAAGTGGTCCAGACAAAAACCACGGCCAATACCACGGGCGTGGAAATGGCCTCTGGGCCGTGGTTTTGCTCCAGAAACCCTCCTTGGATCATTAAGCCATGAGTTGGTGCAAGGCATGCACCAACAAGGTCCTATGTGTTCTCCTTTGCTCCTAGCTTGCTCCTTAAAGCGTCCGGATGTGTGCCACCACAAGGAATGATCCTCGACTGTATCGATTAAGCTACAAAAGCTCCCCAAAATACCTACAAAACCGACAAGAGTTCGTGTAGACGTCTATTCCGACAATATGCATGAATTAAGCGTAAACGTCACGAACTAATGTGGAAACATGCATGAATGGAAAGGAAAACTATCTAAAAGAGTGCCTAACTACGAACTAATGTGGAAATATGCATTGATGATACACATTTTCAACAACTTCATTCACAAAATTCAAACACCAACTTCACCACCCCATACTTGTTTTTCACACACTCAACACAGTAGCATGCTCCTATTCCCGGATGGGTCAAAAGAGGTCAAATTTTTAATCAAGTGAGGTGCTCAAACAACAAGATCAAGATGAGAAGAAGAGAGATGAATTGCCTTAATCATTCCTAGATAATGTGCAAGAACTAGCATGTAATTTCGACTATCAATTCTCAATCCAATCAAGGCAAGCATCATAATCACAAATCATACATAGGATTCAAGAGAAGTATTTCAAGTCCACATATGCATAAATCTATTCAACACACAAGGCCATCCATAGCCAATTCACAAAACAATCTCATCATAAGGGTCATATCCAAACTAGGAAGCACGAAATTTTTTTAAAATTTTTCGATTTTTTGAATTTTTGAAATATATATGTGCAATGCAAAAACATGATAAGAAACATGTGACAATAAATGAAACTATCCGAGATGCGATCATGCCATGCTAAAAATCATGAAAACCCCACCCTATACTTGATTTGCACATTGTCCCCAATGTGCAAATCAAGTAAAGAAGAGTGAAAGAAGTCCTCACAATGTAAAAATGGTGTCGTTCGGTATTTTGGTTCACTCATATGGACTGGTGGTGCGGATGATCGTTCAAGCATGGTAGAGAGCTCTTCATAGTCATTCTGGCATCGAGACCCGCGCCAAGGTTTATGCGAGATGAGAGCTCTTCCATCCAACAAAGACACCTCAAGCCGTCTAAATCTCACATCCGCTCCACCCATGGTTGAAAATGGGATCATCATCATCAACTTGCCTTGCAAGGCTTCCTCATTACCTAAAATCTACCACACAAACACAAAACACAAAAACACACAAAAACAAAAGCAAAAGCAAAAGAGAAAAGGGAAAGAGTTTTTACCCTTGGGTTGCCTTCCAAGAAGCGCTTCTTTTAGGTCATTAGCTTGACCAAACTCCGTGGATGTGTCAATCCACCTCAAATACCATGGTTTGCTTGAGGAGTCCAAGCAACCATCGCTTTCCGGCATCCATGATGACAAGAACGGGCCACTTGATGCCCAAATAAGCTTTAAGTTCTCTCTTCACCGGTGAGTAGTAGACTCCTTCATCACCGCTCCCTTGATGATAGTATGGAGTTGCAACCATAGGTGCCACCCCATACTTAGACAATTGGTACTCTGCGGTCACACCGGTGAAATGCTTGCCAACCTTATCCTCTATGATCCGAAGAAAGCCGATTCTTGGAAAGAATTCTTCATTGAAGTGCTTCATAACCATCATGGATCCATCATGCTTGCCTCCATCATTCAATATGGGAGATTCCTTAGGAAAAGGACTCCAATCTCCGTGTGTACTCCGGGCAAGCAAGATAGGATTGGAAAGAGTTGAAATTATCTTAGGGTTCTCTACGACAGAGCTTTCCACGGGCGTGGAAGTGCCAGATAGGCCGTGGTTCTCTCTATTTTCCTCATCCCTCGTGAGCTCTTCAAGTGTGGTTCCGGGGTTGATGACAAGGATGTCAAGGGGTGAGAGCACTTTATTGCACTCCTCCAAAGGTGAAGGAGGTGGAGGTAAGCCTTGAAGGATGGTAAGATCTCCTAGCATAAGAGCATTCCTAATCTCCTCAATCTCCCTCCTCATTTGTTCTTCTCTCTCGAAATTCAATCTTCTTTCATCCTTCAGGGCCAAATCCCTTAGCCTCACTTGCTCTCAAGCTTCATCCAACTCTTCTTGAAGTTCCTTAATGATCACGGTTGATTCGGGCAATTCTTGGATCTCCTCATGGTGAACCTCTTCTTGTTGAAATACTTCCGCTTCAAGCACCATGTGGGAACTCGAAATGGAAGAAAGGTTACTCTCTAGATCATCTATCTTCCTCAACATTTCTTCCAGCATTGATTCCACTCGATCATTGTGAGGTTGATGGTGAGGTTCTTAATGAGGCAATGTAGTCATATGAGCTTGATCATGGGACTCATGATAGGCATTAAACTCCCCCCAATACTCAAACTCATCATGGAGAGGTCCTAGATCTTGGTATTCCATCCACTCCTCATACTCCATGTTGTCAAGGTCGTCTTGGAAGTACAATCCGTCCATGGCAAACATGAAAAAGGCAAAGACAAAAACAACACAAGATCAAAAGTAACAAGAAAGATAAACACTAAAAACAATCAAAAGCAAATGACTTAATCTAGACCTAGTCCCCGGCAACGGCGCCAAAAACTTGTTACGTTAATTAGGTAGCACAAAAAGCTTTACATTTATAAACTTGAACTAAAATCCTAAACTACCTAGCGAAACCCGCAGTGTACAAGTCGTTTTGTAGAAAGGAAAGTATTCCGAGGTCGAACACAAGGACTGAGGTGAAATCAAGTCATTCAATGATCAAAGATAGTGTAAATCTAGACTAAGATGAGATGAGGGATAAAGAAAGTGCAAATCACAATATTTTTGGGTGGTTTTGGGTGATCAAACAAGGATCACAAATATATCAACACAAACAAGCAACACAAACACACAAACACAAAGATAAGAGATAAGAGGTAAGAAAACGGATTCTAGAGATTCGGAATTCAGATTATGACTATGGACTCATGCTTCTAAAGATCAAAGGAAAGCTACGGTTGTTCGGAGTTGGGTAATGGGAGCAATTACCGGGTAAGTCTCATGCTCCACAAGTCTCGTACCTAAGGTCCTATTACCGGGTAAGTCTCAAGGAACCTAAGGACGGGAATTCTACACAAACCGGCCACTACCTAAGGGTCAAACCTCTCCTTAGCGGGTAAGTCTCGGAAAAGGTAAGTCTTAGGCAACGATCCTAGTACACTCAATCCAATAGCGGCTTTTTTGGCTCACTACTACCTAGAGTTCATCATCTTATGTATCTAAGAGAGGAAATTACCGGGTAAGTCTCATCCCTCAAAATGGTTGCTAGCATTAGGTCACCCTAAGCTGGATTAGGCTCAGCAAACACTAGGATTTCAACACATCTACATCCTAAGATCCAGACTCATCAATACAAGCACAACAGAGAAAATCACGGGTGGATCATGGAAACCACGGCCGTGGAATCATGAAGAACAGGCCGTGATTCTCTACTAAGTTCGGGTTTCGAACACAAATCGATCCTAAGCTAACATGGAAGTCCATACAATCATAGTCCAAATCATAAACATCATTCCTTCACCCTAGAATCACAACTATTTAGCCAACAACATACATTTCAAGATCAAACTTCACAAATAGAGCATGCTTGCAAGTCATGGATAGATAATGAAGAATAATCCAAAGAAAAGACATTATAAGATAGAATAGAAGTTACCAAATCTTACAAAGGCTCCAAGAGTTGTTCCAAGTTGTCAACAATGGAAACCTCACTCAAAACCACTCTAATCTCACTTTAAAACGAAAATCTACACTAATCTCTTCCAAGAACACCCACAATGGGTGCTTGGAAGAGAGGCTACAATGGAGAAGTGTTTTGGGGAAGAAGCTAGGTCAAAAAGGGAAGAGAGATCTCTCTTAATACAGCATGCAACATCACTTAAATACTCCTCCAATAAGCAAAGGTCGGGCAAAGAGATCGCGGGACACGTGTCAAAGTGGTCCAGACAAAAACCACGGCCAAAACCACGGGCGTGGAAATGGCCTCTAGGTCGTGGTTTTGCTCCAAAAACCCTCCTTGGATCATTAAGCCATGAGTTGGTGCAAGGCATGCACCAACAAGGTCCTATGTGCTCTCCTTTGCTCCTAGCTTGCTCCTTAAAGCGTCTGGATGTGTGCCACCACAAGGAATGATCCTCGAATGTATCGATTAAGCTCCAAAAGCTCCCCAAAATACCTACAAAACCGACAAGAGTTCGTGTAGACATCTATTCCGACAATATGCATGAATTAAGCGTAAACGTCACGAACTAATGTGGAAACATGCATGAATGGAAAGGAAAACTATCTAAAAGAGTGCCTAAACTAGTGTCATAAATCATGTCATCATTGGTCTTGACCAAGTCCCCGGCAACGGTGCCAAAAACTTGTTCGCTCTCATACGTGTGTATGGTGAACGATATAGCTTTAAATTTATAACCTAAAATATAAGCCTGAAACAATATGTGAACCCGCAGTGTACGGATCAATTGTAATAACAACAAATACTCCAGGGTCGAACACAGGGACTATGGTAAAACAAAGATCGGTAATTCAGGATATCAATCATAAATAAAGCAATAAAGCAAAGATATCAAAGATGATGTAATAATCTAGAGATGGGACCCAAACCTAAACCTAAACCGGCCGATCCCGAACCGCCGGTTTAGGTTAAACCTAAATCGGCGGTTTGGCTAACCTAAACCGGCGGTTTGGCACATGACTTTTAAAAAATATATATATATATATATATATAAGTAATATAATATAGATTTATATATTAATTAAAAATTATACGTTTAATTTATATATATTAAAAAATATTTTATAATTTTATATTTTATACATAGAATTTTTTTTTTACAATAGCATTTAAATAGAATTAGTAAGTAAATAAAAGAAAGCAAGTAAAATAATAAAAATTACAATAATAAAAGAAAGCAAACTCAAATTTTTTATACATTGAATTTTTTTTTCATTACATTAGCTTTTGAATAAAATAATTACATACTAAAATAAATTACTAACAATAATAAAAGAAAGAAGCAACTAAAATAATTTTTTTTATACATTGAAATTCAATGTATAATAATTACATAGTAAACAAAATTACTAACTACAATTCTACAACAAAATAAAGCAAGCTAAATTTTTTATACATTCAATTTTTTTATTACATCTTTACATTAGTATTTAAAATTTTGAATATAACTAAATGAAAAAAAAAAAAAAAGGAAAGGGCTTGAACCGGTTTCCCGGTTGCCTACGTATCCTCTTGGGGTTTAAGAGGAATCAAAGCCCACGTAGTTCTCTTACCTTTACTTACCTTTTTTCGGACTTCCGAGTTGTTTTCGTAACCCCCTTACCTTTGCGCCTCGAACTCGGAAGTAGTGGCCGGATCATCGGAGTTGGAATCCGATGATCTATCATAAGTGGGTGCATTCCGTTGTAGCCTCCTCTCCGCCCTTATCCAATCTTGAACACAAACTTGAGCCTCCAATTTATCGGGCTTCAATTGACTCCTCTTGTAGCTTAGCATGTTTCCTCCTTGACTAAAAGCTTGCTCCACGGCCACCGTTGATGCGGGAACGACCATAATTTGTTGCACAATCTTGGCTAATGTTGGATACTTTGGGGCCATGTTCTTCCAATATTGTAAAACTTCAAAACTATCAATATCACCATCAAAACTAAAAGGAGTAGTTAGAAAATCTTCAAATTCCGCACTTGCGGATGAATGTCTAGGTGTTTTAGTTCTTTTAGATAAAATTTGTCTAGCTTTAGAAAGAATAGAAGGAGAAGAAGAAGTGGGTGGAGGAGTTGTTGGTGTAGAAGCACTAGCACTAGCACTAGTTTCAAATAAAGTAAGTAATTTAGCAATTTCAACACGAACATTACTAATAATATTATTAACGTTCTTAATAGTAGATAAACCTAAACATTCATAATAAGCATTTAAAAATGCCGTAACACCATCAATTTTAAGTCTAGGATCGAAAACGGCGGCAATAAGATAAACTACGGGAACCTCATCATAATATTTTAACCATTTTGTTTTCATTTCGGCCGTAGCATATTTAAGTGATTCTAAAGCTAAACCGGTTTGTAAAGCCTCGGCAACATTTACGGCTATTTCTAAAAAACAACAAGAAGTAGGAATGTAAACATAACTTAACGTATTAGTAGCATCACTAAAAACTTTTAAAACACTACAAATATCAAAACAAGTTTGCCAAATACTTTCATCATCTAAAATAGACCAAGAAATAAATTGTGAAGAAAATTCTTGTAAAACATTTTTATAACGAATAGCTTGAGTTAGTAGTTTATAGGTTGAGTTCCACCGAGTTCCAATATCTTTCGAAAAAGAAATCGGAGGAAAAAATTTTTCAATACAAGTTGATCTCCATTTTCTTCTTAATTCGGTTGAATGCCAAATATGTTCAATTACATCAGTTATAGGTGCTAACATTTCATGTAAAACTTTTAGGCCATCTTGAACACTTAAATTTAAAATATGACATGCACATCTTTGGTGAGTAAAAGAAGTTTTTATAAGTTGACCCGCATTTCCCACTAAATGGTTAACGGCGCGGGTGTTAGCGGAAGCATTATCAAATGAGTATGAAAAAACACGGTTTTGTAAATTAAATTCTTTTAAAACCATTTTTATTAAATTAGCAATGTTGGCGGCACTATGTCTTTCATTAAAATGTCGATATGCAATAACAAATTTATGCAAGTACATATCATTATCGATAAAATGTAAAGTGATGCCCATGTAAAAATGTTTTTGTGATAAAGTACTCCAAATATCACTACAAATTGAAACTTGATGCGAAAAAGATTGTAAAACCGTAAGAATTTTTTGTTTTTTTGTTCATAAGAATGAGAAACTAATTTCGAAACTTGTTTACGAGAAGTTGGTTTATAAGCCGGTTGAAGATAATTAGTGTTATATTCTCTTACATTAATAGATTCCGCATAAGAAAATGGAAATGCTTCGGATGCAATTAAGTTGGCTAATGCTAAAGATTCATTAACATGATTATAATTAAATAAAGAAGATTGAGAGGAAGAGGATGCAAACCCGTGGGACAATTGAGTTTGTCCCCGTGATATTCCGAGCTTCTCCGGATGAGTCTTTTGCATGTGGGTTTGCAAAGTCTCGTATCCGCCCTTCGACTTCCACTTGTACACCTTCGTACAATAATTGCACGAAACTTGGCAATAATCGTCCATCACCGGACCCTTGTTGTAATGTTTGGTGAATATGTCGGAGGTGAGCATTTTCGGTGGAGGGGCTTGTCGGAATGGCCCTTCACCTTGTGGAACTTGTGGCATTTCCGAATCCAGCGGTTGAGTCTCGCTTTCTTGTGTGCTAGGAAATAAAGCGGGAGTCGGAGTGAAGTCGTAGTCGCTTGGAAAATCCGGGTTTGCCATTTCGAAAGATCGAGAATACGAGAAAGAGAATACGAGATGGAGATTGAGAGTAGTAGTAGATAGATGAGAATGTTGGTGTGATTTAAATGAAATAATTGTATGGTATTTATAGGAATAGTGGGTATTAATTTTTTTTTATAATTAAACTAATAATACAAAAAAAAAAAATTTAAACTTCCAACGGCTCTAATAGCCGTTGGAAAGAGACGTTGGCATTGCCAACTTGGCAAAGAGACGTTGGCTTTGCCAACGTCTCTTTTTTTGCCAAACCGGCGGTTAAACCGGCGGTTAACCGCCGGTTTGGCCAAAAAAAATAAAAAATAAATAAAAAAAGGCTCAAACCGGCGGTTTAACCGCCGGTTAACCACCGGTTTGAACCGTCGGTTTAGGTTTGGTGTAGAACCAAACCTAAACCTAAACCGCGAACCGCCGGTTCAACCAAAGCGGCAAACCTAAACCGCCGGTTTGGTCAAACCGGCGGTTTGAGCCGGTTCACAAACCGCCGGTTCGGCGGTTTGGTTTGAACCGGCCACACCTCTATAATAATCAGATAAAGAGAATGCATATTCTAGAGATTAAAGCATCCAGTTGTGGCTCCGACTCAAGATCTTAAAGGATAACGTGGACAAAGCTGAGGTTTGCAAAGGGAAGGTGTTTCTAAGGTGGGAATAGATCACCGGGTAAGTCTCACTACTCACTATCCCAAACCAAAGATCCTCTCACCGGGTAATTCTCAAGGTACTAAGGAAAGAAACTATAATCTCAAACCAACACACCACCCAAGGGGATAGAATCAACCTTTACCGGGTAAGTCTCAAGATAACTCTCAAAGATGGGATGAAGGCAAACTCAAACCCTAATAAAGGATAAACCTTTATTACCTAACACTCATGATCTTGGGTATACAAGCAAAGGAATCACCTGGTAAGTCTCATCCTAGGCTTGCGTTGGATCAGGAAAGGAATAACAAAGATAGGATTTGGCAAACTGGAACCTCAACTCAGATAAAGATCAGGAAAGGTCTCGCCTAGCTCAGTTCATGTTCCATCTCGGTCGAGATGTTCTACGACTGACCGAGGTGTTCGTCGGTTAAGGTAAGGCTCGAGCTTTCAGGGTCCACTGGGGTAAAGGTTCATTCTTTCATCGTCTTTCCCACAACTTTCAGCCAATCATCCTAGAATCGCACAAAGAACTTAGCCAATAATCATCATGATAACAATAATCAAATATATGAAAAGAGAATCAATATTCAAACAAGAAAACCTTAACACAAAGGTCTCAATAACTCAATCAAACAATAAATCAAACAATCAAACTGTGTTCATCAATCACAAACCAAAAGACAAACAATCAAACAATCTAAGAAAACCTTACACCTTCCTTCAAAGCCTTCAACTTTATCTTCAAAGTCAACTTCCTTCCTTCCTTGGAATATCTTCCAATCTTCCAACTTCCTTCAACTTCCAGCTCTAAGGCATGCTTCCATCCAGAAAATCCATCCCAATATATAGGAGGATCACTTGTCAAATATAAAAGATCTTCAGCCAAGAATAAAAGATCTCGTGGGCTGTGGGCCGCTCGCCTCGGTTCAGCCCATCACAAAGATCACCTAGGTCGAGGTGATATTGTAGTCATCCGAGGTGTGTCTCAGCTACATGTGTAAATCTCTCTAATTTGGTCCAAAATCAATCTTTTGTCCAATTTCCATGGTTCCTAAGCCTTTCTTGTAGCTCCTTAATGCTCCATAATGTAGCTCCAATGACTCCTTAGCTTCCTTAGCTCTATATCGTTCTAAAACGTGCTAATTTCCTACAATCACAACGAAACTAGGTGTAGACCTAGATTCTTGCAAATGTAAACAAAACAATATAATGATCAAAGAATATACATCCATACATGCAGATTTATGAAGATAAAACGTCCAAACCAATCCCAAAATATAAATTATAATACATGCTATCAATACACAAGGTCTTCTTCACATTGATGAAATCAAACTTATTGATATTTTTATCAAACCGAAGGTTCTAAAAAACCAATTAGAAAACCTTCAGGTTGTGTCATGTACATATCATCTTCCAAAAAACATTTAGAAATATTGTTTTGACATCGATTTTCCAAATCTCATCACCGTAAGAAGTAGAAATTTCTAGAACTATCCTAATCGATCCATCATGACAAACAGTGATAATGTCTCGTCATAGTGCATATCATGAATATGTTTAAAATATTTGGTAACTAGTCCTGCCTTGTATACAAATACAATTTAATCCTTGTCAGACTTGAATTTAAAACTCATTTTTTTTAATGGGCTTTACCTCATATAGCAAATATATCAAGTCCTATACTTAATTTTCAAACATTGAATCTATTTCGCATATCATGGCCTCAAGTCTTTTATTGGAGTATGGACCCGTCGTTGCTTGCTTATAGGTAACGGGCTCACCATGTTATAAGAGAGGAACACCGAGACTTACATTCAACATGAAATCAACATAACATTTTGATTGTACCATTTACCTCTTGAGTAATGAGCGAGTTCAACTTGTTAAATAATTAGATTTGTAATAACTTTCACAATTGTTTGTAGATCCTCAGTTGAATCTGAATTGAGCAACTTGTTCAAATCCTTGGATAATAGGATTTGGAATAACTTTCACAATTGTTTGGTTGTTGAGTAACTTGTTCAGATCTTGGATAACTTGGTGTGTTAAGCCTCAAAAATATATTATCTCATCCTTGACATCTTTTGTGTCGTCTACTTGTTGAATATGTTGTTCTTCGTCATGAATTGGTTTGAAATGAATATTTCTTCCACTTGACTTGTTAGAAATAAATTGTCTTTCCAAAAAGACATAATTTCATTCAATTAAGAATGTTCAAACGGTCTCGGACCGGACCGAAATGGTCCGGTCCACCACGGTCCGGTTCGGTCCGGACCGTTTTATTATTTTTAAAAAAAAAACAAATATTTTTTGTATGGATTAAATCCGGTCCGGCCCGGGTTTGGACCGGACCGGACCGTAATATCATGAGCCGGACCGGTTTTTTACAATTACGGTCCAGGATCATACCGGACCGTAATTTCCGGTCCGTTCCGGTCCAAAGTTGTGCAACCCTACATTCAATAAACACATTTTGTTGAGTCGAGTTGTAGAAGTAATATCCCAAACTACCTTTAGGATACATTGTAAAATAACATTTATTTAATTATGGGGCAATTCAGTCTATAAACGTTTTACATAAGCTTCACATCCTTATACCTTTAGAGAATACAATTTGAAACATTTCCAGTTCATATCTTATATGGGTTCTTTTCTACAACCCTACACAGAGTTATGTTTAGTGTAAGTAGAAAGGCATATCCCTAAAAGGATATCAGAATGTCAATAAAACTCATTATTGACCGGACCATATCTAACAAGATCATGTTTCTCCTTTTAGATACAACATTCAAATGTGGTGTTCCTGGGGTAGACAATTGTTTTACTATTCCACAAATTTTCAAGTAATGCTCAAATACATGGCTCAAGTACTCAGCACCATGATATGATCGAAGTGCTTTTATTTTCTTGTCACTAGAGTATCTACTTCATTTTAAAACTTCTTGAACTTTTCAAAGGACTCTGATTCAAGTGACCTAAGTAAAATATATTTATATATACTCATATCAGTCATGTCATCATTAAATATTAAGAAGCTCTATAACCACCTCTAGATTTTATGTTCATTGACCCACAAACATCATACGAATGATTGCCTAATAGTTCAGAAGACTTTTCATTTGATCCTTTCAAAGATGAAATTGTCATCTTGTCCATTAGACACTACTCATATGTATCAATAGATTCATAATCCATCTCTTTTCGAAGTCCATCTTTATGGAGCTTCTTCATGCGGTTCACACTAATGTGACCCAATCGACAATGACATAGGTAGGTCTTGCTCAAACTATATGGTTTTTGTCTTTTGCTATTTATGTTATACGATTCTAACTTGAGATCCAATACAAATAGCCCATTACTCATTAAAGCACGTGCATGAAAAATATCATTCTTAAAATCAAATATACTTTAAGTTTTTTTTTGCTAAATTCAAAACCTTCATAATGTAATCCGACTACAAAAATAAGGTTTCTGGTAATTAATGCAAGGAACATAATAACAATTATTTGTTTTTAAGATTAAACCAAAAGATAACGATAGACTAAAATATCTTACGACAAGTGCAACAACACTTGTTTAATGTTCAATGCACAATTCTATTTCCCCTTTCTTATATTTTGTAGCCCCTACACATATGAAATAATATGAGCACCACAAGCAGTATATAATACCCAAATAAAAGCATAATCTAATGTGAGAATATCGACCAATATAATTTTAATAACATAAATACTTGAAGTGTTGATATTCAAAGTCCCATTTTTCTTGTCTTTTGGATATTTGAGACAATTTCTTTCTAATGTCTCTCAACCTTACAATAAAAGAAATCGTGTTTTCAAGAAACATTAGTGTTAGTTTTTAAAAAATCCTAACGACTGTTTGACATGACTATACACAGGTGTTAGCTCAACTCTAACCGGATCCTAGTCATGAAGTAAATTAAAGTCATCGGAGTCAAAGCTCGACCGCCTCGACGGTCGCCTCCTCGACGAACTTTTACCTTCCTAAAGGGTTTGGCATGACTATAAACTAGAGTTAGCTCAACTCTAACCGGATCCTATCCATGAAATAAATTAAAGTCATCGAAGTCAAAACTCGACCGCCTTGACGGTCGCCTCCTCGAAGAACTTTTACCTTCCCAAAGGGTTTCATCATCCAACTCCTTGGTGTAAACATCCGGCGAAATGAGAAGCGATTTGCTATTCGATACTCCCACACTCACAATCGCATACTCTAACCAATCAAAAACACAATTCATATCCATTATTGTCTCCTCTCCTACATTCTTCCAATCTTTGAGTTTTAAGTATCGATTTTAGTGGATAAGATTAGCTTGTATATATAATCTATCAAACAATACCTTTTGTAAAAGCTAAACAATCAAACCAAATTTCCAAACCAAACTTCTCTGGATATAAAAAAAACAATTAGTTGCAACTGAAACTCACATTGCTAGTTACTTGAAACAAATCCACACTGAACAGATAAAATCAAGTTGCTTTTAAGATGCATAAAGACCATTTGACTTTGGTTGACCTCATGGGAAGCTTAATGGTTTTCCTGCTCACCTTCGTGAACCAAATTGCTAAATTGGGGGTTTAGGGTTTTCTGACCTGTAAGGCTATTCTACACACTCTTCATAGTGAAATCCTCTTCATCTCTCTCTTCCTGTTTCACATTCGTGAACCAAATTGCTAGATCGGTGAGCTTGTCTGAGCTCACGTATCGCATACCAAAGTTACAGAGACAAGTAGGAAATGGGGGAGAGAGACCGGAAAAACCTAATTGAAAGTAAGAGAACGAAATTGAAGGTGTTGTGGAAGATTGACCAATTGAAGCACGGTTTTGTACACCAAGGATCAAAGAGAAGAGACACAGGGGAAGAACAAAGAAACGAGAATTTATGTGATGGTGTTAGAACAAGTGAGAGAAGGTCACTTATATAGCGGGTTTAGGGGGTAAATATGGATAAAAGGGTAACAGATTCGTTTTATGCCCAAAACACTAGTGTAAATCAGAAACCCTTACTTCCAGAGGGTTTTGAAAACACTTCCAAAAACACTAATCACTAGTGTTTTTTGGAAGGCCAAACACTCGTTAAAAACGTAAACACTCATAAACACAGTGTTTTTGTGTTGCCAAACACAACCTTACTCATCTTTCCTTGGGAATTGTTTTTAATATTGGCTACCTTCTTGAATTAATTTTTCCTTTTTTGACATTTAGAACTTTCTTCTTTTTATTAACAATTATATTTAGCTCAACATTATTGAGCATATTATGGAGCTCATTCAGAAAGTGATTAAAATCAATTATATAGTAGTGCATCTTGAATGGGACAAAATCATCATGCAAGGAGTGGAGAACAGTTCAATGGCCAACTCTTGATCATAAGGGGCACCCAATGAATCCATGTGGCTAAAAAGGCCAATCATGTTCCCTTCATAAGCTTTATATCTAGTATAACTTTGAGGCATGAGACAAGTGACAAGCAATCTCTTGTACCTCAACCGCTTTGTTATTTCTTTCTCCCCATTTAATGAGGTGTTGGTAATTGTAAGGATAGGGGTTGATAAGAAGTTCTCACGTCCTTCGGACCGGAGAATAATTCTTAGATTCATTTCCAATCGAGAAAGTTCTTTTCATTCAATTTGTTTTTCTCAATTATTGAGTGGAAGGAGAATTTCATATTATCGTTTGACATTGTATCTAC
Source organism: Fagopyrum esculentum (assembly GCA_033239045.1). Taxonomy (NCBI): domain Eukaryota; kingdom Viridiplantae; phylum Streptophyta; class Magnoliopsida; order Caryophyllales; family Polygonaceae; genus Fagopyrum; species Fagopyrum esculentum. The sequence goes on from BSUD01000006.1 coordinate 34,936,536, forward strand.
AAAATAAAAGAGAATGACATGCAAATCAATATATGATTGAGATGCAAATGCTTTAAAAATTAAACAATTTTAAATAAAATGCGCATTTTATTCAACTTTTTATCATCCTTTGTGAATAAAATAATTCAAATTTTCTATTACTAGGGATGGCAATGGATCGGGTGACGGGTGGATGGCCTTGACCGCCACCCGATCCATCACCCAAATTTGTCCACCCCACCCGACCCACCACCCACTAAGGGTCTCACCCGCATCCAATCCACCCACATCCGTTGGATGAAGCGGGTGGATCGGTTGAGATTTTGGGTGTTCTACACTTCATTTATAAATTGTAAAAAAATGAAATATTTTAGTGAAAATCAAGAACATACTTAAATCCATATAAAAAAATAGCATAAAATGTACATGATATCAAGTACAACACTATAACAAACCAAGATGTAAAATGATTTTTTTTATAATGAATCATTCGACATATATTAGAAATCTAAAAAAATAAATCAGGAAAGAAATTATAGGGTTTAATTTAATATAACTATATAGTAAGAAAATAATGATAAAATTTTAATAATATAAAACTACAAATATTAAAAAAGGTATATAATTTTAAGCGTGTGAATATGGGTCGGACGGACGGGTGGATGATGGGTCGGGTGATGGGTGGATGAAACGTTCACCCACATCCGACCCGATTCACCACCCACTTCATCCGCCATCCGCTTTCATCCGTCTTTTAACGGATTTTCACCCTTTTTCGTTGGATCGGGTGGTCGGATATCCGTCGGGTACGGGTATCCCCACCTATTACAAACAAGATTCAACGTACTTCTACATTGCCTTAAGTTTTGTTCCTTCAAGGTAAGTAACAATTCATAATTATAAATTCTTACAATTCTTGATTGATGATACACATTGTAAAACCCGGAAATTTTCATTCCAGAAATCCTACCGAGTTTACATTTTATTGGGACGGGATCTCTATCGGATCAGATCGGTCTTGACGGGCCCATTAAAGATCTAACGGGCCCATCAAGGCTTTTAGTTAATCCTTCCCTTTTGTTCAGCCGCATCTCCCCATACCTCTCTCTTTATAACCGTAACTTCCCTAACAACCTACACTCACCTTCCTTTCTAATCGAGTATTGGATTGACGTAAACCCTAAAGAAAGCACGCAACAATGTTCGGCTTCTCCTCCTTCACAACAATGGCGTCGCTCTCTCCCCTTCGCCAACCCGGGAAGCAGCAGGCGACTTTCATTCGTCTTTGTCTCGCCAATGACCAGGTATTGCTTCTCAGCCTCTCATCCTTCGGTCCCTTCCCGTCCTCGATGTAACGGACCTTACCTCCCTGCTCTCCAATCACGAACAGTGCCGCCAGGGGTGATCGTTCCCTCTCGTACACAGCCGACGACAACACACTCCCTCTCCTACACACAATCGACAAGGATCAGAGCACCTGTAACGCCGAGGTGAGTCTTGTGTTCAGGCTTAACTTCATTTAATGAGCACCTAAAGTTAAAGCCAAGGACTGGCCACCCTTCGTCTTTAGGTGGAGTCGGACTCAGCAGAAGATGGAAAGGAACCCTCCGCCATAGCCTCCGTCGTCGAGAGTACCAGCAACATGAGTCGGGGAGGAGGCTCACTGGTGCACCATGTTCCTCAGTCGTTAGTTGCACATGATACTCACGTGTCACTACGCCATATTTACACTCGGGCGACGGAAGAAATCCATCACCACAATACCATTTCCGTCGCCTATTGATTCTCGCGACAAAATGTCCATCGCCTGGATTCCATCGCAACATAACCGTCCCCCGAGTATTCAGGCGACGGATTTACAAAATTTTGTCGCCTAATCCATTCTCTAGCGACGATGTGGTTGGCTCGTCTCCTAAGAATTGGAGTGACGGACTTCGTTTAGGCGACGGTTTTTTGTTTTGTCACCTAATTATTAGGTGACGGACTTTGTTTAGGCCGCAATTTTCTTGTTTTGTCACCTAATTATTAGGTGACGGACTTCGTTTAGGCGGCGATTTTCTTGTTTTGTCGCCTAATCTTTAGGTGACGGAGTTTCCTTAGGTGACAATTATGTTTTCGTCGCCCCAATAATTACGCGACGAAAGTTTTTTAATATTTTTCTCGCCTTATTTTGAATGGGCACGGAAAAAAAATAATTCAAAATCCGCATATATATATATATATATATATATATATATATATATATATATATATATATATATATATATATATATATATATATATATATATATATATATATATATATATATATATATATATATATACATATATGTGTGTGTGTGTGTGTGGGTTTTGAATAAAAAAATGTCGAAACAAACACTCTCATACACAAAATCTGTCAAAACCTTAGTTTTGAATCAAAACTACACAAAACTTGTCAACAATACACTAAACCTGTAAGAAAATCCACAAAACCTGTCAAAATTAAACAAAACCATCAAAATCTGTCAAAACCTTAATTTTTAATCAAAACTTGTCAAACCTACGCAAAACCTGTTAAAACTAACACTCGATACACAAAATATATCAGCCATACAAAAATTAAAACACAACATGCACAATACCAAAATCTGTCAAATACATGCAATGAAGTTTGTCAAAATACACATGCATCATCAATTCATCCATCCAAACCACAACAATCCATAGTTATCCAAAACTCCACAAGCACATACTTGCTTGGCATCCACAAAATTCCAAAATAGCTAAAGCATACTAATTTCTTGGCATCCACTACATCCATGTTTGAAAAACATTAAGTATTTGTGCATATATAGATCATAATAGAAAACAACACTACATACTACCTGAAGTTTGATCTTGTTGTCTTTCGGCGGTATATCTTTAAAACATGGCCCGCAGTGCTTGAACCTCCTCCTCTAATTTCTTGGCTTTCTCTCTGGCTTCAGCGGTTGTCTCATCGGCCTTTCAGCTCTCTCTTTGGCATTTCGAGTCCTCTCTTCATATTGTTGAGAAATATCTTCATATTGTTGAGAAAGATCGGCTTTTTCATGTATCTTTGAAGGCCGACTCAACTGTCCTCCAAATCCTGCAATATGAACTGGCACTCTTAAAAAATCACAACATTGATACATGCTAACAACAAATTTGGTATTTTTTTCTTTTAACTAAGATCATATGATCATCACAGCAGCAAATTTGGCTAAATATAACTAAATGAAACATGACAGCAAATCTTGCTAAAAAATCACTTTAATGATACATGGCAGCAACAGATTTGGTATTTTTTTTTCTTTTAACTAAGATCATATGATCATCACATCAGCAAATCTAGCTAAATATAACTGAAATAAAACATGACAGCAAATCTGGCTAAAAAACCACAACAATGATACATGACAACAGCAGATTTGGTTTTTTTTAACTAAGATCATATGATCATCACAACAACAAATCTGGCTAAAAAATCACAACAATCATACATGACACCAACAGAAATACAGATTACATGTCACTTTAAAAGTTACCAATTTAAATGAGGAAACATGACAGCAGCATAAATGATACATGACAACAGCAAATTTGGTACTTTTTTCTTTTAACTAAGATCATATTATCATCACAACAACAAATCTGGCTAAATATAACTGAAATGAAACATGACAACAAATCTGGCTAAAAAAATCACAACAATGATACATGAGAGCAGCAGAAATACTGATTACATGTCACTTTAAAAGTTACCAATCTAAATGAGGAAACATGTCAGTAATAGAAATACAGATTACATGTCACAAAAATGATACATGATAGCATTCCTATTCATGAAATCAAATGAAGAAACATCAAGCTATAAAAGTTCTTTTTGTTCTAGTCTAAGAGTGTCAAAGCCATCAAAATCAATTAGTTCCATGGTTCATTTTAAAGTTATCAATCTAAATGAGGAGAAATCAGATTACATGTCACTTTAAACATGGGTTGATATGAGATTAGCATTACACAAGCTAGCCAACAAAGCCGTTTTCAGGGACCACAATATTGTGCAGTTATAATAGGGTAAGAGAAATCTAGGTGAACTGAAGGTTTCACTAGAAAGCAAATTCCACCAAACTGGATCATCATTCACTAGTGCTTTTTTATAGTACACCTTGCAAATAAGCTCAATAGCCAAGCTAATCCTCTAGCAGCCATAAGCATGCAACAATGTAGAGATACTAGCTCATCCTATATTGGTGCACTGGACCATGGAACTACTATAGTTTCTATATAGTGCAATTTGTCCTTCGATACAATATTTATGAAGAGTACTTGGGGATTATTAGGATAGAAAGCATCATGAGAATATTAGGAGTTTAGTCTTAATATTTGTATATTTACAAAAATAAGGCTCCAGCCTTCACTACGCCAGATTTACACTCGGGCGACGGAAAAAATCACTCAGCAGTCTTACTTTGATTTCAGTCCCTTTCCGTTCTCCAAAACCGTATACGACCAATCCATGTTGATCATCAAAGGAAAAGGAGGCTACATTATTCGGGTCCACCTCTCTTCATTCTTGAATTGTTTCTTTAAGTTACCTCTTCAACTTATACTGAAAACCAAAATCTCAATATTTTTAATATCTTCGTAGAACAAATTACAACAGTTGCAAAGATATATAAGTTCCTGTGGATTTTTTAATTTACAAAACAGTAAAGAGAAGTGAGAAACCTCACCGCTTTTTCACTCCTGTAGATATGCTTCTATAGCAGCTGCAGAGTAAGGTGTTGGATGCCCTTCCTTTGCGAACTCCTCTGCCGTTTAACTTAGGTGTCTTGAACCCGCGTGATGGTTGATTGATTTGGAATTTTTTGTCCGGTTTATTTGCTTTTGCTTCCATATAGCCTCGAAAAACAACAACAAAAATTACAGTTAGAAGCTATTCACATAGTATTGATCAAAGAAAAAATAGATTTTCAAATATTAATATGCTTACTTGTTTTACTTCATTTTTAAACTCTTCATTAACCAAATATTACCATTGCTCAGGACGGTCAAGAAATTCAAGTGGAAGAGGATCCCCGTACTTCAGAAAGTGCTTGTGGCACTTGTGTAATATCCGAAAATTTTCTTTCCGTTTATTCCATAGCAAACCGGACTTTGATCCGTTGAGAATCATCTATCTACTTAGTTAGACACAATATTTCAAATCTCATCATTTTATGTAACTTCTCTTCACAAAAAATGATAAGTTTCTTATAATAAACCCTAGTCCATCAAACCCTAATTTTCTACATGACTTGTCTTTTACAAAGTCATAGCGTCCTAGTGACGAGATCGAGACGAGCCCAAGACAAGGTCAAGACGAAACTTTGACGAGACCATGACAAGTTACGACGAGATCAAGACAACCTCGTGACAAAGACATGCATGGGGTTGATAAGCCATGACACTCTTTTGACAAGCTTCTACAAGCTCATCCCACTTTTCTTCCTATGTTTTAAGCAGCCCGTCAGCCTACTCCAGCAGCTCAGCGTGTCCAGCCCAGTTCGTGTCCAGCAGCTCAGCGTGTCCAGCCCAGTTCGTGTCCAGCAGCTCAGCGTGTCCAGTCCAGCATGAGAGAAGAGAAGCTGGCCATCTCTGTCGCAGCCCATGAAGACCCTGGACGTGCAAATCCCTCGCCGCTGATGAACGTTACCCAGATGGTAACTGCCCGGATTTCACGCAGACAATCAAGTCTATCCCGATCTCTTTTCCTTGTACGTTGCGAGTCCTATTCCCGTCCAGATTCACAAGCAACCGTCATATCCTCCCTTCCTTCGTTGGCAACAGATCGACAGCGTTTCCTTCTCTCCCGACTCCCTATCATCAGACGAAGGCAGCAACGAACCATCGGACACCAGCCTTCTGCATATGAGACTCCTGAGTAGTCCGACGAGGAGAGTGCTTCACACACCTGCAACAAATCCCTGTTCGTTTCTACTCTGTTCAACCGGTAAGGATCTAACTTTCCCCTATCTCCATCTTCGTTGTACTAGCCTTAGAAATCTCGCGTTTTTCTCCTTCTGTGTCGAACAATTTCATCTCGACCCCTAGGGCAGCAGCGAGTCAAGCTAGAGCCGTCTTTGGGTCAACTGTGAGACAAGCCGAGCCGACCCCAGTCCGGTAACAAGTCAGTGCCTTTGCTCCCTTGTATGTTATGGATGCAGCTTGTAGATATGCTTAGTGAACTTCTGGAGAATCGAACACCAGAAGTGAGGTAGAGACTCGTGTGAAGTCTGGTAGGTGAGGGCAGTGAGTTTCGAACTGGAGACTTGTATACAAAGAAAATGGTGGGTTTTGTGGACAGTAGGAATCGAAGTGAAGACCTGATACAAGTTTAATTTCCAGCCTTAACCTGCCAACTTCAGGAACTAGTTTCGACCCTTTAAATTTAACATCCACCGTTGAATTTTGGATATATCGTAGACTGTTATACGTAGTATATGGTGTTAAAATTTGGGAACGAGTTAACGGTCGGATTAGAATCTATGAGGTCTCAAATTAGGTTTGTAGGGTTGTTTTCCAGAAGGGGTATTATTTTGGCTAAGTATAGAAATACTAGTTTTAACCCAACTTTAAGATATTGTGTAAGAGTTATGGTTGATTATTTTTGAGAGATTCTTGATCCTATGAGTAGTTGGGTATCACAAATAACCTTAAGAATTATTTTGGAATTTTTAGGAAATTATCCGAGCTTCATTTTTGTAGCCGAAGTTAGACCTTAATGACCTTTCGGAAAATTGAAAAGTTGTAGATTGCTAATCTGTAACCGAACCCAGTTGTAGGATGTTAGAATATGACTTTTGGTCTTAAAGAAGAGTTTACACTTAAACTATAGAATTTTGGAAAGTTTCGGAACGAAGGGTAAAATAGTCTTTTTACCATAAATTAGCGCTTTAATCGATTCAGTCATAATAAGATCTTCTAACTTGGAAGTTTTAGACTTCTAATTGCCTAGAAAGTGCACTGATGCACTTACCTCCTTTTGACAGGCAACTGAGTTGCTACAGTTACAGAGCGAGTTGGGTTTTTCAAAGAGTCGAGATTTATAACAGGTAAGTCCTTTGGGCTTACTTAGCTAACTGTCAGATATGAGTGTGAATGATGATAGTGGTGTGTGAATTATGTGTGCTCTAGTGTACCTTATAATAATCATTGACCGACTTACATATCTGGCCTCAGAGTAACGGGTGGTAGCATTCTGCTCACTTATCCCGAGGGCGCTGAGGGTTTCTCTCGGGACTAGTCCATACTTGGTTTGCGGGGACGCCACCGGCGGAGGTGTGCCAAACCATCACCAGTTGGATAAGGAACGGAGGCAAGAATCTAAAGATTTCTCGTGCTACAACTTTTCAAATCGGATAAAGTGAATCACGTAAGTTATCAGATAATAACCTGATTGTGTGCTAGCATGTTGTTTGTTTATATTCATCTTATGTGTGCTTGTGCTATTTATCCTTCTGCTTATATTTGATTAGTTAGCTAACTGTTTATTGTTGTTTAGATTTGACATAGATTAGAGCAGATGCCGAGTGATCCGGATGGTAGTGGACAGCCGGGGTGTCGTACTCCTTAGGATGGGGTGTAGTTTCTTTTGTTGGTCTTTCAGCTATGACTGTTTTCTTTTCTCAGTTTATGAGACTTTGTTGTTTCCGGCTGTCAGTTTTTGGTCACATTCATTGTTTTGTTAAAACCTACTTTATGATTTATGATTTTCCTTATTTATGCCTTGTTGTAAGATCTAGTTAAGTTATTGTCAAACTAAGGTCGGGACCCACTGTGAGGTCCTAACCAGTAGCTCCCCGAGTTGTGAAACTTGGGGTGTTACAACTTGTGTTTCCAATCAGAGTATCTCTTTTGAGACTTCATTTTGATGTATTTCCACATGTTTACCTCAGTTTCCGGAATAATATAGTAATCATGCAGACTGCAAACCATAAAAGAAAAGCTAAGCATAAGTGCCACAATGTTAATACAACAAAAAAGAGACAAATAAAAAACTATAAAAAGAAAAAAAGAAAATAACTCACCAACAAGTAATGTTTAACAACATTCATGTAATGCTCAGGTAAGAGACAAAAATTAGATGCAAGCATCGGAACTCGTGATCTTACAGCTGCCCCGATATAATGTGAGAGCAAGCTGCAATTCTCCTTCGTGTGAGGTCCATTGTGGAAATCAGACCACACTAGTGTGATCTTTCCTCCAGTGGCATTCACTATTTGAGAAGTCTTGTTGCTTCTAACCACTCGATATTTAGGTTACGTAAAACCTGCACAAAACAGTAAAAACAGTTCAACATAAGCAGTGATTGAAGACTACTAAGTTCACGACATAGCATAGCATAAGCAGTTATGCAGTGCAGCGTTTTACTCATATGAAGTTCACAAAACAGTATAAAACATTTCAGTGCAGCGTTTTCCTCATACGAAGTGATATAAATAGGTTTACAGTATAGCATATTAACATAGCATAAGTAGTTATTCAGTGCAGCATTTTCCTCATATGAAGTTCACAAAACAGTTAAAACAGTTCGGTGCAGCGTTTTCCTCATATGAAGTGATATAAATAGGTTTACAACATAGCATAGCATAAGCAGTTATTCAATGCAGCGTTTTCTCCATTTGGGCAATACAATCAAAGGCTTGACAACACTTAACGGTAAGTGCTCACAAATAACTATCGGGAGAAGACGTTGAAGCATTACGTGACAATCGTGCGTCTTTAATCCATGATATTTTCTATCACGTACGGAAACCTTATTTCTCAAACTCCCAACATAACCATGAGGATGCTTCATATCACGAAACCATTCAAAAACTTCTTCTAAACGTTCTTGCCTCACCAAGAATGGTGCATGAGGAAGTTTTCCATTTTTTCGCTCCCACTGACTTTGTCGCACCCCCCCCCCCCTTTTTCTTAAAGCGGCACGAGCTTTTGAACCGTCTTTAGACATTCATTCAATACTATGAATGGTTCCAATGATGTTATCAAATACGTTCTTTTCAATGTGCATGACATCAAAAGCATGTCTCACCTTTAAAAAATATTCCAATAAGGCAACCTCCAAAAGATGCACTTGTTACTCCAACATACTTTGTTCCTTCGATTATACCGGACCTTGAAGTTTTCATGCAAGCTAAGTGTTGGAAACTCATGACTGTTGATCCTTACAAGAATTTGCTCCCCGGATAGAGAAGGAGGTCTTTGTCTGAACTCACACTCTCCATTAAATGCATGATCAACAAACAGCCATGGGTGATCATTTACAAGCCATCTACGATGACCATCGTATACCATCCTTCCGCATTCCTTTTTTGCATCTGCATCATCCAAACAGATTGGGCACGCCTTATAATCACTAGTAGTTGAGCCTGCCAACATACTCAAACTTGGAAATTCACTAATGGTCCATAACACAACTGCTCTCATGGTGAAAGTAGATTGTTCGTAGCGATCAAAAGTACAAACTCCAACTTCCCACAGTTTCATAAGTTTGTCAATCAACGGCTCCAGGAACACACTAAGACACTTTCCGGGAGACTTTGGACCCGGGATCAACAAAGTTAGCATGTTAAAATCTTTCTTCATACACATTGATGGAGGCAAATTATACGGCATCAAAACAACATGCCAAGTGCTGTGAAGACTTCCCATTATACGCACATTTTTTATAACAATAAAAGGTCATTTCATATCCTAACAATACAAAAATTCCAATACTCTTCAAACCAATAACAAATCACCAACACACATAATTCAAATCACCAAAACACATAGCTCAAAATTTCAACACTCATCAAACCAATAACAAATCACCAACAAATCAACACAAAAAATTCCAACATTAAGAGGAAAAAAATTAACACAAAACCAAAATTTAAATACTTACCTAAAATAATGGAGTAAAGGAGGTTTGGCAACCTTAATTTGTATTAGCTTCTTCCAATTTGAAAAGAAAAAAAATTAGGGTGGAAGAAAGGCAAGAAAAACACGAATGAGGGTTGGAGAATGGGGTAAACCCACTTGTACAGATCTGGTACGTGCTCAACTAACGAATTAAATGTGACAGCTTTGAATTAGGCGGCGGAATGAAACATCTTCGTCGCCTTATTACATTATGGTGACGAAAGTAATTACTTCCCTCGCCTAACATGGAATTTCTGGTGACTGAGGTTCAACGTTCTGTCGTCAGATGTCTAAGGTGACGAACATTTGTGGTGATGAGGTTATATTGCGTCACCTATGGTTTTAGGCGACAGAACTTAAAAACCTCCATTGCGTGATTGGGTTGAGGTGATGGAACTGAAGATTCGCCGCCTCAATTTCTTAAGGTGACGGATTTAAATTGTTTCGTCTCCCGAGTTGCAATTTGGCGTAGTGTGTGTAGATGTCAAGTGTGTTAGGCTTGGAGTAGTGTTTGCTTCTTCTTACTCACACAATTTCCTTGACATCTTTAATGTCATAATGGGGCCATCTCCGGCCGTCAACATCCCCTTCCTAAATTCTCAATTAGAGTATTTGACCCTCATTCCATGTTACTGTCAAGGGTTCTAGTACTTGTGTCGATTTAACTTCACCATTGTCGTCGTTGATCTCTTAAAGGATTTCTCCAGATGTAGATAAAATTCTTCTATAGATCCGTTGTTATTCTTCTTATGTACAAACTAGTCATCACTAGTCGGTACATACGTGTAAATCCTCAATTGTTACTATTTAGTCTATAATCGATCTTTTACAAGACCCTAGACTTACCTTTCTTAGGTCTCCTTCAATGTGGATGTACTTGGTAAAACGTTGTCCCCTCTAGGTTATCGGTTTATACTCCTTTGGCTCCTCATACAGTTTTCACTGTAAGCTCACTTATACTCTTCCAAGTCCGGCTGTATCATTACTCCATCGTCGATGAACTTATCAATTCTTCCACAATAGCTTGTAAGTGCGTCTTCGCGATTCCTCTTACATTAGTCATCATCTGTTTGCGGTTCTGTGGTATGAACCGTTAATGTTGGTAACTTAAATCTCTCAGTGAATGAGAAGTTATTGTGTACCCTCGAGTCCACTAATATTATTCTCTCACATTCTTCCTCCTTGCTTGGTGTAGTTCTATAATGCCACCTTTATAGAAATCTGTTATCTTAATTTCAGACTTCTACTGTATTTGATACTTGCGTCATAATTTGTTTCAAAATTCCTGCATCTCTGAGGAAGTCAACCCGTCGCTATGATGATGAAATTTATTTCTCGTCTATATACTCATTTGTAAATGACTGTCTTTGTACTCCTTTAATTCTTCACATTGGGGTCAACACCATATCTTCTTTGTACTCTCAGGCCCATACTTGCCTATGGGGTCGTCCCTGTAACACCCCGAATCCTAGAGGACTCGAAATGCTACGAGTTGGGACCTCACAGTGGGTCCCGGCCCTTAGCCTGACAACAACTTCATCGGACCTTACAACACGGCACAAATAAAAAAAGGCAAAACATAAAGTTTTATATCATGAGCGAAATGAAAATCCAAATCTGAAAACAATACAGCCAAGTCTCAAAACCAAAATACCAACATTAATCTCAACAGTCATGAAATAAAATATAACAGTCCTGTCCAATAATGCACGGAACCCCGGCTGCCCACTACCGCCGGATCACTTGATCGCCTCCCTAACCTGCAAGGCATCTACAAGCGGTATAAAACCGTTAGCTAACAATCTATGCATAAGTATAAAGGTAAAAGCACAAACACACAACATACACAATCAACATGCAACACTCATTCCTTTTTATTATCTTTAATTAAGTGATACGTCATTACTAATGATACTTATTTTGTGACACGAGGGATTCCCAAACCTCGCCCTTGTCCCCGTTTACCAACGCGGAATGGTACTAATGCATTTGACCGTCTACCGGACTGGGCTGGTCGCAGGGAACCTCCTACACTCTCGCAAGAGCTAGGCAGATGATGTCACGGCCCGTTATCATACACTTGGGTCAATTATACAATATACTACAGTCGGCCTATTCCGGTTTCGTTATTTATCTTAACTATCAAACATCACTCATACACATCACACACATGCAAGAAGCCAGCTAAGTAAGTCCGTGGACTTACCAGAATCCAATCTCGTCTCTCTTAACACCACTCAATCAGTAACTGCAGGAACTCAGTTGCCTGTCATAGGAGGCACGTGGGTCAACACATTTTCCCGGGGTACTTAGAAGTCTAAAACTCCTAAGATGTAAGATTCTATTTGCAGAAGCTATTACAGTGCTTATTTAAGGTAAAATAACTATTTTACCCTTGGTCCCGGAACTTCCAAAAACTCGGAATACGTAATTAAATTCTAATTTGAGGCTAACTAACCATATTCTACTCCCTATGATGATTTTAGGTAACAACTAGAAAAACTACCCATTTTCTATTTCTCGAAAAGTCACTAAAGTCCAACTACAGCTTCAAATATGAAATTAAAATAAACTTATAAAAATTCTAAAATAAATTTCTAAATTATCTATGATATCTAATCTACTCATAGGAGAAAGAATTTCTTAAAACTGTTCAATCGTTATTCCTACAAAAATCTTTAAAGTTGGCTACAACACTAAAATATTCCTATACTTAGTCAAAAATCAATGCTGGAAAAACAGCTCAACTACTCCACTTTGAGACCCTATAACTTTCAATCCGACCGTTCATTTATTCTCAAAGTTTATTTCGGTAAACTATATATATATCTACTTATTATCTATTAAAATTTCAACGGTGGATCTTCTATATATCTCTTTAACATTGGTCTACAACTATGCCCATTTCCATCTTACAAGCTGAATTAAAAACAAGGGTATTTCACTTCTATTTCTATTACTCCTCATTTTATTACAGTAATCCAACCTTCCCATAGTTCTCTAGTTTAACTCTCACCGAACTCACTAATCTATACTCTACTTAACACATCCTAGGTTCTATTCCCATGGAGTTCACTAAGCACATCTACACAAGCTGTATTTATATCATAAACAGGAGCAAGAGGATGTTGACTTCTTACCGGATTGGGGTCAGGCTTGACTCGGTCTCACTGTTGGCCCAAGGCGACTCTAGCCTGTCTCACCGCTGCCATAGGGGTCGAGATGGACGGTTGTCCGGCACAGAAGGAAAAGTATGTGAGTTCCTGTGATTGGTATAAACGAAGATGGAGAAAGGAAGAGAGCTGGAAGGTACGAACATAGAGGGAAAAGAGAGACCCAGCAGCCCACTTACTCAGGAGTGTCCTGTGCAGAAGGTTGAAGGTAGTTCGTCCCTAGAGTGGTGGCTGAGAGTTTCCGGTTTGCAGCTAGGCAACTTGGTCCGGAAGCAGTTAGGGTCGAGGGTAGAGACGTCTCTGGCCTGGCTCTTCGAGTGCACTCAGCGGGAGTCCTAACGCAGCCAAGTACGAGGCTCTTCGTTGTTGTGAGACGTTGCTTGAATGGTTGATGTGTGAGTGTTGTTTTGTACGCAGGAGGTAGAAGAGACGTGCGGCTGAATGGGTCCTTGCTGTGTGATTAAAGGAGCAGTTGCAGGAGCTCTTCTTCAATTCAGCAACCGTTACGTGGTGAAGAAAAGGAAGAGGAAGGGCCGGCTGTTACTTCTTCTTGCTGAACACGTAGCTAGCCATTACACACGCAAAGCACTGGGTTGGAGAGGAGTTGTACGACCCGCATGAAGGGCTGCAAATGGGCTCGTAACCAGACTCTCCTGGGTGCTGTTGGCCGGGCTCGAAGTCAAGCTGGGGTTGTTGTGGGCTGTTGTGGGCAAGCAAACTGGGCTGAAATTAAGTAGGAAGAGTGGGCTGAGGGGGTTGTCTTGGCTTTGTCACAGCCTTGTCAAAACGTGTCATGGCCTTGTCATGGCCTCGTCTCAGCCTTGTCGAAATCTCGTCTAAAGTCGTCGTTAAGAATAAATTATAAGAATTAGGGTTTGATATATTCTATCATTTTGTGTGAATTAGATTCCACATAAGATGATAAATAATTATAAGAATTAGGGTTTGATATAAGTATATCATTTTATGTGAATTAAATTCTACATAAAATGATAAAATTTGTGAAGAAAGAAATACTAGATAGAATGAGATACCGTCAACGGCTCGAAGTCCGATTTGATTCGGAATTAAACGGAATAAAAATTCCGGATATTACATCAGTACCCCCTTAAAATAAGTTTCGTCCCAAAACTTAGGACAAGGTACTTAATTAAACGACTTCCATAAATAAACTGGTATGTCCTAGTCTCACTAAACTTTAATTTCCTTTTCTAAACTTCTCTAACCTTATCAAAGCGTAACGAAAAAAACTGGTCGTTACATCAGATCCCCCTCAAAAATAAGTTTCGTCCCGAAACTTAGGGTAGTTCCCAAGATCATATGACTAACAAGTTACTACATCAAGACCACCTATGGTTCACACACAAGCACATCAAACATATCACACATACAATCACTAAAAGCACACAAACAAGGATGTAGAACTACCTGACGGTCCTATAGTCATCTCTAGATCCGCATAAAACTCGGGATAGTTCCGTCGGATACTATCCTCCGTCTCCCAAGTGTCCTCGTCAATCCCTCGTCTCGACCACTGCACTCTCAACATGGGTATTACCTTCGACCGAAGGCGTCTCATACCTCTCTCCAAAACTGATATCGGGTGCTCAGGAAATGTATGATCCGGCTCGACCACTAGGTCGTCATGGCTCACTATGTGTCTCGGGTCATGCACATACTCTCTCAACTGAGACACATGGAAAACTGGATGGACTCCCTCCAATCGGGGTGGCAATGCCAATCTATAGGCCACTTCTCCTATCCGCTCTAGAATCTCAAAGGGCCCGACATATCAGGGACTTAACTTCCCTTTAATGCCGAAACGTCGAACACCCCTCGTCGGTGAAACCTTCAACCATACCTGGGTGTCAACCCTGAACTTCAGAGGCCTACGCCTCTTATCTGCATAAGATCTCTGACGGCTCTGTGCGGTCAACATCCGCTCTCGGATCAATGCTACCCGAGCCATCTCATCCTGCACCTGCTCGGGCGCTACACCACTTTTCCTCCCAGGCTCATCCCAACACAAAGGTGTACGACACCTCCGCTCATATAGTGTCTCGTAAAGAGCCATCCCAATAGTCGCGTGCCAACTATTGTTATAAGAAAACTCCACCAAACGGAGGTGGTCGGGCCATACTTGACCACAATCAAGAACACATGCCCTCAACATGTCCTCAAGGGTCTGAATAGTCCTCTCAAACTGCCCGTCCGTCTGAGGATGGTATGCCGTGGTGAATTGTAAGCTCGTCCCTAAGACGGCGTGTACCTGCTGCCAGAACCTCGAGGTAAAACGCCCATCCTTATCTGAAATGATCGTCCTCGGCACTCCATGGAACCTCACAATCTGTCGGGTAAACTCCTCGGCTAAACGAGACACCGGCCACGTTTCCTTAATAGGGATAAATCGTGCCGTCTTCGTCAACCGATCCACTACAACCCATATCGCATCAAAGCCTCTACTCAACCTCAAGCTAGTAACGAAGTCCATGGAAATGTCCTCCCACTTCCATTGTGGAACCGGAAGTGGTTGGAGCTCTCCTCCGGGCCTATGGTGCTCGATCTTGACCTGCTGACAGGTAGCACACTAGGCTACATATCTAGCCACGTCGGGCTTGAGCCCGTCCCACCAATAAGATCGTCGTATATCCTGATACATCTTACTCGCGCCGGGGTGAACGGAGTAAGGTGTAGAATGGGCCTCCTGCAGTATACGTTGCCTCAACTCTCTTTCAAAGGGTACACATATGCGCTCCTGGCGCCTCAAAATCCCATCTGCACCCACCAGAAACTGTGGTGCATCCCCTCTGGACATCCTGTCTCTGATCCTCATCAATGCTGGATAACCCTCCTATTTCTGCCGGATCTCTTCCGTCAGATCCGGTGAAACCTCTAACGCTGACAGATGACCGTCAGTATCCGGGAACCGGATGTCTACCTCCAACCAAATCAAATCTCTCTGCAACTGGGTTTGAACAGTCAATCTAGCTATCGCGGCCTCGCGAGGTGTCCTCCTACTAAGGGCATCGACGACCACATTCGCCTTCCCCGGATGATAAAGGATCTCTAAGTCAAAATCCTTAATCAGCTCTAGCCATCTCCTCTGGCGGTTATTCAACTCCCGCTGAGTGAATATGTACTTCAGACTCTTGTGGTCTATGAAGATCTGACAGGTGGCCCCGTAGAGGTAATGACGCCAGATCTTCAAGGCATGAATGACTGTAGCTAGCTCAAGGTCGTGAGTAGGGTAATTCTCCTCATACATCTTCAGTTGTCGAGACGCATACGCAATGACCCTACCCCTCTGCATCAGGACGCATCCCAAGCCTAGCTTGGATGCATCACTGTAAACGACGAAGTCTTCAACGCCCTCTGGTTGTGCTAACACCGGAGCTGAAGTCAATCTCTCCTTCAGCTCCTCAAAGCTCCACTGACAGGGCTCGGTCCATGCAAATCTAATGGACTTCCTTAACAAGGAAGTGAGTGGTCTGGCAATCACAGAAAAACCCTTCATAAACCTACGGTAATATCCGGCCAGACCTAGAAAACTGCGTACCTCCTTGACCGTCTTAGGGGGCGGCCATGATGCAACTGAATCTATCTTTGTCGGGTCCACATGATTCCTTCGGCGGAGACAATGTGGCCAAGGAAGGCAATCTCGGGCATCCAGAACTCACACTTAGAGAGCTTAACATAAAGCTATATATCCTGTAAAACCCGCAACACCGTCCTCAGGTGTCCGGCATACTCCTCCCTACTCCGGGAGTATACTAACATGTCGTCGATGAAAACTACCACAAACTGATCTAAGAAGTCAATGAAGATGCCATTCATCAACTCCATGAAGACAGCAGGAGCATTGGTGAGCCCGGAGGGCATCACCACAAACTCATAATGACCGTATCTGGTCCGAAATGTTGTCTTCGGTATGTCCTCCTCCCGTACTCTCAGCTGATGATATCCTGACCTCAAGTCAATACGTGAAAACACCGTAGCTCCCTGTAATTGATCCAGCAAATCATCAATACGCGGCAACGGATACTTGTTCTTGACAGTGACTTTGTTCAACTCCCGATAGTCAATACAAAGCCTCATGGATCCGTCCTTCTTCCTGACGAAGAAGACTGGTGCCCCCCAGGGAGACACACTAGGTCGAATGAATCCCCTCTCTGCCAAATCCTCGAGTTGCTTCTTAAGCTCAAGCATCTCGACTGGTGCCATGCGGTATGGAGCCTTGGAGATCGGCCTCGTGCCGGGCTCCAACTCAATTCCAAAATCTACGCTCCTCTGCTGTGGTAAGCCAGGCGGCTCGCCAAAGACATCCTCGAACTCACAAGCTACCGGGGTCTCTGCTAATGATGAACTCGTCTCCTCCTTCATGGCGTAACACCAGAAGGCCTCGCATCCTTGACCTATGAGCTTTGCGGCTCGGACCGCACTAATGACTGTCCCGATCTTTCCGAGGTCCCACCCTCTAAAGACCTCCTCCTGCCCCGACTCCGTAGTGACCGTCACTGTCCTCTTACTGACGTCTAGAACAGCTCTATGGCGGTCCATCAGTCCATCCCGAGTATGACCTCTTCATGCACTAAGTGCATGACGTGAAAGTCGGCTAGCCAGTCACGACCTCCCAAGTGGATGGGACAATCGTGAATATCCCGAGTACCACGAACCCTACTCCCACCGGTAACCTTATAAGGAAAGGTTCCCCCTCTATTGTATCTAAGGTCAACCTATCTATGCAATCATCAGATATGAAAGAGTGTGTCGCACCCGTATCAAAAAGTACTCGGACTGAAAAGCCATGAATCGTGATAATACATGTGGCTGCGGGCACTGCTGGCTCTACGGCACTCCTCAACTCAAAGACTCGAGCCTGAGTACCCCTAGTCTTTGAAGTGCCTCCACCACGCCCTCTACCTCTAGCTGGAATCTGAGCAGAACCCTGTGAATATGCCTGACTAGGAGCCCACTATTGTTGACCCCGAGCATGATACTGAGATTGTCTCTGTCCTCCTCCTGAGGTACCAGCAGGTGAGGACCCCTGTTGTGATGTTACCTTGCCCTGTCGGCAGAAGGTAGCTCTGTGGCCCAGCTGGCCGTAAGTAAAACATGTAACTGGTGGCCTCCTACACTCCGGGTTAATGTGTCCTTGCTCCCCACAGTTTTAGCACTGACGTACTCTAGACCCCATCGGCGGTACCACCTGGTAACTAGAACGGCCCTGGGACTGATCACGCCTATGACCTGACCCTCCTACTCCAGTGTTGACCGGTCCGGTCCTCTGCCTCTTGTCTGACCCTCTAGACTACATAGCTCTCCTGTGTCCCAGTCGGTCCCTCTCATATGCTGAAGCCCGATCCTGATAATCAGCTAAGGAATCACAGCGGAACCCTGCTAGATAGGAGCGGGTAGTCTCCCTCAGTCTCCGGGAAAATAGATACACGTGCTGGTCTACAGGCGGTGCAGCAGGACCCAATAGTGGCAGCTCCTCCCGGAACCTCCTAATGGCCTCAGCTATCGGAACATCCTTAAAACCTGCCTCCAAGAAGTCCTGCACTCGGTCCCTTCCCAGTGAGGTAGGACAAAAGGTCTCTCTCACGAGACTCAACAACTGCTCAAATCGGGACACTCCGCCCCGTAATGTCCTCCACCAGTATTGTGCCTGGTCCCTAAACAATGTCTGAACCAGCTCCACCTTACGACTCTCAAGGCAGTGAATCGCCTCTAGCACGGACTCCACATGACTGATCCAATGGTCCACCTCAAGTCCAACGTTCCCGTCAAAGATGGGAACTCGCTGATGGTTGAATGTCTTCAACCATTCATCTGGTCTCGGTACCCTCAGCTCGTCTCTCACTCGGTCATCCTCGACAACCCTCACTGGTGCAGCTACCACCGGTGGAGCTACCACCGGAGTCACCCTTTGAGAGACCTCAACTGACCTAGTCGGCACTGGCGGTGCTGGAGGTGGTGCTCCGGCCCTGTATGCCTCTTGCACCTGCTGGACATAAGCTCGATACTCCGATGCTCCAATCGATACGCGGCCAGAATCAACAGGCCCTACACTCCGTACTCCGGACCTAGTAGCGGTCCCATCCCTAACCTCTAGAACAATACTCTCGGCCACCTCCTCAGCAGGTACATCCACAGCTGGCGGATCTACAACAGGAACACGTCCCCGACCTCGGCCCCTCTGAGGCCTACCCACACGTCCCTTTCTTTGAGCTCCTGGAGGAAGGGGAGGTCGGCCCTCTCCTCGTCCAACGTAAGTTGTCGCTCTCGTACGTGCCATCTGGTAGAGACGTTATCAATATAAGACTACTTTAGTTCCTAGTAAGGACATAACCATCTTATTACTCTAGGTCACTTCTAAAGGTCACAATGTAACTAAAATTGCAAGATATAACAGAAGTCCAATAAACTATGCTATCGAGTTTAGCGGAGGTAGTGGCGGTCCGTGCATTTTATCCCAACCCGTTTATGCTCATGGTTTGGAAAACAAAATTCATTATAAAAGTTCAGAACCCTTGCGGTTTCCGTTTATTTGTTTATTCGGCCTTTTTGAAGATAGCGAATGCCGTTGTTGCCAACCTGGCTCTGATACCATATTGTAACACCCCGAATCCTAGAGGACTCGAAATGCTATGAGCTGGGACCTCACAGTGGGTCCCGGCCCTTAGCCTGGCAACAACTTCATCGGACCTTACAACATGGCACAAATAAAAAAAGGCAAAACATAAAGTTTTATATCATGAGCGAAATGAAAATCCAAATCTGAAAACATTACAGCCAAGTCTCAAAACCAAAATACCAACATTAGTCTCAACAGTCATGAAATAAAATATAACAGTCCCGTCCTATAATGCACGGAACCCCGGCTGCCCAC
Organism: Fagopyrum esculentum; assembly: GCA_033239045.1. NCBI lineage: Eukaryota > Viridiplantae > Streptophyta > Magnoliopsida > Caryophyllales > Polygonaceae > Fagopyrum > Fagopyrum esculentum. The sequence goes on from BSUD01000006.1 coordinate 34,956,528, forward strand.
TACCGCCGGATCACTCGATCGCCTCCCTAACCTGCAAGGCATCTACAAGCGGTATAAAACCGTTAGCTAACAATCTATGCATAAGTATAAAGGTAAAAGCACAAACACACAACATACACAATCAGCATGCAACACTCATTCCTTTTTATTATCTTTAATTAAGTGATACGTCATTACTAATGATACTTATTTTGTGACACGAGGGATTCCCAAACCTCGCCTCTGTCCCCGTTTACCAACGCGGAATGGTACTAATGCATTTGACCGTCTACCGGACTGGGCTGGTCGCAAGGAACCTCCTAGACTCTCGCAAGAGCTAGGCTGATGATGTCACGACCCGCTATCATACACTTGGGTCAATTATACAATATACTACAGTCGGCCTATTCCGGTTTCGTTATTTATCTTAACTATCAAACATCACTCATAAACACATCATTCAAACACCACTATCGTTATTCACACTCATATCTAGAAGCTAGCTAAGTAAGCCAAAAGGACTTACCTGAGTCAAATCTCCACTCTCGTAATATCAACTCGGTTTGCAAACCGTAGAAACCCAACAGCCTGTTACACAAGGCAACTGGATCATGTTTGTATCTCACTGCATTAGAAGTCTCCAATTTCTAAGATATTCAAATCGGTCTAGAGAACATACTAAAATACCCTTATAAGGGTAAATGACCATTTTACCCCTGGTCTCGAAACTCTAGAAAATTTCATAACATAGTTCTATACTCTCCTTTGGAACCTAAAACCACAATCTAACTCTAAAGAGGAAGGTTAGGTAGAAACTAGAAGATTACCAAAATTATTGACTTTCAAGCAAAGTCACTGGGGCCTAACTTTGGCTTAAGATATGAAGCTCAAATAAAAATATAAAAATTCCACAAAACTATTCTAGGTCTTCTATGTTATGGACTCTACTCATAGAAGCAAAGAAGTCCCAAAACTACCCAACCACAACTCCTACACAAATCTCCAAAGATGGTTCCAAAATCTAAAAGTTCCATACTTAGTCAAATAATAACTTCTTTTCCCAAAAACTGTGTTACTACCCTACTTCGGAAAATCATAAGTCTGAAACTAAATGTTGGATCATCCTCAAAACTTTGCAAGATAAACTACAACATATGAACTCTAATCCATCAAAATTTTATGTTCATCAGAATTATCTAACTTATTCAAATCTAGCTCCAAAAATGGCTTTAACACCCAGTTTTTTCAACACTTAGAATATTTCAGCAACCACTGGAAAAACTGTTCAAGGTCTCAACTTCGAAAATTCATAACTCCTAAATTATGTCATATCCGAAATCCAAGTCCAACAGAGATCAAAAACATATTCAAAACTATCTCACAAAACTGCATGCATCACACGTAGTTTTTCTCAACACTCAGCGCACTTATAAAAACTGCGTGAGGAGCCAACTTTGGGACCCATAACTCTCAAACTGTAACTCAAAATTCAGCAAAAAAGAATGAGTATAGCTTACCTAAATCTGGTCCCAAACTTGGTTGATCGACATAGTTTTACAGAAAAGTAATAGATTCACACTGCTTCTCCCTCCTCTATATGAGTGAGTTTAAGTAATATGTTGTAGCATCTATTAGTACATATTTATGGAGGGAAAGGTGATGAAAGTAGGTATGGGTCTTACTCGATTCTAGGGCTCGACCGTTGGGTGGTTGCGGCTAGCTTGACTCGTGTTGATGCGTTATTGTGCGTGACAGAAGCAACGGAAGAGGGTGCTCCTGTTGCTTGGTTGTTGCTCGTGACAGCAGCACAGGAAGAGGCGCTCCTGCTTGCTGGTTGTCGAAGATGCAGGCCTTGGGTCGTCGTCGTTGCCTATGCAGACGAAGGGAAGCCTAGCTCGTAAGCTTTTGCAGTCCAGACAGAAGCAGACTAAAGGAATTGTTGTGGTTGTCGTGTAGAGGAAAGAACTTTGTCGATGAAGAGCTGATGCGTCGTGCGAGGCTTGGGAGGCTAGATTGCGCTGTCCATGTCGATGTAGAGGCAAGCTAAGGGAAAAGGAAGGACGTCTTCTTGGTGTGCAAAACCGAGCCCTCCCTGCTAGGTGTCTTCGTGCACAAGGAGACCTATAGTTTGTATGGAGAGCGAGACAGCAAGGAGTCTAGAGCTAAGCAATTGTTGAATACCTTTGTAGTTGGTTGTTCTCTCGCATAGCAGAAGAAGCACCAACCTCCCTCCATGTGAGTCCTAGTTGTTGTGCGTGAAGGAGGCACGGAATGGGACAGGTGTTGAGGTGCAGTTTTTACGTGAGAGAAGAAGGCGAGGAGGTGTGTTGTTGGGTCCACTTCCACGTGATGATGAAGAGAGGAGGAGAAGTTACTGGGGTGGTAACGTGTGCAATTGCAGCCTGTAAGTGCGGTTACTCTTGTGTAGTCTAAGAGGGGAATCGAGGCTATTAAGTGGAGATAATATGACATAAATGGTGTCTTTAAGAGCAAGATTATGGTTGCTTATTGATCACATAAAATGAGGAGAAATGAAGGCTTATTCTTTTGTATACATAAAAATATGGGTACAAAGGAGGGGGGCCAATCTAAGTGTATTATAAGTAGATATATAATACAAAATGCTTGAATGGAAGAGTAGGGGTGTTTGGCTCTAGTTAAGTATACCCATATTATAAATTAACACTACTCTACATAAAATTTTGGTTATAAATGGGTAAGTTATGTATATAAAACATTCACATAAAAATGATATATATAATTGGCTTATAATCTTAACTATCGCATAAAATGATAAGAAGAAATAATGTTGGCCATGGAAGCCCCACTCATAGCTTTGAAAAATAAACGGAATGAGTCTAAATCAGTCTAAGCCCGGTTTGACTCGGAATTTGGCGGACAAAAAATTTTCCGGGTATTACATCCTGAACCATCCCACATTGTATACGTGAAGGTGCATTGAACCACTCATGTTGGTATATGGGGACGGAGGCGAGAATCTTAGACTTCTCGTGCCACAAGCATAATTGGAATTAAAAGTGTATAACCTTAATGGAGATAATAAATGGATTGTGTTCTAGCATGCTCTGTGTTTTCGTTTCCGCATTGTGTGTGTTTGTGCTTATGTTATTCTTCTAATATGTAGATTGTTAGTTAACGGTTTATCCGTGTTGTTAGATGTCTTGTAGGATAAAGTAGTTGCCGAGTGATTTGGATAGTGTGGTCAGTCGGGGTTCCCGTACGATGTAGGACGGGCGTGGATTTATGTTATTTGCTTTTCAGTTATTGACTCAATTAGTTTAGTTTTGATATTATTGTTATACTCGGCTGAGGATCCTTTGTTGATCATGACATTTATTCAATTTTGGTATTTTTATATTTATGTCTTGTTGTAAGGTCCCCTAAAGTTATTGTCGAGCTAGGGTCGGGACTCATTGTGAGGTCCTAACCCGTAGCGCCCTAGTCTGATATTTGTTGTGTTATACACATCCAATGCAAGCTTCATCCTCATGCCTCAAGATCTAAGACTTTGTGTATTGGTCGCTTGTTGGGTACAATTCTATCAAAGTTTATGAACCCCATATAGATTCACCCTCATTATCCCAATATTATGGAAATACACTCTCATTTTTTTATCCATCCAAATAAAAATCAAGAAACTTAATGGGTTACGTAAAAGTATGAAAAAATATTATCCCGCATATATTCACCCTAAAAAGTATATACCTTCCTTAAGAGAAAATTATCTAAACAGTACCCCATCTTTTGGGCTGACTAAACTTTAGTACCCCATCCTTTTAACTATCAGAACGGTATCTCATCTACTGAGCCCGACCGAAGATTAGTATATATGGTACTGTTCACACGTTAAATTAAATAAACGGTGTTAAATATTAGGGGTAAAATTGTCCTCCTACCTTTAATATACTATTCCATTTTTTATTTTAATTTTTCCTTTTTGAGGACTTTTTTGCAAAATTCCAAATTATCTCCAAACCCTTGATTTCTCTCTCCTCCACTCCTCCGCCACCTTCTCCCACCGCCTCTCAGATCTTGCAGTTTTGGGTCCTGATTTTTAACCTGGTTGGTGTTGTTGCTGGTGTTTCCTATGCAATTAACAGTGGCTATTAATCATGGGCCCATTCTTCTTGCATCTATCTTCTATCTTCTCCCACCATTGTCATCGTCTGGTTCATTCTTCTTGCATCTATCTTCTCCCACCATTGTAGTTGATTAGCGTCCTAGGGTCCTAGGACGCAGGTAGATTAGCGCCCTAAGGTAAGTTTTGGGCCCTAGGACGCAGGTTGATTAGCGTTCTAGGGTCCTAGGACGCAGGTAAATTAGCGTCCTAAGGTAAGTTTTGGCTCTAGGACGCAGGTTGATTAGCGTCATAGGGTCCTAGGACGTAGGTAAAATAGCGTCATAACGTAAGTTTTTGGTCCTATGGCACAGGTTTATTAGCGTCTTAGGGTCCTAGGACGCAGATAAATTAGCGCCCTAAGGTAAGTTTTGAATCCTAGGACGCGGGTTGATTAGCGTCCTATGGTCCTAGGACGTAAGTAGATTAGCGTTCTAAGATAAGTTTTGTGTTTAGGTGGGTTTTGTGTTTAGGATGAAAAATATAGGGCAAAATATTTTCTGATACCGCGGACAAAGTATACTCTGATACCGTGGCCAAAGTCTTAGGTGATACCATGAAGAGATTTGTGAATCGAAAGCTTAGAGATTTGTGAACTAAAGGCTTGTCTTATTCCATTGGTTAAACAATGTTTATATAGGAAATTATAAAGTGATAAAATAATAAACTAATACTAAAAGATAAGATCCAAAGATAAACTAATAAATAAAGGATAAATCCAACATATGATCCAATATGCTAGGCTCATACTCTAACAAAAACTAGTAAAAGCCTAGTAAATCGAATTGTTTCATGAGAAAATTTGTGTAAGTAATACCGATCCAAATCACTCACTCCTAAACAAATTGCTAAATATAGAGATCAAAATCCTAAACAGATAAGTATTCATTGAACAAGTGATCATTGACCAGTAATGACTAGTAAATGAACTAATATGCTATAAGTATAAAACATGGAAATCCTTCGGATACAACTTTGGGATGAAAGTTTCACCATCAAATTGACCATTAAATGAACTTATAAGCTAAATAAACCATAATAAGTGACCACTAACCTATAAACAAGTATAATTCACTCCTACTACTAACCAATAAACAAGCATAATTCATTTCTACCACTAACTGTTCGATTCAACCACATCGTTTACTAACATGTAAATAAACTAGTAAATGAAGTTATAATCATGACTTATAAGCTATAACTAGTGACCACTAACCAGTAAACAGGTATAATTCATTTCATACCACTAACTTTTCGATTCAAGCACATCGATTGATAATATTCACTAAATTTTAAATAAAACAGTAAATGAAATTATAAGCATGACTTATAAGTTATTATTAGTGGCCACCAACCACTAAACAAGTATAAACAAGTTATAATGAGCTTATGAACAAAGACGCATTCGGAGAACCAATATATGAGCATACTTAAGACTGAGGCCGAGGATTAGAGGAGAACTTAGTCCGCCGCCGTCGAGATGCAATCGGAGAGAAGACGCGGTCGGAGAGAAGACGCAGCCGGGAACAAGCTACAGTGAAAGAATAAAGATGTAGTCAGAGAATAAACTACAGTCGGAGAAGACGCTCGAAGAAGAAGAAGAAGAAGAAGGAGAAGGAGAAGGAGAAGAAGAAGAGGTCGTCCGTCGGCCTGATGCTCCTAGTAGAGCCCAAAAGGACAAAACCGGGGTGGACAATAGACCAATCCGATCCAAATAGAATTTTAAAAAAAATCCAACCCGATTTATATCAACGGATGTATAAAAACAAAACTTTTAATGAGAAATGTATCTTATGATAATATTCATAATTAATCAAGAAAAGCAAAATTAATAATTACAAATAATAATAAAAACAAAACTTTCATGTTACGATTAAATATTATGAAATTCAATTAACTATTTTTAAGTTAATAAAATTAAATTGATTGCAATTTCGTTAAAAAAATATTATGAACAATAACTACACACGAAAAATGAAGTTAATAATTACAATATAATAATAAAAACAATACTTTTTATTTTCTAAAATGAAAGTCTTGTCTCATATATATAAATATAGTTGAGTTCCTTAAACAAGACCGGTCATATAATAAAATGTTAACTTGCTAAAAAAATACCAAAGTTATAGTTATCATAATTATGATTACTTAGAAAAATATGTTGTGTTTAACATGATCAAAAGAGTTAGATTTATATATATAAGACATCAATATATAGTTTTATATCACAATAAGTGTAATTGTAATCTTGTATAGTAAACCAGAAGTTAAAATCAAAAAGTATATTTAATATTAAAAAAATAATAAAATTTGTCGAATTAAAGTAGAAGAGTAAAAATTATTTGGCTCTAAATTTATTCATATTATTTTTCTATAAAGTCTTTTCGAAAAGTTATTGTGCCAAAAATTTATTAAAATTATAATTATCATTATCATTAATATTTATATTAATAAAAAACTTATCTTTAAAATTTTACCACATATCGTATCATTAAGAAGGGTGATAAAAATCGAAATTAAAAAGCTTCGTTATTGACTATAATATTTAGTATGTACAATGATCATATGTTACAAAAATAAATATGTGGAGTCAAAGTAAAATCTTATTTGAATCAAAATTTAATAAATCGTGCTTTTGAAGAAGTCAATTCATAACGATAGTTATTTTAACACAAAATGACTAAAAGGGTTAGTTATCATATTCATTATTATGTATATTAACGATGAACTTATCTTTAATATTCTAAGGTATATATTGTCTTTATTTTTTTTATATAAAACAAAGACATTTTTCTGGTTTCGTTAATCGATTATTCACTAATACTTAGAAAAAAAATAAAAAAAATTTCGTCAACAGCAGGATTCGAACCTGCGCAGGCAAAGCCCAACAGATTTCGAGTCTGTCTCCTTAACCACTCGGACATATTGACGAATTGTTATTGTTATACTTTCTATGAAGTGATTTAAAAAATAGATTGGAGTTTCTCTGTAATTAATTAAGATATATTATTCATTGCATACATATTCATAAAAAATATAATTAATATTTTATAATATAATAAATTGTCATCACAAAATATATATAATAGAATTTTCCTTTTTATGTACTTTTAAATTAAATTTTATCTTTTAATCTCCAAAAAATTATAATTTAATAATATCGTTCAATTTATTAACTTTTTCATATAAAATTTCAAATACCATATAATTAATGCAAATAGTCAATAAGATGTAGCATTTTTTGTAAACGTCGAAATTGAAGATGGCAATCTCGCTATCACAAACTCCATCAAAAATATATGGAAGCCACCTTGGAAAATTGATGTCATTATTTCAAATATCTCAATTTTTATAAACCACTTTCTCATATGTAAAAATCAATCATATTTTCAGAGAAGCCAACGGCATAAGCGTATAGTTGATAAACTTGCTTCGACAGGCCATGACACTACTTCATGGAGAGGGACGATTTCTGACGAAGTCGAGGTCCTCATCCGCAAGGATGCTATATATGGAGGATTATGTTTCCACGTCAATAATAATCGAATAATAATTGGATAACAAGTCTAATACATATGGTCGGTGGATTACTCCTTCTATTGTCAATTATTTTAGGATGAAGCCCCACATAACTTACGTGCTCGACTTGGCCCCAACGTGCATAATGCGCTCGGACGTGCAATGGAACCCTACATTATATATGACCCAACGAAATCCTTTACGATAGGATGGTCTACCACTAGATACTGACCCCACATCGTATATGACCCCCAAGTCATATTATGGACGCTTCTTGTGCATGAGTCTATGGAGGTATGGAAAAATTATCCTAGAATTGCAAAGCTTGGTTTTGGATTGAACGATGTCCTCCAATGGGCTATGATATATCCATCAGTTTTTGCGAACTATGGACATGCACTATTGGGTGGGCTATGATATATCCATCGGTTTTTGCCAACTATGGACATGCACTATTGGAAGACTGTTATATGGTGTTCATGAAAAAGCGGAATATGAGAAACAAGAGAAAGCATTCGGGGAGAATAAAGACAATAGTGAAGTGCTTATGGATCTGTAGAAGTGGGAGAGGCGAAGTAATATTCTTCGAAGGCAAAGGCAGAGTTATGATGTTTCATGGAGCTTGCCACCTCCAGGCTATATTAAACTGAGTTGTGATGCGACATTGAAGGGAAAGGTCAAAGCGACATTGAAGTCGTCGCTTGGAATGAACACGGTGTGTTATTACTATCGGCTTCTAAGAGACAAGGTGGATCGCCATCAGTGATTTTGGCCGAGGGAAAAGTGCTATGAGGTAGGCTCAGAATTTGGCTGCACTAAGGGGTTAGAGAGGATTATTTGTGAATCTGATGTTGAGTCGTTGGTTCACAAGCTAGAAGATGAGTGTAATCTTCAAGGAGGAATTGGCCGGGGATGTTCTGTCAAATAAAGGCAAATGCTTTGTAAGATGATGCAAGATGATTTGGATGTTGAATGAGGATGTGAGTTTTCAAAAAGAAAAAAGTAATCGCGCTACTAAATCTATTATCATTACGTTTTGATTTGATCATACACTTATCACAAAAGTTTAAAGACATACCCATAGACATCGTGTTCGTGTCAAACAAAAAAGATAAATCCTTATCGGAACAAGACCGTCGGCTTGAAAAACCATAGAAAATGTCTTCTCTTGACCTAATCTTTAATTGTGTGTCGTTGTGTTGTTGTAATAATGGATTTCAGATTGTATTATAGGCATAGAGAAGACCAGAATCATATACCGTCATTAAAAACAGAATCAACGGTTCCACCATTAAATCTGATATGTCATATCCATCACATGGGATGAAATTTGAAAGTCCATAAATCTATAACGTTTGACTCGTCGATTTCTTACATATGTTTAACTATCAACTTGATTTGTGTACCATCTTGCGATTTAGTTCAAACAAAAACCAAGGATAATAGTAATGTTCTACATGTTGTTTCTCATTTGCCCATTCTTCATCAATCACATCACGACTATATAACTCCCTTGTTGTGAAATTAGAGAACAACTAAGGGCTTGTTCCTTTCCCATATCCTGATATTGGATATGAGTATGATATCAAGTATCCGATATCCATATTTAGTAATTGAATATATGAGTATCAAAGTCATATACCCATATATCAATACTTTACTTTTTTATCGATTTTGATATCTCTAGAAATCGACCGTTATCACGTTCTTTTCCTCCCAAGTCTCCCTCTCATGTCTCCCTCCCAATTCTCTCTCTTCAGATCTCCTCAACAAGGTACAATTTTTTTCAAGGTAAAAATCCCTTCTCTTCTGAGTTTTTTCACGGTACGATTTTTTTTGCAAAGTCTTCTCTATTGAACATCAGTTTCCAGCACAACGGAGAAAGAATTGTCAGTCTCCCTTCTTTGTTGAGTCTTTTGTGTGAATTATTGTCACTTGTTGTTCTAGTAAAGATAGGTATTGCTGAGTTTTTTGTTGAATTTTCGTCTGAATTATATGTTTTTACCACTTTGCATTTGAGGATTTACTTCTACTCAACCTCGGTGTGTTTAAGCACTTAAACAATGAGTTTGCTTTGATATATGAAATTATCTTGCCACACACAGATATCAGGTATCAAATATCAATCTCGTACCCATAACTTGATATCGATACCGATATCTGATATACTGATTTCAAAATATGAGAATTGAACAAGCCCTCATATATATAATATTCGTGAACGAATACGGTGTAATTAAATTTCAATTTAAAAACATAGATATTAAAATTATAATTACTTAATTGATGATATTACAAATATATAATTTATTATGAAACTAATTTTATCAATATATCTTGAGCGTATCAAAATAGTAAAAAGATGAGTATATTTAAAACACAACGTTAACAAAATTATTATATGCGTCGATCTACTCTGTTTAGTGTAGCTCTGTTTAGTGTAAAAATGCGAAAAGAGTACCCTAAAAATGCTTGGATGAAGTATGTTTAGTTTCTAAATCAACAGAGTATGAAAACACTTTTAAACTATGTTAAATATAGGACCGAGTCATTAGACTCAAATTGTAACCCTAACTATAGTTAGATGAGTCAATGTTAAATAGAATTACTATATTGATCAAGCTACTCGGACTCGACTCATAAAATTTGACTCATAATTATTTACTTAACTACATAAGTCAAAGACGAACACATTCAATTCTCAACCTCTATTAAATTTAGATTCGTTAAAGTCGTCTTGATCGTAAACTAACTTAATATAAATAGAGTGAATTTGGTATATAGCTCTAGTTCACTAATTTTGATTAGTTAGTGTGCAGCTCAATAATTTTCTTAGTAAATGACCTTTTTTAAATTTTATAGACACACTTACCTTTATACAAGAATCTAAAATATTCTTAATTGATTATTGGCTTTAATTGACCCACAATGATTATTGCCTTATAATTACCCCCATATTTCCTAATTGAAGAAGGTATATATTGAAACTTGAAAGAGTTACCAATTTTAATCAGTTGAATCAATTAGCAATTATAAAATTAAATTTTGATTTTATAGACTGAAATCTACTGTTTTCTTCTACAAGTTTGAATAGTCGATGCTCGGTTTCTCGATCAAAAGGTTTGTTGCATACTCTGTGAGATCTACAAATGAATTTGAATGAAGGTAATTCTTGTACTATGTATATACTAAATGGTAATTGTTGCATTTGTTTCTTCCAAATTTGATAGATCTATATTGCATTATGTACGAGTCTACTTTCTGTATACTTTTGATCTTCTTGTAAATGCTTGTAATAATATGTTCGTTACATGTAAGTCTTGTAATTGGCCTGCAACTAAATATGAATTATTGTATTTCTTTCTTTCAAATTTGAAAGATCCACACTACATAGTCCACGAGTCTAGTTTCTGTAAACTTGCAAGAATCTTGTAAATGGAGTTTAATAATCTGATATTTCCATGTAAATCTTGTATCAGAAATCATGTATCTTGCTTTTGTAAATTAAAGTTTCTTGTACGATCTGATATCATAGGACCGAATTAACTAGCTTATTTTCTTGTAACATGGTAGATTTATCAATTCTTGTAAAAAGTTCTTATACGATCTGATATTCATATTACTGGATTGATGACTGTAAATGTTCATGTAAAGCATGTATCATTATATTACTGGTGTTGAACCTCCATTTCACATGCAATGGTGGTGTCTTGTACACTGCTCTCTAGATATTTCACAGGGGTTTCTTCCAAGTTTTATAAGAATGGTGATATCTTGTACACTCTTCTCTAGAAAGAAATCCGAAGCAACGATTCAACTACTCAAGCAAAGAAGGAAAACGAAGGAAGACAAGTTGACGCTTCAACTTCTTTGCTGGAATGACGTTCAACGGTGTTTTGAATAAGATATTAAGTATATGATTGTATTTTTTATTTACTTTCTTAAATTAGGATTATTGTATAATCAATTAGTAAATTCTCTTGTAACTAATTGGGGTAGACCGGAGATATATTAGTAGGGACAAATCAGATATTAGAAATTAAAAAATGTAATTTTGTTAATATATTATCCGCCTATGTTAGTTAGTTAATAAATTTTATAATAGGGACATTTCATTCAATTTTCTCATATAAATATACTAAACTCAACTACTCCAGTTTGACTCCATTCTAAAGTAGCTAACCACCTTCGGATCTTTAATAAAAAAGATCTCAAATTCATTATTGTATCCTACGTAATAAAGTATTCCTAATATTGGGACTTTGTCAAACATACTTAGAAAGAGATTGGATGTTTAAATAAATTCATGAGGTTATTTTATCCATAATAAAGTATTCCTAATATTGAGGACTTTGTCTTAGAACGGGATTGGATTTTAAATAAGATTTTTATACACGACTCTCACCTTAATATTTTTCCACTACACAAATTAAGCCTCCTCTTTTAGTTTAATGAAATTAGGTTTGTAAGTTGTAAGGGAAAGTTATTTGTTGGGCTTGCTTTCTATATTAAAAATTCACTTTGTTTGTGTTATTAGAATAGGTAGAACCTTGTACAAGCATGGCAAAGAAGCTCGTGGTAGTGACTAATGAGTAGACATGGGTGTACTCAGACTCGGGTGAAATTTTCACAAAAACGTTTACCCCGTTATTCGGGTTAGATTATGGTTGAGTCTGGATTTCAGACCATTTGTCATGCTCAAACCTGTTGGATTCTCGGACCTCGCACAAATTTGCACTTCAATCACTTTACACTGCACACAACCCATCCAAATCTATGCATCAATTCAAGCATTTTAAAACTAACACATATTCGCAAGGAATCATTGAGTTAGGGAGTCGGCTATATATAAAACAAATATGTCGAAGGAGGAGAACTGAGAAATGTCGCAAGTGGACTTGGAAGAATCGGTGCACAAAGAACAAATGTCTCACAAAATTCTTTTGCATATGTGTGCAGATGCACAAACAACGAACAAAAGTGTCACATATTTGTGCAGATGAATCGATGCACAAACGAACAAAAATGTCTTAGTTCTTTCGTAGATATCTCGAAGGCCGAAGAGAGGATAAGTGAGGCAGAAGGGAAACTAGAATAAGAAGTCTAAAGGAGTTAGAAAGGAGGCCGAATGATTAATCAAGCCATTTGAATAGGAAGATTGGACACTAGAAGTCTAGAAAGGATGATAAGTGATATCTGTAGATCTAGGGTTTTGAGATAACAAAAGGAGTGACTATATCTATAAGCTTTTTATGTAATACGGGATGAGCTCAACGGTCCGAATGGGCTTTTGAGTTCGTCTTACCTGTCCGACGAACTTAGTGGACCGCACTCAATAGTCTGAATGAACCTGTGTTATGTGCCATACTTGTCCGATTTTTCGGACGGGCGGACATACCCGCATTTGCCTGGGTCTACTAGTGATAAATAGAGTATGACTAGAGGAAGTGCAATAATCAGTAATAAATATAAAAAAGCTAAAACAAAAAACAAATCATCAAAAATACTAATCATTCACATGCCTTTTTTTTTTTCTTGATATAAAGATAAGTGAAACAAGTATGATTGACATCTAAACATGTCTAATAATACTACAAAGCATTTCTACCAAAAAAAAAATACAAGATAAACAAAGATCAAAATACAAAGGTATAATAGGATAAATATTGCATCCGATCGACATTTATATTGAGGATTATATAAACCTCATGATTCTCTCTAATTCCCATGAACTAAGTCAACCAAACACACCCAATTATGTTACTTATGATGAATCTTTATAGACCGCTAAAATATGTTTAACTTTATCCGTCCATAATTGTAACTAAGCATGAGAAATTGTGAGAATTTAAACAAAAAAAAAAATCGAAAGTGCATATGATACTAAAACAATAGTGGTTAAATCCACTTGTTATTATCATATTAATCTATCTCGATTGTTGCCACTTATTATCACCGTATTACACCATTTCATTTTTTTTTTCACGTGTTTTACATTAAGCGGTTTGACCTACCTATAAAGATTAATATTGTTTATGACCAAAATTTTGATTAGTATTGCGACAAAAAAAATAAAATGCTACAATCAAATCTCGGATATATTATAAGAAATTCATATTTCTGGAAACCGTGTGCGTTATCGGATTGTTAGGGCTTTCGCGGGTCAAGTACTTCTTACAAAACTCCTAAATGGAGAAATAAACGGCATGAGCGGGATCAACACCGAGCCCTATAGCGGCAATGGAAAATCGACCTCAACATCTCGAGTGTGTGTTGGATGTTTGGAAACCTCGATGGAAAATCGACCTCAACATCTCGGACATTTCACATTGAATCGTCCAGTTCTCACAAGTTCATATTCACCATATCTTCCGGGAGGTTAATGACATTGCAGACAAACTGGTATCTATTGACCACAATTTTCAAGTTGTTGGACCTCAAACTCGCGGGGGAGTTGCACTATTGAAGTTCTCATCCGAAAGAACGTTCTAGACCGTTTAAAAAAATGGTGACAATGCCTAACATTTCCCTACGGTATTTAAAAAAAAAATTTAACACAGAAAAACCAAATAGAAAACGTTCAACCAAATAAATCAAATTCAGAAAGCCCATTTTCTCTCTACTGTTCACCAGGAGCGCTGAAACGCAAATGAAAAGTAGGGTTTCACCACACCGCCGCGGCTCTCAGAGAAGCTGTTCCATCCCGGATATGCGAATCAAGCAATCAAGATCGAGATGGTCAAAAGACCATACCTTCCTCCCTGGTTTTTTGGGATTTAGATCCAGAAAACAATAGAAAAGTTTACAATCAAAAGTGTCAGATCTTACCATTTCTTCCCACTCTCATCTGTGTATGAATGGTGTACTGTGGGCAACTATTCCGGATCTTCTTATCTCCGAGATCGCCGATGGGACTTCTCTGTGTGTTTGAAGTTTTCAATCCTCTTCTTTTGTGATGATTCCCGGAAGTCGGCGCCGTTTTGGGGTTGGTGGTGTCCTAACAACTCCTCTGTGCTGAGCGGCGTTACAAGCAAGGTGTTAGGTTACCTCCTTTTTTGCTCTTTAAAAGGCTCTTGCTGGTTCTTTTACCTTCCCACTTCACCACAACCACCTACCCACGGCTCTCTTTGTTCTCTAGCAGGGGGGATCCTTCTTTTCACGACCTCCTTTCGTCTGCTTTCCTCTGCCCTCTTTTCCCAGTGGTCTGCTATGGACCCTCCAAAGGCTTCCTTTCTTGACACTCTCATTAATGATCCAAACAATCTGAAAAATGTTGATAATTCCCCTTCTAACCATTCCACACCAGTTCCTGAGTCAAGGGCCTCAAAGGCTGGAATTACCAAAAGTAACAACAATTCTCCTCATAATACCAATCCCCCCAAAGCTTCTGCTGAGGAAAAAGGGAAGAAACCATTGTCTGACAACTTGTATAGCCAAAAAGGCAAAGTTGATATCAAGCAGGAAGATGATATGGACATGGAAGCTTACTTCAACCTTCTAGAAAAGGCTCGTAAGGCTGCTCTCAAACAAAAAGACTTCTCGTTTATCGGAAGAATTTTCGGTGACCCTATTGAATTTTCAAAAATCAAGCTCAAACTAACCAAAGAATGGAAGTTCATCCATGGGGACTTCCAATTCATCCCAAAAGCCAACAATTGGTTTGAAATCCGTTTCGCCAATCCTATCGACAAGAAGAGGGTTTGGGATGGGAGGCCATTTCATGTCTTTGGTCAGGTACTGATTCTCAGAGAATGGAGCCCAAGTTTCGACCCTTACCGGGAGAATATTTTCAGATTTGACACATGGGTTAGAATTCCGCAATTGCCGGTGGAACTCTGCAACATCGAAGCAATCAAAGTTATCATCCGGAAACACAAACTCGGGTCATTCATCAAATACGATCTCAACAATGAAAGAAAATCTGGAAATAAGTTTCCGAGATTTTGTATCAACCTGGATATGGCTGGTGAAGTTTGTGGGGAAATCTTTATCCTCGACGAAAACCGAGTGCATACCTATTTCAATGTCTGGTTCGAGGACTTTCCTCAAGGCTACGGAAACTGCGGACTACTTGACCATGTCTACAACCAATGCCCCCTGCGTGCTGTTCATCAGACTAAGATCCAAGTTGTTATCAAAAGAACCAACCCAAAAGAAGTGCCAAATCCGGAAGCTAAGAAGGAAGAGCAACAAAACACTTCTGTTGATGAAGGTGAATGGAAGGTCATTGGGGATAAACCCAAACCTACTGAACCAGGCTCAAGCCACACTCCTACATCTAAGCCTTACCTTGATAAAAAAAAGGTGGTGTTCAGGTTTCTTTTGTGTATGTCAACTCTCCTACCAACGAACTTTCCATGGAACATGTTGAACCAAACTCAACCCTTCCTCAAAATCCTGCTATGGCTGATAACCAAAACCCTACCATCCCAATTCAGACTTCTTACCCTCCTGAGTCTGCTTCCCTCACTGCTTTGAAAATGGAGTGTAATCCTCCTACGGTGCCGACTAAAACTCAAGCCCCTAACAACAATGTGGTTTCTGATGGCATCATTGATATCCAAGCTCTAATGGATGAAGATGACCTTCTCGATGAGGACGAGGATGCTTGAAACTACTTTGACGAAGACGATATGCTGGAAGAGCATGCTGCAGCGGACAATGAAGGTTTTCTCCCTTCCAATGTGTCCTTCCTTCCATGAACTCTGGAGACCTTTCTGTTATTCAAAAACTGGAGGTGCTTATGGTCCAAAAAGATGCTAATTCGGTATCCACCCCGAATAAGAGATCAATGAAGGAAGACGAGACTGATACCGCGTCTTCTGAACTTATGGGAGGTAACAAGAAAGTCAAAATTGGTTAATCTATGTTAGACAACATCATCTACTACTACACTTTACTAGAAATTACCTCCCCTGGTGAAGTGCTTTTTTTGGCTTACTACGGCTTTAATATCGAAATCACCCCCTCCCTTATCCCTTTTGTTTATGGTTATTCCATCCGATGGAATTTTGTTTGCCTTCTGATCAGGCGTGTTGATGTACTC
Source organism: Fagopyrum esculentum (assembly GCA_033239045.1). Lineage (NCBI taxonomy): Eukaryota > Viridiplantae > Streptophyta > Magnoliopsida > Caryophyllales > Polygonaceae > Fagopyrum > Fagopyrum esculentum. The sequence continues at coordinate 34,973,210 of BSUD01000006.1, forward strand.
TATTTGTATGGAACTCTGATGTTGTTCTTTTGTGCTGATTTTAATACATTTGCCATCTTGTCTACTCATTCTCTACAACTTAATGTTAAGCTATGTGCTCGATATGCGTTTACCGCGTTTTTGGACTGGTCGATCCTTCACCTGACAAGATTTATTTCAACAATTCCTTGTTGGTATCATCTTAAATAGATTAAAGCCTGTAAATCTCTATCCGAGTTGTTAGTGCTTGTTAAAAATAAAGTCCGGATTCTATCATACTCTTTGTGGTTTTTTTTACATGAAAGTAATTTGGAGATTCATCCAAATTGTCTTGAGATCCAAGATCAATCCCCTTTGGTGCTAAAACTGAGCTGTTTCAAGACATCTCCCAATTGGATTCAATCAATAACTGTGTTAGCTGGGCATTTGCTTTGGTGGCTTTCTTTTATAAAAATGAACAAATGGATCTCTCCCACCTTGATTTTTGAAAGTAGAAACCTTGTTTCTGGATATAAAAATGCACTAAAATGTCGGGGAATAAAGGTTTTATACTTAACCACCTCACAAAGAATTTTGTTGTTGTTTCTTTATGATAATTAGTTATTGGAATATTAGAGGTTTGGGCCGAAGAAACCTTTGGACAAACCTCGAAACTGTTTGTAAAATACACAAAATCAACATCATCGCCTTAGCCGAAACAAAGTCGGAAAAACCACCATATGATTCCCTTTGGAAGTCTGCTGGCTTTGATAATATGTTATATTGTCCTGCTAACGGAAGAGCTGGAGGTTTATGTCTCCTTTGGAAAGAATTCCAACTCAAAAATCAAACCATCTCCTTTAAATTCAAAAATGACCGGTTCATTTGTATTGAACTTTCATGTTTATCTTCGGATCGTAAAATGAATTTAATCTTTGTATATGCTCCCCCATAAGAAAACTTGAAAAACCAGTTCTGGGACTCAATATCCAACTTTATCCTTAATTCTGAGATTCCTTGTATCATCCTAGGAGACCTCAACGAAATTCAACAGCACTCGGAAAATTTTGGTGGAGCACCGATTAACACAAATAGATTCAATAGATTACTAAATTTTAAAAACATCTGCAATCTTGAGGACGTGCCAACATCTGGCAATCCTTTTACATGGAGGAAGAATCGAAACGGCCCCAATAACATTCTTGAAAAGCTTGACCGTGTACTGGTCCAAAACCAAATTCTTCAATGGTTCCCTCTGTTAAAAACAAAAAACCATGCCTTTACTTTATCAGATCACTGCCAAATTTCCCTTGACATTTCCGACTCAACTATTTTTACACCACAACCCTTTAAGTTTGAAATGATGTGGACTAAACGTAAATTTTTTGAAAATTTAGTTAAACAAACCTGGCGATCTAATTTCTCCGGAAATGAAATGTTCAATCTCACAAAGAAAACCTACCTTTTGAAAACGAAAGCTAAAGAGTGGAGCAAAACCAATTTTGGCAACATATTCAAACAACTAAAGGAGGTCGAATTAAAACTCGAAGAAATTCAAAGCAATTGTCGACCAACATTGAACCAAAGAGATGACCTTCTACAAAAAAATCTTCTTTCCAAACAATCTCACTTACTTTCTTTTCACCAAAGATATTGGAGACAAAGAACAAAAAATAAGCACTTGAAAAATATCGACACAAACTCGAAGTACTTCCACCGTATTGCTACGGGAAGAAGAAACCGTAAAAATATAAAAGAGCTTATAACTTCTGATGGGACTACCTTATCACCTGAGAATGAAATTAGACCAGAAGTTAAAAAGGAATTTTTCAAGAAATTCTCTAAAACACAAATTGATACTTCCTTACTAGAAGAAAAACTTCTACTAATTAAAAATAAGATTAGCACTAAAGACAACATTAACCTAACAAAGGCCCCAAACAATGTTGAAATTAAAAATGCCATTTTTGACATTGGATGTGACAAATCACCAGCACCTGATAGGATGCCCGCGGGCTTTTACCAAAAGTATTGGCACATTGTGGGATACGATGTGACGAAAGCTATTAAGAACTTCTTTAGGAGTGGCAAAATGCTAAAACAAATTAATCATACTTTTATAACTCTTATCCCAAAAAATGATAACCCGTCTACTGTAAACCACTTTAGACCTATTAGTTTGTGCTCAACAATTTATAAAATCATCGCTAAAATCATAACAAGTCGTATGGAATCTATTATGCCCAAACTCATTCACCCGCTCCAAGGCGCATTTGTTGCAAACAGATCCATACACGACAATATTCTCATTGCACATGAGATATTCCATTCCTTTAGACTGAAAAAAGACAAGGAAGGTTGGGTGGCTATTAAACTTGACATGGAAAAAGCTTATGATCAAATTGATTGGACTTTCATTATCAAAATTCTAGAAAAACTCGGTTTCAACAACAAATTTGTGGGTTGGATTAAGGAATGCATTTCCACAGTCTCATTCTCAGTTCTTGTGAATAACGGGCCCACCGACCAGTTCTTCCCTGAAAAAGGTCTTAGACAAGGCGACCCTCTTTCACCTTACCTTTTCATCTTGGGAGCCGAAATTCTTACGCAAATGCTTCAAGAGGACTGTAACAACTATGACAATCACATTGGTTTCTCTGTTTGTAGACAAGGAACCCCAATCCCTTTCCTTTCATTTGTTGATGATATGATTATTTTTGCGAAAGCAAATCTGGATTCTTGCAAAAGAGTAAAACAAATCTTAGAAACATATTGTTCCATATCGGGACAAAAGATTAACTACCAAAAATCTGCCTTTCAAACAACCAAAAACACTAATGCTTACAATATATCCCATTTAAAAAATATTTTAGCAATGAATCACACAGATTCTCTCGATAAATATCTTGGTTGTCCTATCATCAATGGAAGAGTTACAAAAGACACTTTTGGGGATATAAATCTTAAGACTAAACAACAACTAACGAAATGGAAAACAAACTCGTTATCGCAAGAAGGCCGAAACACGCTTATTAAGCATAACTTAGCAACCAAACCAACTTTCGTCATGCAGAGCTTTATGCTTCCAACCTATAATCATTACGAACTTGATAAAACCTACAAAAAGTTTTATTGGAATAAAGGTGACAATCATAGAGCTATCATTAGTTGGGATACAATATGTAAATCAAAAGAAAATGGTGCGTTGGGTATAAGGAAAGCTCAAACTATGAACAAAGCATTACAAATGAAACTCTTATGGAAAATTCTAGCGGAGCCTAGCAACATTTGGGTAACAATTATTAATGAAAAATATCTTAAAAATATCAACATCTTGAATTATCAAAAGAAAGGATCTACATCTTGACAATGGAATAACCTCATGAAACTAAAATCGGAATTTAAAGAGGGTCTTATTTGACAAGTTGGTAATGGTAGGACTATCAATTTCTGGTACGATAACTGGTTAACGACTACACCATTAATAAAAATGGTGCAAAACACCGACCTTGTTGACCCAAACATCAAAGTTAGCAACTTCATTACTAATTCTGGACAATGGGATACTACTAAAATTGATAACGATCTACGCCACTTACTAAACAATAATATTAGGGAAAAATCTCGGAAATAATAATACCTAAAAATGAAATCCAGGATAGACTTTACTAGAATCACAGTAAAAATGGATGGTTTACTACTAAGTCCGCTTCAGATATGATTGAAGCAAGGACCGTAATTTCTCGCAATTTCGCTTGCGATTGGATTTGGAAAATGGACACTCAACCGAAAATTAAAAAATTTCCTTTGGAAAATATCTCAAAATGGACTTCCTACAAAAGCTAAACTCGATGAAAGACATATTGTTGTTACTAGGCATTGTGAACTTTGCAATCACCACCTTGAGGACTTGCTTCATTTGTTTTTTGATTGCCCTTTCAGTAAACAAGTCATCGACAAAATTGATGGTTCAATACTAACCGAGATAAACTCTATTAACCACAACAATAAAATACATGATATCCTTGTGGATTTAAAAAATAAACTAGGACTTAACAAGATGACTTGTCTAGCAACTATCTGGTGGAGCATTTGGTACTTCAGAAACCAAATTATCTTTTGTAATGAACCCATTGGTTCTTTCAAAAAGCTCACAGGTTTCATCAAATATCAAATCCATAATTGGAAGCGAAACAATATTGATGAGGACGACTTCGATCTCAAGCAAAAACACAAACAAACAAACCACTCTATAAGGAAAAAACATAACATCAACTGGGAAAAACCAAATTTTGATTTCCATAAGCTGAATTTTGATGGCTCCAAACTGGACTCGGGAGTAACATCTATGGGCTATGTTATCCGGGACCATAATGGAAAGGTGGTAAGCCTTGACGCAAAAAAAAGCAACTTTAACTCAGTAATCAAAGCTGAAGCGTTTGCCCTTAAATTAGGCCTCCAACAAGCTAGAAGACTCAATACAAAAAAAATTGAAATTGAAGGTGATAACCTTTGTGTTATTAAGGCACTCCAAGGATTGTGGAGTTGTCCTTGGGAGATCGAAATGATTATTTCCGACTCCATTTTGGACCTTCGTTTTTTTTACGAAGTTCATTTAGACATATTTTCAGAGAAATAAACTGTGTTGCTGACCGACTAACCCACCTGGGTGCATCGACCCCCGACACCAATTTTTCTGATGATCTTGAACTTCGTGTTCTCGTCCGTAAGGATGCTTTAGGTTGGACTACCTCTAGAAGGTAGTCTTACCTATCCGTTTTCCTCTTTAAAAAAAAAAAAAAAAATCAAATTCAGAAACTTTAATTTGATAAGTTATCAAAAGGTACTTGCAACCTTCAACCAAAAAAAATTCAACCAAAAAAAAAAAAAGGTACTTGCAACCAAATAAAAAAGCTTTTATCCAAATCAAATCTGATAAGTTGCCATAGGTATATTATAAAACTCATATTTTGTCTCCAAACAAATCTGAACCCTTCTTCTACTCCGTCAATTCAACCTTCATTTCCCCCTCTCCCATGGCTACCACCGAAGCGTCTACCAAATTCCACGGCCCAAAAGATCTGCGCCCCATCCCTGCGCCGCCTGATTTCCACCCGGAGCTCATCGTTTCAGCACCCGCACACGATGGCCTCCTCTTCTGGCAGTTCATGATCGCCGGATCTGTCGCCGGATGCGTTGAACACATGGCCATGTTCCCAATCGACACCATTAAGACTCGTATGCAAGTTCTCGGATCCTGCCCGATCAAATCCGTCGGTGTTCGGAGCGCCTTCCGCTCAATCCTCCGATCCGATGGCCCTGCCGGACTGTATCGTGGAATCGCCGCTATGGGGCTCGGTGCTGGTCCCGCTCATGCCGTTTATTTCTCCGTTTACGAGTTCTGTAAGAAGTACTTGTCCCGCGAAAACCCTAACAATCCGGTAACGCACGCGGTTTCCGGGATTTGTGCGACGGTGATGAGTGATGCGGTGTTTACTCCAATGGATATGGTGAAGCAGAGGCTTCAATTGAGCGGTGGAGGCGGTGGAGGGAGTTATCGGGGAGTGCGGGATTGCGTTGCCAGGGTTTTGAGGGAGGAGGGGTTTGGGGCTTTTTACGCTTCGTATCGGACGACTGTGGTGATGAATGCGCCGTTTACGGCTGTGCATTTTGCGACCTATGAGGCTGTGAAGAGGGGATTGTCAGAGATTTCGCCAGAAAATGCGAGTGATGAGAGAGTGGTGGTTCATGCCACCGCTGGAGCAGCTGCCGGGGCGTTGGCTGCGGTTGTTACAACTCCGTTTGACGTTGTCAAGACTCAATTGCAGTGCCAAGTGAGTGTTTTTTAAAAAAAATTCCAAGGTAGGTGATTTGCCAGATTCAGTGGGCTCTGCTTGTTGACATTTAAACTTAGAATCTTAGTTTAAGCAGGAGTTGAACAATATACATTACTCCAGAAAACTGCCAAGGATTTGAAGTTCTAGAAACGATAGAGTAAAAATCATGATTCTGTTCCTTCGGTGGGATCGAAGTTGAAGTGTTTAGAATGATCAAAAGTGTGAGCCTACACCAACTTCCTTTTTTTATTTTTTTATTGCCGTGCTTAGTTAGTTGATTGAGGAATTTTAAACTACTTCAACAAGTCATTAAGAGTGGGCTGAAATAAGATGATAGCTTGTTGCCTTGTTCGACTAGGATCTGAGAGATTGCAGTTAAGCATTATGGTGTTTTAGGCTATAAACTCATTACCATGGGACCTCCATGGAGCCCTTACATGGATCTATGTCCATACTCAGATTTGTTGATCTGGTATGGAGCAACATCAGTGCGACTGTGCTGTAGGCTAATAGGATTTTAGATACCTATGAATCCATGTTCGGATGTGATGTGCATGGGTCCGTAGCTTGTTATAATTTATGCCTTGACATATCTGTGAAGGCCTTGACTGGGTTCACCAACAAAAGTTAGGGTTGAGCCATTAGCTGCAACCAATTAGGTTTTGAGTGGTGTAGATGGTGTTGTCACCTATAGTTGATTTACAAATACATAAAGGAATAGGAGAATTGATGACATTAGGAACAACATCATCTTGTGTGGCTTATGTCTTTTTGTCCATTCACTCCATTGAGATATCCAATTCGATAAAACTTTATAGAAGAATTCTGGAGGGACATCCAGTACCTCTGTGGCTTTGGGTTATTTTTGTGTATTGAGTAGCCAGCGACATGTATTGGTCTTGTGCTCTTAGCTCCAACATAATTAAAATTTAACATATGTGATTTTCTTTATGTCCATGATATTAAATATCAATTAGGCAGTTAGTACTTAGTAGTCTGTGTTACAGCGTCTCACTAACAATAGTGACACCTTGCCAATATCTGAAGAACAACAACCTTACAGAAATAGACTAATATTTTTTATTTTTGCTTGACTTACAGTTATGTCCTAATTAATTTCATCCCAAAACATTTAGGGCTCGTTTGGAAGCACCGGGAATCATTCCCGGTAACGGAATGATTCCGAATCAATCAAAAACTTTGTTTGGTTAGAGGTCTTTTAACACATAAAAGTAATCTCATATATTCCATTTCCTTTCTCTACCCTTATTCGATTCCATTCCGTTTTCATTACACCGCTCCAACCAAGCGGACACTTATTTGTCAGTCATTAGTGATTAGTTTTCTGGAAACTTCTTGATACACTTCCGGGAAGTTATTATTTTGGTTGTAACTCTGGAGATGACAAACTACTAGATGTCTTGATATTAAACATAGAGTTTTGTTTTAGTAATCACACGCATTGCTGTTGCAGGGTATTTGCGGGTGTGACAGATTCAGCAGTGGGTCAATGCGGGACGTCATCAAAACAATAGTAAAGAAGGATGGATATAGAGGGTTGATGAGGGGTTGGGTCCCAAGAATGATGTTCCATGCTCCAGCTGCAGCCATATGTTGGTCAACATACGAAGCCGGCAAATCGTTTTTCCAAGAAATGAACGACAACAGTATCCAAAGCAATGTAACCTGATTGATCTTCCTCAGAATCTCTCGTTCTTCCCACATCCACATTGTTTGCTGCATATGATGCGGGCCAATACGTGGCAGAAATTCAACACACGGGTTCTGTTGAGAATCTAATTTATCGGATTCTGATCATTTTCCCCTAAAAGAAGAGTTTTAGTGTTGAAAAGAGATCAGAAGTTAAGAGTATTTGGCGAGTTATGTATTGTTGTACAAACAAGCCTACATTTTTGTGGCCCTTTAGTTTTTTGTTGTGCCCATTTTTGGCCTTTTTAAATTATGACAAAATGAACCGTGAGATGCTTATTTCCCCTTGTGTTGGTCTTTTAATTCTTGTAGTAGCAAGAGGTGTTGGTCTTTTAATTCTTGTAGTAGCAAGAATAGGAGTCATTGCACATCAGTTTGCAGATGTTGGTTAATGATCATATGCCAAGGCTCAGGGAAGCTATATGCTACATATCTGGATTCGACTGAAATCATTAGATCCTAAGCGGAAGGTATATACCCTCTTTACAAAGAAAACGAAAATGCAGGCATAACAGTGGAAGAAAATGCTGGGAAAATAGACATTTATTCATGTCCTATGCTTCCATTACTGATTATTTTAGTTTTATTTCATGACAAGAAGCACCAGTGGTCTAGTGGTAGAATAGTACCCTGCCACGGTACAGACCCGGGTTCGATTCCCGGCTGGTGCAGTTTTTTAATCTTCTTTTACTTGCCCAACATCTGTTACTGTACCCGGCTGGTGTAGTTCTTTAATCTTCTTTTTGTTGCCCACTATCTGTTTGTAGACAAGTAATAACTAAAACATTCGTGTTACAATCAAATTAAATTATTAATTGTACACAATACAACGATTAGATATTTATAAGTCTTGAGTTGTTTCTCTAAAACATTTGTGTTACAATCAAATTATTACTTGTACACAATATAACGTTTAGATAATTATTAAGTCATGACTTTTCTCTCTTTTCCTTGAACCGTTGTTAATTATCTCTGTTGAGGTTTCGGCCACCGTTGTGTTTCTATGTCCGACTATGAGTGTTTATGTGCAACCTGTTGTGAACTCTGCCCAACAACACCAGATCCTCCAAACCAATCAACCCCTAGTGGATCATGGAAGGATGTGGTTGTGGGCGTTGACAACACTGGCCAATTATGTTATGTTTTGGATGAGGATTTTATAAATGGTAAGATTACTATTACCTTCCCAAATATGGTTGATGGAGATCCGGTGTTTTCTATTGCTGATGAAGTTTCAACAACCTTAGCAAAGGTATGGAACCAATTACTAGTGGTTAAGGCAATAGGGTTTCCATTGCTTTCCCGGTTATGGAAAGGAAACTTCGTGCTATATGAAACTATGGTAACATATGCATATAATTGATCAACCAAATGACTATTTCTTGGAAAGTTTTGATAATAAATTAGAGATGGTGGAAGTCCTCACTGGTGGACCATGGTCGGGTTTTGGTTTTAATCCATGCAACATTGGTCTCCAAGTTTCCGGCCATCTTGTGAAGTTACATATGCTCCCATATGGATCCGTTTTATAGATGTCCTAATGCATTTCTATGAGGAGTCAGTCTTATGGAACATGGCTCGTGGCGGTGGAAATCCTATTGTTATTGATCCCCAGACGTTGTTTACTAATCGTGGGAAGTTGCTCATATGTGTGTTGAAATTGATTTGAGTTGTCCCTTAAAGGAGGTAGTGATTGTTGATGTAGTCCGGTGACCATAGAATATGAGGGTCTTCAGTCCATTTGCTTCTGTGGCCGTTATGGCCATCTTGCTTCACAATGTCCTCACATGTGTAATAACTCTGGTAACAAACGTTGTAGTAGTTACAAATAGGTTTTTTACGTTAAGTGTAGTGTAATGGATGACCTTCACAATTTTCTAGCAAGTGCCATAACTGTGTAGCAATAAAAGAGAAGATTAAGAGAGGAACATGCAAGGTGAATTGATATACCAAGGAGAGTTAAAAAATGTTGAAGTTAAGCCCCAACATATGATCCATATTTTCATCTTTTCCTTTCTTTGTACCTTTACCAAACTCATATTCATTGCTCACTTTCACCACCTGAGCACCAACTTCAGTCAATTCCAATACCAGCTTCACTTATCCTTCTACTTTAAAATTTCCACCTAGATGTTGCTTTTTCTACTCGGAAGTTTGCTTTACAAAGCTTTTCTTTCCTACCATTTTCATATTAGTTTAACCTTTATAAATATTTAAAGCTTCAATCACATAAAATTATAAACAAATGTCTATTTATTGTTCCCTTTTTGCCTTTCTAGTTGCAAGTTAGATAAATTACCTTCTCCTTCTAGCCAAATTTCAGATTTAACAATCTTTGATAGATATGTTTCTTGAGTACATTTGTTTCAACTATAAATGACGATCTAATATTTAATAATGAAAATTTTCAATGGAACCCGTGAGAAATAAATTTCCACATAGTAATTGACATCAAATATGAGTAGTTTCAGTAGTTGAAGTGCACAAATTAGTCTTGAAGTTTTACATAGTAATTAACATTAATATACGGATTGCCTCCGATTATTTCACGAGCATAATGCTCATACGAGGCTTGACAAGTTTTGTAATGTCTAGAATTAGTGGGAGTTTCGTAAGATGTTCTATAATTTTCAGTTTATGAACGATACATTTTATGATTTGATTTGTAAATTATAATTTTGAACTTAAATTTGGGTTTTGCATTGATCTCGAAATAAAGTAAGATCATTTGAAAATATACATGTTGTGCTATATGAGATGGACCAAGTTGAAATAAAGAAAAAGTCTATAGTATTAGTCAATTTGTGTACATAAAGAATTTGTTTAATATAATTATTTGTTTCATATGTAGTCTATAATGTTTTGCTAGGATAATTTATAAATCCTATTATACGGACTTACATATTTTAATGCATTGTTATATTTTTTGTAAGGGAATGCAATGTTATGTTATATGGATATACTTATTAGTGGACTAACTAAAGTGATTTAAATAAGAAAAACTCGGTAGGCTTTATTAACCGTTATGTTTTTAATGGGTATATATCGGATTTTGTTCCAATAGACTTAATAAGATTATATTAGATCAATGGTCGATATATAAAGAATATTAGGTTTGATATCCTTCTACCGGTTATAGTTATATACCTATTAGAAAGAAAGCCTAATAACCCTTCTATTTAGATTATATTAATACGATCATTCGTATCATAAATCAAACACTAAAGATAAGCTTGCTATGGTAACAACATATGCATATTTTTGGTTTTTTAATAATCTAACATGATTATTTGATTGCTTATGCTTTATGAAATCTATTATTCTACACCAAGAAGATATTATAGTTTAGGATATCTTTTTTTTTCTTCCTTCTAACACTAAAAAGTTCTTTCGATCCAAAAATCAAAAGAAATGTGGGACCGAAACATTTTTTCTTCTTCGTTTTACCGGGTTGGATGTTCGATTGAAAGGTTTGTGATAACACGATTTATGACGTTAGTTTAGGCATTCATTTAGATAGTTTTTCCCGTTATTCATGCATGGTTTGACATTAGTTCATGACGTTTACGCTTAATTCATGCATATTGTCGAAATAGGCGTCTACACGAACTCTTGTCGGTTTTGTAGGTATTTTGGGGAACTTTTGGAGCTTAATTGATACAATCAAGGATCATTCTTCGTGATGGCACACTTCCGGACTCATTAAGAAGCAAGCTAGGAGCAAAGGAGAACACATAGGACCTTGTTGGTGCATGTCTTGCACCAACTCATGGCTTAGTGATCAAAAGGAAGTTGAACAGGGATTTCCACGGTCTGAGTGCCAGAACCACGCCCGTAATTTTGGCCGTGGTTCTCTCTGGACAGCTGTGACAGTTGTCCCACGATCTCCATGCCCGACTCTTGCTCTTGGTGAAAAATATAAGTGGTCCTGCAGGCTGTTGCTAGAGGATCCTCTCCCACACTTTCTCACAACACATCATTCCATTGGTGGAGAGGCTTGGAGAAGAAGAAAAACACTCTCATTTGGGGAAGGAGAAGAACAACACTAATCTTAGAGTTTTTGGATGCTTTTGAGTGATTTTTGAGTGACCTTGATTGAGGACATTTACAAGGATTGTAAGGAATGTTTTGGACCTTCTTTTGAAGGGGTTGTAAGTCTTGCTTAAACTTATTCAGTTGAGATTTTTTGTTTTTACTTGTTTCTTTTCACTTTCATTTCATTTTCTTGTTATGGAAGCCATGAATGTTTGCTTGTTGAGTTTGGATCTTAAAATGCATGTTGTTGGCTAAATAGTTGTAATTCTAGGGTAATGGAATGATGGTTATGGCTTGGACTATGATAAAATAGACTTGAATGTACCTTTGGATGAATTGTTTGCTCGAACTTAACCTCTGTTGAAAACCACGGTTTGTTCATACCTTTCCACGGCCATGGTTCTGTATGATCCACCCGGAATTTTCTCTGTTGTGCTTGTATTGATGAATCTGAAGGTTAGGATGTTAGTTTGTTGAAATACTAGTGTTTGTTAAGCATAATCTAGCCTAGGGTGACCTAATGCTAGCAAACTAAGTGAGGGAAGAGACCTACCCGGTAATTCTCGATCTTAGGTAACAAAGATGATGAACTCTAGGTAGTAGTGAGCCTCACAAGCCGCTATTGGGCTGAGTGTGCTAGGATTGGTGCTTAGGACTTGCCTTCCCGAGACTTACCCGGTAAGGAGAGGTTAGACCCCTAGATAGCAATCCGGTTTGTGTAGAATTTCCCAAACTTAGGCTCCTAGAGACTTATCCGGTAATAGGACCTTAGGTGCGGAATTAGTGGACCATGAGACCTAACCGGTGATTGATCCCATTTGAGAAACACCCTTTCCCAACACACCATAGCTAGTCCAAGGTTGATTAGAAGCTTGAGTCCAATGCCATAATAGGAAGTCCTAACCCCTAGAATCCCTTTTTCTCTCTTTGATCACATATCTTGTGTTTGTGTTGCTAGCTTGATTTGTTAGTTTGTTTTATAATATTGCATCATTTGTGATCTTTGTTTGATCACAACAAAACCAACCCAAAAATATCATGATTTTCATTTCTTTATTTCCTTGTCTTTTCTTAGACTAGATTTGCACTATCCATGATCACTTGCTCGATTTGATTTCACTTAGTCTTTGTGTTCGACCTCGGAATACTATCCTTGTTACAAAACGACCCATACACTGTGGGTTCGCTAGGAGTTAGGAAATTATATTGAGTTATAAGTACCGTTCTGCTCACTACTACTTCAAACGAAAATCTCTGTTAATTTGTAGCAACTTGAATCACTAAGGAGTCAGAATTGGTATCAATTCTCCACAATTTTCACGCAAAAGACCTTGAGTCCGTTTAGTAAGGTAAGATTATATAGAAGAAGCTGAAAATGAAAATAATTATTTAGATGAAGAATTAAAAAGATGAAGTTGTTTAAAAAGGTGAGTATGAAAATAAGTGAAATGAGTATTTGATAAAATGAATACCACTTGGGTAAAATTACAAAATATACGTGTTAATATTTTTGTAGAAAAAAAGAAAACGGTAAAAATGAGATTTTAGCCACAATAATCCTTATAATCGAAGTTCAATAAGATTATACAATTTCTATAATCTAATTCTCTTAATCTCTATAATTTAATCCCTTCATCTCCTTCACTTTCTTACCAAACGTGATTAAGAGAATTATCCTTCATTTAACAAAGACTGAATAGAGAAAGTAACAACAAGACCCGAGATAATATAATTTAGTCTTGCTTTATCACAAGAAGCACCAGTGGTCTAGTGGTAGAATAGTACCCTGCCACGGTACAGACCCGGGTTCGATTCCCGGCTGGTGCATCTGTTATTTCTTTTCCTCCCTGCATTTTACAACTTCTAGCCAAACACAACAATTGCAATCTAACATTGGATGTCCTGATTTTTTTTTTTCATGCTGTTGTGAGGTTTTCGTTTTGACTGTTATGATCAACCATGAATAATATATTCCAACATATTTTATCATGTCTATGAACAAATAACAAGTTCAATGAATTCGAAACGAACAGAAACACTCTATGTAACAAATATCCGTACTATAAACTAAAAATATGACACTAGTACAAGAGAAATGCTCCAAGGTGTAAAAAGAAATTGATACAACATTGTCACGGTTGCTGGAGACAATCACGATCGGACTATTACCAATAAACACACTCAGCAGCTGATATCACCTCAAACCAGAAGTACAGCAAAGAATAAAGTCAAGCAGTGACATTTTCAACCTCGGCCGTTTTGTCAATTCTCTTCACAATACCGGCAATAACCTGATAGATTAATAGTCAATTCGAAAACAATATCAGGAAACAGGCTCTTCTTGCTGTCAACAGAAACAGGTGTTTACAGTCTATGCATACCTTTCCGGGTCCCAATTCGTAGCTCTTCTTCAGCCCTTTGCTGAACAGAGTTTTGAGAGTTGTCTCCCATTGAACCGGGGAAGTTACCTAGCATTCAGTTAAAAAAGAGGAGAACCATTTATATTAAATTTTGTAACCAATTCTATGTATAAGTAAAATGTAGGGAAAAATGTAGATACCTGGCGAGCCAATATCTTCTTTATTGTGTCGGGATCTGAATGGGGTTGTGCATCAACATTTGAAATAACAGGAATTCTGGGTCTTCTAATCTCGGTAACAGCTAATGCAGTTTCCAGTCTTGAAACAGCGGGTTCCATGAATCTAGTGTGGAAAGCACCAGCAACAGCAAGGCGAACCTATAAAACAAGAGATCGTGAATGTGAGAAATGATAATGCCCGCTGCTTTAGTGGTTCAGATCTGACAAAAGCGCCATAGATTTAAAAAAAGTACCGTCATGCGAGCCTTGAAAGACTTGGCCTTGGCTTCTAATGATTCAATCCCTTTTAGACCACCAGATACAGCATAGTTACCCTGCCCAAAAGAAAAAAAGGAAACTAGATTGAAGCAAATATATTATGAATGAGAATTAAGTATGCCATACCGAAGTTACAGAAAAGCCTTACAGGACACAGAAAATTTGCAATTTGAACTTTCTGTTCTGCTTCCACTTCTTCATTGGCAGCATCACACAACTTTTGGACCTTTTCGGCATCTAGGCCAATTACACTAACCATGGCGCTCTTAGCAGCATCAGAGGCTTCCTACAACCACCCACAATAATTTATTCATCAAAACTTATAGCTTAGCACGTGGAAGATAAATTTTGGATATTGCTATTGAGCATAAAATTCAACCTGCATTGCTTCACCCCTTAGCTTGACAAGCTTGAGTCCGTCCTCGAAGCTTCAAAACATAGAGGACAGATAAGGATGTGTATGACAACATGCATAAGATAATCATATACTTGTTAAAAAAAGTTTAGTTTACTAGACATGTATCTGGCTATTGAGAGGTCTTGTCCGTTGATATTTTTCAAGGGAAGGCTTTTTTTCTGCTCTTATCAAAGAAAAATTATTAAAACGCGGAAAAGAAGAGAGGGAAACTATTAACGTAAGTGAAGGAATTCTCACAATCAGCCAATTTTGAGGAATTCTCATTTTTTGTATTTCAACTCAAGATTCAATTCTGCCCAAATACAATCTGTACCTCCTCCTATAATTGAAGTAATTCCTAAAAGTAAAGAATAAAAAAATCTGATGATGGGAAGAAATATGGAGAGAAAGTGAAGGAAACGGTGAAGTGCCTAAAAACTAGGAAGTGGATTTCTGCTGAATCTTCTATTAAATCTAATAGGAGAGTCAGCAGAACTCCAGAATTTGTGATATCCCAACATGTACCTGAAAGCTCCAGCAAATGCCAGTGCAGTGTACTCTCCCAAGCTAAGACCACATGTCACATCAACAGAATCAATTATCTGCTGACCTCCCTCACGGGCTCGCAATATCTCAACGGCTGCAAGGCTAGTAACATATATAGCTGGCTGCATACGATGAAATTATACAATTTAGCCATCTAACTATTATTTGTATAACACAAGATAGAAGGATGAAACCATTTACTCATTTTCTTTTCCAATCTTAAGTATCATCTTCAATCACCAGAACCCATTTGAAGCATGAAGATATCTAACGAACAATACAAAACTAAAAACAAATTTGTTTATCACAAATTTACTATACATCCTAAGGAGAAGCTCCGTATGAGTTTGATCCAAATGAAGGTTCCGTCCGTGTTTACATTAATCACTGAGAAACATGATAGCATTAAAGATGCAACAAAAAAAGAAAAACAAACTGTCATACATAACTATAATGGCGTCAAAGCTTCACCTATCTGAATAACTAATCATTACTAAAAGGTCCAAAAGCAGTCGGCACTATACAGGAATTATGTTCAGTAATTGAGTAACGAGATGTGATAAAATAGAACCAAAACTTAAGACAAACCATATACCTGACTTAAAACTGTTGAGTCAAGCTTTTCCTTTGGCCCATTGTTGCAAATATCTAGAAGATCAAAACTTAAACATCCAAAAGCCACAAAACGAACCATCAGTTACATTTCCTAGAAATTGAAATTGATGAAAAACACTTCATTAAGCGTACCCAAGAATATCATTAGCTTTCTGAAACAAAGCAGCTGCTGCTGGAACGTTCTTAGCTTCAGTACCCATACCAACAGCTTGTGCGCCCTGCAACAGTAAGGCTCGTGACAGTTTTAATCATCATTTCACCCCTTAGTCAGACAGGGCTAATAAGCTAACGTCTACTTAGTAAGGGCGGGCACATTTGGTATCCATATGGTGTTTGGTAGTATCAAATTCAATTACTGTGTTTTGTATGGGTCGATATAGTATGAGCCCTATCTAATATGCGGTATACCCATTACTATATCACCGTATCGCTTTACCGATACCTGACTATCAAAACCAAACGGACCCTCAATTAGTCATTAAATCAGAACGAAATCCAGCTTCGAGCTTTAGATTACTAAACTATTGACTTCTGCTACTGTCACCTGTTACGATTGCCAACTACAGTCTACATCACTAAAATTTCCAACCATTACTAATAATTCTGCTTGGAAACGTTAGCATATCTAAGAAAGAACTCGAGTAAGGAACCAAAGAAGTATCAAAATTACCTGACCGGGGAACAGGAAAGCAGAAGAAGGCTTGAAATCAGCAAACAAATCATCAGCAACAGCATTTTGAGAACCAACAGCTACGTTCACGAAGACCCTAGCATTGCGCAAATTCTTGGAACCAACTCTCTGGACCCCACTCTTGAACCCAGCAAATCTCGAACAATTGAATCCCTTAAGGGAATCCGAACAGTTAATTGAAACCCTTTTCAATGAGATCGAAGGGGAAACAATTGAAGAACTCATTGGAGAAATTTTGCAAGAGAAAAAACAATGGCCAATTGAGCAGCAAGATTATCAAAGTGTGCAAAAACCACTATCGTAGTTGGGTCTGTGGAAATTGAAGAATCAAATAGCGGAGATTACAAAGCAGAATACCAAATTAATGTTTCAGGTTGTATGCGCACGGGAGGAAGAAAGCAACGATTTGGGCCATTGGGCCTCATATTAAAATAAATGGGCCTGATTCGGCCCAGTACAATATGACTACTACTTTGGGCTTTTTCTAATTTCCGGCCCATTAACACCTTGGGCTACATGGTCAGCTAATCATAATAACTTAGACACACCTATCGATTTTATTATAGTTTTTGTTGACATGCTTGCATGTTTTTTATATAAACATGCAAGCATGTCAACAAATAATTATATAATGGTGAATTAAAATTAGAAACTAACTTTTAAACTCATAATTCTTTTAAATTGAACAATCAAGTTTAAATGGCACAGCAAACTGAAACCTAAACTCTAAATATTCCATAAAATGGAATAAGTTTGTAGATTAAAAAAAAACTTCTTTAATGGTAACAAAATATTATATTAAAAAAAGATAGTGAAACATAATGAATTGAGTATAGATATAATAAAAAGAAAAAAGCGTAGGTGAAAGTAAATGGTTGAATAGACGTGAAAAGAGGTAAAAGGAAAAAGGTTATAAGTTGGGGGTTGGGTTTGAAAATGCATATATTGCCAAAGCAGAATGGGACCTCTTCAATTCTTATATGACTTGACAAAAGTCTACGCATGTAGCCTCCTCGGAACTACAAACAACTACCAAAATTGCTCAATTTTTATTACCAAACTTGGTCTATATGGTATACTTTCACTATGTAAAGGCAATAATCATAAACTCACAAATATGTATTCACTTATTTGATGCTTAAATAGATAGATAGATTGATGTCGGTGATAAAAGAATAGTACAAGGTAAAAATGCATGGAAATCATAGATCCAATTGATACGATGGGTCTAAGGTTTGAGATCGAGACTTCATATGTACGTTCTTGTCTTCACGTGCAAATCAAAGCCTTGGGTTGCCCGTGGTAGGGGTCACATACATGCATCAATTTATGCAAACTCCAAGCCTCCTCGTTTTTTACTTTCTACCTATCATGCACGGATACTAGAAACAGACACGACGAGAAACGAAAAAGCGACAATTCTCAAAAGTATAGGAAACGGAAATACGGCAGAGTAGAAGAATATGAATAAGAAGATCGGTATCTTGCTTCCGACAACAACCATCTCGCAGGTGACCCTCTGAGGGTTATGTTATGTAAAAAAAAAATGGCAGAGTAGAAGAAATATTACGGTAAAAAGTATTTTAAAGTTGTTTTTTTAGCCTTAAAAATAGGAAAAACTTTTGTTGATCATGTCCAGGCCGTGTCCTAGATATATCTTTGTTATGTCCTACATCTGAAACGTGTCTTGACCGTGTCACAACCATATCCCGTCGTATCCCCGTATCTGACACAGTAAGACACAATACACTAATAGTGCCACCAATAATTCAATTATTATGTTTTACTAATTATTTTCACATTCAATGATGCAACCTTTCTTTTCTCTCTCGTAATGTAGACGATTTAACTACTTTCTTTTTTTCTTTGAGGGGAGACGATTTAACTACTTTATAATGCTTTGGCCATAATTTCACCTTCAAATAATGAAAATATCACAATATTTATCCATTTATAATTTTTACACATATTAAAAACATTAAAACAAAAATTAAAAAAAGGAAAGGAAGAAATAATTTATTCAAGAAAAAAGTATATAAAAAATAAAAAAAAAGTCATAAATATAAGTGGCATTTTTAAAAATAGTAAATGTATAATTTTTTTATTTTTAGAAAGTTATAACATTAAATGAATTTTTATAGACAATTATTTAAAATTTTTTATTTAAGTCTAGATGGACATATAATGCGAAATGGTATATATTAAGCTAAATTTATTTTCAGATAGTGAAATACGGGGGTTGTTCAGGTAAGGCCCATTATTGTGGTAAGGTTGTGCGGCCGGCTGTGCGGCTGACACATGTCCAAAAAATTTTATTTTGAAGAAAATATATTATGGATACTTTTAACTATAATGAACAACCATGTTATAAGTTATGCACTATTCTCTTATAAACTTTGAACTATTCTCATATAATTCATGAACTATTACTTTTTAATATATTATATCAAATTATCTATAAATTAATCGTTTATATGTTATGAACTATTCTATTATAATTCATGAACTATTACTTTTTTAATATATTATATCAAATTATTTATAAATTAATCGTTTATATGTTATGAATTATTCTATTATAATTCATGAACTATCATTTTATAAGCTATGCACTATCCCTCTATAAGTTTTGCATTATGAACTATTCTATTATAATTCATGACCTATACTTTTATAAGTTATTCACTATTCCTTTATAAGTTTTGCACCATCATTTTCATTCATTTCGAAAAAAAAAATAAAAAATTGGGACACGTGTCAGCTGCACAGCCGGTTGCACAGCCTTATCGAAAATTAAGGGTAGTACCTTAACAGTGCTGAGTGAAATACGTGTGAACAATTTTAACTAAATTTTTGTATATTATATTTAATAAAAAGTCTTACGGTTTTTTCATTTCTGTGTAGGACAACCTTTTAAATAGAAAAGTACTGAACATATATTATTAAAACAATAATTTTAATTAATTAATGAATCCTTTGTACTAGCTAGTGATGGTCCAGAGATTTTCCGTCCTGGCTCGGAAGGTACCCGATCCCGGTTACGGCGTCATTTGTCGGGGGACAATATGCATTCAATTCAAGACTCTTTACACTCCATTTGTATTGCCACTTCACCAATACCCTCAATGTTTTACCTAACACAACCATGCTTTTATCTTCTCAACAATATTCGTTGCATATATAAATTAATCGAGTAGTATTCTACATTAAAATTAAACGGATAATTTTGGTAACCAGACTTTTTTGAGAAATTAGAGTAATAACTAGGCTTTTTAATGTTTCAATTAAGTAGATATACCCTAACCTTTTGTATTTATTTTCAAACTCTACACACTCTTCTCTCAAGGAGTACATTTACTAAACACAAAACTAGAAAAAACGTAGTAAACCAAATTGTTTCAAATTAAACAATGTAGTAAGAGGGTAAAATATAGTATAAATGGTACATGTATTAATTATAATTGATATTGTGCATGCTACGTTATTTTTTTCTTCGAACAAGGAAAGCATCTCAAAACATTAGACGACATGTCATCTAGTGATTCGAAAAGGCGAAAAAGATTGGAAGACGGACTAACCGTCATAAATGACACAACAAAGTAGAAAAGAAACATGCAAAAATACATCAAAAGACCCGAAAGCTAAAAGATCTTCAGGAGAAAACAATTGATCCAGTCAACAGAAAGCGACGAGCAACAACGTTCATCTTGAAGGAAGTACACAGGTATGGAGCCCATGGAACAACTGTGGACACCTTAGATTTGGGCTGCAACAAAGCCGTCAGGAGTCGATCACAAATCCACGCCCCCTTCTCGACAAACTTCTTGAACCGCAACCAAATGACAACATCAAAACTAAGAAGACGATGCAGCAGAACACAAGTATCATGATATATACATGTGTGTTACTTTGATGGTTAAAAGAGTCATGCTTTATAAGGAGAAAATTGTTCAGACACAGTTGGTTAAAAGGTTGGTTAAACACGCAATAGCTTGCACGAAGAACAACTATTGTTTTTATTTTTGAGAAATCTTTATTCCCTAGGGCAATAAAGATTTGAGACTTAACGATATGGGTAAAAATGGGATCGATTTAACGTAAATAACTCATTTGCATAATGAACATTTAGTTTTCTTTGGTATTCAGCTTATCATTTTATTTTTTATTGAATCATACTGAATTGGTTGGGTTCAAGTCCTTGATTATCACTTTTAGATTTTTTAGCAAGTGTTAATTTAGTTGGTTGTGTTGAACATTCTCAATTGTCATTAGAACTGTCTTTGAGCAGAGATTCTCCATAGTCATTTGAACTATTTTTGTGTAGAGAAATAAAAACTCTTGCTTAAGTTTAATTGTTTGGTAGTAAATCCAAATTTAAAGGATGTTGGTAACATCATACATATGTTCAGGAATGTAAGAGACAGATTCCACTAGAGGATTAATCAAGTAAACCCATAACCAAGTTAACTTGTAGGTTGTAAAATCGCATGGTCACTACAAAGGTTGGACCAACTTAGCCAATAAAGTTTACTCTATCGTATACTAGTGCGCATTAACAAAGCTTTGCAAACAAAGTCGTTGGAATTCGTATATTATTAAAAGTACCGTAGTTATGGAAGTCCCTAGTTAAGCAAATAAACACAATGATTTTATGGTGAAAACCTCATAGTCACAACAAGTTAATAATATCAAAACCAATAACTATAATAGGTCGGACTTAATAACATTTATTAACTAGTTATCAATATTATTCGATTAGCTTAGGATATCAATACATTTTCAGCGATCCCTTTCCAAGAAACTCATCTGTCTCCCTACAATTATAATCATGATTTTGTTCTTCATTGTATTTTGATTGAGTTATTGATTAAATCAATATAAATTAAATCCAGAATTGAGTCTCTTCTAACTTTTCTGTTCATTTTATTATTAGTGTTTGAGTAAGCGATAGTAATCTCTTGCATTCTGCCAACTGCCGCCCCTACTCTCCCCTCGAAATCAATCTAATAACGTTAGGGTTATCATCAACTCCCTTCCAACACCCTACTTAGTAGCTATAGTAAACTTCTCACCCTTTTCGTTCAGTTTTCTACTATAGCTTTCAAAAACATATGATTGTCACCCCTAAGATCTTGTTATTTCTCCTTTCCCGTCCCCTTTCTATATTCCGACTCTTATTTTTGAGTTTTGACGAGGGATATGTGATTACTTGAGTTGAAGGACCTAGATTACTCTTGTTTCGTGTCGGGTTACAATCTACTAGTCTAGAATAGCGGAATATGGACGAGCCTTAGGTTCACATCAAGTGGTATTAGGAGTCAAACGATCAATAGAGATTTGTGCTTATTCTTTCTTTTTGTTTTTGGATTCTAACACACTTTTATTTGTTAATTTAAGGTTTTTGATTCATCTATTTTTTTCTTTATTAGTTGTGTTTCAAAAATAAATATTTTTATACCAAAATCCAAAATTTTATATCTTTGAACGTGTATTCTCTGTTTTTGGGATTTCTTTCCATGTATTTTTTAGTATTTCTTTTCTTCTTTGTTGTGTGGAACTTCACGACGGTTAGTCCGTTTGTCGATCTTTTTCAGTCTTTCAATTTATTAGACGGCACACCGTCTAATGGTTCGAACCGCTTTTTGTTTTAAAAAAAACTTAAACTAATTAAGAAAGTAATTATGCATTAACATTTGGGATAATAGTGAGAAGTTAATGCTGAACCTGAATTTGTTTTTCAACTCAGATAGCCAACAAAGGTTGCACAATAAGTGATCTTACGTTGCTATGCTTCAAATCCCGGTGAAGAACATTTGCCGAGTGTATGTACCTGAGAGACCACATAGAACGTTTGCCGAGTGTATGTACCTGGAGTGTATGTACCTGGGGTGTATTTAGTCAGTAGGGATTATTGGGTATGAAAATTACAAAATTTTCCATCCTCTTCAAAAGTAGGACTGCACACATAGGGACTGGACCGGAAAATCGGACCGGAAATTACGGTCCGGTCCAGTCCTGTACTGTAATTGGAAAATTCCGGCCCGGTCCGGTCCAATATATTACGGTCCGGTCCGGGACCGTAATGTTCCGGTACGGTCTGGTAGGACCGAAATTTTTATACTTTTAATATTTTTTTAACTAGAACAACATCCGGTTAGATCTGGTCCGCTCCAAACCCGGACCGAATTTAATCCATACAAAAAAAATATATTAAATTTTTTTTTTTATGGTCCGGACCGTATTGGACCGGACCGTGGTAGACCGGACCATTATGATCCGATCCGGTCCATGAACCGTTTCATAATAAACCTGAAACGGTCCGGTTCGATTCAATCCAAACCGTTTAGACAATCTTATTCAAAAGGGATTATGAGATTATTAAGGATAAAAATCCTCAAAGTAATCCCCAATAATCCTACCAAACATACCCCTAATCCATAATGATCATAAACTCATGCGATCAACGATGGATTAGTCAACACTATGTCAGTAAAAGCCCACTAAGAAGGAAAATAAACGAATTTGTTTTATTAACTCGGACAGTCAGCAAAAAAAAAAAAGGCAATTTTGGTAACTAGACTTTTTTGAAAAACTATAGTAGTAACTAGACTTTTTAATGCTTTAATTAAGTAAATATATCCCAACCTTTTGTATTTATTCTCAAACTCTACACACTTTTCTCTCAAGGGGTACATTTACTAAACACAAAACTAGAAAAAACCTAGTAAACCAAATTGTTTAAAAAAAAATAGATGTATAAAACTAGGAAGGAAAATAAACGAATTTGTGTGATTGTATTGTTTCCTTTTTTGGTTTTTCTATTTGCATGACGGTGTGCCCGTTTGTCGTTTGTCGGCCTCTCGATACACCAGTTATCTTTAGTGTAATCGAACCCCTTACCTTCTTGATAAAAAAATATATATATAAAAATGTCTGATTATAAAGTGATAAGTAAACATATATAAGGATGTGTAGTTATAAATTCGAAATGTAATGAAAAAAAGTCTAATTTGATGAATTTATTCTTTGCAATACTCCTCTTAAAATTGTCATTACATATTAGGACTCATTTGGTTCCAATTTCAAAAACAGAATGAAAACGAATCTAGTACATATGTATACCCTTATTCATGAAAATTTATAGAATCATTGCTTGTGATTTAAAGTAGTTGTAGTAGAATTTAATTAGTTTTGATACCCTATAAGGAAATAAAATGGAAAAAACAAATACATTTTACATGTAACCAGAATGAATGATTCCAAAACATATTTATAAATAAGATAAACATACGAACTAAATTCATTTTTATTCCGTTTTTGGAGTTGGAACCAAACGGGGGTTAAAAGAGCTGAGTTATGCATATAATTTTTTATAATAAAATTCATAGGCTCCATTTGCTGAATTTATTATTGGCAATACTCCTCTGAAGCCTTACCCTCTTCTGAAGCATAATATATTTACCAAAAGAACTTCATCAATGGGTGGCCCACAACTAGAAGCCTGAAAAAATTATCCAAAGCCTAAAATTACCATTTAGTAACTAACTATGTTATTAAGATAAGTTGCTTCTAACGATCGTCAAATTTGCTTTCCATTTCAACCTCTTGGGTATATACTCATGTTTTTTGATAAAAAAATATTGGATAAAATGTTACTAGAGATTTTAATGAAACTAAAACAGCATAATGTACTATCATCTTCTTATTCTTGTCACTAAAAACTGATCTAATTTGCTAGGGTGACATTGGGCAGCAAACTTTTGGAAATAAGAATGTCAATAGTCTAATCAATTTGAACAATATAAGGTGTGAATAAATATTAGAAATATACTAAAAAGTAAATGTAATAGATCATAAATTTACATTAGAACATAGAAAATTATTGATTCCAAATAGTCGTTTATGGATTATCAGTGACCTCTATTATCAGAGTTAAAATATTATTGAACCCAATAAAAATAGATAATAAATGTACATTAGAACATAGAAAATTAGGGATTACTAGTGAGTTTGAAATTGTAGGAGAGTTTCCTCTTCCACCTCCCTCTCTTGCAGTTGTTGTCATTTCTCTGTTTCAAACCAACACATTCTTATTTACAACTTACATAACCGCCAAGATTAGAAGGAACTTATTAATATTCTTTTTCTTTGACCTTATTATACACCTCTTTTTATTTGAAGTACAAAATGTCCAAATGTTGTCACTGTGTTTGAAATTTTCACCGCACAATTTGAAATATAAAAAAGAGGGAAATTTCGGATGGTAACCTCGTGGTTTGGGATTTTTTGAAATTTGCCCAACAGGTTTTTTCAGTTCGGGTGGTACCCTTAAGTTTTTGTTGTTTTCCGGATTTTTCCCAAATTCATTAAACTTTTTCAAATTCCATTAAAAACATACAAAAGAAATATAAACTAAAATAAAAAAATAAATTAAAATAGAAAGAATGATTTATTTATTTTAAAACTAAAGTAAAACAGTAATTTTTTTTTAAAAAAAGATAAATGTTTTATATTAATTTAAAAATAAATCAATTAGATAATTTTTTAAAAATTCAAAAAATTAGCTTTTTATTTTATTTTAAAATAAAATAAATTAGATTAGAATTTTTTTAACAAAATCTAAAAACATAAGTGTTATACTTTATTTAAAAAAATAAATAAAATAAAAATTATTTTAAAAAATTAAAAAATATCACTGATTCTTTTAAAATAAATAAAATAAGGATTCCCAAAACTAAAAGAGAGAAAATAAAGTAAAATTAAAAATTATATAAAATAGAAAGACTGATTTATTTATTTTAATAATAAATTAAGACAGTGATTTATTTTAATTTTTTTTAAAAATATAACACTAATTTTTTGAATTTTTTTAAAAAAATATCTAATTGATTTAATTTTAAATTTATATAAAACATTTATTTTTTTAAAAAAAGTTATTGTATTACTTTAGTTTTAAAATAGATCAATCATTCTTTCTATTTTAATTTTTTTTAAATTTTAGTTTATTTTTTTGTATGTTTTTTATGGAATTTTAAATTTTTTAAAAGAATTTGGGCAAAATCCGGAAAACAACAAAAACTTAAGGGTACCATCCGAACTAGAAAAAACTGTTGGGCAAAATTCGGAAAATCCCAAACCACGATGGTACCATCCGAAATTTCCCAAAAAACAAATAAATTGATGTTTAGTGATCCGGTGAAATGGATGAACGCATCATTGCCGATGACAATAACATAATACATCATACAAACATGAAGAATGAAGACATATATGTAAGTGTATTGTTCAGACTTAAAGAATTTGGCCAAATGTTCCCTTTTATATTTGTTTTAGTTTTCTATACCCCATTAATTTTTACCACTTTCATTAACGGTAGATAAAAGTAATTAATCCTTCTATTTGAAAAAAAAAATAAAATAACATGAATTTGTTGTTTTGTTTGTTAAGAAAAAGGAATTCACTTCTTCTTTTTTTAATTTTGTTTTGTTTTTTTCCTTTTTTATTTTCTGGTATTACCTGAAATTCATATAAGACAATTCATATTAGAATTTTTTTTTTTGCCCTTTTTTATTTTATTTTTTATTTTTTGGTATGGATTTTTGATATGAAATTCATACCAGAAAATTCTTTCATACTAGAAATTTCTGGTATGAAATTCATACCGAAATTTCATACCATAATTTTATGGTTTGAAATTCATACCGGAATTTCATACCGGAATTTTCATACAAGAAGTTTCTTACCGAAATTTTTGTCTATTGGATGTGATGCTCCTCCACAAGTTAACTGAATTTTTGTCTCTTTAAGAATGAACATGAGCTTGCAGATATTAATATATTGCAGATTCTGTTGATTATAGATGTCAAACTAAGGAGTAATAAAGTGTTACACATAAATTTGATTTGAAAACAGAGTCTGTTTTGGACAATTGGGGAATGAACATTACCTTCACAGTAAAAATCAGGTTCATCGTGTACAAAATATACATCAACAAATATATGTACATTCCTACAACAAACTCTTCTCATCTTTGTGCTTGACCCGATTTTGATAGTCAATCCCTATAAAAGAATTAGAATCAAATCCCATATGCACCAAATATGAGTAAGTAATCAAATGTAAATGAAAAGCTTAATATATGTTGGATAAGTTACAACTACGACCATCTAACCTTAGGGACGGAAGAAGCGTTTCTTGTGGAATCAATCTTTGATAGAGGAAGAAGAGGCAAAAGTGAGAAAGAGATATAGACGATGAGAGAAAAGCTAGCCTACTGCTATATCAGTATGTTAAATCTTCAAGAAACGTACACATGAAGAATCAACATAACTTGTTGCTGCTCCTATATCAGTCTATTAAATCTCAAAAAAACGTACACGGGAAGAATAGAAGTGATGATACAATATCAATAAGGAAAAGTCAACCTGCATACGAAGCTCCGACCCAAGACATGATCTCACAAATCAATACAAAACCCTAATTCCAAGTCAAGGGGAATATGCTTAGTTGTAGCTCCCTCCATGAGAGCCCATGAGCACAATCTCATACCAAAAAATTAGTTGCAAAAAAATTCCTTCTTTCCACTCTTACAGTTAATGGGGTTCGACATGGATGAGTCCTTCGTCCAACCCACGGAGCGCCGCTCAATCACCACCACCAACACCGACGAGATTCCCATCATTGACATCTCCACTTCCGATACCGCCGATTTGGTGGCACCAAATGAAGGTTTCTAAAATCGATCAAAAAATTGAGAACCCAAATCAAACATTCAAATGATGCATCTTCGTTCTCGCAAATCCGAGAAGAGTTGATAGCTTGTGGGCATAGTGGGGCGACGCGGTGAGAGGGACCAAAACCATAACTCCCTTTTCATCCTCGCATATCCGAGAAAGAAAATCTCCACCAAGGAGCTTGGCGTCTTTGCTGAGGGAGATGGTGAAGATCTCGCCAGAATGAGATAGGATCGGTGATGGAGTGACTTCATCTAGGGTAACAATGAAGGTAGAGATTCCGGCACGGGAGGTGAAGGCTATGGCGGAAAAGGACTCGAGAGGAGAGAGACGGTGGATGAGGTTGGAGCGGGTGAGGGGGTGGATTTAACAATGACGGAGGAGCACCATAGAAGATTGGCGACGGAGGAGAGCAAAAGGGTTTGAACAGTGAAAAAAAGGTACATATATTTACTTAATTGAAAAACACTATGGGCTTAGTTAGCACATATGAATCTCAAAAAGGCCTACTACCAAATTTGGCCATTAGACTTTAGTAGATGATTGTAAATCAAATTTATTGGGAAATAAAAAGACATAAGGGAACTCAAAATACCTAGATTAATATCCAAGAAGAGGAGCAGAAGACGATCAGTTTTGGCCTTGTCAAGCAATCGAAATTAAGATTAAGACTCAAGGATTCCTCCGAGTACAAGGGAACTCAAATCAATGGAGTGAAACATGTAACATGAAACAAAATTAGGGATAACCCGTGGATAGCTTCACCCTTGATAAAGAAGACACAAGGATTTGTCAAATTAGTCTTTTAGTTCCTCGACAACGGTAGGTTGTGCCTTTTGGATGTCCGAGAGATCTCTAACTTTCATACAACGGAAATGATTGAGTCCGAGAGTGTTCAAAGACAAAGGACTCACAACAATCGCTACCTAGAGGTCAAATGTAGATTGACGAAGATTGAGTCCGAGACTCAAAAAACTAGTAACTCGCAACAAATCAATATTGCCGAAGATGGAGTTTGATATCGACGAGTTGAGATTAAGCGAGTATTGCGAGATTCATTGAGAGAGGATAATGAGATTGAGTGAGGTTGGGGATTGAGAGAGGTCGATACTCATAGTCAATACTAGCAAAGCCCTAATTCATTAACTCATCAGATCTATCTCTTAACAAAATCAATCGTACTTTGGGAATTCTAGAATATAATCATCACGACCCCATTTATCATAGTAAATTCAGAGATCAACAAAAAAAGCTTTCTTAGGAAAAAACCTATCAGTGAAAAGAATAGTGTTTCATCTTTTTTGACGACGTGCGTTTTTAGTATCATCCCCCGTGTCTCCTATGGAGGTGGACACACCTTCAATGTCTCCTACATGTGTCGAAGTGTCTAATCAACCTCACAGGGAGTGCAACCCTCAAGATCCAGGGAGTACGCACGCAAATACTCAACCCTGAGTGAATTTCATCCCTCCAACTGGCGAAAGTATGAGCGACATGATCGGCTCTTCCACCGCTGCATTGAGGCTATCGTTCAAGAAACTCCAAGTAGGATAGATGCGAGTCTAGCACTTGATTGTAACACTGGAAACCCATCTTGGAGCGACATCGCTAAAGGATATGGCAAAGTCATCCATTCCTACGATCAAATTAATATGGCGGCTCTAGAAGGGAAGATAAGTGTGACATTCCGGTTCGGTCCAGATGGTGATCCAAATATTGATATTGTGCGGGAAATTACAGTCCAACAAGAAGAAAGATGGAAGAACTCCGTAGTATTCAAAGTACTCGGGTATCCGATGGCTTTAACGGACATGGAAAGGAAGATCAAAGAGCTTTGGAAATGTGGGGACAAAGTCCAACTGATAGACTTGGACAATAGCTTCTTTGCTACACGCTTTGGAAATGAAATTGAACTCCTTATGGTCCTCAAGGGAGGACCTTGGTCAGTCTTTGGGAGATGCCTAATCATGAAAAGTTGGACACCAAATTTTGTTACAATAGATCCGATCGTCTCAGCATCAACTTGGATCCGTATAACAGATGCACCTATGCAATGGTATAACGAGGCTATCCTTTGGACATATGACAAGGGGTGTTGATACTCCAATTTCCATTGATCCAAGAACGCTACACTCTAACCGGGGTAGATTTGCTAGAGTGTGTGTAGACATGGGTCGCAAACCTAAACTAACGGTTTAGGTTTGCGAACCGGGGGTTTAGGTTTGGCCTTTGGCCAAACCTAAACCTAAACCGGCTAAACTCAAACCGGCGGTTTAGCTAGTTTGTAAAAAGAAAAGGAAAGTAGACCAAACCGGTCCAAACCGGCGGTTAACCGCCGGTTAGGTTCACTAAACCGCCGGTTTGGGCCAATAAATTAAAAAAATCTGCCAAACCTAAAACTAAACCGCTAACCTACGGTTTGGCCAAACCGGCAAACCTAAACCGTCGATTTGGGCCGGTTCACAAACCGCCAGTTTGGCGGTTTTGTTCAAACCGGACCCATGTCTAAGTGTGTGTTGAGATTAATATGAGCAAACCCCTGAAGAAAGCCATCTTCATTAACGGTAAAAGATGCCCCATTGAATACGAAGGCTTGAAATCCATATGCTACAAGTGTGAAAGATATGGCCATCTTGCATCAACATGCAAGTTTGATCAAGTAGAGAAGATGATTGAAGTGGAAAGGAATGCGGTAAAAAATCAAGACAACGTCGTCTCTATCAATGAGGCGGGAGTCTCGCAGAGTGGCAACACCAAGGAAGAGGTGGCGGATGAAGGCTCGGGATTCGGCCCGTGGATGTTGGTGGCGAAAAAACCTAGATTTCCTAAAGGGAAAGAAAAAAAAAATACCAGATTAGAGTGGAAAGCAAGTCAAACAAGGAAGATATTCAACAGACGATTCTCGGAGAAAGAATTTTATCAAAAAAGTCCAAGAATCTGTTGAGGTTATTGTGGAAGACTCACCTCCCAAATCAGATATTCCTATCACAAAAGTGACCCCACATAATCCTAGCAAAGGCGTGAGTCAAATAGAGAAAGGAAAGACAAAAGTACAGGATGTGGAGCCCACAACAACACAAAGATCTGAAGCCCACAACAACACTCAGAGAAGAAGCTGAAGCGCCCACAACAACACTCAAAGAAGAAGCTGAAGCGCCCACAACAACACTCAGAGAAGAAAGAGGTTTTTTTTCATAGCAAGTCAGAAAGAGAAAGAAGACGCTAAAGCAGTTTTAATGGAAAAGAAACAGAGAAGAAATAAACTACGGAAGGAGAGTAGAAGATCCATGTGGAAAATTAAAAGCTCTAGTACAAGGAGTGAAGGAGTAGGGTAGTTGAAGCGTCAAAGATCTGAAGCCAACCTTTTTGTAGATATGAGAGGATATGAGGACATCGATACTTCGCACGCGATGGTATCCATGATCGGGAGTAGTCTCGATATGGAGAAGTGTATAAATTTAACGGGGATCAAAACAAAGGCAAATGATATGACTGTTGATCTAACCCTCCCGTTCTTACTACTAGCAACGCAAAGTGTATGATATCGAAAAAGCTCACCATGAAAGACTATGGGGATGATCAAGGAACTTCAACGCCAATTGATGGCTGCACAAAGGAACCTAGTGTCGGTCAAGAGAAGGTTATGGGGGTGCAACCTAGTACCTCTAGTTGACATGGATAGTTTTTGTCCCCCACATCCTGTTATGTCAATGAATTGCCTTCTTTGGAACATTTTTGGAGCCTGTAAGAATGGGTTCCAAGAGCTATTAAACATATTTGTAAGCAAAATAGTATAGATGTCCTCACCATCTTTGAACCTCCTACGTCAGGAGCTCAAGCCCAAAAGATCTGTGAGTGGTTGGACTTCAAAGATTGTTATAAAGTTGACGCCAACGGTTTTGAGGGAGGTTTGTGGCTCTTCTGGAACTCAGAGAAGGTGAAACTTTGCATAGTCCATGCAAACAATGTCTTCATCCATTGAAAAATTGAAGGAGGGACTCATGAATACCACCTTATCACAGTTTACGCACCCCCCACAACAAGTAGAAGAGATACTTTCTGGGTAGAACTAGATAAGGAATTGAAAGATCTCACGGAACTTGTCCTTATCGGAGGAGATTTCAATTGTATTCTATTCTCCCATGAACGCATTGGAAGCAATGGAGATCTTCATCCAAACTCTATTGACTTTCATAATCTGATTCAGAATTATGGTTTAATTGATCTTGGTTTCACTGGCCCCAACTTTACATGGGATAATGGTAGAGCACACCATGCTAGGATTCAAAAATGACTTGATAGGGTGCTTATGAGTCGGAACTGTAGGCTGGATTGGGCCGATGCACAAGTCAGGAATCTCACCCGGTTCTCATCAGACCACTGCCCGCTTGTTCTTAACCTTCATCTGACCATAACTCAAAAGAAAGAAAGTAGACCTTTTGTTCGCCCTAAAACGTGCGTGCAATCAAGTCTTAAATTTATAAAACTAGAATAAAAGCAAGCGAACCCGCAGTGTACGGATCGACGTAGATTAACAAGTATTCCAGAGTATCGATCACAGGGATTTGGTAAAACAAAACCCAGTCTCAAGTTATCGAGCAAATAAAAGGTAAAGCTTTGCAAATATTGGGAAAACAGCAACCCTAAAGATCCAGGTATCCAATTGTGGCAATCGATTCAAGATATACTATTGAACTAAGGACAGAGTTAAGAGTTGCAAAGGTATGCTAAAGTAAAGTAATGTACGGTGAAGTTCCAAGACTTTATATGACTTATCTAAAGACACTCTCTATAAAGGTTGTTGAGGCTTCAGTATAGAAAGGATCTATGGACAAGAATTAATCTCAAATACCTAAACTTGTAACCCAAGGATCAAAACTAACTAAAACGATTAAGGTTATGACACTTGAAATCGAAATAGAGGGTGATGAGTCTCACTACTACCTAGAAAAGGATAAACCTAGACTAGATTAAAGCTAATCTTTAACCTTGGATCAAAGTAAAAGCAAAATTCGTAAACTAGGATAAATCACGGTCAGATCTTGAGAACCACGGCCGTGGATACCCAAGAATAGGCCGTGATTTGGGTTCGTCGACGAGATCTCTCTAACTCTCAGGATCCAATCAATTTATGATCGATCTATCACCATCTAAGCCACAACTATCAACCCTTTACCTTAGAATTGCTAAAGGGTTTTAGCCAACAATCATTGTCATGATATCAATATTCAAATCAAAAGGAATAAAAGATGAAAACCCTCGAATACTTAATAAAACTTCAAAACCAATTCTCAAATCCGAACACATGAAGCGATAATCAATGGATTCAGAATATAGAACACAAAACCTCACAATGATCTAAGGTAAGTATGAAGAACAGGTTGTCAATCCGTCTCCAATATCAAAACCTAAGAAAGAGGTTAAAACCTTCGGCGATCTTCAATCCACCCTAGGCGAGAATGCTCCAAGCAAGGTAAGCGGCCGTCAGCATCTCCGCCGAATCAATCGCAAATGTTGCGAGATTAAGTTGCCGTAAGCGCAGATCCCCAAAACTCTCTTTTCTGACCTTTTTATAAGACGGGCAAGAAATAACTGTCCAGGCCCATCACGTAAATAACGTGGCAAATAAAGTCTCGTCAAAAGATCGCCTAAATCACGGTCTCAATGGTTTCCACGACCGTGGTTTAGAGCGTGGAATTGGATTACGGTCTCTTGTGACTTCCACGACCGTACTTTAGGCCGTGTAACTTACTAGAATGCTCCACGCTCATGATGCCAAGATCCACGGCCGTGGTTTAGAGCGTGGACTCTTCTACGGCCGCAATTCAGGGTGTGGAAGTATAAAATGCTTGTAGTTTCCTTTGTGTCGTGACATTCTTCATCCTAGCTCCTTCCTTAGCTTCCTTGATGTGTTCCTAATCCTCAGATATGATCGAATCCTCCCTTTTCTCTCTTAATAACTCCCATTTAGCTCCTTTGCGCCTACAATCAACACAAAGCTAGTGTAGACATCCATATCGATAATAATAGAGGAACAAGCTAACAATTGCTTCTAAACTTCATCCATGTACACAATAATGAGAGAAAAACAACCAAAATAAGTGCCCAAAATATCACAATATTTCATGATAACAAAATACCCCATACTTGCCACTTGCTTGTCCCCAAGCAAGGTCTTTTAAAAGCTTAGAATACGAGTTAGAATGAAATATGCATGCAATCTCAAAACAAAAACATTCTTTAGGTAAATGTGCTTCAATTTAGATCATTCTCAAACCTTATTTCATTCATCTTTGAAACGCTTATATACATAAACTAAAGAATGTAAGGCAAAGAACCATCATGAATCGCTTAGACTTTAAGACAAACATCATAACCTTCAAGTATTATCAAAATCAAGTATAAGAAGCTTCAATTTAGATCACCAAGTCAAATAACATTCTTTTGATCTTAAGGACTTTCAAGTAAGGTCTAGAATGCGGAAGGGAGGGATACTTATAAGGTATGTGGTGCATGAATCCGGGAAAATGAATAACCCAACTCTTTTTCTTTTTACTTTGAATTGCAACACCATCAACTTTGAGCTTTGCTCTCTTCTTTTTCACATTATTTTTTGACTTTACTTTTTGAAAGATGGATAGAGGTGCACAAAAACCGAAGCCTAGGAGATCGGCGTTTCTCAATTTCGAGATGCCTCAAACCGTTGATGCACATACCATAACCCGTTAGGAATATCGCTCAATCCGACTTTGGCAAGACACAAACACCCGGCTATGTGAATGGTGCCGAGTTACTGTTAGCATGAAATATTGTGATATTTTAGGCACGTTTTATAATCGTATTTGATTCATATTGATAGTCTTTGA
Source organism: Fagopyrum esculentum (assembly GCA_033239045.1). NCBI lineage: Eukaryota > Viridiplantae > Streptophyta > Magnoliopsida > Caryophyllales > Polygonaceae > Fagopyrum > Fagopyrum esculentum. Next base: position 35,007,455 of record BSUD01000006.1, read on the forward strand.
ATAAGCTTTATGCATATATGAGCTAGTATTGCCTATATTGTCGATATGGATGTCTACGCGAGTTCTATGTTGATTATAGGTGATTTGGAGCTATTTCCGAACGAAATCGAGCAAAGGGAAGTTGAGTTGATGTACCTCTAGATTAAGGACACCTTTTGGAAGCAATATGGAGTATTAGATTGAGGAATGCACGAATGAAGGCAAGAATCACGGTTTTACCCTAAATTACGGCCGTGGATTGTGATGCAGAATTCGATGTTCATTCCAGGGGATATTACGGCCGTGGAAGTTACCCGTGTTTATCTCCACGCCTCAAAATTACGGTCGTGGAATCTTCCACGACCGTGATCTTGGCGAATCCTTTCGCCACGTTTCGAAGCCATGATCTTTTGGAGATTGGGCCGGGCCGACATTTTGCCCTGCATTATAAAAAGGACGGATGAAACAAGATTCCGTCACCTCGCTACCTAGCTTACGACCTTTCAACCCTAAGTTTAGCGGCAAAAACGCAAGCTGAGGAACGCACAAACCCTCATTCTTGGAGGTGATTTTGGGGAGATCTCATTGAAGATCAAAGTTCGGAATTGAAGAATTGCTGCTAGCGATCGTTGCGTTTGTGCAAGATCAAGGTTCTCGGAGGATTTTGCAAGAAGGATTCTCTTCTTGCTTAGGTTTGATTTAGGATCGGATTGACATCCCGTTTCCTTTCTTTCCTAAGATTGTGATTGCTTATTCCTATTTGAATCCCTTGATAAACACTTGTTCTTGATTGTGATTCTGAGATTCTTTTGAAGATTATTGATAGTTCTTGAAAGTTTCCATCTTTTATCTTTTAAATCTTGAATTAATATCAAATGACTGTTATTGGCTAAAAACCCTTAACAATTCTAAGGTGAAGGGTTGATAGTTGTGGCTTAGATGATGATAGATCGATCGCAAACAGATTAGACCCTGAGAGTTAGAGAATTGTCGCCGACAACCCTAAATTACGGGCTGTTCTTGAGTTCCACGGCCGTGGAATCTCAAGATCCAACCGTAATTTCCCTGAGTTTACGAGCTTGCTTTTACCTTAATCCAAAGTTAAAGATTTGCTTTAGCTTAGTTTAGACTTGTCTTTTCTAGGTGGTAGTGAAGCCTCAACAACCTCTACCTCAATTGTGAGCCTCAACAACCTCAATCGGATAAGTTAGTCTTGACCTTTAGATTATAGGTTTGGGTATTTGATGCTAATCCTTGTCTTTAGAACCCCTCTATATTGAGCCTCAACAACCTGTATAGGAGGTATCTTTTAGGTGAGTTACATAAGGTTTTTGGAACCTCAACCGTACGATTACCTTACACTAGTATACCTTTGCATATCTCTACTCTGTCTTTATATCAATAGTATATCTTGAATCTGTTGCCACAACTGAATACCCGGATCTTTAGGATTGTTGTTTTCCCAATATTTGCAAAACTCCCATATTTACTGTTTGATAACCTGAAATCGAATTTGTTCCCACCCAAATCCCTGTGTTCGATACTCTGGAATTCTTGCTTAGCTACCTCGATCCATACACTGCGGGTTCGCTGCTTGATTCTAGTTTTATAAATTTAAAGCTTATTTGCACACACCTCTAGGGGCGAACAAGTTTTTGGCGCCGTTGCCGGGGATTTGGTTTCGGCCGAATTCGGTAACCGGTTGTCAAGCTTGGGAGCTTGCTCTCGTTATTTGATTCTTCTTGAGTGTTCTTGCAGGTTTGTGTTCTTAGGTACATACGAAGTTCTTGTTCCAGCAACGGAACAGAGTTTCGCCAAAGAACAAGTTTTGGGAGCTTTTGTTTTTTTTAATCTCTTGGTATGAGTTTTTGAGGCTCCACTAGCTAAGTATGGCTCCATACGATCCAATATGGGTAGCGAAGCATACGGCTAGAGCAGACCATTATGAATACTTGGTAGAGAAATACGCCTTCTATTGGTTTGACAGCGAAAGAGAACGTGAACAAACCATTGAATATGAATTTGCAAAATGGGAAAAGCTGCACTACCCAAAGAAGGTTAAGAAGAAACGTCCCAAAGATGCGGAACACTCGAAACTTGAAGAATTGAAGAAGGAACTTGGTATGATCGAAGAAAAATTGAAAGCCTTTAAGGAAGAACTCCAAGTCTCGAGGAATGCTCTTATCAAACCCAAAGTTCCTCTAGAACCTCTTGAAGTTCGCATTGAAGAAGAGAGAGAAGTGGAACACCTAGACCCAATTGCTAATATTGTGGTCGAGATTGAAGAAAAGTCAGTTGTGCTTGAAGAAGAGGAAGAAGTGGTGAACCTTGGCCAAATTACTGAAATTGTGGCCAAGGTTGAAGAAGATCCAGCTGAGTTGGGAGATATTTCATGTGTGGATCATCATGCCAACATGAAACTTGTCCCAAGCCTTGAAGAACTTAACAAGGTATACTGTCTTACTTCCTTTGTTATTCCTATTAAAATTTCTGATTTTTCCAGGAATGCACCGGAGAGTTGGAGGTCTCTTCCAAAAGAACCTCCTAAGGTGAAGATGAAACCTCTATTGAAATTGCTGGAAGAAGATGCTCCTTGGACTATAAGGAGTAAATTTGGCAAGAGCTTCAACGCCAATGCCAATAAGTGTTTTTTGTTCAAGTATGGGGTCATTCACATGACGAAGACCATACATCATCCCCAAACTGGAGATGGGGAAGCTAGGAGGATTCTCGAAAAACTGATTTCTCGATCTAGGAAAGGATGGGATGGAAGACCGAATTATGTCCCATTAAAGCATAGGAAAGCTAGGAGGATTCCGGTGAGAATCAAACCGTACAAGCTTGTACGTGGGAGATCTTACCACTTGCCGGTGAAATTAGGAACCGGAGATTTCTTGGAGGAGTTTAATGATGGATTTGAAGAGCAATCCAAGATGTTCAAGGTGCATTGAGTCATCTATGGATAATGGTCTAGCTACGGACCTTAAACAAAGCGCTTCTTGGGAGGCAACCCAAGGTATTGCATTTTCGTTTTTGCTTTCGATTCATAGATTAGCTTAGAATAGAAGTTCTTGCTTTATTTTTGCCTCGATTCCTTCCGGTATGTTCGTGTTTTTGGTTGTAGGATCGATGAAAAGGGAGAACGGAGGGATAATGTCGAATAGAAGTGACGAAATTTGGACTTTGAAGCTTTACAGAGGGTTCCACGGTCTAAATTACGGTCGTCATTGCTACAGTGACCGTAATTCTCAAAGGCCTGTGAAAAATCACAAAAATCACGGGTCCGTACATTTCCACGGCCGTGGAATGCCCCGACAGACCGTGATTTTTGAAAATTTGCCTGCGAGTATAAAAGCCAGCAGCACCACCACCACCACCACCACAGCCAGCACCAGCAGATGCTCCCGGATGGTATGATCATGCTCCGGGATGGTATGAGAGGATGCCGGAGTGGGCTACCGGACTTTCAGAGAGAGTCGGAGCATTAGAGATCCGGGCGGACGCTAGAGATGGACGTTTGGATGACCTCGACCACATGATGAGGGACGTCTACCGCCAGCAGTTTGGGCGGTACTATGACCCGAGTTTCTCTCCATTTCCACCTCCACCGGCACCGCAGTGATTGATGACCGGCAGCTCGTTTAGACATTCCCGCCACCATTGTGAGTTTCTTTTCTTTTCTTTCTTTTGTTCTTTCATGTGAACATTAGGGACAATGTTCGTCCTAAGTATGGGGTGGGATGTACTAAATGTTTGTAATAACTCTACTCTATGTGTTGCCTCTATTACGAGACTATCTTTGCATGTTCATCATATGTTACACGTTTCATTCTTGCATTGCATGAAAAAGAACTTTAAAAACCCATAAAAATTGAAAATTTTTGAAAAATTTGATGCTTCTAATGAATTGAGATGAGTTCTATGATAAACACTACTTGCGAATAAAGTTGACAACAATTGCATGTTTAAAAGGATAGTAAATCGAAAAGGATGCAAATGAATAAATTTCACCTCTTTTGCAAGTTTTATAATGTGAAAACGTTACCTAAATCATATTAAGAAACTGAAGTTGAAATCACATTATAAGTTCCTATACTTCTTGTTGAAATGATTAAGGCAATTCGATATTTTCTTTCTTCTTTCTTTGATCATCTAGCTCCTCATTGAAATATTAGCCTCCTTTACCTATCCGGGAACTTGGAAAGTGAATGAGAAAAAGGCATGTTTGATGTGGGAGGGCCATGAGAGCAAATGTTTGCAATCAATTGAATAGAAAGAAAGTATAGGTTTGGGGAAGTCAATCATGACGATGAGTAACTCGGCACCATTCACATAGCCGGGTGTTTGTGTCTTGCCAAAGTCGGATTGAGCGATATTCCTAGCGGATTATGGTATGTGCGCTAAGGGTTTGAGGCATCTCGCAAAAATGAGAAACGCCAATCTCCTAGGCTTCGGTTTTTGTGCACCTCTATCCATAACTCCAAAAGTAAAGTCGAAAAATGAAAAGTAAGAGCGAAGCTCTAAGTGAAGAGTTGCGGAAATCGCAAAAGAAGAAGAAGGTAGTAACCCATTTTCCCGGATTTATGCACCACTCTCCCTTAAAGTATCCCTTCCCTTCCATACTCTAGACCTTTTTCTTTGAAAGTCCTTAAGATCAAAAGAATGTTATATGGCTTGGTGATCTAAATTGAAGTTCTTATGATTGATTTTGATAATGTTTGAAGGTTATAATGCTTGTTTGGAAGTTAAATTGTTTCATGAGCTCTCTTTACCTCTTACTCTCTAATTAAGTGTGTGAAAGTTTGAAAACGATTGAAGCAAGGTTTGAGAATGATCTATTCTTTAGAAGTCACTTTCATCCAAAAGAAGGTACACATATTTCATCCTAACTCTTGTTTAAAGCTTTTTGAAAGGCCTTGCTTAGGGACAAGCAAGTGTTAAGTATGGGGTTATTTGTTAGCATGAAATATTGTGATATTTTAGGCACGTTTTATAATCGTATTTGATTCATATTGATAGTCTTTGATTAAGCTTTATGCATATATGAGCTAGTATTGCCTATATTGTCGATATGGATGTCTACACGAGTTCTATGTTGATTATAGGTGATTTGGAGCTATTTCCGAACGAAATCGAGCAAAGGGGAGTTGAGTTGATGTACCTCTAGATTAAGGACACCTTTTGGAAGCAATATGGAGTATTAGATTGAGGAATGCACGAATGAAGGCAAGAATCACGGTTTTACCCTAAATTACGGCCGTGGATTGTGATGCAGAATTCGATGTTCATTCCAGGGGATATTACGGCCGTGGAAGTTACCCGTGTTTATCTCCACGCCTCAAAATTACGGTCGTGGAATCTTCCACGACCGTGATCTTGGCGAATCCTTTCGCCACGTTTCGAAGCCATGATCTTTTGAAGATCGGGCCGGGCCGACATTTTGCCCTGCATTATAAAAAGGACGGATGAAGCAAGATTCCGTCACCTCGCTACCTAGCTTACGACCTTTCAACCCTAAGTTTAGCGGCAAAAACGCAAGCTGAGGAAGGCACAAACCCTCATTCTTGGAGGTGATTTTGGGGAGATCTCATTGAAGATCAAAGTTCGGAATTGAAGAATTGCTGCTAGCGATCGTTGCGTTTGTGCAGGATCAAAGTTCTCGGAGGATTTTGCAAGAAGGATTCTCTTCTTGCTTAGGTTTGATTTAGGATCGGATTGACATCCCGTTTCCTTTCTTTCCTAAGATTGTGATTGCTTGTTCCTATTTGAATCCCTTGATAAACACTTGTTCTTGATTGTGATTCTGAGATTCTTTTGAAGATTATTGATAGTTCTTGAAAGTTTCCATCTTTTATCTTTTAAATCTTGAATTAATATCAAATGACTGTTATTGGCTAAAAACCCTTAACAATTCTAAGGTGAAGGGTTGATAGTTGTGGCTTAGATGATGATAGATCGATCGCAAACAGATTAGACCCTGAGAGTTAGAGAATTGTCGCCGACAACCCTAAATTACGGGCTGTTCTTGAGTTCCACGGCCGTGGAATCTCAAGATCCAACCGTAATTTCCCTGAGTTTACGAGCTTGCTTTTACCTTAATCCAAAGTTAAAGATTTGCTTTAGCTTAGTTTAGACTTGTCTTTTCTAGGTGGTAGTGAAGCCTCAACAACCTCTACCTCAATTGTGAGCCTCAACAACCTCAATCGGATAAGTTAGTCTTGACCTTTAGATTATAGGTTTGGGTATTTGATGCTAATCCTTGTCTTTAGAACCCCTCTATATTGAGCCTCAACAACCTGTATAGGAGGTATCTTTTAGGTGAGTTACATAAGGTTTTTGGAACCTCAACCGTACGATTACCTTACACTAGTATACCTTTGCATATCTCTACTCTGTCTTTATATCAATAGTATATCTTGAATCTGTTGCCACAACTGAATACCCGGATCTTTAGGATTGTTGTTTTCCCAATATTTGCAAAACTCCCATATTTACTGTTTGATAACCTGAAATCGAATTTGTTCCCACCCAAATCCCTGTGTTCGATACTCTGGAATTCTTGCTTAGCTACCTCGATCCATACACTGCGGGTTCGCTGCTTGATTCTAGTTTTATAAATTTAAAGCTTATTTGCACACACCTCTAGGGGCGAACAAGTTTTTGGCGCCGTTGCCGGGGATTTGGTTTCGGCCGAATTCGGTAACCGGTTGTCAAGCTTGGGAGCTTGCTCTCGTTATTTGATTCTTCTTGAGTGCATGCGCAGGTCTAGGAACTCCGAAGATCTCTTACCTCTTGATCAAGAACTAGAGAAAACCTTGAGACAAAGACGCAAAGAAAAGAAGATGGCTCAAGAAAACGAAAGCGATCTTCAAACTAAGTTGGCAGAGAAGGAAGCTCAACTCCGATGGAATGAGAATCTCCTCCAGGATGAGATGGATCGTCATCAAACTCAAGTTAACGGTCTACAAGACATGATCGTCCAAATGAAGATAAAGATGAGCGATCTTGAAGATAAGGTGGGCAAGAAGTCCTCGAGAAGAAGGACAAGATCTAGAAGAAGAAGCCACTCATCCGCTGATGATAGTGATTCTTCCATGCCCCCGCTAGAAGAGATTGATCCCACGATCAATATAAATCCTTTCAATCAACAAGGAGCTGCTAACCGCCGCATTCCACCTAGGAATGCGAGGGTCGAACGTGTGGATAATGAGCCAAGAACTCTTGGCCAGCGGATGGATCCAACACAAAAACCACGCCGCTTGGGTGTGAACTTTGATGCTGAAGATGTACAAGGGTTTAGTTTCAACCCTCAAGTTATCACTCTTGTTCGCCAAAGCCAGTTTGGCGGTACAAGTGCTGAATCTCCACACCAACACTTGCAAAACTTTGAGTGTATGATGGAGACGATGAGACCAAAGAGCGCCACTACCAACAGCTATAAGCTCAAACCTTTCTTTTTCTCTTTGAAAGGGAAAGCGCTATCTTGGTACCAAGCTCTTCCTAGTGGAAAGCTAGAAACGTGGGAAGACCTCTCCGCAGAGTTTCTCACCAATTTCTTTCCGCCCTCCAAAACGGCGGAACTTAGAGGTAAGATTAATGCTTTTTCTATGAGACCTAACGAAAGTTTGTTTCAATCTTGGGAAAGGTTTCAGGATTTGCTCTTGGATTGCCCTCATCATGGCATATCCAAGCTTGCCCTGCTGGAAATTTACTACAAAGGGTTAGATGCGGGAACGCAATTCAACCTTCAATCCCTCTCATGCGGAACGTTCATGGACATGAGAGAAGATGACGCTTGGGACTTCATTGAGAAGCAAGCAAGAGTCATAGAGAAGTATTCCCACCGGAAAGTGGAGGGAAATCGTGTGGAGCAAGGAGCGAAGCTCACACATGAAGCTCAAAATCAGATTTTCTCCCTCAACAATGAGATCAAAGAGTTGAAGGAGACTATCAAGACCAACTTCCCAAAGCAACAAGAGAAGGATGTTGGCTATTTGGGCAACAACAATGGCGGTGACAACACCAACCGCAACAACAATAACCGGAACAATAACCGGAACAACAATTGGAATGGAAATAACAACAACCGGAATAACAACAATTGGAACAACAATCGGGGTTCGAACAACAACAATTGGCGCTCCAATCAGCAAAATTCCGGTAACTCCTATCCTTCAAATTCCAATTCACTAACTCCACCCTCTTCTTCCTCTACTCCTTTGAAAAGCCAGGGGCAATCATCAAATGGAGGCAATAATACGGGAAAGGAAAAGCCGGATCCCATGTTGGAAACAATATTGGGAAAGCTTCAAGGGTTGGAGAACCGCATCATCAAGGTTGATGATCAAATTTCTAAGGTTGACAAAGCTCAAAAGGTTTTGGAAAATCAAATGTTCAACCATGCGGAGGAAGTTCCTAGAAATCAAGGGAAACTTCCAGGAAAGACGGAGGACAACCCTAAGGGAAGGGTAATGGCGATTACAACTAGGAGCGGAGTGACTACCACCGATCCGCAGCCTACGTTTGTTGAAGTCCCCGTAGAGAAAGGCAAAGAAAAGGGGAAGGAGAAGGAGGACGTCTATGTTCCACCTCCAGCTTTCAAACCTCCCCTACCGTTCCCTCAATCTAGAGCGCGAGCACGCCTAGACAAGCAATTCGGTAAGTTCATAGAACTCATGAGCAAACTGCATATTAATATACCTTTCATTGATGCTATTGTAGGTATGCCGGCTTATGGCAAGTTCTTGAAGGAGCTCCTCTCTAACAAGAGGAAGCTAGAAGATTTTGGAGAGGTCAAGATGAGTTCGGATTCTTCAGATCTCATCAAGACGATGAAGGAGAAAATGCCCCCAAAGCTGAAAGATCCGGGGTCATTTTGCATTCCCATTGGAGTGGGAGAGGTCACATATGACGCTTTATGTGACTTAGGAGCAAGTGTGAGCATCATACCACTTGCATTGTGCAGGAAGATCGGTTTAGGCGACCCTAAACCAGTGAAGATGACGTTATACATGGCGGATCGATCCATTACTCGTCCCGTCGGCATTGTAGAAGACGTCCCAGTCAAGCTAGGCAAGTTCTTTGTCCCCATTGATTTTGTCGTACTTGACATTCCTGCAGATAGTCCGGTCCCGATCATACTCGGAAGGCCGTTTCTTGCAACTTCCGGCTGCATGGTCGATTGCAAGAATGGGAGACTCGCTTTTGATATTGGGGAAGAGAAAGTAGAGTTCGTTCTTTCCACTCTAGTGAAGGAACCAATCTTTGATGAGGATATTGTTAGCATGAAATATTGTGATATTTTAGGCACGTTTATAATCGTATTTGATTCATATTGATAGTCTTCGATGGAGCTTTATGCATATATGAGCTAGTATTACCTATATTGTCGATATGGATGTCTACACGAGTTCTATGTTGATTATAGGTGATTTGGAGCTATTTCCGAACGAAATCGAGCAAGGGAGAGTTGAGTTGAAGTACTTCCAGATTTAGAACACCTTTTGGAAGCAATTTGGAGTATTAGATTGAGGAATGCACGAATGAAGGCAAAAATCACGGTTTGACCCTAGATTACGGCCGTGGATTATGATGCAGAATTCGATGTTCATTCCAGGGGATATTACGGCCGTGGAACACAACCGTATTCCTCTTCACGCCCTAAATTACGGTCGTGGAATCTTCCACGACCGTGATCTTGGCGAATCCTTTCGCCACGTTTCGAAGCCACGATCTTTTGAAGATCGGGCCGGGCCGACGTTTTGCCCTGCATTATAAAAAGGACGGATGAGGCAAGATTCCGTCATCTCGCTTTACCTTGCTACCTAGCTTACGACATTTAAAACCCTAAGGGGAGCGGCAAGAACGCAAGCTTAGCAAGACACAAACCTTCATTCTTGGAGGTGATTTTTGGGAGATCTCATCGAAGATCAAAGTTCGTGATTGGAGAATTGCTGTGAGCGATCTTCGCGTTGAGGAAGATTGAAGTTCTTGGAGGATTTTGCAAGAAATCTCCTCTTCTTGCTTAGGTTTGACTTAGGATCGGATTGACATCCCGTTTCCTTTCTCTCCTAAGATTGTGATTGATTGTTTGATTTGAATCTCTTGACAAACACTTGTTTTCGATTGTGATTTTGAGATTCGTTTGAAAGATTATTGAAGGTTCTTGAAAGTTTCCATCTTTTATCCTATAAATCTTGAATTGATATCAAATGGCTGTTATTGGCTAAAAACCCTTAACAATTCTAAGGTGAAGGGTTGATAGTTGTGGCATAGATGATGATAGATCGATCGCAAACAGATTAGACCCTGAGAGTTAGAGAAGTGTCGCCGACAACCCTAAATTACGGGTTGTTCTTGAATTCCACGGCCGTGGAACCTCAAGATCCAACCGTAATTTCCATGAGTTTACGAGCCTGCTTTTTACCTTAATCTAAAGTTAAAGATTTGCTTTAGCTTAGCTTAGACTTGTCTTTTCTAGGTGGTAGTGAAGCCTCAACAACCTCTACCTCGATTGTGAGCCTCAACAACCTCAATCGGATAAGTTAGTCTTGACCTTCAGATCGTAGGTTTGGGTATTTGATACTAATCCTTGCTTTTAGAACCTCTTTATATTGAGCCTCAACAACCTGTATAAGGAGTATCTTTTAGGTGAGTTACATAAGGTTTTTGGAACCTCAACCGTACGATTACCTTACATTAGTATACCTTTGCATATCTCTACTCTGTCTTTATATCATTAGTATATCTTGAATCTGTTGCCACAACTGAATACCCGGATCTTTAGGATTGTTGTTTTCCCAATATTTGCAAAACTCCCATATTTATTGCTTGATAACCTGAAATTGAATTTGTTCCCACCCAAATCCCTGTGTTCGATACTCTGGAATTCTTGCTTAGCTACCTCGATCCGTACACTGCGGGTTCGCTGCTTGATTCTAGTTTTATAAATTTAAAGCTTATTTGCACACACCTCTAGGGGCGAACAAGTTTTTGGCGCCGTTGCCGGGGATTTGGTTTCGGCCGAATTCGGTAACCGGTTGTCAAGCTTGGGAGCTTGCTCTCGTTATTTGATTCCTCTTGAGTGCATGCGCAGGTCTAGGAACACCGAAGATCTCTTACCTCTTGATCAAGAGCTAGAGAAAACCTTGAGACAAAGACGCAAAGAAAAGAGGATGGCTCAAGAAAACGAAAGCGATCTTCAAACTAAGTTGGCGGAGAAGGAAGCTCAACTCCGATGGAATGAGAATCTCCTCCAGGATGAGATGGATCGTCATCAAACTCAAGTTAACGGTCTACAAGACATGATCGTCCAAATGAAGATAAAGATGAGCGATCTTGAAGATAAGGTGGGCAAGAAGTCCTCGAGAAGAAGGACAAGGTCTAGAAGAAGAAGCCACTCATCCGCTGACGATAGTGATTCTTCCATGCCTCCGCTAGAAGAGATTGATCCCACGATCAATATAAATCCTTTCAATCAACAAGGAGCTGCTAACCGCCGCATTCCACCTAGGAATGCGAGGGTCGAACGTGTGGATAATGAGCCAAGAACTCTTGGCCAGCGGATGGATCCAACACAAAAACCACGCCGCTTGGGTGTGAACTTTGATGCTGAAGATGTACAAGGGTTTAGTTTCAACCCTCAAGTTATCACTCTTGTTCGCCAAAGCCAGTTTGGCGGTACAAGCGCTGAATCTCCACACCAACACTTGCAAAACTTTGAGTGTATGATGGAGACAATGAGACCAAAGAGCGCCACTACCAACAGCTATAAGCTCAAACCTTTCTTTTTCTCTTTGAAAGGGAAAGCGCTATCTTGGTACCAAGCTCTTCCTAGTGGGAAGCTAGAAACGTGGGAAGACCTCTCCGCAGAGTTTCTCACCATGTTCTTTCCGCCCTCCAAAACGGCGGAACTTAGAGGTAAGATTAATGCTTTTTCTATGAGACCTAACGAAAGTTTGTTTCAATCTTGGGAAAGGTTTCAGGATTTGCTCTTGGATTGCCCTCATCATGGCATATCCAAGCTTGCCCTGCTGGAAATTTACTACAAAGGGTTAGATGCGGGAACGCAATTCAACCTTCAATCCCTCTCATGCGGAACGTTCATGGACATGAGAGAAGATGACGCTTGGGACTTCATTGAGAAGCAAGCAAGAGTCATAGAGAAGTATTCCCACCGGAAAGTGGAGGGAAATCGTGTGGAGCAAGGAGCGAAGCTCACACATGAAGCTCAAAATCAGATTTTCTCCCTCAACAATGAGATCAAAGAGTTGAAGGAGACTATCAAGACCAACTTCCCAAAGCAACAAGAGAAGGATGTTGGCTATTTGGGCAACAACAATGGCGGTGACAACACCAACCGTAACAACAATAACCGGAACAATAACCGGAACAACAATTGGAATGG